>CM046876.1:143780763-144981656 GCA_025667525.1 Glebionis coronaria | reverse complement strand
TTAAGAAAAATTCAAAGAAAAAAGCAATATAACAATATATATTCTGTTTTCCTCTTTTCTTTTCTTAAAAATTTTCCAAATCCTTCCAAACTTAAATCACACGTTTTAAAAACCTTTCACTCTCAGAAAATCACAATCCTTGGTCTACTTTCACTTCCCAAGAATCAAATTTCCTGAATTTAGAAACTTTTTAAAACTTTTTAAAATATCTTAAAAATCAAACACAAACTTTAACAAATTGGAACTCAGCTTTTGCATACACTTACACCAACTTTATATCAAGATTAAAAAAGGAATTACACTTGTATCCAACAAACACCAAACTTTTTAATTTATATAAAAAGGAAATACAAAAGTTATGCAAAAACTGGAACAACTTAAAATGAGGAACAGGCTCCTCATTTTATACACGAAAATGGAACTATCTAGAACTGGATTAAAATAATACAAACTAGAAACCCTAATGTTTGAATTCTCAAAACTGCCCTCTCTTCTTTGACTTGATTTGGGTCAAAAGGAACCAACATGTGATTGACAGCCTGTTGGATGGATCCTGGACGTTAATTTGAACTTGGAGGCAAAGGAATAGCATCCTACACGTTAAATTTGTCGGATTTGGGTTTTTGGGAAAAAGATGTTGACAGGGGAAGGTTGGGGGAGGACCACAGGGACACTTGGCACGTTTGTGAGTGGTGGGTTTTGGTGAGGGTATCCTTAATTAAGGATCTGCACAAATTGGGCTTTTAACCCTTTGGTTTAAAGGTTAATTAAACTGGGGGTGTTCTAGGGTTCTAATGGGATTAGGGCTGTTTTTAATCCGGTTTGGGGTTTAACACTTTTTAAATAAGTGTTAGTGGAGGGAAAAGGTGATTAAGTGGGTTGACCAAGATTGACCAGGTTTAAGTTATTAAACTTGGGTTATGGACTGGGTTGGGTAGCGGGTTTGGGTATGGGTAATTGGGTTGGTGGGTGGGTTATGTGAGGTGTCACGTTTTTAGTGGATGGGTAGGTTTGGTGGTTTGGCACATTTGGTCCCCAGGTTATCCTTTTTCTTCCACTTTGTAAATAAACCCCAACAGTGCTTGATTTAGCTTTATCAACTTTTGCCAAGTTGTCAAAACTGGCACAAAACTTTCCAAAAACTTTTCCAAGGGTATCTTTTGCATAATCTTCAAACTTGATGGACTGATCTTGTAATATCTTCAAATATTAAGGTCCATACTTGTACAATTGATAAATGGAGGGTCAATTGTGACAAGTTCTTCAAAGATGAGGGGCCATTTTTGCCAATTCTTCAAACTTCAAGGGTAATTTTGCAAATTTCCAAACTTGGGCCCGGTTCATTGTGCGACTTCATTTCCCGTGTTCGTTTTTGATTGATTCTTGTGTTCTTTTGCCAATTCCTCAATATCCGTACCTAAAAATACACAAGTAACAAACACGAGCATATATTGGGCATGTTTTATGATATTTTATGCAATTTAAGGCCGTTTTGGACGATGAGACCATGTATAAAAGCAGTCTCATCACTCCCCCATACTAAACCATTGCCGTGCCCTCACGCAATGCTAAGAATAAAGTATCAAAGCATCTCCAAAATTTAATTTTATGACTTTTATTGAAATGATAACTAGCTACACTACACTATTACTACTACTTGTGTTTTAGACATAATGTATGATTTTCATCGCAAAATGGGACGTTTAGGTTCATAGAATAAGAACACGTGAATGCTTCGTTAGAAATAATTTCGTCGTCCTCGATTTTCACCTTAATTCCATGCTAAGCGTGCAACGAGATCATTGTCATTATAAGTTAGTAATGCTAACACTACTCATATGCCCTAATCACGTACTTATTCTCCCATTATTCCTAAGTTGTATCTCTTATATTTTATTTTGTCTTAATGATCACGAGGATACATTGTTGACTTATGCGATAATAGAGATTTAGGTCTAAAAATAGAGTCCTAACGGTGTAACTAAGACCATCAAATCAATAACCCCTCCTAATAGACAACGATGTCAAAAAATTAAGTTGACAAGAAGAATCGATAAACACGGTTTTATAACGGTTTTGAACATGAGACTTATTACCAAGACTTTTATACGCCCCCTAACGGAAGGACCTTATTATCTTTGGTTTACCTCCATCTTTTATTCAACTTCGCCATGAAGCTTTTATTATGACTTCGGTCTTGCCTTGCCTTTTATTATCCGCCTCATCGGTGGTTTTATTAGCCAAAGACGTATATCCTCACGCTAAAGCGAATTTTGGATCTTTAAAGCTTCGAAGATTAAGGCTTGATTCACTTTCAATTTTGCATAGATTTTAGGCCTTGTGGGGCTTCAAATTTTTGCTTAATTTAGGTGAGCACTTGAAATCTTATTATTAGGTGAAGCTTTTGATTATTAGGGTGCCAATACTTCAAAACCGTGACGCTGGCGATACCTTAATGTCTTCCCAATTTAATTACACGGAAGCTACTAGAAAAGACTAGAAACCCAACAATCAAAACTAAACCGCTAAATCAATATTTATTAAGCAAAAATATTTACATGCGAAGGGAGAATAAGCAAACAACGAGAACACATGAGTTTTTGAAAGAATACGAGTACTCTACGTTTAGCATAGTGACTTATAATTAACTCTATCATTTCTCGTCCTCATTTAAGAGACTTAGCCTAATGTGTAGTTAAGGAACCAAAGCTAAGTGCTCAACACGCACGGTCGAGTCAAAAATTACTCTTATTCTCGCCATCGGAAAATCTACATTCGTGTCTTAAGAACACTTATGAAACATGAGAAAAATTTTAAAATTTGGCCATTTTTAGCCTTATTTTTGCAAGAAAACGATAAACAAAACTATAAACTTTGGAAAGCGTGAAGGTTTGGCAAGGCAAGTATCTATTCACCCCCCCATACTAAAGTTAAACATTGTCCTCAATGTTTCGAGTCTAGGGGTGAAAACACCCCCATACTAGAGACGTAGTCGAATGCCTAATCTAGCATGGAAAGGGTGTAACCAATAAGTTTAAAGCCGTTTATGAAGTGTGCTAAAAACCTAAGGTTAGAACATAAAAGGATATATCATATGGATATTGGGAAAGGCCTCCAAAGCAAACGATCGAGTGCTCCCATGAAACGAACACGAGAGGCTCCAATCGTGAAGATGATGATCTAAAAGACACAATTCACAAATAACCACGGAACAAAGGTTGGAAGGGCACAAATCCCCTCACATTAAACTAATTAGAAAGCAATAATATGTACATGGATAAGCATGGGTCTCCCCCACGAGGCACCTTGTTTTTGATAACCGAGTCAAAAGCTCGACTCGAATCCCCACAAATGTGATCATTTAGGGATAATCATGGTTTGGTCAATTTTTGGTGGGGCTTACATGATAAACAAGGCCCAAAAACAACCGGTATAAAGGACTAAGTCCTTTGATGATGCAAAATACCGGGATCAAAGATGGCGTTCTCGTTTTCTTTGGAAAAACAAATCAACGCCACTTTGTCGTGTGTCAACACAAACTCAAAGAGTTTCAAGAAAATAGATGAGAAGAAATAGAAGGGTGGGACAATGGGTAAGTCTCTAAAAACATGAGCTACTCGAGGTAGACTCGCACCAATCAAATGAAAAGATTTTCCATTTATTGCATCGGTGGAAGACCGAGATTTCCCTATAAAAGCAATTCCAGGATCAAATATCTCGTCCTCGGTGGAGAAAGGGGAGGGAACATAAGGGGCTTCCCCCACACTAGGTCCACACAAAGCATCGTCAAAAGGGAAAGACGAGCTTGTAGTACTCAAGACACGCGGTGATGACGGAGTTAGAATTGTAGAAAAATCTTTTAAATTAGATTCAAAATCTTTTCCTTTTTCATCTTTAACACTCTCCTTGTGAAAACCCGATTTGATTATGTCAAAAATATTTGGTGTATCTAAAACAATGTTAGTCACACTAAAAATTCTCACATTTTGAAAACGTTTTGGTTTAGGTGGTGGCAAGTTTTCAAATCTTTTGTCGACAAAGAAAACCTCCCCATCGGGATCAACGTATTCATCATCCGAAGAATCACTCGAGATTGGTATTATCGGCTTAACACTCTTAACCTCCATCGGCGGAGGGGACGGAACTTCATTTTTATCAACTCCTAAAACTCTATTTGAAATCTTTTGACACATGTTTTTGATGGGATTGACATTGTACAAAGATGTGATCGAATAAACATGAGAAAGAGTGGAGTTTTGGGTTGCATTAATGACGAGTTCTTCCTCATTGAAACGAAGAGTGATTTTTCTTGCATGCACATCGATAAGTGCTCTCGAGGTATCCAAAAAAGATCGACCTAAAATTAACGGAACTTTAGGATCGATGGGAATATCAACAACTATGAAGTCCACGGGATAATAGAATTTCCCAACTTTCACAAAAACGTCCTCGGCAACTCCACAAGCTAGAATCGTAGAATGATCGGCCATTTCGATTGACATTCTTGAAGGAGTGAGATTTGGAAGATTGAGCGACTTAAAAATCTCGAGAGGCATCAAATTAATACTAGCACCAAGATCGGCCAAGGCGTAGCATTCTTCCATGTCTTGGATAGCACATGGGATTAAAAACTTTCCAGGATCACCGACTTTTTGAGGTATGCGGCTTAGAAAAACCGAAGAACAACTAGACGATTTTTGCAATTTTTCTTTGTTATTCAACATACTTTTGAAGTTCGCGGCAAATCGAGGCATCATGACTAAGGCGTCGGCAAAACTTATATTGAAATGCAAGTCACGAAACATTTTCATAAAGAGTTCAAATTGATAATTATTTCGTTCTTGTGCCTTTTCCTTGTCTCGTCTTGATGGGTAGGGTAAAGGTGGTGTGGGTTGGGGCAAATTAGGCATAGGCATCGGCCTTGGAATCTCGGGTTCCATTATGGGTGTTGGTTCAACCGTAGGTGTGGTTTGAGCGGTACTTCGTGGGCTTGAGATGTGCTCCTTTTCAACCACGACCTCGGGCTCTTTCTCTTTTTCCTTCTCCATAGAAGTACTTGGACGAGAAATTGGTTCTTTGAAAGTTTTACCACTACGAGTGGTAATAACCTTCAATTCTCCTTTCGGGTTCACGATGGTATCACTAGGAAGACCACCCGAAGAAGAGGGCTTACACATGATAGCTTCAAACATTTTGGCCATACGATCTTCAAACTTAGATTGCCTAGCATCCGCTTTCAACAACTCTTGCTTAATCTCATGTTGTCCTTGCTCCATTTTTTGTTGATTTTGTTGGAGTCGTGTGACATTTCCTTCCATTTTATTAGCATGAGTTTTAAGTTCATTAGCAAGTTCGGTTTTAAGCTCATTTTTCAATTCGGACCTTAAGCTAATCATCTCACGTTGCATGTTGTCAAACTTAGCATCATTAGCCTTAGCATAATCTAAAAATTCTCCTTGCAAATTTTTAGTGTGAGCATTTTGAAAACCTTGAGTAGGAGTTTGAAAATCACGGTTTTGGTTTTGATTAGAAATTTGCCCATTTCCACTCTGGTAATTACCTTTGTTATAATTCCTTTGATTTCCTTGGTAATTTCCACCTTGATTGTTGTTTCGATAGTTATTAGCATTTTGATTTTGTGGAGCTTGATTTGAACGTGAACCTTGACCGATTTGGTTATAAGTTCCCGTGGCTACAAAAGCATTCGAAGTGTTACCATCCGCGGTAATGCACTCGGAAAAATCATGAGCTCCACCACATGAAATACAACTCTTAGCAACCGCTTTAACCGAAGCGGTGCTTGAAGCTTCTTGAGCTTTCCAATGAGACATAAGAGTCGAAAACCTATCGAAAAACCGATTCTCCTCATTTGCTTCATCTTGCAAGGCATTAATGGAACGAGATGATGACGAGCCCAAATTGGCAACACTCGGTGTGTTACGAGGGCTATAGACCTTAGACCTATTTTCTATGATTTTCAAAGCCTCATTGGTCGTTTTGCACAAAAAATTACCACCCGCGGCGGCATTTAAATAATCTCGTTCATGTTCATTAAGCCCATTATAAAAAGTGTCAATTTGATGCAATTCGGAAAAATCATGGTGTGGACATTCATGTAACATTTCTTTAAACCTTTCCCAAGCCATTGAAAAACTTTCATTAGGTCTTTGTGTAAAACGTGAAATCTCGTTTTTCAAATGTGTTGTCTTAGATGGTGGAAAAAATTGATTCACAAATTTAGACACGAGATCGGCCCATGTCAAAATCGAATTCGGCGGTTCTTTCTCAAGCCAAATCTTGGCGGGTCCATCTAACGAGTAAGGGAACAACATCATCTTAATGGCATCGTGTGGTACATCCTTAAACTTGCTTGTCGCGGTGAGACGATTAAATTGCCTAATGTGATAATGTGGGTTGTCTTTTTCGTGACCGCGAAACTTGTTTGCTTGCAACATAGACATTAAACCCGTTTTGATTTCAAAGTTCTCCGCAAGGATGGCGGGAATCACAATGGCCTCTCCAAAACCCTCGGTGGGTGCTTGAAGCAACTCCATCATAGTACGATTAGCCATGATAGCTTCTTGTTCTATAATAGGTTCCTCAATTGGAGTCTCCTCACTAGAAGGAGTAGTCGATTTGTTTCTTCGTTTACGAGCACGTCTAGCTTTAGAGCGAGTTTGCATAAACGTCACGTACAACGAGAAGGCGAGCAAAGAAGATTCTTTTTGGTATTTTGTGTTTTTTCAATTTTTTTGTGGTTTTTGATTGTATTAACCTTTTTTTGGAATTGGTGAATGTATTAAGTAGACAATGAGTCCACAAATCTCCTCACTAATCAAATCTCTTGATTAAAAAGGCCTCAAGGAATGAAAACGATCACGTGGAGTGAACGCCTTCGATGACTTTAGAACGATGGTGGAACACCAAATCGTTCAAGAGGGTTTAATCAAATGAAACCAAGAAAATATATATGATATGTAGTAATACTTTGGGCGGCAAAACCCTCGATTCACTCTCAAAATCAAATACGCACAAGCAAGCGGAGGAAACGAGGCGGCGCTAAGCACTTAAGAGCCTTTTTCCTTTAGGTTGTGAAATACAACCGCCTTATACCCACCTTATAGTTTGTATTATCAAGATTAAGCTTCACGAAAGTATTTATCTATTTTTGCCTTTTTTCTTTGGTTTGAGATTCGAATACAATGATCGAGTGATGAAATCCCGAATCAAGGTTGTGATTGCTCACGTATTTGGAGTACTTGTGTATTTATTGTTCTACGTATACAATATAGTAATAATATTCACACAAAAACCGAAAAACGATAATACGTATTAATAGAGTGCTATTAATACAATTATATATTATGGCTAATAAGAAAAACAACAATTGTTCAACCAAAACACAACACGCCTCCCCGGCAGCGGCGCCAAAATGATGGTTGTAAAATTACACTTGTTTAGGAAAACAAGGTAAAAGCGGTAAGTATTAACGAGTGATTTAGGAAAACCACAAGTTATGACCCTTGATGGGAATCGTTCTCTCGAGGAGGCTAGTGCGTTGTGAATTGAATTGATTGATTTTGTTTTTGACTATTAATGAGAAGAAAAGAAGAGAAAATGACGAAGACGAAAAAAAATTAGAAAAATAAGGCAAAACACTACTAGAAAGTTACGACGAAGAACGTGAAAAAACACAAAATTTAAAATTTAATCCTAAAAATTCCTAAAAATTACTAAAATTCCCAAATAATATTCTAAGGGTTTACAAAAAATTCAAACTTGCCAAAACCTTTTAATTAATTTAATAATGACTTTTTAATGCTAATTAAAGCCCTAAAAATCACTTTTAAATATTAAAAAGCCCTAAACAAGATTTAATAGTTTGTAAACATCAAAAATGACTTAATTAAACTAAAAACTATTTTTAAAAATTTTAAAACCAAATTAAACTATTTTTAAACTCCTAAAAACTATTGAAATGTATTAAATCTTAAGTTAATTCTAAAAATTAATTGAAAAGCCTAAAAATTATTCTAAAAATGGGAAAAGTCCTAATTAATGATCTAGAACCTAGGAAAAATGAAAAAGAAATAAAAATTAAACTTTTTATTTTAATGAATAAAATAATAATAAAATAATCAAAAAAAATAAAAGTTCTTAAATAAATTCTAAAAAATTCTCAAAAATCCTAAATAATCTAACTAGAAAGAAAATGTAAATTAAAGTTTCTAAAACCTCTTAATTAATTTTATATTAATTTTCAAAGTTTAATAAAAAACCTAAAATCAAATAAAATCAAAAATTAAAGTTTTTAAAAACTTTTTCACATGTAAACCTCAAAAATACTGATTAAAACCTAAAAATGATTTTTCTAAAAATTAAAACTGTTTTTACTATTTTTTAATGATTTTCTAAATTACGTCTATAAAATAAATCCTAGAAATTATTTAAATAAATGGAAAAATTTGAAACCAATTTTAAAAAATCCTAAATACTATTGAAATCCTAGGAAAAATAAGCTAAGTGAAATAAGCTAGAAAAATAAGCTAGGAAAAATTAAAAAATGCTACGGCTTTAATAAAATAAGCTAGACAAGAAATGGGTTAAATGAATAACAATTCCACCCTTGGTCAGTAAAAGACCCAAGGGCAGAATGGTTATGGCGTTGGAGTGTTGAACGGCTGGTCACAGGTTCGAGGCTATAAAACCCCTTTTTTTTTGACGATTTAATTTTTTATTTTTTTACTCTTTGCCAAATCAACCTTTTACCTTAACAAGCTTCTAATCAAATCCAAAACTCCCTTTTTTACACTGATTAAGCCAATCCAAGATAAAAATCGTGACAGCTTTACTTGAACAATAATAAACAAGTGTGATGTGCACACTTGCACAAACTGTATGCCAAGAGGGCTTGGCAGTGTGCTTCTTTGGTGATGATTTTGAGAACAAAGGGCACCCTTGTGCTCTTTCTGAGCACAAGGAGTCACAATAAGCAAGTAATACACACTAGCACACCAACTAATCAAAACAAATGCACACAAAAGCTCAAGCAATGTTGCTGATGTAAAGATACTAGAGCAGTGGGCTAATGAGCTACTTATCTAGCACCCTAGTGAGTTATAGACAACCAAATCAAGCACACACATTTACCATCTAACATTCAAGCAATAATAGTAACAAAATCAACCTAAGACTCACAGAAATCAAAGATCTATACTCACAAACTTCATAAAAATCCAACAGGTTATGAACATGCAGATTTGCTATACTTTTCTTTTAAAACTACACAAATTTGTTCTAAACTTGCACTAAAATGAAACTTTACTAACAATAAACCTATCCTAACCTGTTTAAACTTAGCTAACACCTTCTTCAAACACAAATTGAGACTTTTGCCCTGCTAACACAGAAATCCAAACACCCCTTAAACTTTCTTGAAAACGTTTTTAACAGAACAAAACTCATTCAAAAGCAACAAATCTGATTCCAAATCTTTAAGCATGCATAACACTACTTATAACACTCAAATCATGCAGCTATAACAACAATCAACACTTAATCCACCAAGAATCATGCAAACTTTTATTTCTGAGATTCTACAGAGGGTAAATAGGATTTACCTAAGGGCTTTACTTCCAAAGCCCTTTGTGGATTAGTATCCACCTCCTTCCAACTCGGGTTGGAGCTGAAACTTCAACAAATCAACACTCTTTTTCCTGTTTAAGAAAAATTCAAAGAAAAAAGCAATATAACAATATATATTCTGTTTTCCTCTTTTCTTTTCTTAAAAATTTTCCAAATCCTTCCAAACTTAAATCACACGTTTTAAAAACCTTTCACTCTCAGAAAATCACAATCCTTGGTCTACTTTCACTTCCCAAGAATCAAATTTCCTGAATTTAGAAACTTTTTAAAACTTTTTAAAATATCTTAAAAATCAAACACAAACTTTAACAAATTGGAACTCAGCTTTTGCATACACTTACACCAACTTTATATCAAGATTAAAAAAGGAATTACACTTGTATCCAACAAACACCAAACTTTTTAATTTATATAAAAAGGAAATACAAAAGTTATGCAAAAACTGGAACAACTTAAAATGAGGAACAGGCTCCTCATTTTATACACGAAAATGGAACTATCTAGAACTGGATTAAAATAATACAAACTAGAAACCCTAATGTTTGAATTCTCAAAACTGCCCTCTCTTCTTTGACTTGATTTGGGTCAAAAGGAACCAACATGTGATTGACAGCCTGTTGGATGGATCCTGGACGTTAATTTGAACTTGGAGGCAAAGGAATAGCATCCTACACGTTAAATTTGTCGGATTTGGGTTTTTGGGAAAAAGATGTTGACAGGGGAAGGTTGGGGGAGGACCACAGGGACACTTGGCACGTTTGTGAGTGGTGGGTTTTGGTGAGGGTATCCTTAATTAAGGATCTGCACAAATTGGGCTTTTAACCCTTTGGTTTAAAGGTTAATTAAACTGGGGGTGTTCTAGGGTTCTAATGGGATTAGGGCTGTTTTTAATCCGGTTTGGGGTTTAACACTTTTTAAATAAGTGTTAGTGGAGGGAAAAGGTGATTAAGTGGGTTGACCAAGATTGACCAGGTTTAAGTTATTAAACTTGGGTTATGGACTGGGTTGGGTAGCGGGTTTGGGTATGGGTAATTGGGTTGGTGGGTGGGTTATGTGAGGTGTCACGTTTTTAGTGGATGGGTAGGTTTGGTGGTTTGGCACATTTGGTCCCCAGGTTATCCTTTTTCTTCCACTTTGTAAATAAACCCCAACAGTGCTTGATTTAGCTTTATCAACTTTTGCCAAGTTGTCAAAACTGGCACAAAACTTTCCAAAAACTTTTCCAAGGGTATCTTTTGCATAATCTTCAAACTTGATGGACTGATCTTGTAATATCTTCAAATATTAAGGTCCATACTTGTACAATTGATAAATGGAGGGTCAATTGTGACAAGTTCTTCAAAGATGAGGGGCCATTTTTGCCAATTCTTCAAACTTCAAGGGTAATTTTGCAAATTTCCAAACTTGGGCCCGGTTCATTGTGCGACTTCATTTCCCGTGTTCGTTTTTGATTGATTCTTGTGTTCTTTTGCCAATTCCTCAATATCCGTACCTAAAAATACACAAGTAACAAACACGAGCATATATTTGGCATGTTTTATGATATTTTATGCAATTTAAGGCCGTTTTGGACGATGAGACCATGTATAAAAGCAGTCTCATCAGTGCACATGCACACACAACAAACATAATGTCAGGTCTTGAGGCTGTGAGATACATCAATGAACCAATCATTGATCTATAGTGCCTGACATCCACATCTTTTCCATCTCCAACTTTTCCCGAAGGGTGTTCTCTATCCATAGGAGTACTAGCCCGTTTTTCATGTGGAGAAAAGCCAAACTTCTTCAAGATTTCTGCTACATATTTATCCTAAGAGATGAAGATACCATTTTCTTTCTGCTGAACTTGTAACTCTGGAAAGAAGTTCATCTCCCCCATTGCACTTATCTTGAATTTGTCTGTCATAAGCATGGAAAAGTCTTCACTCATATTTGGATTTATAGAGCCAAAGATGATATCATCCACATAAACCTGAACAAGTAAGACATCCTTACCAGTCTTATTTGTAAATAAGGTCTGGTCTATGGTGCCCCTTTTGAATCCATTTTCCACCAGATAAGTGGACAATGTGCCATACCATGCTCTTGGGGCTTGATGAAGTCCATACATAGCTTTCTTGACTCTATACACCTTGTCTGGATGCTCTGGATCTTCAAAACCAGGAGGCTGCATGACATATACCTCCTCAACAATTGTGCCATAAAGGAAAGCACTTTTCACATCCATTTGATAGACAGTGAAGCCCATGCAGGAAGCATAGGCTAGAAATATCCTTATAGCCTCAATCCTTGCAACTGGTTCAAAGACCTCCTCATAGTCTATCCCTTCCTCTTGTGTATATCCTTGAGCCACTAAACGTGCCTTGTTTCTGACCATAATGCCTCTTTCATCTTTCTTGTTTCTAAGAATCCATCTTGTCCCAATAGGTCTGACATATCTGGGACAATCAACAAGCTCCCAAACATCTTGAATAGCAAATTGGTGAAGCTCATCCTGTATTGCTTCCACCCAACTTGGTTCTTTGAGAGCATCAAAAATCTTCTTGGGTTCCTGTTGTGACAAAAACAGGCAAACAAACATGCTTGAACAAGAGGGGTATCAACCGTCTTGTGGATATTAGCAATAAATCCTCCAAGATTCTGATGAGATCTTCTAGTTTGAACATGAGACATCACATCACCAATAATAAGAGAAGGAGGATGATTTTTGGTTGTAGTAGTAAGCACTCCTCCTTCAATAAGTGTGTTGTCCTCAATCTCATCTTCCATATTGTTAATATCCTCTTCAGACTCTCTTCCATCAATATCTGAATGAACCTCTCCATTTCTGCTTGAAGGTTCACCTTGTTCAAAATTGGAAGAGAAAATATGGTCAAAAGAGTTGTCAACGCCTGAACCAAGGTTGTCAGCGTTGGATCCATCAACGCATGAAATGGTGTTGTCAACGTTTGAGCCATCAACGCCTGAATTTGTCTTGGCAGCGCCAGATTTTCCTTTGTCAGCGCCTGAAAGACCATGCATGTTGTTAACTGGTGATACTTGGGGACCGCCATTTTCCTTTCCAGCAGCAGCAGCAGCAGCAAAAGCATCTGTCCATATGGGAATAGTGACATACTCAAGTATGGGAGATGACTTGTCTGCTTGTGATCCAACCTCTTCATTAACCTGTGTACCTGAAACATCAACAACTGGTTCTTCCACAACACTTGAAGTTACCTTCACAATGTCTGGATTAGTAACAGGCATATAATTCAAAGTCCTAGATAGAGGTTCCAAGTCAAACAACCAATTTGGACCACCTTCAGGATCACTAGGTTTACTCTCTAAAAACCTAACATGTACTTTTTCAAGTATACGTTTTTCCTTCTTAAGGTAAACCCTATATCCCTTGCTCTGTACTGAATAACCCATGAAGCAACCTTCATCACCTTTAGCACTAAATTTACCTAGGCATCACTAGTATCTAGTACAACTACATGACAACCAAAAGGTTTAAGAAAACCAATATTAGGTTTCCTTCCCCAAAGTAACTCATAAGGTGTTTTGTTATGTATCTTGTTGACCAATGCTCTATTTTGAACATAACAAGTTGTATTCACAGCCTCAGCCCAAAAAGCTATGGGAAAGTGAGCATCAGCCAACATAGTCCTGGATGCTTCAATTAGGGTTCTATTCTTTCTCTCAGCAACCCCATTTTGCTGTGGGGTTCTGGCAACACTAAACTGTCTAGTAATCCCTTTCTTGGCACAAAAATCATCCAATAGTTTATTTCTAAACTCACCACCATTATCACTTCTAAGCATCTTAACTTCATTACCTGTTTTCTTTTCAATTTGGTTAATAAAGTTAATTAAAGTATCAGTAGTGTCACTTTTCATGGCTAAAAAAAAGTCCAAGTAAACCTAAAAAAGTCATCTGTGATGACAAAGCAGTAAGATTTACCATTCAAGCTTTCTATATTAGTTGGACCAAACAGGTCCATATGCAGCAAGTGAAGAGGTTTAGAACTAGAGTGCACCTGTTTAGACTTAAATGAGACCTTGTGCTGTTTGCCTTTAAGGCATGCAACATAAGAGTGGTCATTGTGGAAAGACTTTTCAGGCAAACCATCAACCAAGCCAAGTCTCACAAGTCTGTTTATATTTTTAAAGTTAATGTTCCCTAGTCTCCTGTGCCATAGATTACTCTCATCAACTGAAGCTTTAGCATAAAGACATGACAAGTTATTATTCATCCTAATTCCATTAAGATTCACATTATAAATGCCCTTATGCCTAGGTGTCCGATAATCAATGAATTTCTCATATGGAATTTTAAAATCCTTGCTCAACACCAAGCATTCAGTATCAGTGAAAAGAACCTTATTTTTGTTATCACAAACTTGTGATACACTAAAAAGATTATAGTAAAGTTCTTTGACTAGAAACATGTTTTCAAAACGCAAATTGTTGGTGAGAAGAGTTCCTTTGCCTGTGATAGTTCCATATCCGCCTCCAAAGTAAACTTTATCACCATTCTTAATGGGAGTGAAGTTTGTGAGATAATCTTCCTTCCCAGTCATGTGCCTAGAGCATCCACTATCCCAATAGCCATAATCATTCACCTGCTTTTGAATACCCTGTACATAAAGAAAACAAATTAGTTTTCTTTGGGAACCCAAGCCTGAGCAGACTTGGATTCATCTGGTTGTTCAACAAGAACAGACTTAGTTCTCGTAACAACCCCTTGTTCATTCCTTTTTGGATGAAACACCCAGTTAACCCCAATTGGTTTTGTGATGACCTTTGAAATATATTTAAATCTGTTACAGGTCATAGAAATCCCATTAGAATTAGGGTTTTGATCTTGCTTAGGTCTCCATGTCAAGCTAGAAGAAGCTTTAGACCCCTTTCCTTGTGGTTGAAAATATTTACCATTAATTGGTCTGGCAACGTTTCTGTCAGCGTTTGATTTGGTCTTGTCAACGCTGAAATTACCCTTATCAGCGTTGAACCTAGGGTTTGCTATAGGAACCCATTGCCTATTAGACCATGTATTGGTCTTCTGAAAAGGTCTTTGTCCATAAGTGTTAGACCCTTTAGTAAAGAATGGGGCTGGTCTAACAACTTGTGGACTTTGCTCCACAAAAGTTTTGGGTCTGACAGTGTTTGACCTTTTGTCAGCGTTGACCTTGGCAGCGTTGACACACTTATAGGCTAAATGTGAAAAGCTACCACAAGTGTAACAGGCTTTTCTAGACATCTCTAGGTCTAGAAGAAAAGAAACCTGTTCCATTATCACTAACTTGGCTTTTTGGTGACCTAGTATTCCTATACATTTCTGCATATTTAATGCTAGGTTTTCTAACAACGTTTGAACCAAGGTCAACAGTCTTGCCACTGATTAGGTTTGTTACTTTAATAGGGGTAGACTCATTTGTACTATCACAAAGCATGCCTCCCTTAACAAACAAGGTAGGGTTGGCTCTCTTCCATTCATCCAAATCAGTCAAATTTTTCCTATATTCTTCTACTGGGGTAAGGACTCTAGGTGGAGGAATAAATTCCTCTTCTTGGAGTTCTGGTAAACCAGTACAAGATAAGTCCTTTCTTTTGACACCATAGAAGTCCCCAGCTGGTGGTGGAACACCAGCATACTCTTTCATCCCAATCCTAGTCATGTCCCTAGAATCCCTTTGTTTACTAACATATTCTCCTATGGTTTGTGAGGCCTTATCAAATCTCTGAATTTTAAGGTCTACATTAACCTTATTCTTGATAGCCTCATCTAACTTAACCTGTAGTTCAGCATTGACCCTCTCCATGATGTTTCTAATATCAGTACTAGCATTTAAATCATGTTTTAAGATATTAATTTTATCTTTTAGATCAAGCTCCATTTTCTTATACTCAGCTACTGTCTTTTCAGTTTGAGTAAGAGCAAGTTGATAGTTAGACAACTTGCATCTCTCATTACTCACATCTCCTAACAATCTTAAAACCTCTTTGTTAAGTCTTTCAGTATTTAAACGACAACCCTTACTACGAAAAGCATCATCATATACCTCATTGTTTGATGAAGATGAGGAGTGTACCATGAGAGCATAATGAACATGCTCTTATTCTTTTATCTCAGCAACCAAAGCTTTATCCTCTTCCTCATCCTTAGCCAAATAGCTCCAGTCCCATCCAACACCATCAATTTCTTGCATTGCCATCATGGCCTTGGGATCCTGAGCCTTAACAATTTGGCTTGAGGGTTTTCTAGCATCAGATCTTCTTGGAGATCTACATTCTCTCATAAAGTGCCCCATACGATGACAATTGTAGCATTTAACCTTGGATTTATAAAATCCAGCAGTGTCCTTAGCATTAAAAGTCATTATCTTCTTGAACCTTCTATTCCATCTGTTTGCTCTTATACTTGCAAGAGCCATATTCCACTTAATATCCATCTCCTCCAAATGCTCATCACTGATTTGCTCAAGGTCCTCATAAGTAATCACTGAACCATTGGGTAATGAAGCAATGTATGCACACACAGTATCCAGATCCATACCAGCAGGTTTAACTCTTGGTGAGTCAATTTTGTATGTGTCAGCGTCTGAATGTGAGGCGTTGACAAGATATGATCCAGCATTGACACAGGTTGATCCAGTAACTGGATGCATGTATGAATCCTTCTGATCAAATTGACCTTCACTATGTGAGAAGAAGGCCATGTTTCTATTAGTAGACTTACTTCTATGCTCCAAAAGAGTTTCATTCTCCAACAGCCTTAGTTTGTTGTAAACATCATCAAAAGTAGAACTTTTGTGAGTGTTGTTGGCAATTATAGATCTTGCCTCAATCTTCCAGGCATCACCAAGGCTTTTAAGAAAAGTGGCAATAATGTCAACATCACCAATCACTGTCCCCATGAAGGACAGCTTACTTGTAATGTCGAGAAGTCTGCTTCTCACACTACTTAGCTTCTCATTAGGTTGAGCCTTAAAAACAGCATACTCATGCAAGAGTTGCTTCTTTTTCTCTTCCACCGTATCAGCATTACCACCATAGGCAACTTCAAGGGCTGCCCAAAGATCTTTTGCAGACTCATAACCTCTATATTTGTGTTGATTTTCTTGTCTCAATGAGAGTTTCAGAATGCTTAGGGTTTTCATATCAACCTTTCTCTTTGCTATGTCCTCAGCAGACACAGCTCTACCATCTTCAGGTTTTTCTTTCTTATCTGCTTCAGAGCATCCTTGAACAGCTGATCTTGTAGCAATGTCATCTGCAATCTTTTGAGCTTTATTGAATATGTTTCCATATGCAATAATCTCCCAGAGAGTGTAGTCATGGATTTGCAGATATTTCTCAAAGTTAAACTTCCACAGCTCAAAATTGTCAGCATCTAGCATGGGAATCTTGATGTTGTGGTTTGAGGAGGAGGAGGTTACTTCTGGAGTAGACATGATGTTTTTAGGGTTTTGTGAGAATTAAGGTTTTTGGTGATTTAGGGTTCTTGTGTTCTTTTAGATCAAAGTTTCTCAACAAGCTCTGATACCACTTGTTGATCCCAAACTTAGATCGATTTAGCTTGTGTAAACGAGATTATATCAAGTTAAACACGTAGAGAAACTTTGTTTGTATATAAAACAATTTAAGTGTTATGCGGAATTAACACTCAAACAAGAACACACAAACAGTTGTAAAAAAAACTTTCACTTGACTGATAATAACGAACTTGCTTACAATGAAAGTGTTAAACGTATGAAAACTTATATGAAACATAACCTAAAGGTCTTCTTTTATAGACATAAGAAGCCTTGTACAAGAGTCTACGTATCAGCTATTCTAGGTAAAGATAGTTATAGAAAATACATTGATGATCCTATCTTTACTAGAAACAAACTAGAAACAAAATACGCGTAGACCATATCTTTCTATCAGTGCTTGTCTTCAACCTATCAACGCTTGACTTCTTCTTGTCAACGCTTGATTTGTCAGCGCTTGTTCTCTTCTTATCAACGCTTGTTTTCTTCTTGTCAGCGTTCAAGTGTACTGGCTACATTTTATTCCCAACAGATGCATATATCATTACCACTTTCCTTAAAAGTCTTGGTGATACATGGAAGATTGAAGCAATGTCTATAATTGCTACTAATGCTCACAAAAGTTCCACTTTTGATGACGTCTACAATAAACTGAAGATTGTAGAGAAAGAAATCCTTTTGGATCAAGGAAGCAAATCTACCAATGGAAACATGGCCTTCTTCTCATATAGTGAAGGTCAATTTGATCAAAGGGAGTCATACGTGCACCCCGTTACTGGATCACCTTGTTTCAACGTTGGATCAAGCTTTGTCAGCGCCCCATATTCAGACGCTGGCACATACAATGTTGACTCATCAAGGATTAGGCATGCTGGTATTGATCTAGATACAGTGTGTACATACATTGCTTCATTGCCCAATGGTTCAGTGATTACATATAAGGACCTTGAGCAAATTAGTGATGAGAATTTGGAGGAGATGGTTATAAAGTGGAATATGACACTTGTAAGCATAAGGGCCAATAGATGGAACAGGAGATTCAGGAAGAAGATGACCTTTAATGCTAAAGACACTGATGGGTTTGATAAATCCAAGGTTGAGTGTTATAATAGCCATAGAATAGGTCACTTTATGAGAGAATGTAGATCTCCAAGAAGATCTGATGCTGGAAAGCCTTCAAGCCAAATCATCAAGGTTGAAGATACAAAAGCTATGGTTACCATGCAAGAGATTGATGGTGTTGGCTGGGACTGGAGCTTTTTGGCCAAAGATGTGGAAGAGAACAAAGCCTTGGTTGCTGAAAAGAAGGAAGAGGAGCATGCTCACTATGCTCTCATGGCACATTCTTCATCTTCATCAGACAATGAGGTATATGATGATGCATTTTGTAGTAAAGGTTGTCGTTTAAACACTAAAAAACATAACAAAGAAATTTTATAGTTAAAATCAAATGTTTTTGATGAAAAATGCAAGTTATCTAATTATCAACTTGCACTTGTTCAAACTGAAAAGACTGTGGCTGAATATAAGAAAATGGAGCTTGATCTAAAAGATCAAATCAATGTTTTGACTCATGACCTTAATGATAGTATTGAGATAAGGGACATCTTGAAGAGATCCAAAGGTGTTATACAAGCTGAGTTGGATGAGGCCATTAAAAACAAAGATAATGTAGGGCTTAAAATTCAAAGATTTGATAAAGCTTCTCAAACCCTAGAAAAATGTGTTAGTGAACAAAGAGACTCTAGGGATATGACTGTGATTGGGATGAAAGAGTATGCTGGTGTTCCACCACCTGCTGGGAAATTCTATGGTGTCCTTAGAAAGGATTTGTCTTGGACTGGTATTCCAGAACTCTAATAAAAGGAATTTATTCCTCCACCAAGGGTTCTTACTCCAGTAGAGGAATATAAGCAGAAACTGACTGATTTGGACCAATGGAAGAAAGCCAATCCTACTTTGTTTGTTAAAGGTGGCATGCTTAGTGAAAGCCCAAATGATTCTACACCTATAAAAGTGACCAACCCTACTACTGGAAAGACTATTGAACTTGGCGTAAACGTTGATAGAAAACCTAGTATTAAATATGCAGAATTGTATAGAAAACCTAGGTCACCAAAAAGTCAAGTTAGTGATAATGGGACAGGTTTCTTTTCATCTAGACCTAGAGTTATGTCTAGAAAAGCCTGTTATACTTGTGGGAGTTTTTCACATTTGGCTTATAAGTGTATCAATGCTTCCAAAGTCAACGCTGATAGAAAGTCAACCATGGTCAAACCCAGACCTTTTGTCCATCAAAGTCCACAAGTTACTAGACAAGGTCTATTCTTTACTAAAGGGTCTAATACTTATGGACAAAGGCCTTTTGAAAAGACAAATAAATGGTCTAACAAACAATGGGTTCCTGTAGAAAACCCTAGGTTTGACGCTTTTAGCGCCGTCAAGAACAATTTTAACGTTGACAGGAATGTTTCCAGCACTGTTAGACCAAGTAATGCCAAATACTTGCAACCAAACGGAAAGGGGTTTAAAGCTTCTTCTAGCTTAACTTGGAGACCCAAACAAGACCAAAACCCTAACTCAGATGGGATTCCTATGACCTGTAACATATTTCATTATATTTCAAAGGTCATAACTAAACCAATTGGGGTTAACTGGGTGTTCAATCCTAAAAGGGATGAACAAGGGGTTGTTATAAGGACTAAGTCTGTTCTTGTTGAACAACCAAATGAATCCAAGTCTGCTCAGGCTTGGGTTCCTGAAGAAAACTAGTTTGTTTTCTTTATGTGCAGGGCATTCAAAAGCAGGTAAATGATCATGGATATTGGGATAGTGGATGCTCTAGGCACATGACGGGGAAGGAAGATTATTTGACAAACTTTACCCCTATTAAGGATGGTGACAAAGTGTACTTTGGAGGAGGATATGGAACTATTACTGGCAAAGGCACTCTTATCACCAACAATTTGCGTTTTGAAAACGTATTTCTGGTAAAAGAACTTGATTATAATCTGTTTAGTGTATCACAAGTTTGTGATAACAAAAATAAGGTTCTTTTCACTGATACTGAATGCTTGGTGTTAAGAAAAGATTTTAAAATACCTGATGAGAAGTGTATTGATTATAGAACACCTAGGCATAAGGACATTTATAATGTGAATCTTAATGGAATTAGGATGAATAATAATATGTCATGTCTATATGCTAAGGCTTCAGTTGATGAGAGTAATCTTTGGCACAGAAGGTTAGGCCACATAAATTTTAAGAACATAAATAGACTTGTGAGACATGGTTTAGTTAATGGTTTGCCTAAAAAGGCTTTTCACAATGACCACTCTTGTGTTGCATGCCTTAAAGGCAAGCAGCACAAAGTCTCCTTTAAGTCTAAACTTGTGTATTCTAGTTCTAAACCTCTTCACTTACTGCATATGGACTTGTTTGGTCCAACTAATATAGAAAGTTTAAATGGTAATTCTTTTTGTTTTGTCATAACTGATGATTTTTTTAGATTTACTTGGACTTTCTTTTTGGCTTTGAAAAGTGAAACTGTCACTGATTTGATTAACTTTATTACCCAAATTAAAAAGAAAACTGGGAATGAGGTTAAAATACTTAGAAGTGATAATGGTGGTGAGTTTAGAAATAAGTTGTTAGATAACTTCTGTGTCAATAAAGGGATTACTAGGCAGTTTAGTGTAGCTAGGACCCCACAACAAAATGGGGTGGCTGAAAGGAAGAATAGAACACTCATAGAAGCAGCTAGGACAATGTTGGTTGATGCTCACTTTTCCATTGCATTTTGGGCTGAGGCTGTGAATACAGCCTGCTATGTTTAGAATAGGGCATTGATCAATAAGATCCACAATAAGACACCTTATGAGCTATTTTGGAGTAGAAATCTTAATATTGGTTTTCTTAAACCCTCTAGATGTCATGTAGTTGTTCTTGATACTAGTGATGCCTTAGGTAAGTTTAGTGCTAAAGGTGATGAAGGCTACTTTATGGGCTATTCAGTACAGAGTAGAGGATATAGTGTTTACATTAAGAAAGAAAAATGTATACTTGAAAAGATACATGTTAGGTTTTTAGAAAGTAAACCTAGTGATACAGAGAGTGGACCAAATTGGTTCTTTGATTTAGAACCTTTATCTAGAAAATTGAATTATATGCCTGTTACTAATCCAGACATTATGAAAGTGAATTCAAATGTTGTGGAAGAACCAGTTGTTGAAATTTCAGGTATACAGGTTGACATGGAAGTAGAATCACAAGCAGCCAAATCAACTCCCATACTTGAGTATGTCACTATCCCTATATGGACAGATGGATTTGCTGCTGCTGCTGCTGGAAAGGAAAAGATGGTCCACAAGAAAAACCAGTTGATGAAAACCTGCATGAATCTTCAAGCGCTGACAAAGGAAAATCTGGCGCTGACAGGCCAAATTCAGGCGTTGATGGCTCAAATGTTGACAGACCCAGTTCAGGCGTTGACAACTCTTTTGACCATTTATTCTCTTCCAGTGTTTTTAAACAAGGTGAACCTTCCACTATACATGAAGAGGTTTATTCAGGTGATGATGGAAGAGAATTTGAAGATGATATTGGCAACTTGGAGACTGAAATTGAAGACAACACAATTATTGAAGGAGGAGTACTTACATCTACTATTAAGAATCATCCTTCTTCTCTAATCATTGCTGATGTGATGCCTCCTGTTCAAACTAGAAGGTCTCATCAGAATCATGGAGGTTTTATTGCCAATATCCACAAGAAGGTTGATACCCCTCTTATTCAGGCATGTTTGTTTGCTTGTTTTCTGTCACAACAGGAACCCAAGAAGATATTTGATGCTCTCAAAGAACCAAGTTGGGTGGAAGCAATGCAGGATGAGCTTCACCAATTTGCTATTCAAGATGTTTGGGAGTTAGTAGATTGTCCCAGATATGTCAGACCTATAGGGACAAGATGGGTTCTTAGAAACAAAAAGGATGAAAGAGGAATTGTGGTCAGAAACAAGGCACGTTTAGTTGCTCAAGGCTATACACAAGAGGAAGGGATAGACTATGAAGAGGTTTTTGCACCTGTTGCAAGGATTAAAGCAATAAGGATTTTCCTAGCCTATGCTTCTTGCATGGGCTTCATAGTTTATCAAATGGATGTGAAGAGTGCTTTTTTATGGCACAATTGCAGAGGAGGTTTATGTCATGCAACCTCCTGGTTTTGAAGATTCTAAACATCCAGACAAGGTGTATAGAGTGAAGAAAGCAATGTATGGACTTCATCAAGCCCCAAGAGCATGGTATGGTACATTATCCACCTATCTGGTGGAAAATAGATTCAAGAGGGGCACCATAGATCAGACTTTGTTTACCAAGAAGACTGGTAAGGACTTTTTACTTGTTCAGGTCTATGTGGATGATATCATCTTTGGCTCTTCCAGTCCAAAGATGAGTGAAGACTTTTCCAAGCTCATGACAGAAAAATTCAAGATGAGTGCAATAGGAGAGATGAACTTCTTTCTAGGGTTACAAGTTCAGCAGAAAGAAGATGGTATCTTCATCTCTCAAGATAAATATGTAGCAGAAATCTTGAAGAAGTTTGGCTTTTCTCCACATGAAAAACAGACTAGCACACCCATGGATAGGGAACATCCTTGGGGAAAGGTTGGAGATGGAAAAGAGGTGGATGTCAGGCATTATAGGTCAATGATTGGGTCATTGATGTATCTTACAGCTTCTAGACCTGACATTATGTTTGCTGTGTGTGCATGTGCACGCCATCAAGTGACTCCCAAAGAGTGTCATCTTCATGATGTCAAGAGGATTTTTAGGTACCTTAGGTGCTATCCCACCATGGGATTATGGTATCTAAAGGATTATCCATTGGAGCTTATTATTTATTCAGACAGTGATTATGGAGGTGACAAGTTTGATAGAAAATCCACAACTGGTGGATGCCAATTTCTTAGGAGTAGGTTGATATCATGGCAATGCAAGAAACAAATAGTGGTGGCCAACTCTACAACTGAAGCAGAATATGTAGCTATAGCTGCTTGTTGTGGACAAGTCTTATGGATTCAGAACCAACTGTTGGATTATGGGTATAGTTTTATGCATACCAATATTTTTGTAGACAATAACAGTACTTTATGCATTATTAAGAATCCTGTACATCATTCTAAAACAAAACACATAGAAATTCGACATCATTTTATAAGAGATTGTTTTGAAAAAGTTTTAATACAACCAAATAGGGTTGACACAAAAGAAAATGTGGCAGATTTATTAACTAAACCTTTTGATACTGGGATATTTCAATACTTGGTAACAAGTATTGGAATGATCAATCTTACCTAATATGTGTTTTTGGAACTTATTGTAAAAGTATGTACAAGATATGAATTGTTATTGGTCTTTGTACAAAATTAGGTTTTCCACTTTATTTGTCTAACGCTGACAAAGGTTATTTTAACGCTGATAAGTGTTAAAATGACATTGACAGCAATATGTTAGTTTTGTGGTTTTTGATCTAGTTATACAGGCATTATGAGCATTTCACAAATGGATACAAATTTACTTATGGATCTTTGGAGCTTACTTAGAGTGTGCTCAAGTTTATGGATGATGGTTGGAATATTTATATTCCTATCTTGACATAAATTTCTATTGCATGTATTATGTTTGGCAACTTGTATCTCATAGTTTCAGGGGAGGTTTAGGAAACCTTTAGGACTTTTTGGGTATTCATATAATACTCTTATCATAATTCTAGATTACTGGTGACTACGAGTTAGTTTACTAAATCGTGAGGCACTATAGCATGCAAAGTTGATATAATTTGCACGCTGCCAAGACTTTTTGCCCTAGAATTGGATGTGGTCTGTTAGGAAACTTGGGTATGATTTTTATTGGGCTTACCTGGGAAGTTACAAAGGATTTTGTAAGATCACTTCATTGTTAAGAACTTTGGTTAGCAAGGGACACTTGAGGACGATTATGTCTATCTTGCTTAAGCAAGTGTGCATGATTGGACAGTGCTTGCCACCCTATGGTGATTTTCAGTCTATAAGTTATCTTCACTAGGATAAATCACTTTGTTAAGGTCCTTTTTCTTTTATATTATTTTTATTTTTAAACGTTGACAGTTTTATTTCCAAACGTTGTTAGGACCAATTTTGACGTTGACATGGCAAATTCCAACGTTGACAAGAATATAGCCGTTGGGTGTTGATAAGTTATTTTTGACCGTTGATAAACATTGGGTCCTACCCAATTGTTACTTTTGACGAAAATTTGGGCCGTAACTTTAGGAGTTAGTAACTTTTTATTAATGCACAAGATAACTTATATATTTTCAAGATTTTAATCATTATATTTTGAAAATAACTGCCTCATCTTTGACCAATCACATGTTTTCACCTCTCCTATATATTTGGCTCATTCCTTTAAAACAGGGTAACTGCTTATTCTTGTCTAACTAATTTTTCACAAACCTTCATCTTTCCTAACATTTATCACAGCTTTCTACATCAATGGCGCCTAAGTTTAAACCAAGAGATTTGGAATTGGGGTTCAGAAGTCAGCATAACATGGTTGCTTATTTAGAAGCTGATGATGCTCTGTTTCCCCAATATACTCAAATGGTGGAGTATTTAAATGCATACCCCTTAAGGTATGCACTTTCTCATGCTCCTCTTATCCCTGTCACAGATATTAAACAGTTTTGGAATAGTGTCATTTCCTCAACAATTAATAATGTGACTACATTGGCTGCTACTGTCCATAGGCTTCCATGGGTGGTTACTAAAGCTTTGGTTCGCCAAGCTTTGCATCTTAATGATGCAGATGGTATAACCACCCTACCCATTGGTGAGTTAGAACAAGGACTCCAAGCTTTGGGTTATCCTTTGCCAGAAGATGGCCATTTAAACAAATATACAAAACATGAATTTCTCCTAGCTTGGAAGTACTTGATACATGTCATTCTTCAATGTTTGAGTCCCAAATGTACTGCACACAATGAAATTAACCGTTCAATTGGGAGTGCCATTGTGTGTATTGCTACTGGGCAAAAATATAATTTCTCAAAAATGATTTTTGATGGCATGTGTCATAACAAGGGTAGCAAGATGACTCTTGCTTACCCAAGGTTTTTACAAATGGTGTTTGATGAACAAAGATACTGCAATAGGGATCACAATGATTTTTATACGATCCCTGTTCAAAAGAAAGCACTTTTTAGGAAGATGGATTCATCTCCTCATAGAGACTTACCCCTTACCCAAGCCATGCTTGTTGTTATTGCAGCAGCACAACCTCAACCAGCCCCACAACCACAACCAGACCCATTACCTGAACAACCACCATCACCTCGGCATATGGAAATTGACCAAGAACCCTTCAACGCTAACACATTAAATGTTGGCATTGACATTCCAAATCCAAACGCTGACACACTTTTACAACAAACCCAAACACCCCTTAACCTTCAAACGGACACTCAATCCACATCATCTTCTACACCCCCTAAATTTTAGGTTGGAAAAATGCCAAAGGACTACTGGAGTGTTCTCCTCTACCACAAGTGTGGTTGGTGACATGGGTGGGGCTGGGACTATTGGTTCTAGCTTAGATGCAGGCCAAGCCAGTCCTAACATCATTAAGAATCCATCCATGCCCCATGACTCTACTTTGGGAGGTCAAATTCCCATTATAGAGGAGGACAAATTGGAACCTTACACATTATTGGAATTGACGACTGTCTGCATTAGCTTACAAAAGCAAAATGCAGACCTTGTACATACTGTCTCTACAAAAGGCCTTGAACTCAAGCAATTGAGGGAGAGGATTGTTGTTTTGGAAACTGCTGAGGCTAGGAGAAGACAGACAAGAGTCCTTTCTTTAGGGGAGGATTCTTACAAAGGGAAGGAAGCTGCTACTGAGCCATTTAATTTAAGTGACAAAGGCTCAGGTGGTTCTATAGGTGTGGAAATGGCTGAAGCTTTAACCAGTTTGAAGGAGAGGCCAGTTGTTGATGTTTCACTGGCAACTCCAACGAATATATCATTTATGGAGATGCTGGCACAGGTTTCTAAGCCAAGCGCTGACAAGAGTATGTTGAGCGTTGACAAGCAGGTTTTGGACGCTGATATGCTAAGCGTTGATAGGAGAAAGTCAGGCGTTGATACACAGGTTTTGGACGCTGATAGACCTGCAGGTATGGTTTATGTATCCCAGTCATCAGCTATCATCAAGGATGTGTCTACACAGGTACCATCATCATCTTTACCCACCATTGATATATTAGATAAAGGTAAAGGGATTATGGTAGAAACAGTAGTTCCCAAGGATGCAGCCCAAGTAAAGTTTGATTCTATGTTGGCTGCACAACTTGAGGAAAAAGAGAAGAAGAAGATTACTTCTATTGAGTCACCATTTGTGGCTACTTCTTAGAGCAATAAAGGAGGTAGTGATGATGAGAGTACTGATTCAAGTGTGATGATCATTGAAGAGCCAGAGAGACTTGAATATGGTGATGAGTTGGCAAAGGAAAGGATTGCAGAGTTGAAAAATCAGGTAGATTATGAGATGCCTGAAGTAGCTCAGATGTACTTTGCATGGGAGAATAAGTTAATGGAGAATTCAGACATGACAATTTCATATCAAATTTGGGGTTTGGAGATTCTACTAAGAGTTCAAAGAGATTGCAAGGTGATTCTAAAGTATAAGGCTAACAAAGTTCTTTCACAGACTAAGAAGGATAGGAGGGAGCTCTACTACATGCTTCTCATATGTCATCAAGGAGATTGGACTTTTAAGAAGTTGCAGGGATTGTCCTTTGATGAGTTGGAATATAAAGCTTATCCTATATGGGCAAATGTTCAAGAGCAGAACACTATCAGACTTCTTTCAGATGAAAGAAAGGAAGAACTTGCAGAAGAGATGCAGATCCAACAGGCTTTAATTGCACCAAGACCTTTGAAGAAGGGAGTTCCACTTGAGTTCCCAGAAAATTTGGATAGAGTGAATCCTAGTGAAGTAGTTATTAGAAGGAGTATTAAGCTCTCACCCTTAGAAGCTTCACATATGGTAGAGGTGTTACCTCATGATTTCATAAACCCTATAGTTCACTATGAGGAAGATGCAAGTGAGTTTTGGATGATTGGCAGATATGGGAAGAAGGTACACATAATAAGTGTGAAAACACTTATCCTTTTACCACTTATTTCCAATAATAACAAGACCAAAACGTGTGATTTATGTCGTAAAAGTCGGAATTATGCGTGGTTTGTGTTTTTATTGTGTTTTAGGACCAAAATATTAAAAAGGAAGAAAACACGGGCTTTCACGGGCTTTTATCGAATAAAACGGGAAAAGACGAAGTCAAAAGATCAAGAGTGCAAAAAGAACGGAAGTCCAAGGCCTATTCTGAAGATTTATCGAAGAAAAAGTCAAAAGACGGAAGTTTAACGAAGTCGAAGAACTTAAGTCTAATAGAAGAAGAAAATTAAAAGACAAGTTCAAATCCCGAGACGACAAAGACGAAGAATTAAAGTCGAGTCGAGAAAACGTGAAGAAAGCAAGAAAGAAGATGCAACACATGCACTCCTTCCACCTTCCCTATAAATACCCTCCTAATAGTCATTAGGAGGGTGGTTAGATTTTTAGTTAATTTTTCACTTTTTATTTTTTAGAGAGAGAAAGTCTTAAACTTTCTCTCACTAGTTCATCTTTTTCTTTTAATCTTTCAAGATTAAACATCTTTGTATTGCTTATTTCATTAATCAAAGTTCCATTTTAAGCTTTTATCTCTTAATCTCATTCTACTTTTCTTTGATTTAAGATTGATTTTGGTGTGATTATCATGTGATCCGTGTTGTTCTAATTGATTTCATGCTAAAAAGTTAATCTTTTGATCATCTTATAAGTTTTCATTTGATTAAGCTTTAAGACTTTTGTTCTTATTGGCTTATTTTTATGATTAGCTTATTTTTCTTATAAAAGTTTTATTAAAAAGTTTATGTTTTTATTGTTTAATCTAAAAAGTTGTTTGATTTCGAGTTAGATAAGTGGATTAAAGTGCTTATTTGATTCGGATTTGTAGTTGATTCGGGTTGCTTTTGGTATTAGCTTATTAAAGTTAGCTTATTGCCTAGCTTACCTTTCTTCCACAATTTTCGGAAAGGGTGGTAAAGCCCCTTTCCGATTGAGTTTTTCCGAACGGGGGTACCATCTAACCGATTTCCTTAAATTTCGGAAAGGGTTCAAACTCCCCTTTCCGATTGGTGTCCTTTCCGATTGGCCAATATTCCAACGGCAGCTCCCTCCCTTATTCCGATTGAACCAATCGGATTAGGGTTTGTAAATTCCGATTGGTAGCCCTTGTTTCATTTTCCGATTGGTTGTCTTGTCCCATATTCCGATTGGGGTGTTTGCACGTATTCCGATTGAGTGCATTTGTAGTATTCCGACGGTGAGGGTTTTAATTATTCCGATTGACCTTTTGTCCCTATATTCCGATCGTGTCACTTTTACCCGTATTCCGATCAGCCGATCGGAAAACATTCCGATCGGGGGTTCTTTTGACTTGGTTTGGTTTCTTTCGATATCACTTTCTTATAGTACTTTTATTTTCTGAAATTTTCCAAGTGTTAGTTTTATTTAGTAAGTTAGAACTTTTCCATTATCACCTTTAAGTTTTTATGCATTTATTTTTACTCGTCATTCAAATTAATCTTTTAACTTCCACTTTACTAAACGACACTTTAATTAATTGCAATTAGTTTACGAAAAGATTCGAAAAGATTCGGAACTAAGACCGGTTTTCAATTCGAAAAGATTCGGAACTACGAAATTATTTTATACCTAGCCAAAAGCGAAGTATTAAATGGCGCCGATGCCGGCTCTTTTCGTTAAGATAAACGGTTTCTAGTGAGAGACGCATTGAATTTTGGGATCCGTTCTTTGAACGTTATTTTCATTGCTATAAAAATTTCCAAAAATCCTAAAAAATATAAAACTCTTCAAAAATACAAAAACATTAAAAAACCTATAAAAACCAAAAATATTATATAGATATTCTCTTTGTGTATATTTTTCTTCTGCAGGTGCATGCGTACTAGATCTACGAACTATTCTGAGCCCGAGAATCGTGAAGATTCAGATATGGCTGGTGTTAACAACAACAATAATCACCCACCTCAAAATAATTTGAATCCCAATAACAATAACAACAACAACAACAACAATGTCCTTCAACCTGATTTACGAACCATGGAGGAATTGTGCCAACCCACCATGAACGGACGCGGAGGCCCGATTGCGCCAATGCACGTCACGGCTCAGGAGTTTTCGTTGATGCATCACATGATCCAGCAAGTGCAAACGAACCCGTTTCGTGGAATTCCGGATGATGATGCCAACAAACACCTCGACAAATTCATTACCATTACCCAAAGCATGAAGTGCCCCGGTGTTTCTATGGATGACCTTCGCCTTCAACTTTTTCCACACTCGCTTTCTCACCATGCCGAAAAATGGTTTGACCGTCTTCCTAAGAATTCTATTCACACGTGGAACGACATGACTCAACGCTTTTTATCGCGCTACTTTCCCCCATCCATGGTCACTAGCCTTCGTAACCAAATCAGTGGATTTATGCAAGAGAATGATGAATCGCTTTTCGATGCTTGGGAACGCTACAATGATTTGATCGACCGCTGTCCTAATCACAATATGCTCCCCGTCACTCTCATTGACACCTTCTACAATGGTCTCACCTTTCGTGATCGTGACACGATCAATGCCGCCGCCGGTGGTACTTTCATGAAAAGGAGACCGGAGGAGTGTCGAGAGTTGATTGAAAACATGACTACTCACCACAAGAATTGGGATTCATCTGCATCCTCAAGATCTAATCAGAGAGTCAATGTTTCATCTACTTCTTCCACCACCAACTCGTCTATTTTGGAACGTGCTATTCTTGATATTAACAAAAGTCTCCAAATTTTGACTTCTAACCAAACTCAACAAGCTAAAGCCGTTGTTATCTCTTGTGACACGTGTGGTGGTCCTCATTCCTACAATGAGTGTCCTTCTACCCAAAGCAATTATTCTGAAGACGTTAACGCAGCTTATGGCACTTATCCCACGGGAGGCTATCAAGCTCGACCTCAAGGAGACCGTGGCTTGCTAAGTTATCGTTCCAACAATTATCTTGCTCCTCCTGGTTTCCCTCCTGCAAACCAAAACCAACAACAAAGCTACAACCGAAACAACCAATCCCAACCTCGTGCTCAAAATCAATATCAATCCCAAAGAAACCCATACCCAACTCAAGGAAATTCTCAAGCTCCACCTCTCAATCAACCAATGGCAGTAAGTCAAGACGTCGAGACGTTCATGAAGACTAATCGTGAAATGGTGACGAATCTTCAGAGTCAATTTGTTAACTTGAAGAATGACATGGTGAAACAAGGGAGCGATATTCGTGCCGAGCTAAGGAATGACATGGCCAAACACAGCAATGATATTAATGCCAACATGCAAAACTCTTTTAACAATCAAGCTCTTCACCTTCGTGATATGATTGGTTCGCTCATCCAAAGTAATCAACCCTCTTCTTCGGGTACTCTTCCGAGTAATACCGTTGCGAATCCAAGGGGGGAGATGAAAGCAATCACCACTCGAAGTGGAAAAGGTTATATGGAACCCGAGCTTCCTACACCTCCACCCGTGATTGTGAACAAGGAAAAAGAGCAACTTTCCCCACCTCCTTCACCTTCTATCCCCATTTCCCCACCACCCGTGGTTGTGAGTGATCCTATTCCCTTAAAGCCTTCTTCTTCATCCAATATACCTTATCCTTCAAGGTTGAGGAAAGACAAGCAAAAGAGCAAGGATGATATTCAGGTTTCGAACTTCCTTAAAATGTTCAAACAATTGAATTTTAACATCTCCTTTGTCGAGGCTCTCTTTCACATGCCCAAATACGCTAAGATGTTCAAAGATCTTTTAAGTGATAAAGAGAAACTCCTTGACATTGCTCAGACCCACCTTAATGAGAATTGCTCCGCAGTGCTATTAAGGCAATTGCCCACCAAACTTGGTGATCCGGGTCGCTTCTTGATTCCTTGCAACTTCCCGGGAGTAGAGAATTGCATGGCCCTAGCCGATCTAGGTGCCAGTATAAACTTAATGCCTTTAAGTGTGTGGAAGCAATTATCTCTTCCCGAGCTAGTCCCCACTAAAATGACTTTGGAATTAGCCAATCGTACGGTTGCTTATCCAGTGGGGATAGCCGAAGATGTCTTTGTTGGCGTCGACAAATTCACCTTCCCGGCGGATTTTGTCGTCGTTGACTACGAGATGGACCCCCGTGTTCCATTAATCGTTGGACGTCCCTTTCTGAGGACCGGTCGCACTCTTATTGATGTAGCCGCAGGCGAAATAATCATGAGAGTTGGTGACGATAAAATTGTCTTCAACATGGGTAAGATTTCTCAACAACCTTATTCTTATGAGAGTGTTAATGCTATTGATGTTCTCGATGAGGCTTGTGAGGAACATTTTCATGATGCTTGCAAAAGTACTCTTTCTTCTCTACCCAATGTTGAGACCGTTGCCTCAATTGCTCCAGCATTGACTCCTTTCGGAGAAAGTGACTTGGATGACTTCGAAGCCAGCTTGGGTCCTCTCGATATTAAGTATGATAATTTGTCCACCAATTGGGATGAAGACATTAGTACTATTGAGAGACTTCTCAATGAGGACCCGTTCTCTCCTCCTGCTCCTAAAGAGGTGACTAATGATGATCCATCGTTAGTTTCACCATCTATTGAGGATCCTCCTACTCTTGAGCTTAAGGACCTACCTCCTCATCTTGAGTACGTTTTCCTGGAAGACGACGAGAAGCTACCGGTCATCATCGCAAAGGATCTGAAAGAAGACGAAAAAGCCCGACTTGTCGCTGTTTTGCAGAAGCATAAAAGAGCTATCGCTTGGAAAATCTCCGACATCCGTGGAATTGATCCTCACTTTTGCACACATAAAATTCTCATGGGGGACGACTTTAAGCCCACCATTCAAAGCCAACGAAGGGTGAATCCCAAAATACATGAAGTCATCAAAAAAGAGGTTATCAAACTTCTTGATGCGGGTATGATTTACCCTATTTCGGATTCACCGTGGGTTAGTCCAGTCCATTGTGTGCCTAAGAAAGGCGGAATCACCGTTGTACCTAATGCAAACAACGAGTTAATTCCTACCCGTCTCGTTACTGGGTGGAGAGTTTGTATAGACTACCGCAAACTCAATGATGCCACGAGAAAGGATCATTTCCCTCTACCTTTTATGGACCAAATGCTTGAACGTTTAGCAGGTAATGAATATTACTGCTTTCTGGATGGTTTCTCGGGTTATTTCCAAATACCCATCGATCCCCAAGATCAAGAGAAGACAACATTCACTTGTCCCTACGGCACATTTGCTTATAAAAGAATGCCTTTTGGCTTATGCAATGCCCCCGGGACTTTCCAAAGGTGCATGTTGGCTATCTTCCATGACATGGTTGAGCAAACCATGGAAGTCTTCATGGATGATTTCTCGGTCTTCGATGATTCCTTCTCTGCTTGCCTTGCCAATTTGGAACGTATGCTTAAGCGGTGCGAAGACACTCGCCTTGTTCTGAATTGGGAAAAATGCCATTTTATGGTAAAAGAAGGCATTGTGCTAGGACACAAAATCTCTAAAGCCGGTCTTGAAGTCGACCGTGCTAAAGTTGATGTCATAGCCAAATTACCTCCACCTTCAACCGTGAAGGGTGTGAGAAGCTTTCTGGGTCATGCGGGCTTCTATCGTAGATTCATTCAGGATTTCTCTAAAATCGCTCGCCCGATGACCCACCTCTTGGAAAAAGATACTCCTTTTATCTTTTCTAAAGAGTGTCTCGAAGCCTTCAATCTTCTCAAGGATAAGCTAACTAAGGCACCGGTCTTGGTTACCCCAAATTGGGAGCTGCCTTTTGAATTGATGTGCGATGCTAGCGACTTTGCTATTGGTGCGGTTTTGGGCCAAAGAGTGAATAAACACTTCCAACCAATCCACTATGCTAGCAAAACAATGACGGGGGCTCAATTGCATTATACGACAACCGAAAAAGAGCTTTTAGCTGTTGTCTATGCTTTTGAGAAATTTCGCCCCTATCTTGTTTTATCCACCACCATCGTATACACGGACCATTCCGCGTTGAAGTACTTGATGACTAAGAACGATTCTAAGCCAAGACTTCTTCGCTGGGTTTTGCTCCTTCAAGAATTTAACATTGAAATTCGTGATAAGAAGAGAGCCGAAAACCTGGCCGCGGATCATCTGAGTCGACTTGAGGATCCATATCAGGGGGATCATCCGAACACAGAGATCAATGACTCTTTCCCCCTGGAGACTCTAATGTCTATAAATCTCAATCTTGATGGCACCCCGTGGTTTGCGGACATTGCAAACTACTTAGCGGGTGGTATTCTCATCCAAGGGTTAACATCCCAACAAAAGAAGAAGTTCTTGAACGATGTTAAGACTTACTTTTGGGATGACCCTTATCTATTCAAACAGTGTGCTGATCTGATTATTCGTCGATGTGTTGACGGACCGGCAGCTTTTGACATCCTCCAAGCTTGCCACAAAGGACCCACCGGTGGTCACTTTGGTCCCAACTACACCGCTAAGAAAGTGTTTGATTCTGGATTCTACTGGCCCACCATTTATCGTGACGCTCACGAAATGGTTAAGCATTGTGATGCTTGCCAACGTCAAGGCAAGATCACACCTAAGGATGAGATGCCTCAAAATTTCATACAGGAATGTGAAATCTTTGATGTATGGGGCATCGACTTTATGGGGCCATTTCCATCATCCAAAGGGAACAAGTACATCCTCGTCGCCGTCGACTACGTCTCTAAATGGGTTGAAGCTAAGGCTCTTCCTACGAATGATGCGAGGGTAGTTGTGAACTTTTTGAAGCAGCTTTTCGCTCGATTTGGCGTTCCTCGTGCTATCATCAGTGACCGCGGGACTCATTTTTGCAACGATCAATTTGCACGAGTCATGGCAAAGTATGGTGTCAATCACCGTCTTTCCACCGCCTATCATCCCCAAACCAATGGGCAAGCCGAAATTTCCAACCGTGGCTTGAAGAGAATTTTGGAGCGTACTGTGGGAGAGCATCGCGCCGCGTGGGTCGATAAGTTAGATGATGCTCTGTGGGCTTTCCGTACTGCTTACAAGACCCCGATCGGTTGTACACCATATCGTCTTGTGTACGGGAAAGCCTGCCACCTACCCATCGAGCTGGAACACAAGGCGCACTGGGCCTTGAAGTGGGCTAACTTCGACATCATCAAAGCCGGTGATCATCGCAAGGTTCAACTCAACGAGCTAAATGAACTAAGGAATGAAGCTTATGAGAACTCGTTGATCTACAAGGAGAAGACGAAGATTATCCACGATGCTAAAATCAAGAACCGAGAGTTTCACGTTGGAGATCAAGTTCTACTTTTTAACTCTCGGTTGAAGATCTTCTCTGGCAAGTTGAAGAGCCGCTGGACTGGTCCATTCACCGTCGCCAAAGTCTTTCCGTATGGGACCATTGAGCTTTCTCAGCCGAATGGGCCCAATTTCAAAGTGAATGGCCAGCGTTTGAAGCTGTACTTTGGTGAGGACATCTCTCAGGAGATGATTCCATCCCTCACCACGTTCCCCATGAACTAAAATTGGGTCGAGTCAGGCTCATGACTCGGTGAACCAAAACAAGCGCTTCTCGGGAGGCAACCCGTGTTCTATCCTTTACTGCTTTCATAATAAGTGTAGGGGGAACCCCGCATATGTTTGTTGTCTTGTTTTTTGTGTTGTGCAGGGATTAAAGCTTCAGAGAGCATTTTGATGACTTTTGACGAACCGTGATACCGTGTTTCCTATCTTCCCGGTTCTATCCTAAACTCTTTTGATTCAATATTTCATATTCTATATGTTCACATTGAATTCACTTTAGTTGTCCTTCCCTTAGCAAGATTTAAACAAAGTGCACAATGTCCTAAGTGTAGGGGAGTTTACTCCCACATGCTTAAACATTGAGGACAATGTTTATCTCAAGTGTAGGGGGGACTTCTATCGAAGTAAGTGGTCTTTTCCATGAATTTGCCCTCATTTTAACCGGAAAATTTGATTTTTCGACATTTTTCAAAATTTTTAATCTATTTTGGCCTAGTTGTATAGTTGTATTTTCCTTTATCATGTTTAATTTCTTTCCATTGCTAAAATAAATTTTTAATAAAGTGGTTTTAGATTTTTCTTAGTCGTGAACATTTTGACTCAACACGAGTTTACTTGCCTAAGTTTACTCTAGCTAGTATCCTTAACGTGTTTAAATCATGTTTTGCTAGGCTTTTATATAGGGAGCTATAAAACGCGAAAGTCTTAACTCACACGGGTTAAGAACAAGAACTTTTCGCAAGCTCCTATAATTGACCCTAGAGAGTCGTTTATCAAGGGAACTTTAAAATGCGATTTCTAAACTTGAAAAATTCTAAGAATTTGTAAGATCCTATAGGCGACTCGAAAACCCAAAACTTTGATTTAATAGGCTAAGCATCCACGAGTCTCATTCCTTGAGATTGTAAACTATGGAGGACGAGAGATGATAGAGTCAATTATAAGTTCGGTACTCTTTCGTGAATTTATGTGAGTTAATTATGAGCCTATTCTCCCTCCGCTTGTTAATAAATTTATCTGCAATAAATAAGGTTATACGATTTAAAAGGTTACTTAGCTTCTAGCTCTAGATCGTTTAAAAGTTGCTCGGTAATGACGAGAGTTCATAGCCAAGGCATAACTTATGAAGCGGGGCGCGAAGATTGGCGAGTCCAAAAAGGCCCTAACAAGGCATGAGGGCTACATTTTGTTGCTAAAGATCCAAAAGTGATGTGAAGAATCATTTATCGAAAATCAATATGAAGGATCGAGACACACGACGAAAAGCAAGAACTCCCCAAAAGTCATGGAGAAGTCTATCCGAAAAGACCCTAACAAGGTATGAGGATAAATAGATCCAAGTCCTAAAAGGAGGCGGATCGTTGTATATCAAAGTCCAAATTAATGATTGGAGAAAAATGAAGAAGTCGTGGTCCAAAGATGAAGAATCTCTCAAAAACTTCAAATGAAGAAATTCCTATTATGAAGAGAAGACCATAATTTCAAGAACGTCTCTCGAAGATTCGAAGTATGAAGTCGCTGCCAAATATCGGCCCGAGAAAGGTCTCAAATCGCGAACCAAGTTCTGCCAAGATATGAACTTTCTGATATCCCGAGAAGCAGTTTTAAAAGATTTGGTCCTTTAGCTAACTATTGATTAAATCGTTCACCTTATTTTCGGACTAAATAACTATCGAAATAAGTCAAACAATGCATCCTCGTGATCATTCAAGACAAAAATAAAATATAAGAGATACACCTAGGAATAAGGGAGTCTAAGTGAATAATTGGCCCACATGAGTTCGTGATAGTTTGCTAACTTATAATAACAATGATCTCGTTTCTAAGCTTGGTATGGGGAACGTGAAACTTGAGGATGATAAACGTTCATGGCCGCCAAAACCCAATGTAAGTTTTTAATTTCTTTACTTATTTCTATCTTTTATGTTTAGTATTTAATAAAGGCCAAGGTGGGTTATTTATGATGGAAAATGTAAACCGTACGTAAAAATTAATGCATTGCATGAGGGCATTGCAATGGTCAAGTGTAGGGGATTTAATAAGTGTGAAAACACTTATCCTTTTACCACTTATTTCCAATAATAACAAGACCAAAACGTGTGATTTATGTCGTAAAAGTCGGAATTATGCGTGGTTTGTGTTTTTATTGTGTTTTAGGACCAAAATATTAAAAAGGAAGAAAACACGGGCTTTCACGGGCTTTTATCGAAGAAAACGGGAAAAGACGAAGTCAAAAGATCAAGAGTGCAAAAAGAACGGAAGTCCAAGGCCTATTCTGAAGATTTATCGAAGAAAAAGTCAAAAGACGGAAGTTTAACGAAGTCGAAGAACTTAAGTCTAATAGAAAAAGAAAATTAAAAGACAAGTTCAAATCCTGAGACGACAAAGACGAAGAATTAAAGTCGAGTCGAGAAAACGTGAAGAAAGCAAGAAAGAAGATGCAACACATGCACTCCTTCCACCTTCCCTATAAATACCCTCCTAATAGTCATTAGGAGGGTGGTTAGATTTTTAGTTAATTTTTCACTTTTTAGTTTTTAGAGAGAGAAAGTCTTAAACTTTCTCTCACTAGTTCATCTTTTTCTTTTAATCTTTCAAGATTAAACATCTTTGTATTGCTTATTTCATTAATCAAAGTTCCATTTTAAGCTTTTATCTCTTAATCTCATTCTACTTTTCTTTGATTTAAGATTGATTTTGGTGTGATTATCATGTGATCCGTGTTGTTCTAATTGATTTCATGCTAAAAAGTTAATCTTTTGATCATCTTATAAGTTTTCATTTGATTAAGCTTTAAGACTTTTGTGCTTATTGGCTTATTTTTATGATTAGCTTATTTTTCTTATAAAAGTTTTATTAAAAAGTTTATGTTTTTATTGTTTAATCTAAAAAGTTGTTTGATTTCGAGTTAGATAAGTGGATTAAAGTGCTTATTTGATTCGGATTTGTAGTTGATTCGGGTTGGTTTTGGTATTAGCTTATTAAAGTTAGCTTATTGCCTAGCTTACCTTTCTTCCACAATTTTCGGAAAGGGTGGTAAAGCCCCTTTCCGATTGAGTTTTTCCGAACGGGGGTACCATCTAACCGATTTCCTTAAATTTCGGAAAGGGTTCAAACTCCCATTTCCGATTGGTGTCCTTTCCGATTGGCCAATATTCCAACGGCAACTCCCTCCCTTATTCCGATTGAACCAATCGGATTAGGGTTTGTAAATTCCGATTGGTAGCCCTTGTTTCATTTTCCGATTGGTTGTCTTGTCCCATATTCCGATTGGGGTGTTTGCACGTATTCCGATTGAGTGCATTTGTAGTATTCCGACGGTGAGGGTTTTAATTATTCCGATTGACCTTTTGTCCCTATATTCCGATCGTGTCACTTTTACCCGTATTCCGATCAGCCGATCGGAAAACATTCCGATCGGGGGTTCTTTTGACTTGGTTTGGTTTCTTTCGATATCACTTTCTTATAGTACTTTTTATTTTCTGAAATTTTCCAAGTGTTAGTTTTATTTAGTAAGTTAGAACTTTTCCATTATCACCTTTAAGTTTTTATGCATTTATTTTTACTCGTCATTCAAATTAATCTTTTAACTTCCACTTTACTAAACGACACTTTAATTAATTGCAATTAGTTTAAAACAAACCAAACCATTCACTTGATTCACCAAAAGACGATTGAGTCGCACTTAAGACCGGTTTTCAATTCGAAAAGATTCGGAACTACGAAATTATTTTATACCTAGCCAAAAGCGAAGTATTAACACACTTTTACTACCCTTATGTCTTTGTTTGCAAGCCTGGATAGGGAAGACTTGGCAGATCTTTGGAGATTGATGAAGGCCAAGTATGAGACTGAAGCACCTACTTCAGTCAATGGAATAAAGATTTGGTCAACATTCAAGAGAATATGTGAGCAAAAAGAAGAAGATCCAGTCTAGAAGGATCTTGATGATGATATCAGTGGACTTCAATGGCGTCTACATTCAGCAGCTGGTGTGTATCATTTGAGTACTACAAAGTTTTCTGAATATCTTATTGTGGATGTTGAGTATCCCATGTCCAAGGAATTTTTGAAGAAAATGGTGTGAACACAGCTGGAGATGGATTACACAAGTGATGTTGGCAAAGATTTGATTAGATATATTTATTTCCAAATGAACAATTAATTTGTATTTGTAAGAATCCTCCTTGTATTTAGTTTTTATTCAGAAACTTGATTACTAGAATAGATATCAAGTTTAGGGGAGGATTGTTGGGAATAAAATGAAGCCAATACACTTAGACGCTGGACAAGAGGAAATTGGACGTTGATAGGAAGAAATCAAGCATTGTCAGATCAAGCGTTGACAAGAAGAAGTCAAGCGTTGATGAGAAGAAGTCAAGCACTGATAGGATACTTAGTCTACACGTTTTATGGTTCTAGTAAAGATATGGTCGACAATGTATTTCTTATGTTTATCTTTACCTAAAATAGCTGATACGTAGACTCTTGTACAAGGTTCCTTAATCTATAAAAGGAGACTTTTAGGTTTTAGTTCAATATATGTTTTTTACACTTTCATTGTACGCAAGTTCGATTATTAATCAAAGTGAAAGTTTGGTTTATTCTGTTTGTGTGTTCTTGTTCTAAGTATTAATTCCGCATAACACTTAGATTGTTTCATACACAACAAAGTTTCTCTAAGTGTTTAACTTGATCTATTCTCGTTTACATAATGCTAAATTGATCTAAGTTTGGGATCAATAGATAACACTACATAAGAAATATGGACGTGTATGAGTTGTCTGATTCACATGTGTTTCACTGGTTCCGTGTGTTATTAGCTTGTTATACGTATCCTGTCATGTTTTACTGTTTACTGTGTTTAACTGTAGTTATTATGAGGTTCTGTTGAGTATTATCCATGTATTAGTGTATTATAATACTTGTATTGTAATACTAAGTAACTTTCTAAAAATAGCAGGTTTCCATAAATAGTAAATTTCTAAAAATAGAAAGTTTCCAAAAATAGAAAGTTCCCAAAATTAGTAAGTTTCTATAAATATAATTAAACTGAATTATAAATACTAAGTGAAGTTAATTTAGTACAATACAAGTCGTGGTTATAGCTTAATAGTTAAAATAACTGGTTAATTTAATTAAACTATACGTTATATGATTTTAATTAAAATACATGTTTAATTAAAATGACTAAGTATAAATACCTTAGGTTATACATGAATTAATTTAATAAATTAACTAACCTAAAGTTTAATATAACGTGACTTATAAAAATAGTTTTTATAAAAACCCGAATCCCGAGCCCGTGTTCTAATATAAGCCGAACCATATAAGCTATAACAAAGTCCCACCGAGACCTTGGAGGGGTCTCGGTTGAAACTACTTAATCAAATAAACATGTAAACATACCCCGACTTGAAGTCAGGGTCCCTTTGGTCTCAGGTCCGATCAAACAAAACCAACCGAGCCCCATTGGGGGTCTCGGTAGTGCCTCGGTGCACACAAACCGAAAACAAAACACACCCCGACCCTCGGTCAGGAGTTTCCTGCTGCGTCCGAGCCTCACACAAACCAAGCCGAGACCTTTAAGGTCTCGGCGGTGGTGATTAAAAACAAGCCGAGCACCCTTTTGGGGTCTCGGTGTCTCGGTCGAACCATAAACCACAAACCAAACTTGCCCCATGTATTTAATTAATTCATTCCATGTTTTATTTATGTTTTTGATGATTAATTAAATAATTAACATGAAATCAAAGGATTTAAAAAGAAAAGAAAAAGATTTTTGATTATACCAATGTGTGTAGAACGAATAGATGATCACGAACAAATAAACAAGTAGCAAAATCGTCTGGTTCTTCCCTTTTTTTTGATGTGGCCGGCAGCTATGGTGAGACAAGGAGGAAGAGGACAAAATTTTATAAACCTAAAAATAATGAAGTTATTTTCCTCCTGATGTTTTTATTAGAATTGGTTTTGGGCCAAAAGGCCCACTTCGCCTCCTCTATTTGTCTAGCCGGGGCATAGGGGCACACCAAGGGGTAAACCCGTAGCTTTTTGTGTGTTAAATAATTTACGTTTGAGTTCGTGATTTATTATTCGTGATTTTGGTGTTCGTGATCGTGTCACATTTATAATATTCATGATTGTTCGTTATTTATTGTCGTGACACGTATATTAATATTATAAATGGAAAGTTTAAATTTTACTGTGTTTTCGTAAGTTATTGTTCACGTGTACTGTTCATAGGTTTTTAATGCGGGTTTTACAACTCTTCCCCTCTAAAAGAACAATTCGTCCTCGAATTGGAGAAATATAAACTGAAAGAAAACATACCTGAATTAGAACTGAAATGAGGGTAAGAAGTCCGTATAGACTCCCCCGTCTCCCAAGTGGCTTCCCGCTCAGGATGATCCCTCCAGAGGATTTTGACGAAAGGGATCGTCTTCCTCCGCATGACACGATCTTTTCGCTCAAGAACTCTCTCGAGTTCTTCGACATATGAAAGATCCTATCGAATCTGATCAAGTGGATACTGGACAACATGAACTGGATGATAGTTGTATCCTCTGAGTAAGGACACATGGAACACGTTGTGAACGTGTGATAGCTGAGGCGGTAACGCTAAACGATATGACACTTCACCAACGCGTTCTATGATGTCGAACGGTCCGATGAAGCGAGGACTGAGCTTCCATCTGATTCCAAAACGTCTAACTCCTCATGCAGGTGATACCTTGAGGAAAACGTGATCACCCACGTTGAAAGACACATCTCTACGACGTTTATCAGCATAGCTCTTCTTATGAGCACGAGCTTCCTGAAGCTTTGCCTTGGCCACAGCGACCTTCTCATTGGTCACTTCAATCATCTCTGGACCTTCAAGCAGTCGTTCGCCCACTTGATCCCAGCAGATTGGGGCGCGACACTTTCTACCATACAACATCTCAAAGGGAGCACACTTGATGCTAGCGAGCCAACTGTTGTTGTATGCGAATTCTACTAGGAATATATATAATCATCCCAGCTCCCTGACCATTCTAGAGCACACGATCACAGCATGTCCTCCAATATATGAATGGTACGTTCTGACTGTCCCTCGGTCTGAGGATGAAAGGCAGTGTTGAGCTTAAGTCTGGTGCCCCAAGCTTTCTACAGACTCTGCTAGAAACGTGATGTGAAACGGGGATCTCTGTCAGAGATGATTTCTGATGGAGTACCATGCAGTCTCATGATCTCTCTCTGGAATGTGTCTGCTAATTTGCTGACCGGATGCTCCTTGCGAATTGGTAGAAAATGAGCAGATTTGGTCAACCTGTCCACCATGACCCAGATAGCGTCATTCTTCTTCTGAGTAACCAGAAGACCAGTAACAAAATCCACGGATATTTTGTCCCACTTCCATGCTGGAATATCTAATGGTTGTAGTAAACTACTAGCTCGCTGATGTTCGATCTTCACCTGCTGGCAGATCATACACTTAGAAACGAAGGTGGCAACATCTTGCTTCATACCACTCCACCAAAAGTGTTGCTTGATATCGTGGTACATCTTGGTAGAACCAGGATGTATGGTAAATGGAGAACTATGAGCCTCAGTCAATACAGCTTCCCTGAGAGTAGAATCATCAGGAACCACTAGTCTAGTGCCCTGCCATAAGATACCGTCGTCGTCAACACGAAACTCCGTCTGCTGATCAAGGTTCTAAATGATAGCCCAAATATCACCACCGTCCTTCTAAGCTTCCTTGATCCTAGAATGTAAGTCTGGTTCCACTCTAAGATTAGCCCAGTAATCGTGCTGTCCTCGTATACAAAACTCAATATCAGTCATCTCTAGGTCACGAATGATCTCCTTTGCAATCCAAATGCCAGCAATCATATCCGACCTTCTGCTTAGAGCATCTGCCACCACATTCTCCTTACCAGGATGGTAATGAATGTTGGTGTCGTAGTCCTTCAATAGCTCTAACCATCTCCTCTGTCTCATGTTCAGTTCCTTATGGGTGAAGATGTACTTGAGACTCTTGTGGTCGGTGAATATGTCACATGATTCACCATACAAATAATGTCTCCAGATCTTCAACGCGAAAACAACTGCTGCAAGCTCTAAATCATGAGTAGGATAGTTTTCTTCATAAGGTTTCAGCTGTCGTGATGCATATGCAATAACCTTCCCATGTTGCATGAGAACACAGCCTAAACCCTTTCCTAAAGCGTCACTATAAATCTGAAATCCAAATGAGCCAGATGGGAGAGTAAGAATAGGTGCAGTCACTAACTTCTGCTTAAGATCTTCAAAGCTCTTCTCTCGCTCTTCCGTCCAGACGAATTTCTCTCCTTTCCTCATCAGCTTAGTCAAAGGTAAGACTAACCGTGAAAAATTCTCTACAAACCTACGGTAGTAGCCAGCTAAACCCAGAAAACTTCTAACTTTTGTTGCAGATGTAGGTCTCGGCCATTTAGTGATAGATTCAACCTTGGTAGGATCTATGATGATCCCCTCTGCAGATACAATATGGCCCAGAAATGCCACCTTGGTTAACCATAACTCACACTTAGAGAACTTGGCGTACAACTGCTTCTGACGAAGAATCTGTAAGACTGTACGAAGGTGTTCCTCATGTTCCTCCTTGGATTTGGATAATATCAGGATGTCATCAATGAACACAATAACGAACTTGTCCAGAAACTCATGGAAGAAACGGTTCATCAAATCCATGAAGACAGCTAGAGCATTAGTGAGTCTGAATGGCATGACTACAACTTGTAGTGCCCATAACGTGTAGGGAAAGCAGTCTTGGAGATATCCTGCTCTTTAACCCGTAACTGATGGTAGCCGGACCTCAGATCGATCTTGGAGAAATGCGTGGCGCCCTGAAGTTGATCGAATAGGTCATCAATTCGCGACAAAGGATAACGATTCCTAATCGTGATCTTGTTCAGCTCACGATAGTTTATACATAAACGCATGCTGTCGTCTTTCTTCTTCACGAACAGTACCGGTGCACCCCATGGCGATGTACTGGGACGGATGAAACCTCATTCCAGAAGTTCCTGCAGCTGATCTTTTAGTTCCTTAAGCTCTATAGGAGCCATACGATAAGGAGCTTTGGAAATCGGCTTTGCACCTGGTATGGGCTCGATTCCTAACTCGACTTCACGAACATGTGGTATGCCCGGAAGTTCATCTAGAAATACGTCAGGAAACTCTGACACAATAGGCTGATCTTGGATCGATGGAGACTCGGCAGTAATGTCATGAATATTGGCTATGAAGCCCTGACAGCCGTGTGATAGCAATGCACGCGCCTCCATGGGTGAAATGATTTGTACTGACCTCCCTGGAAGAAAACCATGGTGTATGTACTCTGGAGATTTAACATCACCAAAGATAACCCGATAAGTGTGGCAGTCAATTGTGGCCTGGTGTTTGGATAACCAATCCATACCCAAAATCAAGTCAAAATCACACATGTCCAAAGGAAGTGCGTCAACTCAACGGATCTTGTCATCAAATTTTAGGAGAAGATCTTTGTACACTTGAGTGATTCGTACAAAGTCTCTAAGTGGCGTGGAAATGCATAAGGCGTTATCTAATGGCATCGGGGAAATCCTAACACGTACAGTAAAAGTAGTGGACACGACTGAATGCATCGCTCCAGTATCAAATAGAACACATGCTGCCAAACCATTTATAAAGAGATTATCGGTGATGGTACCTAAAGTCTTATTCGCCTGATCTCGAGTAGTAGTAAACACGCGACTAGAAGTAGGAGGTGGCTTGGTGTCGGCGTGTCCAGAGGTGCCTTCTATCTCACCCTGGCGACAGTCCTTCTGTTGATGGCCATGTTAGCCACACTTGAAACAACCACCAGTACCTCGTCGACAAATACCAGAGTGTCTGCGCAAACAAGTAGGACAGACAGGATGCGTGAATCCTCCAGCAGGCGTCCTAGTTAGCTGAGAGCTTGTTTAAGGATTACATGCATGACACATGATCGTGGAACATAAATATGATTACATAGAAGGTGTAAAATTTACCAGATAAAGTAGAACGGTTAGGTTGTAAACCCCTACGGTCCTGATCCCTGCCGTTACCATTGTTCCTGAATTAACAATTGTTAGAGTGTTAGAATACCATAACATAAAATAGTTGAACATGAAAGAAGGTTAATGTAGGGACCTGCTGTTGTTCGAGTTTTTAGCGTTGTTACTGTAACTATCGTTACCGCCACGCCTCTCAGAACCAGAACGGTCGTTAGTCTGACCGTTTCCCTTGGATGCTTGCTGCTGAGTGGTCGCAGGCTTACGGTCGTCAGTCTTCTGCCTGGAATGTATATATTGTTGAACAGAGGGTTATAAGAAATGCATAATACTAATGGAAATGAATTGTTTACAATTGGTGATTGAAGATACCTCTTCACTGCTCTGTCATCACCGAACTCCTCTCGTTCCTGAAGCATCTCAAGCTTACGGGCTGCATCGGCCACCTGTGCCATTGTAGTGAAAGTAGCACATACCAAATTGTTAGCAACCAAAGTGCGAAGTGCCCAACGAAACTTCTCAGCCTGCTCCGCAACAGTTCCTGCAGCTAGACCCAGAAAACCTGCTAACCGGAGAAACCTTTGCATGAATTCATTGTTGTTTTCACCAGCAATCTGCTGAATGTTGTGGTAGTCCCTCTTGAGCTTCTCTTGTTCAACATGTGGAATGTACTGATTAAGGAAGAGCTCCTTAAACCGGTCCCATGTCAGCTGTGCAACCCAATTGTCGCCACCGTTGGACTGCTTGACCGATTTCCACCACTACAGTACATCACCTTCAAACTTATAGCAAGCCAATTTTGCCTTGAAAATACCATCACAACCCATTGCATTGAAAATCTTCTCGATGTGAGAAATCCAAGCTTCAGCCTCGTTGGAGCTGTCAGTCTGCTCAAACGAACGGGGTCGCTGTTTGTTAAATCTCTCCAACCAAGTCATAGGAGTAACCGGTGGAGGAGGAGGAGGGTTGTTGTGGTTACCATGAGCCTGGAATTCTGCCTGAAGTTCATCCCAGATTTCATTGCGAAGTTGGGGAAGGAGGGCTTGCAGAGCTGCAATGACAGCTGCTGTCAAATTTGGAGTATTGCGATTGTTCACCATTTGACAGTTTAAACAACAAAATGCAACATAAATCATAAATCTGAAATGAGATAACATAATAATGCATGAACAATGTATAAATCAAAGAAGCATTTTATAATGCATGAACAATGTAAAAATGCATGATGCAGTTTATAAAACTTTTATATGAACGGGAGTGAACGCCTATGGTCAGTTCACTAAAAAAAGACCGCCAATGGGTCGGTCCCAAAGTTAAAAGTTTCGATAAAAGCACATGCGACTAAATAGGGCCAGTCTTGTACCAACCATTACTTAGTCATAAACCTGCTACAATGATATGAATGCATGAAATAAAAATAAAAATGAATCAATGCATGAAAACCAACTGTCAGCTATAGGAAGACATTGGTGACTACCCGTAAGTCACATGTCATTTTTTTACAAAGCTACAGGTCGAAACCTTGGGCTCTGATACCATAATTGTAACACCCCATTTAATAGGATAGAGTGCCACAGTAAATTATGGCGTATCATCAAAGCATGCAAGGTAAATGTCTAAACATTCATGACCATAAATAGAAATACCAGAATCAAACATCAGTAGTCTAGTAACTCACACACAAGCAATATAAGTACTGTAAATGGAAAGGACTAAACAATGTCCAAGAGAAGTAAAGTATGGTAAAGTAGGAATAAATTCATAAGGTAAAAGAGGCCGGATAGCTTCCAATGCGAATGCACATACTTTGGTGTTCCTACTTGCGTCCTTGGGTACCTGTCGTTTGGGAACATGGAAAAGTAGACGGCTGAGCATAACGCTCAGTGCACGACGGATATACAATAAAGCATGGAAAAACATAGAGTATAGAAGCATATAAAGAGTATATAGCATGAATGGCAGCGGAAATGAATAAGTCCTGGAAAACCTAGTTGTCTGCCGTGTTAACTGGTTTTTGTTCTGAAAGCATAGCTCATGTTACTTATGAAAATCTATATTAGTTAATGTACCATAATAGACAATATAGGTCATGAGGTCAACAACGTGCATGAATACTTGGAGGGGTGACCTCATCATGCAAATTAGAGGGGATGCCTCTAATTAACTGGTAAGTGGGTAGGAGGGATCAGCTCCTTGTGAAGGATGCAAGACACACACCACATTCACCATGAAATCCTGACTGAAACAGGTAACTAGGATGCACCCATGCGCCCCACATGATAATATAATAATAGAATGACCAAATAACTGAAAAGGGACGCCACGAGCCATCACTCCACCGTGGTGAAGTCATAACACTAGTGCCTCTAGTGTTATGGTTATCGTACCTCCATAACTAGGTGAAACTGGTCATGCATGTATATGGCTAAGGTAACTAATAAACATAAGCATTTAATCTGTAACTACTGTGGAAAACAGTTGGTTGCATACGAGAAATCCTAATGAAGGAAGAGATTGTCCTTACTGAAGGACGGGAAATCCGTACCTTATGTCCAGTAGAAGCTAACGGAAACGATGAAGAATAAGCCGCCTTGACGGATAACACTACATAAGAAATATGGACGTGTATTAGTTGTCTGATTCACATGTGTTTCACTGGTTCCATGCGTTATTAGCTTGTTATACGTATTCTGTCATGTTTTACTGTTTACTATGTTTAACTGTAGTTATTATGAGGTTCTGTTGAGTATTATTCATGTATTAATGTATTATAATACTTGTATTGTAATACCAAGTAACTTTCTAAAAATAGCAGGTTTCCATAAATAATAAGTTTCTAAAAATAGAAAGTTTCCAAAAATAGAAAGTTCCCAAAATTAGTAAGTTTCCATAATTAGAATTAAGCTGAATTATAAATAATAAGTGAAGTTAAATTAGTACAATACAAGTCGTGGTTATAGCTTGATAATTAAATAACTGGTTAATTTAATTAAACTATACGTTATATGATTTTAATTAAAATACATGTTTAATTAAAATGACTAAGTATTTAGGTTATACATGAATTAATTTAATAAATTAATTAACCTAAAGTTTAATATAACATGACTTATAAAAATAGTTTTTATAAAAACTCTAATCCTTAGCCCGTGTTCTAAAATAAGCCGAACCATATAAGCTATAACAAAAGTCCCACTGAGACCTTGGAGGGGTCTCGGTTGACACTACTTAATCAACTAAACATGTAAACATACCCCAACTTGAAGTCGGGGTCCCTTTGGTCTCAGGTCCGATCAAACAAAACCAACCGAGCCCCATGGGGGGTCTCGGTGGTGCCTCGATGCACACAAACCGAAAACAAAACACACCCCTACCCTCGGTCGAGGGTTTCCTGCTGTGTCTGATCCTCACACAAACCAAGCCGAGACCTTTAAGGTCTCGGTGGTGGTGATTAAAAACAAGTCAAGCACCCCTTTGGGGTCTCGGTGTCTCGGCCGAACCACAAACCACAAACCAAACTTGCCCCATGTATTTAATTAATTCATTCCATGTTTTATTTATGTTTTTGATTATTAATTAAATAATTAACATGAAATCAAAATATTTAAAAAGAAAAGAAAAAGGGTTTTGATTATACCAACGTGTGTAGAACGAATAGAGCAAATAAACAAGTAGCAAAATCGTCTGGTTCTTCCCTTTTCTTTGATGTGGCCGGCGGCTATGGTGAGACAAGGAGGAAGAGGACAAAACTTTATAAACCTAAAAATAATGAAGTTATTTTCCTCCTGATGTTTTTATTAAAATTGGTTTTGGGCCAAAAGGCCCACTTGGCCTCCTCTCTTTGTCTAGTCACGGCATAGGGGCCCACCAAGGGGTAAACCCGTAGCTTTTTGTGTGTTAAATAATTTACGTGTGAGTTCGTGATTTATTATTCGTGATTTTGGTATTCGTGATCGTGTCACATTTATAATATTCATGATTGTTCGTTATTTATTGTCGTGACACGTGTATTAATATTATAAATGGAAAGTTTAAATTTTACCGTGTTTTCGTAAGTTACTGTTCACGTGTACTGTTCATGGGTTTTTAATGCGGGTTTTACACCAGGACTGTGAAGACTTTCTAGCTATCAGTTGTGACACAACTTTCGAAACTCCTCTTATCCAAAATCAGTCGAATATTTCAAAATTTCTAGATGTAATTCCGGAAAAACCTCCGAATATACTTCCTATCTGCAAGGTGGAACATAACATTAAGCAGGTTAGGGAGCAGAACCAGTTTCCAAGGTTTTTCATAGCATGGCTTTCTTGAGCTAATGAGTTTAAAGTTCAGCTGCAGAGATGCTTGAACAAGGTACATCCGTTAAGGAGAAGGACGGTAACATGAGATTATGTGTCGACTGCAATCAATGTAAACAAGTCACCATTCATGACCATTAATTCCCTCCATGTATTGACGACGTATACGATCGACTACAGAGTGTTAAGCACTCTTCCAAGAACAATTTACAATTATGTTGTCAACGGTGGCGAGTGAAGGAACAAGACATTTCTATGACTGCTAATAGCACAAGATTTGATCATGCTGAATCCACGATTTTGTTTTAGTCTCAAGAATGCTTCAGCAGCATTATGGACTTGATAGATTGAGTTTCCATGAACTCATAAACAAGTTCGTTAGTACTTTCATCGAGGACAACCTGATCTTCTCTAAGTCTGGAGGAGAGCATGAACTACATATTCGTCTATGCTGCAAATTTTACGACATCAGAAATTTCACCTGAAATTTTTCCAGTAAGAATTCCGGGTGATTACAGTGAAACGCTGAAATCACGTTGACTCTTATGGTTAATATTACCATGACGCGGATTACGCGTAAAGGAGAGAATCCTACACTAAATTGTATGTTCTAGAGAATCCTACGCTAACAGAAGTCTAAATTCAGAGACTCATAGTTTGGCAAATTTATATGTATCCAGTTGCTATGAAGCAAGATACAGTTAGGTTTATATCTAAGTATCTGCAGGTTAAGATAGAACACCAACAGTTCAGGAGTTACTTCCACCCTTGGAAATTATGAAACGGGGAAGGACAAGACCTCCATGGAATTGTAATCAGACTATTCGCAAGCTCGGAGAAGCATGATGCTATCTGGATTGTTTCAACTGTTTGACCAAGTCTGCAAAGTCCTTTCATCAGTAGGGACTTCACAGCTAGCATACTATCAGACATTGCCAGCCAGAGATCGTACAATCACTAGACACCCTTTTAGCTAACATCTCAGAGGAAGACTCGCGTACGCATTCATTCATCATTTCGTTCACGTTCTCGTTAAATTTTACGTATTGCCTTCGCATTCACGTTCATGACACTGTTCACGTTCATGATCGTATTCTGGCTTACGAAGTATGTTTCACTTTCGTCGGTGTAGTTTTGTAGAAACTTGGGGGACCAGACTCAAGTTTAATAAATTTTCCTTCCTCGGGTAGACGTGTCACGTCACATTTCACGTCTCGTCTTGCATCCTTTATCGTTACCTCCTTAGTTATCTCATGATCACAATATGTTTCAAATGTCATGTTCATTACATGCTCCTTATATCACGCTCACGATATGTGGCGTGTATCACGTCCACCATATGCTCTCATGTTACTATTACCATATCTCCACGTATCACATTCACAATTGCTCACGTATCACGTTAACAATTTTTCACGTACTACGTTTCAGTATGTCTCGTACATCGTTACTAAGACGTTCTTATGTCATTTATTTCAGGTAATTTCGCATCATAACATTTTGTTATCCTTACACGTTATTCTTAACCACTCGATCAGATTCACGAGAACCCATCTCACGTCAATGAACCAAAAAAATTTTTTATCATCAAGATAGAGTCATGAAGATCAATATTATTACTTCTCTTTAGGACCAGTTAGGAGATCGTTCCGAGAGGTAAGCCACTTGGAAACGAGGGAGTCCATCTGGATTCTTACCCTCTTTTCGGCCCATGTGTTAGATATATTCGTTTCAATTACGTCATGTTTCATGTCCTTTCCACCCATATCATATCCATGTCCTATCAGCTTACATGTCCTTTTAGTCCTCGTGTACCTTCAGTTCTTATAACTCTATCACTTAGCTTACCTTTAATTCGAGGACGAATGATCCTTTTAGAGGGGAAGAATTGTAAAATCCACAATTTTATCGCGACCCTAATTCGAGGATGAATTGTTCTTTTAGAGGGGAAGAGTTGTAAAACCCGCATTAAAATACCATGAAAAGTACACATGAACAGTAAAACATGAAAATACGATAAATCAAAAACTTTCCATTTATAATATTATAAATGTGACACAATCACGAGAACTAAATTCCTGATAATTAAAACACGAACATTCATGAAATATGATTGAACTTAGAAAAGCTTCGGTTTTGCTTTTGGGCCTTAAGGGTGTCGCGGCTTAGAGTGACCAAAAAGAGAGATTGGGTCTTTTGGCCCATGACCCATTGAAAACCCATGTTAAACAAAACTTCAGGGTAATTTTCACTCATTATTATTTTTACAAGAAAAACAAAGGAAACCCTAGTTCCTTGCTCTCTTGCCGCCGGCCATAGCTGATGTAAAACCCGCATGATTTTACCATGAATAGTACCCTTAGTAAACATACGTACATATTAAAACTTTCCTTTTATAGCATGAACACGTGTCACGATTAGAAATTTCAGAAGTTATGTACGTATTATTATAATGACAAGTATTAAGTACGTGATAGTACACGATAATTATTAACAATAATAATTATAATCATGAACATGAAATCATGAACGTATAAATCACGAACACATAATTACGTACTTAATTAATAAAATACGATTAATATCTTTACGTACAAGTATATAAATATAACACGAACAATTATAACACGAACATACGAACACGGGAAAAACTTCGGGTTTTTCCTTTGTGGGCCTTACATGTCGCGACACCAACAAGAAAGGGAGGGCCCAAAAGCCCACTTTTGGTTTAATTAAGGGAAACTAAAACCACCGAGTTTTCATAAACATATTTTTACAGAAAAGTTGAAAACCCTAGCCCTTGGTGACTCTATAGCCGCGACATCAACACAAGAACAAGGAGGAATTCGTTTTTGATTTTTGATATTTGGTATTTGGTTCGTGTTCGTGTTATTTTCAATCACACATTGGGGTAAAACATTAAACCTTGATCTTTAATTCTTTTATTTAATTATGTTTTATGTTAGATCTTTAAAAACATTTAAATAAAACATGTTATGAATGTAAATAAACATGGGAAAGGGTTCGTTTGGCTTGATTTTGTGGTTCGGCAGCCAACCGAGAGTCGAATGACGCTCGGCGTGGGTCTCGGCGCAACAGCAGGCACCACCGGCTTAAGCCGGTGGCTGTTTGGGTCGAACAGTGGGAACGACGAAGGCAGCAAGGGGAGACCACCGGCCTGCGCTGGTGGGATATTTGTGCTGGTAGTGGATAGCCACGGCGCAGCAGCCGCCGCTGTTGGCAGCGCAGCCACCAGCCGCCACCGCAGCCGCGGCTGTGGGTGGTGGTTGGTTTCGGGTGTCTGGTTCAGACCGGTTCACGGGTTCACGGGTCCGGTTCACGACATGTTTAATTAGTTAGTTATACGGGTCCGGTTCATGAATATTTTTACAAGTTTAATTAATTTAACAAGTGTATTATTTTTACAAGATAATTAAATTAATTAATTCATGACTTATAATTAATTTAATTAAACATGGAAACTTAGGTTATTATTATTATTAAATAATACATGTTTTTAACCTAAGTATTTAGTTAATTATTTTACATTTAAGTATTAATTAATCATTAAACATAACATATAATTAAATAATAATCATGACTTAGGTTATATTAATATAGTATTAATACATGATTTAACCTAAGTATTTTATGCACTTTAATTTAATTAGAATCATGCTTATATTTAATTAAATTATATAACCTATAGTTTAATTAATGAACAGAATATTATTAATAAACTATATTATAACTACATGACTTATGATATTTAATTCAGCTTAATTCTAAATATGGAAACTTTCTAATTCAGGAAACTTACTATTTTTTTCTATTTTTAGAAATCGGTCTATTTTAAGAAGTTAATCTATTTTTGGAAACTTTCTATTTTTGGAAACTCTCTATTTTAGGAAACCTGCTATTTTTAGAAAGTTACTTATTATTACACAACAAGTATAATAATACAAGAAATACAAGTAATACTAAATCAGAATATACATAATACATGATAAATACAGCATAATATGAAAATCAGTAAAACAAGACATGAACATATAAAGCAAGTTAAGACATGATAAAACTAGTTACGTATTCAGTAATCTGAATACTTATACACGTATACTATTTATGTAGCATTAGTGAGATCGAAGTAGGACTCTCTTCCGTTCGTCTTCTTCATTCACTAGACATAAGGTACGGATTTGTCATCCTTTCAGTATGGACATTCTTTCCTTATTAGGATTTCCACGGCTGCAGCCAACTATTTTCCCAGTATTTGTTTTATATGTTTGATACTTATGTTAGATTAAGAGACTAAGCGATATACATGCATGACCAGTGTCACCTAGTTTTGGAGGTACCATAACCATAACACTGGACGCACCAGTGTTATGACTTCCCCACGGCGAAGTGATTGCTCGTGGCGTCCCTTTTCAGTTTTGGCCATTATATTATATTATCATGTGGGGCGTATGGGTGCATCCTAGTTACATGTTTATCAGTATTAGCAGAGTGAATGCGATGTGTGCCTTGCATCCTTCACTAGGAGTTGATCCCTCCTACCCAGACTATTTAATTAGAGGGAACCCCTCTAATTGCATGACGAGGTCTCCCCTCCAAGTATTCATGCACGGTGGAACCTCATGACCTATCCACTGTTATTAGTCTTATATGCTTACGTTGTTCCATGTCATACTTGTATATTCGTACACTGAGCGTTATGCTCAGTCGTTTTCTTTTCATGTTCCCAAACGGTCGGTACTCAAGGGCGCTCGTAGACTTTAAGCGTACGTGCATATAGATTGGAAGCTTTCTAGCCTTCATTACTTTATGCATTTCATCATACATTTTGCTACTTATTTCTATGGACAGTGTTTAGTCCTTTTTCTTTTACAGTAAGTATGTTTGTGTGTGATGAGCGTATACTTTGGGGTACCGATGTTTGTTTCTGGTATTTCCTTGTATGGGCATGTAATGTTTTAAGACATTTTCCTTGTATGCTTTGATGACACGCCATAATCACGCATGACATTCCATTTATCAAAATAGGGCGTTACAATTATGGTATCAGAGCCAAGGCTTCGACCTTTAGGCTCTCAGAGCACGACCTGTGATTAGTGGATAGTCATTATGGTCTTCCTAGAACACAGTCGGTTTTTCATGCATTCATTGTTTTCATGCATTCATATATATGTCATTGTCGCAGGTTTATAACTAAGTAATGGTTGGTACATGACTGGACCTATTTAGTCGCATGTGCTTTTATCGAAACTTTTAACTTTGGACCGACCCATTGGTGTCCCCTCGCCATGTCTTTTGTTTTGGGTGAACTGACCATAGGCGTTTACCCTCGGGTGGCAGGATGTGTGCTACCTTCAACACGGTGGCACAAGTTGCCGATGCAGCACGTAAGCTTGAGATGCTGCAAGAAAGAGAAGAGTTCGGGGAAGCAGAGAGACCGAGAAGAGGTATTATTCGTTATTCATTGGTGGCCATTCCGAATTCTTTCAGTATTATCCAATATTTATACATCTCTTTGAACTGCATCTTTCAGGCAGAAGACTGGGGACCGGTCTCAGCCGGCTACTCAGCAACAGCCTACTCAGCCAAAGGAAAACGGTCAGACTCAAGACCGTTCTGCTACAGATAGGCGTGGCGGTAATGATAATTACCGTAACAACGTTGGAAACTCCAACAGCAGGTCCTTACACTTACTCATTTCCTTATGTTACATGTGATATTTCATAATTCTGACACATTAGCAATCTTCTACCAGGAATCATGGTAACGTGAGGGACCAGAACCAAAGAAGTTCACAGCCTAACCGTCCAACTATCACTGGTATCATTTTACTTTTTTTTCCGCATTGTCGTTTTGTACCTATTAATCATGTCTCATGTGTACTTTTCCAAACAGGCTCCCAGCCAGCAAGGGCACCTGCTGGAGGGTGTACTCACCCTCTCTGCACTACCTGCAACCATAGGCACCCAGGGCCATGTCACCGCGACAACAACGCATGCTACAAGTATGGCCTTACTGGTCATCGCATAAAGGCTGCCGCAAGGGCGAGATGGAGGGCACATCTGGACATGCTGATTCCATGCCGCCTCCTACTAGTGGACGCGTTTACACGACTTCTCGCGACCAGGCCAACAAGTCTACAAGTACCATCACTGGAGTCTTGTATATGTACGGTCAAGCTGCATATGTTTTATTTGACACGGGTGCTACTCATTCGGTCATTTTTAATGCTTATGCTAAGAATGTTAGGAAATCCCCTATGCCATTAGAGAATGTACTAAACATTTCCACGCCTTTAAGAGACTCTGTACGCATAACCCATGTGTACAAGAGCCTTCCCCTAGAGTTTGACGACAAGATTCGTCCCGTTGACGCACTTCCTCTGGATATGTGCAATTTTGACATGATATTAGGCATGGACTGGCTATCCAAACATCACGCCACCATAGACTGCCATACATATCAGGTCATCTTCGGTGATGTAAATGCACCAGAGTACATTCACAACGGGTTCGTACCCGGAAGGTCTGTACAAATCATATTGACCTTGCAAGCACATGCACTATTGTCACATGGTTATGAGGGATATCTTGCTAATGTTCATGATTTGGAGTCTGAAGCTCCATCTATCCAGAATCAGCCGATTGTGTCAGAATTCCCAGACGTGTTTCCAGAAGAACTTCCGGGCATACCACCTGCTCGTGAAGTGGAGTTTAATATTGAGCTCGTCCCAGGAGCCGAGCCAATATCCAAGGCTCCTTATCGCATGGATCCCATCGAGCTGAAGGATTTAAAGGAACAACTTCAGAAACTGTTAGAGCGCGGTTTCATTCGATCTAGTGCTTCTCCATGGGGCGCACATGTTCTGTTCTTAAAAAAAAGGACGGCATCATGCGTCTATGCATAGATTATCGTGAGCTTAACAAGATCACCATCAGGAATAGGTATCCGTTGCGACGCATTGACAACTTGTTTGACCAACTCCAAGGGGGTAAACATTTCTCCAAGATTGATCTGAGGTCGGGTTATCATCAGCTACGGGTTAAAGAGCAGGACATCGCCAAGACTGCTTTTCGTACACGCTATGGGCACTACGAGTTCGTAGTCATGCCTTTCGGCCTTACCAATGCTCCAGCTGTTTTCATGGATCTGATGAACCGTATCTTCCATGAGTTCCTTGACAAGTTCGTCATTCTCTTCATTGTCGACATCCTTATTTTCTCTAAGTCCAAGGAGGAACACGAAGACCATATTCGTACAGTACTACAAATACTTCGCCAGAAGCAGTTGTATGCTAAATTCTCCAAGTGTGAGTTCTGGTTAGACAAGCTGGCTTTCTTAGGTCACATTGTATCAGCAGAAGAAATCACCATGGATCCAGCAAAGGTTGAGGCTATTACCATGTGTCCAAGACCGACATTAGCGACTGAAGTTTGCAGTTTGATAGGCTTATCTGGTTACTACCGTAGGTTCATAGAGAACTTTTCCCGTTTAGCACTGTCATTGACCAAACTGATGCGGAAAGGGGAGAAATTCGTCTGGACTGAAGAAAGAGAGAAGAGCTTTGAAGACCAAAATCAGAAGTTAGTATCTGTACCGATTCTTACTCTCCCATCTGGTACGGGTGGATTTCAAATCTACAGTGATGCTTCAGGGAAGGGACTTGGCTGTGTTCTCATGCAACATGGGAAAGTGATTGCGTACGCTTCACGGTAGCTTAAGCCTTATGAGGAAACTTACCCTACGCATGACTTGGAACTTGTAGCCGTCGTGTTTACATTGAAGATATGGAGGCACTACTTGTATGGAGAATCATGTGACATCTTCACAGACCACAAGAGCCTGAAGTACATCTTCACTCAACGTGAACTGAATATGCGAAAAAGGAGATGATTAGAGTTGTTGAAGGATTATGACATTAATCTGCAGTATCATCCTGGCAAGGCGAATGTAGTGGCAGATGCACTTAGTAGAAAGTCCGGTATGATAAACGGCATTAAAATTAAGGAGGAAATTATAAGAGACTTGGAGCGACTAGACATTGAGATCATGGTACGTAGACAGCACGGTTATTGGACTAATCTTAGAGTAGAACCTGAGTTACTCTCTAGGATCAAGGAAGCTCAGAAGGATGATGGTGAAATTTGGGCGATTATTTAGAACTTGGAACAGCATACGAAGTTTCGGTTAGACGACGATGGTATCCTATGGCAGGGTACTAGACTTTGTGTTCCTTATGATCTTACACTCAGGGAAGCGTTATTAACTAAAGCTCATAGCTCCCCATTCTCCATTCATCCTGGTTCAACCAAGATGTACAACGACATCAAGCAATACTTTTGGTGGAGTGGTATGAAACGGGATGTTGCTACTTACGTCTCCAAATGTCTTACCTGTCAGCGGGTTAAGATCGAGCATCAGCGGTCTAGTGGTTTACTACAACCGTTAGACATTCCAGAGTAGAATGGGACAAGATCACCATGGATTTTGTTACCGGTCTTTCGCAAACAAAGAGGAGGCACGATCCGATTTAGGTTATCGTTGATCGACTTACTAAGTAAGCTCATTTCTTACCGATCCGCAAGGATGGTCCGGTCAATAAACTCGCCGACACTTAAAAGAAGGAGATCATGAGACTTCATGGTGCTCCATCCAGTATCGTCTCGGACAGAGATCCTCGTTTCACTTCGCGATTCTGGAAGATTCTGCAGAAAGCTTAGGGTACAAAACTTAAGCTTAGCACGACTTTTCATCCTCAAACAGACGGGCAATCGGAGCGAACGATTCAGACGTTAGAAGACATGTTGAGGTCATGTGCGTTGGAATGGACAGGAGATTGGGACGATTACATCTGTTTGGTAGAGTTTGCATACAACAACAGTTGGCACGCAAGTATTAAATATGCTCCATTCGAGATGTTGTATGGCAGAAAGTGTCGCACCCCAATCTGCTGGGATCAGGTTGGTGAGCGAACACTTGAAGGACCATAAATGATAGAGTTGACCAACGAGAAAGTTTCTGTAGCTAAGCAGAAACTACACGAAGCACGTTCACGTCAGAAGAGTTATGCCAACAAGCATCGTAGGGATTTACATTTTAACGTAGGAGATCATGTCTTTCTTAAGGTATCGCCGACACGTAGCGTTAGGCGTTTTGGAATCAAAGGGAAGCTCAGTCCTCGATTCATCGGACCGTTTGATGTCATCGAGTAAGTCGGTGAAGTATCTTATCGTTTAGCGTTACCTCCGCAGCTTTCTCACGTTCACGAGGTTTTCCATGTGTCCTTACTCAGAGGGTACAAGTATCATCCCCTTCACATGGTTCAGTATCTACTGGAACAGATTCGTGAAGATCTTACCTTCATAGAGGAACCCGAACGACTTCTTAACAGGAAAGAACGAGTCATGAGGAAAAGACGATTCCATTCGTCAAAGTCCTTTGGAGGGACCATACCGAGCGGGAAGCCACTTGGGAAACAGAGGAGTCTATCCGGGCTTCTTACCCTCATTTCATATTTTGAATTCGGGTATGTTCCTCTTTCAATTTCTTTTATCTATAATTCGGGGACGAATTATTCTTTTTAGGGGGAAGAGTTGTAAAACCCGCATGCTTTTACCATGAATAGTACCCTTAGTAAACATACGTATATATTAAAACTTTACTTTTATAGCATGAACACGTGTCACGATTAGAAATTTCAGAAGTTATGTACGTATTATTATTACGACAAGTATTAAGTACGTGATAGTACACGATAATTATTAACAATAATAATTGTAATCACGAACATGAAATCATGAACGTATAAATCACGAACACATAATTACGTACTTAATTAATACAATACGATTAATATCGTTACGTACAAGTATTTAAATATACACGAACAATTATAACACGAACATACGAACACGGGAAAAAATTCGGGTTTTTCCCTTGTGGGCCTTGCATGCCATGGCACCAAGAAGAAAGGGAGGGCCCAAAAGCCCACTTTTGGTTTAATTAAGGGAAACTAAAACTACAGAGTTTTCATAAACATATTTTTACCGAAAAGTTGAAAACCCTAGCCCTTGGTGACTTCATAGCCGCGGCATCAACACAAGAACAAGGAGGAATTCGTTTTTGATTTTTGATCTTTGATATTTGGTTCGTGTTCGTGTTATTTTCAATCACACATTGGGGTAAAACATTAAACCTTGATCTTTAATTATTTTATTTAATTATGATTTATGTTAGATCTTTCAAAACATTTAAATAAAACATGTTATGAATGTAAATAAACATGGGAAAGGGTTCGTTTGGCTTGGTTGTGTGGTTCGGCAGCCAACCAAGATTCGAATGACTCTCGGTGTCCCTTTGTAGCCATAGCCGAGACCCCCTAAGGGGCTCGGTGTGGGTCTCGGCGCAACAGTAGGCACCATCGGCTTAAGCCGGTGGCTGTTTGGTCGAACAGTGGGAACGGCGAAGGCAGCAGGGGGAGACCACTGGCCTGCACCGGTGGGATCTTTGTGCTGGCAGTGGGTAGCCATGGCGCAGCAGCGGTAGCAGCCGCCGCTGTTGGCAGCGCAACCATCAGCCGCCACCGCAGCCGCGACTATGGGTGGTGGTTGGTGTCGGGTGTTTGGTTCGGACCGGTTCACAAGTTCACGGGTCCGGTTCAGGGACGGACCTAGTAATTTAAAAAGGATGGTGCACAAAAAAAATTTCGCTAAGTACCAAATTTTTAATCAAACACCATATAAATAGTAAAAGGTGAAAAACTAGTCAATAAAGTACATTATCTCTTACTATTGACCTCTTCGATGTTTCAAGCTTTGAAAGCGCTTCCTCACATCTTCATTTGTAACCTTAGCAAAAAGTTCTTTTTCGATGTTGCAAATTAAAGCATCATTCATGTAATTTTCACCCATTTTGTTGCGGAGGTTTGTATTTATCAACTTCATTGTTGAAAAACATCTTTCAACGGTTGCGGTTGCCACTGGTAAGACTAAAGAAAATTTCAATAACTTATAAATCAAAGGAAACGAAATATGCTTCTTTCGTGTCACCATTAACGTAGCAAGCTCAGCAATTCCTTTCAACTTCATAAAGTCTGTATCAAGAATCACAGACTCATAGTAGAGATCAAGTTCCCGCCTAAGTGAAAATCTATCTGCATCCGTGAAATCATCTCGATAAAACGTTATTAAACTAATTATCTTCGATGCATCAAAATTTGAAAATGAATCACATGAACTCAAAGCTGACATATTAATAAGTAATTTTGTGCTTATCTCACCAAATCAATCTCCAAACTCTTGTATTTCCATATCCAAAACCGTGTTATATATATCAATCTCAAAATATTGTCGATTCTTTATGCCAGCAGCTCGATTTCTTTTAGCAACACAAATTTCATCCATCTTCAGCATTATGATATTAATAAGTGTGTAAACACTTATCCTTTTGCCACTAAAAGCAAGGAAAAACAAGACCTAATCATGTGTTTAATGTCGTAAAAGTTGGAATTACGCGTGGTTTTGTGTTTTTGTGTGAAATAGGTACAAATGATCAAAAGAAGAGAAAACACGGGATTTCACGGTCAAATGTTAAAGAAAGAGACGAATACAAAATCAAAAGACCAAAAGTGTGCCCAAGTTCACGAAAACCGGCTAAACTGACACGGTTTTGAAGAAATCATCAAAGAAGCCGAAATCAAGTTCGTTTTTAGCGGATTAAATCTTTTGAAGATATTCGAGCAAAGTGGGTCCCACATTTGGGTATTGGGCCTAAAAGCCCAATAACCATTTTCCTTTATCAAATAAATGGATGAAAAGCCCAAATGGCCCAATGTTATATAAACGGAGGGAGTATATATTCTTTTTGGGCCCAATCCCATTTGTGATATAAGAAAACGAATGGAAAAGGTTTTTGGGCCAAAAGCCCATTTGGCTTAATAAAATGGACGAAGAAAACAATAAAATTGCTAGTCAAAATTTGTTCCCAGTCAACACCAACTCATCACACACGTTTTATTAATAAACGTTTTAACTCCTCACCCCCACACACGTATTTATTTACCCCAACATATTATCCCCATTCGTTACAAACAAGGCAACCCACCCACCTTCATTCTTTCTCTTTACCAGACACCATTTTTTACTGTACCTCCACAAACCCTAATTCCTATATCGAAAATTACCCATAGGAATTTCGGGGTTTTACCCTTATTTGTTAATTCACACTATGAGGAATTAAATCCCCTTAAGAATCGGAAGATCCACCAAGGTGTGGTCCATCTCACGTGGCTATTCTCTTGCTTTTGATTGGTTAAACCAAATCACCATCCCAATCCCTCCAATAAACTTGCTCCACCTCAGCCTAAACAAACACAACAAACACACCCACATGCCACGAGGGCAATCCGTGGCTCAAGATTTAATTTCATCCGTTGATAGAAGAAAGAAGAAAGAGAAGAAGGATTCAATGGCCTGGATGGATTGCTTACTCTTGAAGCTAAGAAGAGGGTTTCCAGAGGTTTGCCTATAAAAACCCCCTTTCATCTGTAATTTGAGGAGCACTTTTTTTTTATTTAATTTTCTGCAAATTAGTTTAGGTTTAATGTAATCATTTAATTTTCCAGTAATTATACTTTTTAAATTATTAATGAAAAGTTATTTCAGTTTATTTTCGTCTCAGTTTAATTTCCTGTCAAGTCTCAATTTAATTTTCATCTTAAATCTGCTTTCTATTTAATATTACTGTTGGATTTTATTCGATTAAATAAAAAAAGAAGAAAAAAATAAATAAAAAGAAAGTGGAAAAGTGTTTTCCCCACTGGGAAAGTAAAAAAGGTTACTATTCAAGTAAGATTTGGTTCGGTACTGTTGATGTTCTCGGGTTGATTAACGGTGGTGTTTGATTTGTTGCTTCGGTTCACAAGGTGGCTCAGCGCCATCCTTCTTCCCAAAGGATTCGACATTAGGTTTGTTTTTTTTTTATTCTTTAAGTTTTAATTTAGGGTATTTAATCTGCTTATATTTATTTGATATATTATTTTAATCTACTAGTTTTAAGTTTGAATTTGTTTGTATTTCGAGTTGTTTAGATCTGCTTATTAGTTGCTTATTTTTGGTTTGAACTGCTTTATTGTTTTAGATTCGGTTTGCTTTGATATGCTTATTTGATTTTTCTGTTTTGAACTGCCTTTGGTTTTATTTATCTGCTTACTTATTTTAGTTGTTAAGATTTCAGTTTAGTTTATTTTGCTTATTAGGTCTTTGGCTTATTTTCGGAATCTGCTTATCTGCTTATTTTATCTTTGCTTATTCATATTTGATTTTAGTTTGCATCTGCCTATTGTTTAGCTAATGAGCTTATTTGGTTTTGTGGTTTTGCTGATTATCGCTTAACTCTCAGACTCTTTTGGTCTGAGTATCAATATTCCAAAGTAAAAAAAATAAAAAATAATATAGCATAATTCGTCTGTCAGGGGACTCGAACCCCTGACCTCTCGTTTAACAAACGAACACCATAACCATCTCTACTAGACCCTTACTTGTGTTTTACTTTGCATCATTCAATTAATATAGGTATTAAGTTGTTGTCAGCTTTTGTTATTTAGTTTTAAATTCAAGTTTTAAGTTTTATTAAATTTTAATTAAAAAGTTTTTATTTAAGATTTATTTTATAAAGTTTTAAAAAATACAAAAAGACAAAAATATATTTTATTTTATTACTTTTATAATATTAAATTAGTTTTAAATTTAGTTTAAATTTTAAAAATAGTTTTCATTTAAATTAGTTTAAAATTAGTTTATTAAATTTAAATTAGATTTGTTTAATCAATTTTTTTTTATATTTTCAATATTTAAAAGTTTTTAGTTAATTGAATTAGATTTAAGTTTAAAATAGATTTTTAAAGTAGTTTTTATATTAAATAGTTTTTAGTTTAAAATTCCAAAAATATATTTTACCAAAAACAAATTAAGTTTTACGTATAATTGGAGATCAATTCAAGTGAGTCGAGGAAAACGAACAATCATTGCATTAATTTGGACTAAAAGAATTTGCAAAAATCCTAGCATTAAAAATCCTAACATTAAAATGGCGTCGCTGCCGCTTCGCTCGTACGATTGACGATTTCGTGAGACGATATGGATTTTGGGATCCGTTCAACTTTGAACGTTAATTTTCTTGCAACAAAATCAAAAATACAAAAAAATCAAAAATTTAAAAATACAAAAAAATTAAAAAATCACAAAAGCAAATTCTTTCCTAAGATTTGCACCAAAAAAATTAAAAAATCAAAAAGTAATATTTTTTCCTAAAAGTATTACACCAAAAATATTACGTATTAGTGTTATTTTTTAGTTCGATTTCTTTCGATTTTTCTTGTGAATATATATTTTTCTTAAAAAATACAAAAAGATTTTTCTTTTACTATATTATATTACGTAGCACAATAATTTACCTACTTTTCAAATAAGCCTTAGTTGGTATTTCATCACCTAGCTATTGTATTCGCATCCATAACGAAATAAAAAGGAAAAATAGATAAATACTAGTAAGACGTTTGAACTCGATATATACAAACTATAAGGTGGGTATAAGGAGACGCGCTATAAAAGGCCGTCTAAGGAAAAAGGTTTTTAAGTGCTTTGTGCCACCTCGTTTCCCCGCTTGCTTGTGCGTATATTGAGAGGGACGACCGATTATTGGTTTGCCAACTCAATTAGTATTAAGTATATATTTTTGTAGCTTTTTAATATTGCACCTCGAAAGGGAAAATCCCTTTCCTCTAAAAGTCGACCGAGGTCACCTACCTCATTCCAAGTTTTAATTGTATGCGCACTCGCGTGCATACATACATACCGATTGGTGTACCAAATTCTTCCAATTTTTCCAAAAAGAAGAAGAAGAAGAAAAACAAAAAGACCGTCATTCAAGCCGATCCCGAGAATCGAGCTTTCGACAAAACGATGGAAACGGATAATCGACCAATGATTGAGATTCTCCAATCTCACGTTGAAGGAAACGATAACGCGATTGTGGTACCAGATATTGGAGCAAATCATTTTGAACTTAAAACGGGTTTTATTCAAATGGTTTCCGCTACACCATTTTTAGGCCGTACTAATGATGATCCACACGCTCATATCAAACGTTTCATACAATTAGCCAACACCGTCAAATACAATGGGATGCCACAAGAGGCTATTCGTTTATAACTCTTTCCTTTTTCCCTCGAGGGACAAGCCCAGATTTGGCTTGATAAGGAACCACCCCAAAGTATTACAACATGGATCGACTTAGAGACCAAGTTCATTAATTACTTTCTCCCACCATCACGGACCACCTCTTTGAGGAATAACATAATCACCTTTGAGCAACAATATGGGGAAACGTTTAGTGAGTCTTGGGATCGATTTAAAGAGATTTTGAGAAAATATCCACAACACGGTTTCACTAAAGTGCATCAAATTAATACGTTTTACAATGGTTTAACTCTAAATGACCAAGACTCACTTAATAGTGCCGCGGGGGGCAATATTCTTGTAAAATCAATGAACGAGGCTTGGGCCATAACTGAAAACAAGGCTAAAGTACAAACCAAGAGTGTTAGGGCTACTATGGCAAGTGCTAGTTCTAGTGAGAGTGACAAGAGAATCGATAAACTCACTTCGCTTGTTGAATCAATTGCTCTAAAAACCCAAGCCCTCAATGGTCAAGTTAATGCCTTGAAAGAAACTAGTGAAACGTGTGAGACTTGTGGTGGACCACATTCATATTTCAATTGTGACAAGGTTTACAATCAACAACAACAAGTTTGTGCTTATAATACCAATGCTAATGAACGGGTTCAATTTAAACCTAATGTTGATGTTAACCATTTGTCTTACAAGAGTACTAATTATTTGGCTCCCCCAGGTTTTGTAGCTCCACAAAGACCACCCCCACCCGCCAAAAATACCCAATACCAAAATAGGAACCAAGGTCCTCAAATGGGTAATTTTCAAGGGAATGCAAATCAAGGGAATTTTAATGGTCAAAATCAAGGTTTTCAAAATAATAACCAAGGTTTTTATAATAACAACGGTTTTCAACCTCAATATCAAAATCAAGGTTTTCCTAATCAAGGGTTTAATCAAATGAGCCTTACCTTCAAATACCAAGATTAACCCTCGTGCTAATGTGAGTGCTATCACTACTCGAGGTGGAGCCACTTTAGTGGGACCTTCCATCTCTTCGCCCATAAGGAGACACAAGGCCCGGAGGTCATAATGAGTAATCCTACTCCCCCTTTGGTGATTCCTCCCACTACCACTCCTAGTACTAGTGCTCCATTGCCTAATGAGCCCAACCCTAAGGTTATTCAAGAAGCGATTCCTTCTCCTTCTCAACCTTCCAAGTCTAAACTCAATATCCCTTATCCCTCTAGGTTAGACAAGGCTAAAGTGCTCACCAAAGATGACGTTCATGTCTCTAACTTTTTGAAAATGATTTCCAACGTCAATGTTAACATAAGCCTTATTGAAGCACTTGCTCAAATGCCAAAATTTGTGAAAATGTTTAAAGATTTGCTTAATAAGAAAGAAAAAATGGTTGAGATCGTGAACACTCGGTTAAATGAGAATTGTTTCGCGATTCTTCTCAAAGAGCTTCCCGAAAAGCTAGGAGATCCCGGAAGATTCGTGTTACCTTGCTCATTTCCTCAAATCGATAATTGTATGGCTTTAGCGGATCTCGGCGCTAGCATCAATCTTATGCCACTTTCGGTTTGGAAACAATTATCATTACCCGACCTTGTACCGACTCGCATGACTTTAGAGTTAGCTAATCGAACTCTCGCATACCCTGTTGGTATTGTCGAAGATGTTTTTGTTCGAGGTGGTACATTCACTTTTCCCGTGGACTTTGTCGTCGTCGACTATGAGATGGATCCTCGTATTCCGTTAATACTTGGTAGACCATTCTTACGATCCGGAAGAGCCTTAGTTGATGTAGCCGAAGGGGAGTTAATTCTTAGGGTTAGGGATGAACAACAAGTTTTTAAAATGGGAAAAATCATAACAAAATCAAATGGAAAAGAGTCGGTCAATATGATTGATGTTCTTAACTATGATAATGAAGAGATTTTTATTAATCCTTTTGGAATTGAAAAGTCTAATCAAAATGATTTTGTGATAAATTCATCCCTTCCCTTAGAGCCTCAAATTTTTGAAACTCCTATTTATGACACTTATAGTGATGACACTTCTTCAAGTGATCACACTATCTTCGGTTTAGACGACTCGTCTTTTGACCCACCCACTTTTGAACCACCGATTTTTGATATACCAATCTTTGATACCTACGATGATGACACTTCTTTAAGTGATCTCATTAATTTTGATGACCCACCCCATTATCTTAATGCACCTCATATCTCTATGAGTGATTCTTCCATGGAGACTCCTTTGGACTTTTATACTCCAATTTTAGAAGTCACGACTTTTGAGGAGGATCCTCCACTCTTAGAGATCATTCCTACTCTAGAGGTTATTCTATTTGAAGAGGATTTAGATATCTTTCTAAATACCTATTTTCCTCATGAGGAAGAGTTTTCCTATGACTCCGACAATACTTATGTTTTCACATCGAGTTTGGAAGAGGACGACTTTCCCACTTTGGATTTTGATGATATTTTGAGCTTAAATGTCAACACCTCTTGCTATTTTCCCGTTAAGGAACCGGTGTTTGATCCCGAAATAGAGACTTTTGTGCTTTCATTGTCTTATCACCATAACACCTTTCCTTGTAAAAGACTTTTTGCCTAAGGATACCCCACTTTTCTTTTACTTGCGTGATTTTACCACCTCGGGGTTTATTTCCTTTTGTGATGGAACTTATGTGTTTGACCCGGGTGGATTTTAATGGGGTGTGCCTTGTATGACTTTGTTTCACCCCTTTATCATGGAGAGATTTTCCTCCCTTAGAAATCTCGGTTTTCCCATGATTTTCCCATTTGAATGATGACATTCGGGAAATAGAGTCGAGCTAGAGACTCGTGATAAATAAATCAAGCATCGTTTAACTAGGTTAGATTTTTACCTTTTCCACCATTTTTATCCTTTTTCGCCTTCACCCATTTTCACCAATAAGTGTAGGGGGAGCCAAGTAGGTTGTTTGTGTTGTGATGTTGTGTGCAGGGACATGTGCTTAATGATTCACTTTTGGTACTTTTGACGCGACCCGTGTTCCCGTGTTTCCCGTGTACCCGGTTCCTTTGATAAGTTTTTGCTATTGTGATTCATACATGTTTATAAATAAGACGAATAAATGTAATCACTTTAGTTGTCCTTTCCTTAGCTCGATTTTAAACAACGTACTCAATGTCCTAAGTGTAGGGGAGTTTATTCTCCCACATGCTTAAACATTGAGGACAATGTTTATATTAAGTGTAGGGGGATTTATATCGAATTTTAGTGGACTTTTCCATGAATTTGACCCCATTTAACCGGAAAATTTAAAAAAAATTCAACGTTTTTCAAATTTTTGATCTATTTTGGCCTAGTAGTATTTTTATTTATTTTTCTTTTTGTCATCGCATCGTATTTATATTTCAGAATAAAGTCAAAAATAAATTAATGAATAAAATGGTTTTAACAAGTTTAGATATCTTTGATATATTAGGCCCGTCGTGAATATTTTGACTCAACTCGAGTTTACTTATCCAAGTTTACTCTAGCTAGTATCCTTAACCATATGGACCTTAATTGGTTTATTAGGCTAAGCATCCACGAGTCTCATTCCTTGAGATTTTAAATTGTGGAGAACGAGAGATGATAGAGTTGATAATAAGTTTAAGGGTTACTTCTTCCTTATATGAGTTTTTGTGGCTCTTTCTTCCCGCTTGTATATTTAAATTGCTTAATAAATGAGGATTTTTGCGGTGTCGATTCGATATCTTAACTCTTAGCCAAATCTTTATTCTCCTTGTAATTAAAGCATGAACACATTGAGGGTGCCAGCGTTGTGGACTTCCGACTAAGGTGGCTCATAACCACTAAGTAGGAGGTATTCAGACCATGGGATCGCGGAATTTGGCCTACTATATATATCATAAATAAAGAAAGAATAAGATTAAAACATGACCTCAAGGAGCCTTAGGGTGTGGGGCATGTAGCACGAACCTTGTCATTAGAGCCTTAGGGTGTATGGCATGGTAAGTGTTGAATAAAAATTGATCCAAAAATCAATTCCCTCGTTTATCGTTCTAGGAGCCTTAGGGTGTGGACAATAGACGGGGAGCATTTTTACATCTTAAAGAGCCTAAGGGTATATGATGTGAACTTGCTAAACTCCACATAAAGTCAACATGACTTTGGAGGAATAATTAATAAGTAGTACTATTGGCCAAATTTTGGGTCCGGGAATTTATTCCCCAAATCGTGTTAAATCATCCTTGATGTGGGCTTACTTTAGTGACAACGTTTTTGAGGACAAGGTTAGGTTTTGAGTATCAGGTTTGCACCGTTTGGCCTTCATTTTTGGACTAATAATTATCAAATAAGTCAAATGAGCCTACGGGTGAATGACAATCAATAAAATCTAGAGATACAAAGTAGGAATTGGAGAAAGAGTATTACACAATTGTCTTATATAAGTGGTCTTAACCTAAGAACTTATGGTAAACAATGATCTCGTTTTTAAGCTTGGTATGGGGAACGTAAAACTTGAGGGTGATTTATATTCGTGACACCTAAGCCCTAATTTAAGTCTTAGATTTCCTTACGAGTTTCTTCCATCTATAATTTCCAAGTTAATAAATTGTTATAACTTTTGTTTTTATATTTTCATCGTAGTAGTATTAGAATATCTTAATAAAGGCCGAGATGGATTAATTATGAGAAAAATGTAACTTTATGCTTTAAAATAATGCATTGCATGGGGTTATTGCAATGATCAAGTGTAGGGGATTTAATAAGTGTGTAAACACTTATCCTTTTGCCACTAAAATCAAGGAAAAACAAGACCTAATCATGTGTTTAATGTCGTAAAAGTCGGAATTACGCGTGGTTTTGTGTTTTTGTGTGAAATAGGTACAAATGATCAAAAGAAGAGAAAACACGGGATTTCACGGTCAAATGTTAAAGAAAGAGACGAAGACAAAGTCGAAAGACCAAAAGTGTGTCCAAGTTCACGAAAACCGGCTAAACCGACACGGTTTTGAAGAAATGATCAAAGAAGCCGAAATCAAGTTCGTTTTTAGCGGATTAAATCTTTTGAAGATATTCGAGCAAAGTGGGTCCCACATTTGGGTATTGGGCCTAAAAGCCCAATAACCATTTTCCTTTATCAAATAAATGGATGAAAAGCCCAAATGGCCCAATGTTATTTAAACGGATGGAGTATATATTCTTTTTGCGCCCAAGCCCATTTGTGATATAAGGAAACGAATGGAAAAGGTTTTTGGGCCAAAAGCCCATTTGGCTTAATAAAATGGACGGAGAAAACAATAAAATTGCTAGTCAAAATTTGTTCCCAGTCAACACCAACTCATCACACACGTTTTATTAATAAACGTTTTAACTCCTCACCCCCACATACGTATTTATTTACCCCAACATATTATCCCCATTCGTTACAAACAAGGCAAACCACCCACCTTCATTCTTTCTCTTTACCAGACACCATTTTTTACTGTACCTCCACAAACCCTAATTCCTATATCAAAAATTACCCATAGGAATTTGGGGGTTTTACCCTTATTTGTTAATTCACACTATGAGGAATTAAATCCCCTTAAGAATCGGAAGATCCACCAAGGTGTGGTCCATCTCACGTGGCTATTCTCTTGTTTTTTATTGGTTAAACCAAATCACCATCCCAATCCCTCCAATAAACTTGCTCCACCTCAGCCTAAACAAACACAACAAACACACCCACATGTCACGAGGTCAATCCGTGGCTCAAGATTTAATTTCATCCGTTGATTGAAGAAAGAAGAAAAAGAAGAAGGATTCAATGGCCTGGATGGATTGCTTACACTTGAAGCTAAGAAGAGGGTTTCTAGGGGTTTGCCAATAAAACCCCCCTTTCATTTGTAATTTGAGGAGCACTTTTTCTTTATTTAATTTTCTTCAAATTAGTTTAGGTTTAATGTAATATTTTAATTTTCCAGTAATTGTACTTTTTAAATTATTAATGAAAAGTTATTTCAGTTTATTTTCGTCTCAATTTAATTTCCTGTCAAGTCTCAATTTAATTTTCATCTTAAATCTGCTTTCTATTTAATATTACTGTTGGATTTTATTCGATTAAATAAAAAAAAAGTGGAAAAGTATTTTCCCCACTGGGAAAGTAAAAAAGGTTACTATTCGAGTAAGATTTGGTTCGGTACTGTTGATTTTCTCGGGTTGATTAACGGTGGTGTTTGATTTGTTGCTTCGGTTCACAAGGTGGCTCAGCGTCATCCTTCTTCCCAAAGGATTCGACATTAGGTTTGTTCTTTTTTTTATTCTTTAAGTTTTAATTTAGGGTATTTAATCTGCTTATGTTTATTTGATATATTGTTTTAATCTACTAGTTTTAAGTTTGAATTTGTTTGGATTTCGATTTGTTTAGATCTGCTTATTAGTTGCTTATTTTTGGTTTGAACTGCTTTATTGTTTTATATTCAGTTTGCTTTGATATGCTTATTTGATTTTTCTGTTTTGAACTGCCTTTGGTTTTATTTATCTGCTTACTTATTTTAGTTGTTAAGATTTCAGTTTAGTTTATTTTGCTTATTAGGTTTTTGGCTTATTTTCGGAATCTGCTTATCTGCTTATTTTATCTTTGCTTATTCATATCTGATTTTAGTTTGCATCTGCCTATTGTTTAGCTGATGAGCTTATTTGGTTTTGTGGTTTTGCTGATTATCGCTTAACTCTCAGACTCTTTTGGTCTGAGTATCAATATTCCAAAGTAAAATAAAAAAAATATAGCATAATTCGTCTGTCAGGGGACTCGAACCCCTGACCTCTCATTTAACAAACGAGCACCATAACCATCTCTACTAGACCCTTACTTATGTTTTACTTTGCATCATTCAATTAATATAGGTATTAAGTTGTTGTCGGATTTTGTTATTTAGTTTTAAATTCAAGTTTTAAGTTTTATTAAATTTTAATTAAAAGTTTTTATTTAAGATTTATTTTATAAAGTTTTAAAAAATACAAAAAGACAAAAATATATTTTATTTTATTACTTTTATAATTTTAAATTATTTTTAAATTTAGTTTAAATTTTAAAATAGTTTTCATTTAAATTAGTTTAAAATTAGTTTATTTAATTTAAATTAGGTTTGTTTAATCAATTTTTTTAGATTTTCAATATTTAAAAGTTTTTAGTTAATTGAATTAGATTTAAGTTTAAAATAGATTTTTAAAATAATTTTTATATTAAATAGTTTTTAGTTTAAAATTCCAAAAATATATTTTACCAAAAACAAATTAAGTTTTACGTATAATTGGAGATCAATTCGAGTGAGTCGAGGAAAACGAACAATCATTGCATTAATTTGGACTAAAAGAATTTTCAAAAATCCTAGTATTAAAAATCCTAACATTAGATATCATGTTTTTCACAAAAAGAATTCACTATCTTTAAAAAGCATCAAACCCACTTGTTCTAAGTCTTACCAATGCTTGTTTTGTTCCTTTTATCATTGAAACCGCTTCTACAATATTCTGATCTCGTTTTTGAAGAGCTTTCGACAATAAACCCGTGACTCCTAAAATATGCTCCATCAAGTGGGAATAAAATGCAAACTCAAACTTTTTAAAATATGACAAAATACCGGTTGCTTGATTTCTGTTTCGGCCATCAAGAGCTTCTTTTTTCACATACTTCAACACATTAATAACCTCCGGGAACAAAGAAAACAATCTCACAATTGTTTTGTGATGGGAACCCCACCGTGTATCACCATGTCGTATAAGTGAGAGCTCTTGATTGTTCCCTTTTCCATTTTCAATGACACCATCATTGAGTTCCAATTCTATTCTTTTCTTGTAATTATCTCGAATCATATCTTTTCTCTTACATGAGGATGAAACCACATTAACCACACCCATAAGCTTTTCAAAGAATTTCATGACGCCATCATGGTTTTTTGTAACCGCCACAACCACTAACTGAAGTTGGTGTGCAAAGCAATGCACGTAGTGTGCGGAGATATTATCCTTTAATACTTAAGCTTTTAAACAATTGAACTCACCACGCATATTGCTCGCTCCATCATAACCCTGACCTCTTAACTGTTTCAAAATTAATATCAAATTTAAAGAGTTAAAGTAACTAAAAATTGTATATAAATTATAATATCAAAGATTTTATTACGAATTGTAAACTTGAAGCCTTACCTATTTCAAACTCAAATTATTTTTGGTGAAGAAACCATCAATGGCAGTTTTAAGAGTGGCGGAAGAAGTCTCCTTGACATGAACAACCCCAACAAATCGCTCTTGAACAACTCCATGTCTATTGAGATATCGAAAAACTATTGCCATTTGTTCCTTTTTAGTTACGTCACTAGACTCATCAACTAACAAGGAAAACACATCATCACCAATATCTTCAAGAATGGAATCAAGTACCTCACTGGCAAAATATCCACATATTTGTTTCTGAATTTTTGGAGATGTTAAGGTACAACTAAATGGAGCTCGTAGTACAGCCATTCGAGTTTCCTCGTTTTCATTTGCAAGCAAGTGATACAATTCTAAAAAAAGACCTCTATTCAAAGAACTTAAAGTTTCATCACGACCACGAAAAGGACATCTACCCTTCAATAAGAATCTACAAGTCTTAATCGACAGATACAATAGAATTCGATAATCACTCATCTCTTGTTCAGTTTGCTTACTAAAAGCAAGAGAAATAGATTATTTTTTCTTCATTAGAATTTCACATTTTTGAAGTGCTTTGTTGTGAAAACTATTATCTTCACCAAAATGGTCTTTCAATCTCGTCTTTTTACTCCAACTATTAAGCCCTTATACCGTAAAAGCATCACCCGCACCATGGTCTCTAAACAAATAACAACACAAACAATATGCTTTGTCCTTTTTTATACTATATTCTAACCAACGAAACTCATTGAACCAGGTGACAACAAAACTTCTTTTCTTAGCCCCAACCATTTTTGTTGGAAACTTATGGCCCGTTGGTCGACAAGGGCCTCTATCCCAATACATTCGCCTTATTTCCTCTACTATGTTAGGACCATAGATATAGATTAATGGCCTATCTGATGGATCCCACGGAAGATCATCTAATTTTACATTAATTTGTGCGGAAGGACCTGAAGTTGGTTGTGGAATAGGCGGTGGAGTAGGTTCTGGGACCGAATCTCTACCCGTGTTACCATTAGGAACATTTTTCCAAAGCTTTCTATATCTTTCCATAATTCCTACAAAAATGTTTTAAACAAAAAAAACAAATAATCATACAATCAACCCTCTAAATAATTAAATCTTTAAAATAGAATAACAACACTAAATCATTAATCTAAAATTATTCAAACAATCATGTCTTTTTCAACTAATAATGATTAATGAGTATAGAAGTCGTATAATTGTATAAACTGTATTGTTTGAATTTCTACCTCTTTTAGTGATAGCCACGTAGCCTAGGAGATTCAAGATTGGGAATTGGGAGGCACCGTTTCTTTTTTAACAAATGAGATAGGAGGCGGTAAGGCACAAATTGAAAGAGATTAGAACTTTAGAAGTTTGTTTTGCTAAATGTAGTTATGTAGTACGTGTATATTACCATTAGATCTAATTAATTTGGGTTTAGTGGCCTTTTTCTATCCTTACAATAGTATTTTGGGCTTAATAAAAAGTGCACAATAAAAAGTTAAAATAATGTAACTAAGGTTGCACCATATGAAAAAGAAACTAGCAAAAAGTTTTCGGGGGTTGCACAAATAAAGAAATGACGATTTTAAAAAAAATTACACTTCGTGGCTTGAAATAGGGTGGAGCCCGTGCCACACCCGGCACCAATGTGGGTCCGTCCCTGGTCCGGTTCACGACATGTTTAATTAGTTAGTTATACGGGTCCGGTTCATGAATATTTTTACAAGTTTAACTAATTTAACAAGTGTATTATTTTTACAAGATAATTAAATTAGTTAATTCATGACTTATAATTAATTTAATTAAACATGGAAACTTAGGTTATTATTATTATTAAATAATACATGTTTTTAACCTAAGTATTTAGTTATTTATTTTACACTATAGTATTAATTAATTATTAAACAGGACATATAATTAATTAATAATCATGACTTAGGTTAAATTAATATAGTATTAATACATGATTTAACCTAAGTATTTTATGTACTTTAATTTAATTAAAATCATGCTTATATTTAATTAAGTTATATAACCTATATTTTATTTAATGAACAGAATATTATTAATAAACTATACTATAACTACATGACTTATGATATTTAATTCAGCTTAATTCTAAATATGGAAACTTTCTAATTCAGGAAACTTACTATTTTTGGAAACTTTCTATTTTTTGAAACCGGTCTATTTTAAGAAGTTAACCTATTTTTAGAAACTCTCTATTTTTTGAAACTTTCTATTTTAGGAAACCTGCTATTTTCAAAAAGTTATTTATTATTACACAACAAGTATAATAATACAAGAAATACAAGTAATACTTAATCAGAATATATAGAATACATGATAAATACAGCATAATGTTAAAATTAGTAAAACAAGACATGAACATATAAAACAAGTTAAGACATGATAAAACCAGTTACGTATTTAGTAATCAGAATACATATACACGTATATTATTTATGTAGCATTAGTGAGATCAAAGTATGACTCTCTTCCGTTCGTCTTCTTCGTTCACTGGACATAAGGTACGGATTTCCCGTCCTTTCAGTATGGACATTCTTTCCTTATTAGGATTTCCCCGTCTGCAGCCAACTGTTTTCCCAATATTTGTTTTATATTTTTGATACTTATGTTAGATTAAGAGCCTAAGCCATATACATGTATGACCAGTGTCACCTAGTTATGGAGGTACCATAACCATAACACTGGAGGCACCAGTGTTCTGAGTTCCCCACGGCGAAGTGATTGCTCGTGGCGTCCCTTTTCAGTTTTAGCCATTATATTATATTATCATGTGGGGCGTATGGGTGCATTTGAGTTACATGTTTAGCAGTATTATCAGAGTGAATGCGATGTGTGCCTTGCATCCTTCACTAGCAGTTGATCCCTCCTACCCAGGATATTTAATTAGAGGCAACCCCTCTAATTACATGACGAGGTCTCTCCTCCAAGTATTCATGCACGATGGAACCTCATGACCTATATGGGCTATTTGGCTAATTAAAACAGATTTTCATAGAAACATAGGTCTTTTCAAACTATAAAACCAGTTTTATGAACATGAATCCAGATTACTTAGAACTTATGAGATTCCGCTGCTATTAGTCTTATATGCTTACGTTATTCCATGTCATACTTGTATATCCGTGCACTGAGCGTTATGCTCAGCCGTTTTCCTTTCATGTTACCAAACGGAAGGTACTCAAGAGCGCTTGTAGACTCTAAGCGTACGTGCATATGGATTGGAAGCTTTCTAGCCTTCATTACTTCATGCATTTCATCATACATTTTGCTACTTATTTCTACGGACATTGTTTAGTCCTTTTCATTTACAGTATGTATGTTTGTGTGTGATGAGCTTATACTTTGGAGTACCGATGTTTGTTTCTGGTATTTCCTTTTATGGTCATGTAATGTTTTAAGACATTTTCCTTGTATGCTTTGATGACACGCCATAATCACGCGTGACATTTCATTTATCAAAATAGGTTGTTACAATTATGGTATCAGAGCCAAGGCTTCGACCTGCAGGCTCTCAGAACACGACCTGTGATTAGTGGGTAGTCACTATGGTCTTCCTAGAACTGACAGTCGGTTTTTCATGCATTCATTGTTTTCATGCATTCATATATATGTCATTGTCGCAGGTTTATGACTAAGTAATGGTTGGTACAAGACTGGCCCTATTTAGTCGCATGTGATTTTATCAGAACTTTTAACTTTGGGACCGACCCGTTGGCGTCTCCTTGCCGTGTCTTTTATTTTGGGTGGACTGACCATAGGCGTTCACTCTCGTGCATATAAAAGTTTTCATAAAACTGCATCATGCATTCATGTACTAGTTTTCCTACATAAATTTTTTTTCATGATTTATTGGTATAAATTTTTTCATGTGTATATTTTATGCTTGATCAGCTTAATCAAGTATTTTTGGTTTTATACTGTCAGATGGTTCTCACACGCGAGCAAGAACAACTCAATGTAGCAGTCCAAGCTGCGGTGCAAGCTTTGCTTCCTCACTTGAGGAACGAAATCAGGGCTGAGGTGCAGGCTGCCAACAATCAGCAACAACACCCAGTACCTCCTCCTCCTCCTCCTCCTCCAGCAACATTGGTCACATGGCTGGAGAGATTCAATCAGCAACGTCCTTGATCCTTTGAGAGAACTGATAGCCCCAGTGAAGCTAAAAGCTAGTTGGCTCATATCGAGAAGATATTCGATGTAATGGGCTGTGACCCCGTCTTCAAGTCGAGGTTGGCCTGTTACAAGTTCAAAGGTGATGTGCTAGGATGGTAGAAGGCGGTCAAGCAGTCTGAGGGAGGTGATAATTGGGTGGCTGGTTTGACTTGGGCACAGTTCAGGGAGTTGGTGATGGGACAGTTCTTCCCCAAGGCTGAGCAAGACAAGCTGAAGAGGGAGTACCACAGAATCAGACAAAGAGTTAGGGAGAACAACAACGAGCTCATGCAGCGCTTTCTTCGTTTGGCTGGTTTTCTTGGCGCAACAGCAGGTACTGCCGAAGAGCAAGCATACCACTTCCGGTGGGCTCTTCAGCGTTTCTATTAGCTTCTACTGGACATAAGGTACGGATTTCCCGTCCTTCAGTAAGGACAATCTCTTCCTTTATTAGGATTTCCCGAATGCAGCCAACTGATTTCCCCAGTAGTTACAGATTACATGCTTATGTTTTATTAGTTACCTTAGCCATATACATGCATGCCAGTTTTGCCTAGTTATAGAGGTACCTTAACCATAACACTGGAGGCACCAGTGTTATGACTTCACCACGGCGGAGTGATAGCTCGTGGCGTCCCTTTCAGTTATTTGGCCATTATTATATTATTATTATTATGGGGGGCGTATGGGTGCATCCTAGGTTCAGTTTCGGTCAGGATTTCATGGTGAACGTGGTGTGTGCCTTGCATCCTTCACAAGGAGCTGATCCCTCCTACCCATTACCAATTAATTAGAGGCATCCCCTCTAATTTGCATGTCGAGGTCACCCCTCCAAGTATTCATGCACGTTGTTGACCTCATGACCTATATTGGCTTATGGTATGTTAAACTAATACAGATTTTCATAAGTAAACATAAGCTATATTTTTAGAATATAAAACCAGATTATAAACATGTTCTAGGTTTTCCAGGACTTATTCATTTATGTTGCTTTTCATGATTTCCATTTCTCTTTCCTATATTATGTCATTCATGTTATGTCATATATCCGTTACTGAGCGTTTTGCTTAGCCGTTACTTTCTTTCCATGTCCCAAAACGGCAGTACCCAAGGTTAGACTAGAGTATTTGAAGGACATGCATAGGATGGGAGCTACCTTAAACTTCTTCTCCTCTTGCCTTCACATACTTATGCTTGTTTAGTCTTCCTTTAGTCATTTGTTTTATTTATGTTTTGGGCTTATGTTTGGAAACCGATGTTTGATTCCGGTTATCCCTTTGGTCATGTATGTTTATGACATATTTCCTTGTATGCTTTGATGACACGCCATAATTATCATGTGATATTCCATTTATCAAAATGGGGTGTTACACATTGCATGTGTATGCATATATAATTTCGAATAATAACCTTATACACCCTCGAATTTTTTGTGTTTGCAGAAAATGGTCGAAGTACCACTGAATGGTAATGGAGATGAGTATGTAGTAGGAGCTGAGGGTGGACCAAATGATCCGAACCCGTAAAACATTAATGGATGGATAGACCAGGAAGGAGAAAGAAAGGATGTAGTAGATAATGGGAATGACAGTGAAGTTGATAACTTCAAGTTGAGTGACGATGAGGAGGAGCCCAAGGAAAATATCGAGGAGGATGAGGTTGATGCTCAAGTTGTGGGCCGGTTGAGCCCGAGGTTGTGCAAGCTAGAGGAGAACCGAAAGGGTTAGATCCACCACCGACTGGCTGTTATGATCAAAGACCCGCTCATGCTGCTATGCTTGTTTGTCATGCTTATTTGAGAGGTTTGCATGATGTTGCCCATCCTCGAAATGCTTGGCCTGCTGAGTCTAGTGCTGCTGCTAGTGCTCGTTCTCTCCATGAGAACATTCCTCGGGTATACTGCCCAGGACCACGATCCTATGGTGAAACTATTCATTTCTTGAGGAAGTTTGATCGATTGATGTATGAGAGGTATGTTGTTGAGACAATGGTGATTAAGAAGTTTGGTAAGGATGAGGAAAGGTTTCAGAGGCTTCTGTCAGGTGTGTTTAGAGAGAATCATGCTAAAGAGATGGATATGAATGAATTGGCAAGTGTTAGATCTTTGGTTGAAAGCTTGAGTGCTGAATTTCAAAAATTTAAAGAAGAGCAAGCTAGGTATGACCGACTGCGTGATTGGGAATTGCGTTTGAGGCCATTTTTGACTCGGGATTGGAAGATTAGAGATGAGTCGCGTTATGCCAGTTCGCATTTTATGATTTGACCACCGCAAGTAGGAGAATTCTTGGTATTCGACAGTCAACTTCCACCTGAGGATGAGTCAACTTCTAAGGGAAAAAGAAAGGTGGACAATAGTGATGATGAGACCGACAGCAGTGATGATGATGCACCGCCGTCCAAGAAGCCACGTAGATCACCATGTGATTAGTTCTTAGTGTTTCATTTGTTTCTGGTTGTATTTGAACTTATTTAGACCTTGTACTATGGTATTGTGATAAACCTTAATCTCTTTTGGGTTGTTTGGTGGATGATTGTAGTGACATGTCTTGTTACAATTTTGTTGAACTTTCAATACAATATATATTTATCTTTCATGATCTATGGCGTGTATTTATTTGCTCTTTTGTGATTTCATGGATAAATCTTTGTAGTTATTGTTTGTTTGTGCATGTGGTATTCATGTTATATATTGATAAGTATTCCTTTTTATCTTGATGTGTATACTCACCTTGTTTCTTTCATTTGTGATGACAAAATATGCCTCAAAAAATAACCACTGCTACTATGAACCGTTTGGTAAATGAGGGGATTTCTAGAGCACTTGTTGCTGATCGTGCTGCTAGAGGTGAACTGGACCAGTTGGGAATGTTGGGGGTCCGCAAGCCCCAAAGGAATGTTCTTATGCTAGTTTTATGAAGTGTGGACCTACACAATTCCATGGTACTAGGGTGCTTTGAAGTTATGTCGATGGATAGAAAATATTGAAAGTACCTTTGAGATAAGTGGGTGTTCTGAGGCGAACAAGGTGAAATTTGTTGCTGCTACATTACAAGATGATGCATTAAGCTGGTGGAAAAGCCAGGTGGCTACTGTTGGATTGGTTGTGGAAAATGGTAGGACTTGGACGGTTACCAAGGAATTGATGACTAATAAATTTTGTTGTGAGGATGAACTAGGGAAATTAGAGGATGAGCTTAGGCATTTGGTGTTAAGGAACAATGATATTACTACATACACAAGGAGATTTAATAAGTTATGTCTGTTATGTCTTGATGCTTTTGCAAATGATCGCAAGAAGATGAAACAATATATCAAGGGGTTATCCAGCCACATCAAGTGGGAGACTACTTTTTCGAGGCCCAGATCTTTTGATGGGGTTGTTCAAATGAATCATGCTTTGATGGACGTGAAAATGCAAGATAAGAAAGATAGTAATACTAAACGCAATAAGAGAAAGTGGGAAGCTACTCAGTCCAGTCAAAATCAGAATCGTGAGGGCTATCGCAACAACAACAACCAAGGACCCAACAGGAATCAACAGTTTAATCAGAGAAGGAATGATGGAGTTCGTGTTGCTACTGTTCCGAGAGGCAACAAGGTTAATCCTAAGTGTGGTCGATGCAGCTTGTATCATGTGGGTAATTGTCCTCTAGCTTGTAATAAGTGTGGGCTGCTGATTGTAGAACTAGGGGTGTGGAAACTTGAGCTAACACCACTAGGGTAATGATATGCTTTGGCTGTGGTGAAAGGGGACACAAGTAGGGGAATTGTCCAAAGGTTGGGAATCGACATGGAGGGAATGTTGTTGCTGCTCCAGCTTACGTCATGGGGAATGCAGACAAGCCTCAAGGCCCGAACATTGTCACCGGTACGTTCTTACTTGATTCTCGTTATGCTAGTGTGTTGTTTGATTCTAGGTCAGATAGGAGTTTTATAGATGTAAGAATTCAGTCGCCTAATCGAAGGGAACCAGTAAGGTTAACAACTAGCTATAATGTGGAAATAGGAAAGGTTGTTAGTACTAGCTCTATAATAAAAGGGTGTTCTTTGAAGTTAGGGAATTATACGTTCGATATTGATTTGATGCCTATAGAGCTAGGGTCCTTTGATGTGATTATTGGTATGGATTGGTTAGTTTCACGTGGTTCTTTGATTGTTTGTGGAGAGAGGTTAATGTAGATTCCACTTAGGAATAAGGTGTTGACTGTGAAGGGTGATAAATGTACTTCTCGTTTGAGAGTGGTATCTTGTTTGAAGATGATGAGGTATATGGAGGAAGGGTGGATGTATTTCTGGCACAAATAACAATTGATGGTGTAGTTGAGAAGAAATTGGAAGATGTGCATGTAATTAGCGAGCATTTGGAAGTGTTTCCTGAGGAGTTTTTGGGACTGCCGCCGTCTCGTGAAGTTGAATTTCAGATTAATTTGTTGCCTGGAGCTGCACCGGTTGCTCGTGCGCCTTATCAATTAGCACCGTCTGAGTTGAAGGAGTTATCCAATAAATTGCGAGAATTGATGTGTAAGGGATTTATTAGACGGTGTTCGTCACCGTGGGGAGCGCCTGTGTTGTTCGTTAAGAAGAAGGATGGATTGTTTCGGATGTATATTGACTATCGGGAGCTTAACAAATTGACCGTCAAGAATCGGTATCCACTGCCGAGGATTTGATGATCTATTTGACCAATTGCAAGGATCCAGTGTGTATTCGAAGATTGATTTGAGATCTGGTTATCATCAACTACGAGTTAGGGAAGAGGATATTCCCATAACTGCTTTTCGAACTCGATATGGGCATTTTGAGTTTCAAGTAATGTCGTTTGGTTTGATGAACGCGCCTGCAGTATTAATGGATTTGATGAATCGTGTGTGCAAGCCATATCTGGATAAGTTCGTCATTGTGTTCATCGATGATATTCTCATTTATTCCAAGAGCAAGGAGGAGCATGAGAAGCACTTGAGAACAATTTTAGAATTGTTGAAGAAGGAGAAATTGTATGCAAAGTTCTCTAAGTGTGAATTTTGGTTGGAATCCGTACAATTTCTGTGGCATGTGATTGACAACAAAGGTGTTCGTGTAGATCCTGCCAAGATTGAAGCGATTAAGGATTGGTCTGTACCGACGACACCGACTAAAGTTCGATAATTTCTTGGTCTCGCTGGATATTATCGGAGGTTTATCGAAGGGTTTTCGTTGATTGCTAATCCGTTGACCAAGCTTACTGAGAAGAATCGAGAGCATGAGTGTGGACCGGATGAAGAAGTCGCTTTCCAAACGCTTAAGGATAAGTTGTGTTCTGCGCCGATTTTATCGTTGCCTGAAGGATCTACGGATTTTATGGTTTATTGTTACGCGTCTCACAAGGGCTATGGAGCTGTATTGATGCAATGTGAGAAGGTGATTGCTTATACGTCGAGGCAATTGAGGAAACATGAAGAGAACTACACCACGCACGATTTGGAACTTGGAGCTGTGGTTTTTGCTTTGAAGTTGTGGAGACACTACTTGTGTGGAACCAAGTGTGTGGTGTTCACTGATCATAAAAGTTTGCAGCAAATCGTTGATCAAAAGGAGTTAAATATGAGGCAAAGAAGAAGGGTGTAGTTACTAAGTGATTATGACTGCGAGATTCGCTACCATCCAAAAAAGGAGAATGTAGTAGCCGATGCACTTAGTAGGAAGGAAAGAGAAAATCCTCTTAGAGTTCGACATTTGGTGATGACGGCGAGTGTTGACTTGACGGAAAGGATATTGAAAGCTCAAGCTAATAGCTTGAAGGAAGAGAATGTCAATGATGAGAACTTAGGTCATGATGTAAAAACCGCTTTTTGTGGTGAAGTCTGATGGGATGAGGTATTTCGAGAATCGAATCTGGTTGCCGTTGTGTCCACCTGAGGAAGGTACATCGGGAGTGCGAGATTTGGTTTTGAACGAGTCTCACAAGTCGAACTATTCGATACATCCTGGTTCGGACAAGATGTATCATGATATGAAGAAAGTGTATTGGTGGTCGAACATGAAAGCTGACATTGCTCAGTACGTTAGTAAGTGTTTTACTTGTGCAAAAGTAAAGGCTGAACATAAGAAACCGTCTAGGTTATTGGTGCAAGCCGAGATCCCTGAATGGAAATGGGAGAAGATCACTATGGATTTTGTAATGGGATTACAGAGAACTCCTAGTGGATATGACATGATATGGGTAATTGTGGATAGATTGACGAAATCTGCTTACTTTTTGCTGATGAAGAAGACGGATAGCATGGAAAGGCTTACTAGTGTGTATGTGAAGGAGATCGTTTGTCGACATAGTGTGCCTCTATCGATTATTTCGGATCGCGACAGCAGATTTACTTTAGAGTTTTAGAAATCTCTTCAACGAGCGTTGGGAACCGAGTTGAGTTTGATTATGACGTATCATCCTAAGACCGATGGACAAAGTGAAAGCACGATTCAAACTTTAGAAGACATGCTTCGTGCGTGTGTGATTGATTTTGGTAGTAGTTGGGATCGACATTTGCCTTTGGTGGAATTCTCGTATAATAATAGTTATCATGCAAGTATCAAGGTTGCACCGTTTGAGGCGTTGTATGGGCGTAAGTGCAGATCGCCAGTGTGTTGGAGTGATTTAGGGGAAAGTCAATTGACCGGACCCCGAGATGATTTTGGAGACTACCGAGAAGATCGTGAAGATTAAGGACCAACTGCAAGCTGCAAGAAGCCGTCAGAAGAGTTACGCTGATGATCGAAGGAAACCGTTAGAGTTCGAGATTAGGGATATAGTTATGCAGAAGGCATCACCTTGGAAAGGTGTGATTCGTTTTGGGAAACGAGGAAAGTTGAGTCCAAGGTATATTGCACCGTTTAAAATTATCCAATGGATTCGACCGGTCGCTTATAAGTTGGAGTTTCCGGATGAGCTTCGTGCCATTCATAACACGTTTCACGTGTCGAATCTGAAGAAGTGTTTGGCGGATAGGGATTTGGTGATCTCATTGAACGAGATCCAACTTGACGACAAATTGCATTTCATAGAGGAACCGGTAGAGATTATGGACCATGATGTCAAGCGCTTGAAGCATAGTAGGATTCCCATTATGAAGGTACGATGGAATTCAAGACGTGGACCGGAATTCACGTGGGAGCATGAGGATTTCCTTAAGGAAAAGTATCCTCATTTGTTCTAGTGGTACAAAATGTGAGTATAATAAGAGGCGAGCGGCGGGACGTCGCTCTTTTAAGGAGGGGAGGATGTGTTTTGGGCCTTATGTTGGTGCGGCTAGGAGTCCAAACAAGGAAGAGAGGCCTTTGGCCTATTAACCAATATTAATCCTAAAACAATAAAACTCTAGGGGATTTATCATTATAATTAGTTTAGCAAAAACAAGAAAACCCTAGTCCTCTTTCTCTCCCTCTTGCCGCCGGCTACACAAGAACACCAAAGGGTGTTTGGTTAATTTTGATATTTGATTTTGGGTTAATCGTGTTCATGTTCTTAGTTCTTTTTCAGTCACGTATTCGGTATCACCATAACCTTCATCTTTTATTTTTATTTTCTTTTAATTATGTTCATGTGTTTAGAATATAAAAACAAATTAAAAACATGATAAATTGATACAAGAAACATGAAAAAGGGTTTGGTTTTGGTAGGTTTTGGTTCGGCCGACACACAACCGAGAGCCACCAAGCTCTCGGCTTGGTTTATCGCACCACCAACCGAGACCTTAAGGTCTCGACGTGGGTTGTGTGGCTCGATCGCAAGGAACAGGGAACCCCGACGCATGTCGGGGTGTAGCTTGACTTGGTTTTAGCGTCAACCGAGACACTAGGTCTCGGTGGGACTTAGTTTTTCAAACAGTGGGAACCCCAGGTTGACTCGGGGTGTACTTGGTTCGGCAGTGCGTAGCCGAGACAAAACAGGGGGAACCACCGGCTATAGCCGGTGGGAATATTGGTCGGACAGTGGCAACCGGCTGGGCCGGGTAGCCACTGTCGGGATGGTTTAGTTCGGCCTATATGTTTTGGCTTATAATAAAACACGGAACGGGCACGGGATTATTATCTACAAGTTATTTTACAAGAATAATTAAATTAATTTACATGTTAATAATACTTATTTTAATTTAATCATAGACTTAGGTTATATTATTTATTAAATAATACACGTTTTAACCGAAGTATTTTACCATTTAATTTAGACTATAGTTTATTAATTAATTATGAAAACATGGACTTATAATTAATTAATAAATCATGACTTAGCTTATAATTAATAAATTATTAACACATGATTAACCTAAGTATTTTATTTAGACTAATTTAATTAAATCATGTCTTTATTTAAATAAATCACATAACCTATAGTTTATTAAATTAGCATGACATTTATTTAATAAACTATGTTATTTATTACATAACTTATGACTTTTAACCAGTAAACACTAGCTTATATTATTAGCTTATTAATCCAGGTTATTCTACATATGAAAACTTTGTATTTCAGGAAACTTACTATTTTTTGAAACTTTCTATTTTTTTTAAACTGGTCTATTTTTGGAAACTTTCTATTTTTTGAAACCTGTTATTTTTAGAAAGTTACTTATTATTACACAATAAGTATAATAATACAAGAATACAAGATAAAACATAATCAGAATACATGAAATACATGATTAATACAGTATATCATTTAAAACAGTAAATAAGACAAGAACATATAAAACAAGCTAAGAACCTACAAGAACCAGTAACGTACTCAGTAATCAGACAACTTATACATGTCCCTTATTTATGTAGCATTAGTGAGGTCGGAGTAGGACAATTGATCCTTTCATCTTTCCTCGTTCACTGGACACAAGGTACGGATTTTTCGTCCTTCAATATGGACATTCTTTTTCTTATTAGGATTTCTCGTTTGCAGCCAACAGTTTTCTCAAGTATATGTTTTATATGTTTTGATCTGCTTATGTTAGTTTAAATGCCTAAGCCATATACATGCATGACCAGTGTCACCTAGTTATGGAGGTACCATAACCATAACACTAGAGGCACCGGTGTTATGACTTCCCCACGGTAGAGTGATTGCTCGGGGCGTCCCTTTTTAGTTTTGGCCTTATATTTATATTATCATGTGGGGCGTATAGGTGCATCCTAGTTACATGTTTTATAGGATTTTCATGGTGAATGCGATGTGTGCCTTGCATCCTTCACAAGGAGTTGATCCCTCATACCCAGACTAATTAATTAGAGGCAACCCCTCTAATTGCATGATGAGGTCTCCCCTCCAAGTATTCATGCACGGTGGAACCTCATGACCTATATGGGCTATTGGCTAATTAATGCAGTTTTCATATAAAAACATAAGTCTTTTCAAACTATAAAACCAGTTTTATGAACATGTTCTAGTTTATCTAGGATTTATACATTTCCGCTGCTATTAGTCTTTTATGCTTGTGTCATTTCATGTTATACTTGTATATCCGTTCACTGGGTGTTATGCTCAGCCGTTTTCCTTTCATGTTCCCAAACGGCAGGTACTCAAGGATGCTCGTAGACTTTGAGAGTATGTGCATACGGATGGAAGCTATCTAGCCTTCATTACTTTATGCATTTCCATACATTAAGTTACTTTATTTCTTTGGACATTGTTTAGTCCTTTTTCAAATCAGTACTTATATTCATGTGTGTGAGCTTATACTTGGACAACCGACGTTTATTTTTGGTATTTCCATTCATGGTCATTTAATGTTTTTGGACATTTACCTTGCATGCTTGATGACACGCCATAATTACCAATGATAATTCATTTACCAAATAGGGTGTTACAAAAAAACTGGTTTCGTTGGTTATGATCCTTGGGGGACCAAAACACGCTACTCTGACTTTGAACTTATTTTTGGGATGGAATGTTTTAGACAATGTTGTAATTATTGTTTTCTTAATTTGAAACGTCTCTTTTGATTTCGTTCAATATGGCTTGTGTAATGATGCTTGTGTTTAGCACCCAAATGTATATTCCGCTACGTTGTAAATTTGGGGGTGTTAAAGGTCTCTCAGGGGTAGAGGTAGCAGCCATAGGAACATTAGGGCCGTTTTCTTAAATTTCTATAAGAAATGGTTCGAGGCCATCTAGGTTAATGAGGAATTCACTTTTCCAGTTGGAAAAGTCCTCTTCATCGAATGCAGGGACATTAGACATGCGAGATCCACCTCTAACATTAAGGAGTTGAGGTAGATCATCATTAGTACTCACATTCACAACAGGTGTGGGTGTGGTAGTAGTTGATGTCGTGGCCGGAGTGGTCGTAACATTCGGTTGGCTAGTTTAGCCAAAAGGTGGTGGTATAGGAGGCATAGTATGAGGCATATTATGATCTTGATTTTAAAAACAAGAATGGTTTATAAAAGTTTTATAAATCAAACCACTCTGATACTAATTGAAAGTCCCAAAATACGCCTATTATAATACTATAACTCGAATACAAAGATAACACTTAGTGATTTTACTTTACAAACGCGTAATGCTTTATTAACTTATAAACAAAGTATTACAAAGTGTTATGGATTACACTTGTTGAAGAAAAATAAAGAGAGAACCCTTTGAACAAGTAAACTTGATTCGAGACTCAAGTTTACAAGTGAACATAAGAGTCGTTGGTAGACAACAAGAGACTCCAGAGGTTCAACAGGGAAAAAAGACAATGATTCTAACAATAAATACAAGTGTTGTTTTTCTCTTCTTTTTATTCCTATTTATAATGGTGCGAGGTTGGTTCTTTAGTGAGAGTAGCTGACACGTGTCAGCTTCTGAGTGGAAGTAGTACACTTCATTAAATGCATGTCCATTCTTGGACATGCTTTTAACCAACTTTATATGAACAGTTCTACCAACTGTTCACCTTTCCCACTAGGTCGTACTAGGCTCCGTTGTCTTGAATCTTCAGTTTGTCCTTTCCAAAGTACTTTAGAGATTTTCCTGCCTAAACTATATAAGGGATAATGCAAGTCTCTGCTTGCTTGATCTTCAAAGTGTTATGAATGACCTCTAAGCATTGCCATCTCAGAGGTCCTCGAACACCATCACATTCCTTCTACATACCAGCTTATCCATAAGAGCCGGTGAGTGTGATTTCAGATAATCTTTGACTTCTCTAACGTTATCTTTGACTTGAATGTTTCTGGTGTGCCAGCTGAGGCTTTGCCTTCAGCTGGTCTAGTCTCTTTTGCTGGGCTTACCAGCTACTGTAATACTTAGCTAATTTAAATTTTTTAATTTTAATTTTTTAAAAATCTTTCTTGAAATTATTTATCACTGATACAAGACTTTTGTATGGGTTCAATTTAATTCTCGGTATCTTCTCGAATTGATCACGGCTCAAAGTGGAATAGTTGTTCTTGGTAACTAAAAAGGGGATTGGTTTTCTAATCTACTAAAAAGAATTAAATTCGTAAAGTGATAAAACTTTAAACCAAAACAGTTAATAAAATAAAGCTTGAATTAATAATAACACATAAACAGTAAAATACCCCTTACTGAAAAATGCTTGATTCGGAATATCGTGCTTGATCCGGAATATTTAAGATAACAGCTTGATTCGGAACAACACCTTCATGCGGAATAATCAGGAACAAAAATCTTGATTCGGAACAACCTTGATTCGGAATAATTGGAAATTGCTCATTCGGAAAACATGGGCATCCGGAATAATCTGGCAAAACCTTGATTCGGAACATTTTGGCTCATCCGGAATATTTGGTGATTCGGAACATTTGCTCACTCGGAATAATAAAATTGACTCGGAATAACTTAAACAAAAAGCTTCATTCGGAATAACTAAAAACTGATTCGGAACATTTTTGGAAAAACCTTGATTCGGAATATTTAGACTGATCCGGAATATTTAATAAAATCCTTCATTCGGAACATTTAAAAAAACTGATTAGGAACATTTTTGAAAAACCTTGATTCGGAATTTAGCTACTCATCCGGAATATTGATTACTCCGGATGAACACTCTGATTCGGAATACTCACAACAAAAAGCTTCACTCGGAATAATGGTTGCTCATTCGGAATATTTTAACAAACCCTTCATCCGGAATAAATTTCCTTCATTCGGAATCTGGGCTGATGAAGAAGTGCGAAGAACAGGGAAACAATAACAAACGATTTTTACCAAAATCAACCAAGTTTTTAACCAAAACTTAAACCAATTTAACCACTAATCATCCACTAATCATAATCATCAAACCAAAACAATAAAAACAAAAAACCCACTTACTTTTAAAGATCAAAATCAACCAAATAAGAACTTAAGACTTTGAATCAAAAAGAGAAAGATGAACAAGATTAAAGGAAAGATTATATTGAAAGATTAACATTAAACAATCAAAAGGAAGGATTAAAACTTACAAGATTTGTGAATCAACAAAGATGAAAAATCACCAACACCTTAATGGTGTTGGTTACCCTACGAAACAAAGAAAGAAAAACTGGAAAAAAAATGAAAAACTAGTCTCCAAGTTGTGAAGGGATGTCCTATTTATAGGAGGTGTAGTTGGTTTGTGAGTGGGCTTTCTTCCTTTCTTTTCGTCTTCTCGTCTTTTCAGTAAAGTTGACGTTTTCGATTCTGATTCGGGATTTGTCGACGAATAAATTCAACTCGTCTTTTAATTTCTTCGTTTAATAGACTTGAGTTCTTCGACATATGTAAATCCTCCATCTTTGGTCATTTTCTTCGATAAATCTTCAAATAGGCCCATTGACTTCAAATATTTTGCATCTCTTGGACTATAGACTTCGTCTTTTCGTCTTTTTCTTCGATAAAACCCGTGCAATCCCATGTTTTCTTCAATATTTACCCGGTTGGCTCTGAAAACACAACAAACACACAAACCACGCATAATTCCAAACAAATGACATTAAATACGCGTTTTGGTCTTGTTTTAGCAAGAAATAAGTGGTAAAAGGATGGGTGTTTTCACACCTATCAAATCCCCTACACTTAACCATTGCCATGCCCTCATGCAATGCTTAGTGATAAAGCAAATTTACACTTTTCTTATAATCAATCAACCTTGGCCTTATTAACAATAACCACTACTATTAAAAAGAAATATAAAAGCTTGAATGAGACAAAAGGGATAGAAAACCATTATCACTTGAAAATAGCTATATGGAAATAACTCGCAAAGAGATCTAAGACTTACATTAGGGCTTCGGTGCTGCGAAGATTTATCACCCTCAAGTTTCACGTTCCCCAAACTAAGCTTAAAAATGAGATCATTGTTATTATAAGTTAGCAAAACAAACACTTACACACATGGCTTAATTATACGCTTAAACTCCCTTATTCCTAGGTGTATCTCTTATATTTTCTTTTTGTCTTAGAATGATTACGAAGATGCATTTTTGGACTTATTGCGATAGTTTATTTAGGCTGAAAGCAAAGTAGGACGATTTGATTAATAGTTAGCAAAAGGACAAAATCTCTAAAAACTGCTTCTCGGGATATCAAAAAGTTCATATCTTGGCATAACTTGCTTCACGATTTGAGACCTTTCTCGGGCCGATATTTGGCATGTACTTCATACTTCATATCTTGAGAGACGTTCTTGAGATAATGGTCTTCTCTTTGTTAATAGAGTTTCTTCACTTGGAGATTTTTGAGGGATACTCCAACTTTGTTGACCACGACTTCATCATTATTTCTTCAATCGTTAATTAGGATTTTGAGATACAACGATCCGCCTCCTTTTCGGACTTGGATCTATTTATCCTCATACCTTGTTAGGGTCTTTTCGGATAGACTTCTCCATGATCTTTATGGGAGTTGATTGCTTTTCGTCGTGAGTCTTGATCCTTCATATTGATTTTGGGAATAATGCTTTTCACATCACCTTGGATCTTTAGCAATAAAATGGAAACCTCATGCCTTGTTAGGGCCTTTTCGGACTCGCCAATCTTCGTGCCCCGCTTCATTAGTTATGCCTTGGCTATGAACTCTTATCATTACCGAGCAACTTTTAAACGATCTTGGGCTAGAAGCTAAGTTATTCAATAAAATCGTACGACCTTACTTATTGCAGATAAATTATTAGCAAGTGATGGGAGAATAGGCTTATAATCACACCAAGTGTGCTTGTGCAAGAATACCGACTTATAATTGACTCTATCATTTCTCGTTCTCCATAATTTAAAATCTCAAGTAATGAGACTCGTGGATGCTTAGCCTAATAAACCAATTAAGGTCTACAAGGTTAAGGATACTTGCTAGAACAAACTTGGATAAGTCTATTCGGGTTGAGTCAAAATAATCGCAACGGGCCTAATATGTCAAAGACTTCTAAACTAGCTACACCACTTTATTAATATTTTTGACTTTATTGTGGTATATATACATATGAAAGAAACGATAAAAATTTAAAAATTACGACTATATGGCCAAGTCAATTAAAAATTTGAAAAATGCTGAAAAAGATGATTTTCCGGTTAAATGAAGGCATTTTAATGGAAAAGACCACTTAAAACTTCGATAGAAGTCTCCCTTACACTTAATATAAACATTGTACTCAATGTTTAAGCATGTGGGAAAAGTCTCCCCTACACTTATGACATTGTGCACGTTGGTTAAATCAAGCTAAGGAAGAGACGACTAAAGTGATCAATTTCAAATGTGAGTATGAAGAAAATTTAATCACGATAGTTGAGAGATAGAACCGGATTTCGGATAACACGGGAGCACGGTTCTTCAAAGGTTCCAAAAGTGCATTCATCCCTGTAATCACATTACCACACAAACACAAACAACCTATATAGGTCCCCCTACACTTAGGAGGTAAAACGGAAAGGGATATATACTCGGGTTGCCTCCCGAGGAGCGCTTGTTTTTTATAACCGAGTCACGAGCCTGACTCGACCCAAAACTAGTTCATGGGAAACGTGGTGAGGGATGGAATCATCTCATGAGAGATGTCCTCACCAAAGTACAACTTCACTCGTCGGCCATTCACCTTAAAATTAGGTCCATTAGGTTGAGCGAGCTCGAGAGTACCATATGGAAAAATTTGTGCAATGGTGAATGGGCCGGACCAACGAGATTTCAGCTTGCCCGAAAAGATTTTCAACCGATAGTTGAAGAGTAAAACTTTGTATCCAACTTGGAACTCTCGGTTTTTAATCTTAGAGTCATGAATGAGCTTAGTCTTTTCCTTATAAATCAAAGAATTTTCATAAGCTTCATTCCTGAGTTCATTGAGCTCATTGAGTTGGATTTTGCGTAGGTCACCGGCTTTGTTGATATCGAAATTAGCCCACTTCAAGGCCCAGTAAGCCTTGTGCTCCAACTCAATGGGGAGGTGGCATGCTTTCCCGTACACGAGACGATATTGTGTACAACCAATCGGAGTCTTGTATGCGGTACGAAAAGCCCACAGAGCATCATCAAGTTTATCGGCCCATGAGGCACGATGCTCTCCCACGGTTCGTTCAAGAATTCGCTTTAACCCTCGGTTAGAGATTTCAGCCTGGCCATTAGTTTGTGGGTGGTATGCGGTGGAAAGACGATGATTGACACCATACTTAGCCATGACTCTTGCGAATTGATCATTGCAAAAATGAGTCCCGCGATCACTAATAATGGCACGAGGCACACCGAATCTAGCGAATAGCGACTTCAAAAAGTTACAAACCACCCTTGCGTCGTTAGTGGGTAAAGCTTTGGCTTCAACTCATTTAGAAATGTAGTTAATGGCTACAAGGATGTATTTGTTTCCTTTAGATGAAGGGAATGGCCCCATAAAGTCGATACCACATACATCAAAGATTTCACATTCTTGTATGAAGTTTTGAGGCATCTCATCTTTATGTGTGATCTTTCCTTGTCGTTGACAAGCATCACAATTTTTCACCATTTCGTGAGCGTCACGATAAATGAAGGGCCAATAAAATCCCGAGTCAAACACTTTCTTAGCGGTGAAGTTGGGACCAAAGTGACCACCGGTGGGTCCTTTGTGGCAAGCTTCGAGAATGTCTAAAGCTGCCGGTCCATCAACACATCAGCGAATAATCAAACCAGCGCATTGTTTGAAGAGATACGGGTCATCCCAAAAGTAAGTCTTAATATCTTTGAAGAACTTATTCTTTTGTTGGGATGATAGCCCGTCAATGAGAATTCCACCCGCCAAATAGTTTGCAATGTCCGCAAACCGCGGGGTTTCATCAAAATTCGAGTTGATAGACATTAAGGTCTCCAGGGGAAAATAGTCATTGATCTCTTTGTTCGGATGATCCCCTTGATAAGGATCCTCAAGTCTACTGAGATGATCCGCGGCTAGGGCTTTGATATTAGGGTTTTGCTATGGGTTCAATTATAATTCTCGGAATCCTCTCGAATTGATCTCAGTTAAAAGTGGAATGATTTGTTCTTGGTGACAAAAAGTGGATTTGGTTTTCTATTCTACTAAACAAGGTGAGTGAATAAAATGGTAAGGAAATAAACTTAAAACAAGCAACAAATAATAAACCAAACTTGAATTAATACTGGAAAAATACCCTACGCGGAATGTAACACCATTCGGAAAGTTCCCCTATGCGGAAAGTTGCTCTATGCGGAATATCTGATGCTATTCGGAAAGATTGCTATGCGGAATAAAAAGCTCAATTCGGAAAACTTGCCCTATGCGGAAAAATAAGCTTATGCGGAATAATAGAAACCATGCGGAAAAAATTAGTCCATTCGGAAAATATGACCATGCGGAAAAATATGCCTATTCGGAAAGATGACTCTATTCGGAAAAACCAGTCTATGCGGAAAGTCTTCCCTATGCGGAAAATATGGTTATGCGGAAAAACTGCTTTATTCGGAAAGTAAGGACCATTCGGAAAATATTGCTCTATTCGGAAAATTAGGACTATGCGGAATATATGAAATATTCCGAGTAATGAAATAAAAACACCCCTATTCGGAATATCAAAAGTTCCGAATAAGGGAAACTCTAAAATGGCTATTCGGAATGTGAGGCCCTATTCGGAATATATGGGATATTCCGAATAAAGAAGAAATAAAACCTCCACTCGGAATAATTGAAATATTCCGAGTAAGGCAAACGTGAAATTGGCTATTCGGAAAATCTGTCTTGTTCGGAAAGTCAGGAACGAAGAACAGATACAGCAGCAAGTAAAACAGGGACACGAAATTAAATCCAAATCAACTTGAATACTCAAAAAGGTTTTACTAAACTAACCAATAATCATTAACATACCATAAGAAACAAATCCCACCAATAAAAACACTAAATCAACAACTTTTTGTAATCAAACTTGAATCAAATAAGAAACTTAGAAACTTGCAATAAAAATGATGAAGAACAAGATGAATAGAAAGATGGAATGGATTGATTAATGTAAAAGTAACAAGGTTAATGACTTAGGATTACAAGATTGAAAGAAAAAGATGAAAATCACCAAACTCCCTAATGGAGTTGGTGATGGGACGAACTACAAGGAACTGGAGAAAGAAAAAAATGAACTAACTCCCTAATTGTGTGAAGGGAGTGTCTATTTATACTCCTAGTGGTTGGTTGGTGAGTGGGCTTTCTCCCTTTCTTCTTGTCTTCTCGTCTTTTCAGAAAAGTTGACGTTTTCGATTCTGATTCGGGATTTGTTGTCGATTAAATCCAACTCGTCTTTTAATTTCTTCGTTAAATAGACTTGAGTTTCTTCGACTTATGAAAATCTTCCGTCTTTAGTCCTTTTCTTCGATAAATCTTCGAATAGGCCTAGTGACTTCAAATCTTTTGCACGTCTTGGACAATAGACTTTATCTTGAGTCTTTTTCCTTGATAAAACCCGTGCAATCCCACGTTTTCTTTAATATTCATCCGGTTAGCTCTGAAATCACAATAAACACAAAAACCACGCATAATTCCAAACAAATGATATTAAATACGTGTTTTGGTCTTGTTTTAGCCCGAATTAAGTGGTAAAAGGATGGGTGTTTACACACCTATCAAATCCCCTACACTTAACCATTGCCATGCCCTCATGCAATGCTTAGTGATAAAGCAATTTTACATTTTTCTCATAATTAATCAACCTTGGCCTTATTCAAATACTACTAATTAAGAATCAAATAACTAAGAGAAATAAAAACTTTAAGATAAACAAAAAGAAATGAAATAACTTGTAAAGAAATCAAAGACTTACATTAGGGCTTTGGTGTTGCGAAGATTTATCACCCTCAAGTTTCACGTTCCCCAAACTAAGCTTAAAAACGAGATCATTGTTATTATAAGTTAGTAAATCAAACACTTACACACATGGCTTAATTAAATGCTTAAACTCCCTTATTCCTAGGTGTATCTCTTATATTTTATTTTTGTCTTGGAATGATCATGAAGATGCATTTTTGGACTTATTTCGATAGTTTATTAGGGCTGAAAGCAAAGTAGGACGATTTGATCAATAGTTAGCTAAAGGACAAAATCTCTTAAAACTGCTTCTCGGGTTATCAAAAAGTTCATATCTTGGCATAACTTGGTTCACGATTTGAGACCTTTCTCGGGCCGATATTTGGCATATACTTCATACTTCATATCTTCGAGAGACGTTCTTGAGATAATGGTCTTCTCATCATAATAGAGTTTCTTCACTTAGAGACTTTTGAGGGGTACTCCAACCTTTGTTGACCACGACTTCATGATTATTTCTTCAATCTCTAATTGGGATTTTGAGATACAACGATCCGCCTCCTTTTCGGACTTGGATCTATTTATCCTCATACCTTGTTAGGGTCTTTTCGGATAGACTTCTCCATGATCTTTATGGGAGTTGATTGCTTTTCGTCGTGAGTCTTGATCCTTCATATTGACTTTAGGAATAATGCTTTTCACATCACTTTGGATCTTCAGCAATAAAATTGAATCCTCATGCCTTGTTAGGGCCTTTTCGGACTCGCCAATCTTCGCGCCCCGCTTCATAAGTTATGCCTTGGCTATGAACTCTTATCATTACCGAGCAACTTTTAAACGATCTTGGGCTAGAAGCTAAGTAACTTTTCAAATCGTAAGACCTTACTTATTGCAGATAAATTATTAGCAAGTGATGGGAGAATAGGCAAATAATTACACCAAGTGAGCTTGCGCAAGAATACCGACTTATAATTGACTCTATCATTTCTCGTCCTCCACAATTTAAAATCTCAAGTAATGAGACTCGTGGACACTTAGCCTAATAAACCAATTAAGGTCTATATGGTTAAGGATACTAGCTAGAATAAACTTGGATAAGTCTATTCGGGTTGAGTCAAAATAAACGCAACGGGCCTAATATGTCAAAGATATCTAAACTAGCTACAACACTTTATTAAAATTTGACTTTATTGCGGGATATATACATATGAAAGCAACGATAAAAATTTAAAAATTATGACTAAATGGCCAAAGTTAATTAAAAATTTGAAAAATGTTGAAAAATATGATTTTCCGGTTAAATGAGGGCATTTTCATGGAAAAGTCCACTTAAAACTTCGATAGAAGTCTCCCCTACACTTAAGATAAACATTGTCCTCAATGTTTAAGCATGTGGGAAAAGTCTCCCCTACACTTATGACATTGTGCACGTTGGTTAACTCGAGTTAAGGAAGAGACGACTAAAGTGATCAATTTCAAATGTGAGTATGAAGAAAATTGAATCACGATAGTTGAGAGATAGAACCGGGTTTCGGATAACACGGGAGCACGGTTCTTCAAAGATTTCCAAGATTGCAATTATCCCTGTAAGCACATCACCACACAAACACAAACGACCAAAATAGGTCCTCCCCTACACTTAGGGGGTTAAAGGGATAGATACTCGGGCTGCCTCCCGAGGAGCGCTTGTTTTTTATAACCGAGTCACGAGCCTGACTCGACCCAAATTCAGTTCATGGGGAACGTGGTGAGGGATGGAATCACCTCCTGAGAGGTGTCCTCACCAAAGTATAACTTCACTCGTTGGCCATTCACCTTAAAATTTGGTCCATTAGGTTGAGCGAGCTCGAGAGTACCATATGGAAAAATTTGGGCGATGGTGAATGGGCCGGACCAACGAGATTTGAGCTTGCCCGAAAAGATTTTCAACCGAGAGTTAAAAAGTAAGACTTTGTCTCCAACATGGAACTCTCGGTTTTTGATCTTGGAGTCGTGAATGAGCTTAGTTCGTTCCTTATAGATCAAAGAATTTTCATAAGCCTCATTCCGAAGTTCATTCAGCTCATTGAGTTGGATCTTGTGTAGGTCACCGGCTTTGTTTATATCAAAATTAGCCCACTTCAAGGCCCAATAAGCCTTGTGCTCCAACTCAATGGGGAGGTGGCACGCTTTCCCGTACACAAGACGATAAGGCGTACAGCCGATCGGGGTCTTGTAAGCAGTACGGAAAGCCCACAAAGCATCATCGAGTTTATCAGCCCATGCGGCACGATGCTCTCCCACGGTTCTTTCAAGAATTCGCTTAAGACCTCGGTTGGATATTTCAGCCTGGCCATTAGTTTGTGGGTGGTAGGCTGTGGAAAGACGAGACTTCCAACATGGAAGTCTCGGTTTTTAAAAAACTTTTGATCTTAACGAGAGGAGCCGGCAGCGGCGCCATTTGATATTAGGGTTTTGCTATGGGTTCAATTATAATTCTCGGAATCCTCTCGAATTGATCTCAGTTAAAAGTGGAATGATTTGTTCTTGGTGACAAAAAGTGGATTTGGTTTTCTATTCTACTAAACAAGGTGAGTGAATAAAATGGTAAGGAAATAAACTTAAAACAAGCAACAAATAATAAACCAAACTTGAATTAATACTGGAAAAATACCCTACGCGGAATGTAACACCATTCGGAAAGTTCCCCTATGCGGAAAGTTGCTCTATGCGGAATATCTGATGCTATTCGGAAAGATTGCTATGCGGAATAAAAAGCTCAATTCGGAAAACTTGCCCTATGCGGAAAAATAAGCTTATGCGGAATAATAGAAACCATGCGGAAAAAATTAGTCCATTCGGAAAATATGACCATGCGGAAAAATATGCCTGTTCGGAAAGATGACTCTATTCGGAAAAACCAGTCTATGCGGAAAGTCTTCCCTATGCGGAAAATATGGTTATGCGGAAAAACTGCTTTATTCGGAAAGTAAGGACCATTCGGAAAATATTGCTCTATTCGGAAAATTAGGACTATGCGGAATATATGAAATATTCCGAGTAATGAAATAAAAACACCCCTATTCGGAATATCAAAAGTTCCGAATAAGGGAAACTCTAAAATGGCTATTCGGAATGTGAGGCCCTATTCGGAATATATGGGATATTCCGAATAAAGAAGAAATAAAACCTCCACTCGGAATAATTGAAATATTCCGAGTAAGGCAAACGTGAAATTGGCTATTCGGAAAATCTGTCTTGTTCGGAAAGTCAGGAACGAAGAACAGATACAGCAGCAAGTAAAACAGGGACACGAAATTAAATCCAAATCAACTTGAATACTCAAAAAGGTTTTACTAAACTAACCAATAATCATTAACATACCATAAGAAACAAATCCCACCAATAAAAACACTAAATCAACAACTTTTTGTAATCAAACTTGAATCAAATAAGAAACTTAGAAACTTGCAATAAAAATGATGAAGAACAAGATGAATAGAAAGATGGAATGGATTGATTAATGTAAAAGTAACAAGGTTAATGACTAAGGATTACAAGATTGAAAGAAAAAGATGAAAATCACCAAACTCCCTAATGGATTTGGTGATGGGACGAACTACAAGGAACTGGAGAAAGAAAAAAATGAACTAACTCCCTAATTGTGTGAAGGGAGTGTCTATTTATACTCCTAGTGGTTGGTTGGTGAGTGGGCTTTCTCCCTTTCTTCTTGTCTTCTCGTCTTTTCAGAAAAGTTGACGTTTTCGATTCTGATTCGGGATTTGTTGTCGATTAAATCCAACTCGTCTTTTAATTTCTTCGTTAAATAGACTTGAGTTTCTTCGACTTATGAAAATCTTCCGTCTTTAGTCCTTTTCTTCGATAAATCTTCGAATAGGCCTAGTGACTTCAAATCTTTTGCACGTCTTGGACAATAGACTTTATCTTGAGTCTTTTTCCTTGATAAAACCCGTGCAATCCCACGTTTTCTTTAATATTCATCCGGTTAGCTCTGAAATCACAATAAACACAAAAACCACGCATAATTCCAAACAAATGATATTAAATACGTGTTTTGGTCTTGTTTTAGCCCGAATTAAGTGGTAAAAGGATGGGTGTTTACACACCTATCAGGCTTCAGCTCCCTTCTTATCACGAATTTCGATTTTAAATTCTTGAAGTAGCAAAACCCAGCGAAGAAGTCTTGGTTTAGAATCTTGTTTAGTTAACAAGTACCTCAACGCGGAATGGTCGGTATACACGATGGTGGTAGAAAGGACAAGATAGGGGCGAAATTTTTCAAAAGCATAGACAACAGCTAAAAGCTCTTTTTCGGTTGTCATATAATGCAATTGAGCCCCTGACATTGTCTTGCTAGCGTAATGGATCGGTTGGAAGTGTTTGTTCACTCTTTGGCCCAAAACCGCTCCAATAGCAAAGTCGCTAGCATCGCACATCAACTCAAAAGGTAGCTCCCAATTAGGGGTAACCAAGACCGGTGCCTTAGTTAGCTTATCCTTAAGAAGGTTGAAGGCTTCAATACACTCTTTGGAAAAGACAAAAGGAGTATCTTTTTCCAAGAGGTGGGTCATCGGGCGAGCGATTTTAGAAAAATCTTTGATGAATCGACGGTAGAAGCCCGCATGACCGAGGAAACTTCGCACACCCTTCACGGTTGAAGGTGGAGGCAATTTAGCAATAACATCGACTTTAGCACGGTCCACTTCGAGACCGGCTTTGGAGATTTTGTGTCCTAGCACGATGCCCTCTTTTACCATGAAATGGCATTTCTCTCAATTTAGAACAAGGCGAGTGTCTTCACACCGCTTAAGCATACGTTCTAAATTGGCAAGGCAAGTAGAGAAAGAATCGCCATAAACCGAGAAATCATCCATGAAGACTTCCATAGTTTCTTCAACCATGTCATGGAAGATAGCCATCATACACCTTTGGAATGTCCCAGGAGCATTGCATAAACCGAAAGGCATGCGTTTTTAAGCAAATATTCCGTATGGACAAGTGAATGTGGTTTTCTCTTGGTCTTTGGGATCGATAGGAATTTGAAAATACCCGGAGAAACCGTCTAAGAAGCATTAGTAATCATTACCCGCTAGACGCTCGAGCATTTGATCCATGAAAGGAAGAGGAAAGTGATCTTTTCTCGTGGCATCATTGAGTTTGCGATAGTCGATACAAACTCTCCACCCAGTAACGAGACGAGTAGGAATCAACTCGTTGTGTTCATTGGGAACAATGGTTATTCTGCCCTTCTTGGGCACACAATGGACGGGACTTACCCATGACGAATCCAAAATAGGGTAAATCATGTCGGCATCTAGAAGTTTGATAACCTCTTGTTTGATGACGTCATGAATTCGAGGATTAACCCTTCGTTGATTTTGGATTGCGGGTTTAAAGTCATCTTCCATGAGAATTTTGTGAGTACAAAAGTTTGGATCAATTCCGCGGATATCGGAAATTTTCCAAGCAATTGCCTTCTTATGATCTTTAAGCACGGCGATAAGGCGAGATTTTTCTTCTTCTTTCAAGTCCTTAGCGATGATGACAGGCGACTTCTTCTTGTCTTCAAGGAACACGTACTCGAGATGGGACGGTAACTCCTTAAGCTCTAAATCTGGAGGATTTTCGGTGGAAGGTGTAGTCAAATTCGGTTCATCGATAGCAATATCTGATAGGTGTGTAAACACCCATCTTTTCTACCACTTAATTACAATAATAACCTGACCAAAACGTGTATTTTATGTTTTTTATGTCGGAATTATGCGTGGTTTGTGTTTTTGTTGTGATTTAGGACGAAATTGTGAAAAGTGGAGAAAACACGAGAATTCACGGGCATTCACGGCTTTTATTGAAGAAAAAGATGAAAGACGGAGTCGAGAAGTCAAAAGCGGAAAAAGAACGGAAGTCCAAGGCTAATTCTGAAGATTTATCGAAGAATAAGTCAAAAGACGGAAGTTTATCAAAAGCCGAAGAATTCAAGTCTATTTTATTGAAGAAATTAAAGACGAATTCAAAAGAAATCCCGAGCCACAAGTTCTTAAAATCCATGTTTAAAAGAAAGATTAGAAGAAAAGGACTAATGGTGCAATTAAAAGAAGATTAAAGAAGGAGGGACTAAGCATGCAATTAAGGAAGCTTCCTAAGCAAGCCTTAATCTTCCCTATATATAGATTAGATCATTTTCATTTTCCTCTTGTTGGTGGCTTGACAAACCATTCTTCCACTTTATTTTATGCACCTTTAATTACTTGCACATTTAAATACATGTTTTGCACCTTTAATTACCTTTAATTTCAAGTAAGTGTTTCTTTAATTTCTTGCACCTTTACTTTATCTTGTTAATCTTCTTCTTCTACCTTTCTTTGATTTGCACGATTTTTAACTTGTTAAGTTGTTTAAAGATTTGATTTTTATGCTTTTGATTGTTTTAAATCTCTTATTTTCATAGCTTATTTGATTTATTTTCAAGTTTATATAGTTTTTTACAAAAGTTATTTTTATATAAAAAGTTGTTTTCTTAAAGTTTAACTTTTTCGTGTTTAAAAGTTGTTAACTTTCAGTTTGTTAGCTTATTTTCACACGGTTCCACCTTAGAATTTAGTCTAGTGCTTATTAGAACAATAGCTTATTCATTTAGCTTATTTTTAGTTTTCTTCCACGTATTCCGATTGGTTAAATCGGAATAGGGTTATACTTTCCGATTGGCAAGATCTGAAAAGGGTTTTACATTCCGATTGGGGGTGTTTCTTGGTATTCCGATCGGAACATAGTAGTGGTATTCCGATCAAGGTAGGTCTCAGCATTCCGATTGGAGATCTAGTACTTATTCCGATTGAGGTGTCATGTTGGATATTCCGATTGGTTAAGGTGACAGCTATTCCGATCGTGGGTTCCGACCTACATTCCGACCAGGCCATTCCAATATTCCGATCAAGGTGATCGGAATATATTCCGATTGGAGGGTGATATCTCTTATTTTGACTTGTTTAATTTTTAGCTTAAGTCTTTAATACTTGTCTAACCTTAATTCTCGTCACGCCTTTAAATTTTAGTCATTTAAACTAATTTACTTTCTGTCACGTTTTTAAATATTGCACACTTTCTTTTAATTAGACTTAGATTTATTTTCTCGCACTTTATTTTAACGCCACTTTACTTTAATTGCACTTTTACTTTAATTGTCTTGCACCTTTAATTTAAAAACTACAACGACACATCTTTGTTCCACCAAAGTTCAACTGAGTCACACATTAAACATAAGTTTTTCAATTCGAAGAGATTGGTACAACGAATATTTTTAACTTGAGTAAAATCTAGTTATCAAATGGCGCCGCTGCCGGCTCTTTTCGTAAAGATCAACAGTTTTCTGTGAGAGACGCGTTGCTTTTGGGGATCCGTTCACTTGTGAACGTTATTTTTCTTGCCTAAAAAATTCAAAAATCATAAAAACTAAAAATTGATAAAAAACCATAAAAATTAAAAATTTCAAAAATCCAAAAAGATTTTATCTTTATTGTGTATATATATTGTTTTTGTGTTTGGTTTTGTTTTCTTTTGCATTTTCAGGTGTATGCGTACTAGATCTTCTAATTATCAAGAGCCCGAGCCTCAAGAAGATTTAGATATGGCAGGTGTTAACAACAACATTCCACCGAACCTGAATAATAATAACAACAATGCTCTTCCACAGCCCGATCTTTGGACCATGGAGGAACTTTGTCAACCAACCATGTTTGGACGAGGAGGACCGATTGCGCCGATGCAAATCAACGCTCCTGAGTTTTCGTTGAAGCACCACATGATTCAGCAAGTAAAACAAACCCATTTAGAGGATTGCCTGATGATGATGCCAACAAACACCTCGACAAGTTCATTACAATCACCCAAAGCATGAAGTTGGCTGGTGCCACTATGGATGAGCTTCGCCTACAACTCTTTCCACACACTCTATTACATCATGCCGAGAAATGGTTTGATCGTCTCCCGAAGAATTCTATTCACACTTGGGATGACATGACTCAACGCTTTTTGTCGCGCTACTTTCCACCATCCATGGTCACAAGCCTTCGCAATCAGATCAGCGGTTTCATGCAAGATCCCGATGAATCTCTTTTTGATGCTTGGGAGAGATATAATGTCTTGATCGATAGATGTCCAAACCACAACATGCTCCCTGTGACCCTAATTGATACTTTCTACAACGGTTTGACTTTTCGAGATCGTGATACGATTAATGCAGCCGCCGGTGGCACATTCATGAAAAGGAGACCCGAGGAGTGTAGAGAGCTTATTGAGAACATGACTACTCACCACAAAAACTGGGATTCCTCTGCTTCTTCTAGGAACAACCCGAGAGTCAATGTTTCTTCTACCTCAGCAAACCCTGAGATGACCGAACTCACCCGCATGATGACTGAAATGAGCAAAAGTATTACGCTTCTCGCTTCAAACCAACAACAACAAGTTAAAGCGATTGCTAATCCTTGTGAAACATGTGGCGGTCCTCACTCATACACCGATTGTCCTTCGACACAAGGAAATCCGGAAAATGTGTATGCAGCTTACGGTAATTATTCACCGGAAAATTACCAAGCTCGACCTCAAGGGGATAGAAATCTGCTGAGCTACCGTTCCAACAATTACCTTTCACCCGATTTTTCTCCTCAAAACCAAAACCCCGCCAACAACTACACTAGAAGCAACCAAATCCCACCAAGAGCTTCTAACCCTTATCACCCACCCACCCAACAAACCCCACCCAGTAATCCGGATGTTGAGGCCATCATGAGAACCCAAGGTGAGCAAATTAAGAATCTGCAAAGCCAAATTATCAATCTGAAAGGAGATATCACAAAGCAAGGAAATGAGATAAGATCCGAGCTTCGAAATGATATTCAATCCTCCTTCAGCAATCAAACCAATGATTTGAAGAATATGCTTGCTAGTTTCTTGCCCCCTGCGCAACCTTCTTCTTCGAGTTCTCTACCTTCAAACACCGCCACTAATCCGCGAGCCAATGTGAGTGCTATTACTACTCGTAGTGGAGTCACCATCGTAGGACCACCAATCCCACCACCATCATCTACACCTCCTCCACCACCATGTATCCCTACTCCTCCTACACCTAGTATTAGTGCACCATTACCGTCTCTGCCTCGACGTGATGAAGTTCCCGCCAATGACCCTTCAACATCTCACCCTTCACCTACTACACCTGCACCTTCACCACCCAAACCCAATATCCCTTATCCCTCTAGCTTGGGCAAGAACAAAATGCTAAACAAGGAGGACGCTCAAGTGACTAGCTATATCAAGATGATTTCTCAAATGAACTTCAACATTAGCTTTCTTGAAGCACTTGTCCACATGCCCAAATTTGTTAAAGCATTTAAGGAATTGCTTAACAAGAAGGAGAAGCTGATTGAACTCGCCAACACACGTTTAAATGAAAACTGCTCTGCAGTTATTCTCAAAGAACTTCCGGAAAAACTTGGAGATCCCGGTCGTTTTGTGTTGCCTTGCGTGTTCAACAAAACTGAAGAATTTACTGCCCTTGCTGATCTCGGGGCTAGTATTAATTTGATGCTACTCAGTGTTTGGAAAACACTATCATTGCCCGACCTCATTCCAACAAAGATGACTCTCAAACTTGCAAATCGCACTCTCGCTTACCCCGTTGGTATAGCTGAAGACGTGTTTATCAAAGTTGGCACATTTACTTTCCCGGTCGATTTTGTCGTAGTTGATTATGAAATGGACCCTCGTATTCCTTTAATACTTGGTCGACCATTCTTGAGAACCGGACGTGCTTTAGTAGATGTGGCCGAAGGTGAGTTAATCTTACGAGTCGGGGATGATTCTAAAGTTTTCAAAATGGGGAAGCTTACTAGTACAACTTTTGGAGGCCGAGAATCAGTGAATATGATTAACGTGCTCGATGACTTTACCGTCTATGACAATCCTCTATTCGATTCTTCCATCGATAATCCACTCTTTGACGATGATGTGAATGATTCTCTCCCTACCTTGGACGCTTCTTTCATTTATGATTCTCAACCGGTCTTTGATGCTTATGATGATGATGATTCTAGCTCAGATTCGGTTGATTTTGATTGTACTTCTGAGTATCCCGAGCTGCCCACATTCGATGATTTTGATGAGGCCGATACTCTTTCGAGCGATTCTTTACATGATGAAGATCCTCCGCCATCACTCGATCCTACTTTGGACGATTACTCATTTGAGGAAGATTTCTCTGAATTTCTCAACACATACTTCCCTCATGAGAGTGATGCTCCTCCTTATGACTTTGAAGATTATCGTCTTGATCCTACTTTGGATTTGAAGAGCATTTTGTCAAAGGAGAAGAAACCGGTCGACACCGAAATCCGTTGCACGTATGATTTGACACCTCTTTGTCCCACTTCTGAGGACGAGGTTGTGCTTCTTTGCGGATCTTCTTCACACTCGGCTGAGCCGGAGTACTATTTTCCCCTGAAGGAAAAGGTGTTCGACCCCGGTATTGAAGTCTTTAAGCCATCTCAGTATCCACCTGATGCAATAAAAGGAAAAATCTTTGGAAATCTTGCAGACAAGCTTGCACTTCACCCTTGCTTCTACTGTGCTCCATCACTACTTAAGGGAACCTTGCCACTTATCTTTTGGCTTGCCTTGTTCGCCTTAAGCTTGTGCTATTTGATGGATGAAAACTATGTCTTCGATCATGGTGGATATGTTTCATGCTTCTTCCGTTGATGATCAAGGTCGAGTCCGGCTCACGACTCGGTTAACAAAAACCAAGCGCTTCTTGGGAGGCAACCCATGCATCTATCTTTTCGCTTTCTTTACCATAAGTGTAGGGGGGACCCTTTGGATTGCTATTTCCTCTCCTCACTTCTTAATCAGGGATTCGAGCTTCAATGATCCACTCTTGATGATTCTTGACGACCCGTGATTCCGTGTTCTACTTTATCCCGGTTCTATCCTAAACTCTTTTCGATTCACTATTTTATATTTTCTCAATATTAAAATAGGAATCTCTTTAGTTGTCCTTTCCTTAGCAAGATTTAAACAACGTGCACAATGTCCTAAGTGTAGGGGAGTTTACTCCCACATGCTTAAACATTGAGGACAATGTTTATCTTAAGTGTAGGGGGGACTTCTATCGAAGTTAAGTGGTCTTTTCCTTGTATTTGTCCTCATTTTAACCAGAAAATCAATTTTTCGACATTTTTCAAAATTTTTGATCTATATTGGCCTATTAGTTTTTCCTTTTGTATAGTTAATTTCTTTCTTTGCTAGAATAAATGTTTAATAAGTGGTTTTAATTTTCAAACGTTGTGAATCTTTTGACTCAATCCGAGTTTACTCTAGCTAGTATCCTTAACATGTTTAAGTCAAGTTTTGCTAGGCTTTTATATAGGGAGCTATAAAACGCGAAAGTCTTAACTCTCACGGGTTAAGAACAAGAACTTTTCGCAAGTTCCTATAATTGATCCTAGAGAGTCGTTTATCAAGGGAACTTTAAAATGCGACTTCTAAACTTGAAAGAGTCTAAGAATTTGCAAGATCCTATAGGCGACTCGAAAACCCAAAACTTTGATTTAATAGGCTAAGTATCCACGAGTCTCATTACTTGAGATTTTAAACTGTGGAGAACGAGAGATGATAGAGCCAATTATAAGTCGGTATTCTTTCGTGAATTTATGTGAGTTAATTACGAGCCTATTCTCCCATCGCTTGCTAATAAATTTATCTGCTAATAAATAAGGTTGTACGATTTGAAAAGTTACTTAGCTTCTAGCCCCAGATCGTTTAAAAGTTGCTCGGTAATGACGAGAGTTCATAGCCAAGGCATAACTTATGAAGCGGGGCGCGAAGATTGGCGAGTCCGAAAAGGCCCTAACAAGGCATGAGGGCTATGTTTTGTTGCTAAAGATCCAAAAGTGATGTGAAGAATCATTTATCAAAAATCAATATGAAGGATCGAGACACACGACGAAAAGCAAAAACTCCCAAAAAGTCATGGAGAAGTGTATCCGAAAAGACCCTAACAAGGTATGAGGATAAATAGATCCAAGTCAATAAAGGAGGCGGATCGTTGTAAATCAAAATCCAAAGTAAAGATTGGAGAAAAATGAAGAAGTCGTGGTCCATATATGAAGAATCTCTCAAACATTCCAAGTGAAGAAATTCCAATTATAAAGAGAAGACCATTATTTCATGAACGTCTCTCAAGATTTGAAGTATGAAGTCGCTGCCAAATATCGGCCCGAGAAAGGTCTCAAATCGCGAACCAAGTTATGCCAAGATATGAACTTTTTGATATCCCGAGAAGCAGTTTTAAAAGATTTGGTCCTTTAGCTAACTATTGATTAAATCGTTCACTTTATTTTCGGACTAAATAACTATCTAAATAAGTCAAACAATGCATCCTCGTGATCATTCAAGACAACAATAAAATATAAGAAATACCCTTAGGAATAAGGGAGTCTAAGTGAGTAATTGGCCCACATGAGTTTGTGTTAGTTTACTAACTTATAATAACAATGATCTCGTTTTTAAGCTTGGTTTGGAGAAAGTGAAAAGTTGAGGATGATGATTATTCACGACATTTTCAAAACCCAAGGTATGCTTTTAATTTCTTTGCTTTGCATTTTTATAATTTTCTATCTCTTAAATAAAGGCCAACGTGGATTGATTATGATGAAAAGTGTAAACATGCTTTGTAACTAATGCATTGCATGAGGACATTGCAATGGTCAAGTGTAGGGGATTTGATAGGTGTGTAAACACCCATCTTTTCTACCACTTAATTACAATAATAACCGGACCAAAACGTGTATTTTATGTTTTTTATGTCGGAATTATGCGTGGTTTGTGTTTTTGTTGTGATTTAGGACGAAATTGTGAAAAGTGGAGAAAACACGAGAATTCACGGGCATTCACGGCTTTTATTGAAGAAAAAGATGAAAGACGGAGTCGAGAAGTCAAAAGCGGAAAAAGAACGGAAGTCCAAGGCCAATTCTGAAGATTTATCGAAGAATAAGTCAAAAGACGGAAGTTTATCAAAAGCCGAAGAATTCAAGTCTATTTTATTGAAGAAATTAAAGACGAATTCAAAAGAAATCCCGAGCCACAAGTTCTTAAAATCCATGTTTAAAAGAAAGATTAGAAGAAAAGGACTAATGGTGCAATTAAAAGAAGATTAAAGAAGGAGGGACTAAGCATGCAATTAAGGAAGCTTCCTAAGCAAGCCTTAATCTTCCCTATATATAGATTAGATCATTTTCATTTTCCTCTTGTTGGTGGCTTGACAAACCATTCTTCCACTTTATTTTATGCACCTTTAATTACTTGCACATTTAAATACATGTTTTGCACCTTTAATTATCTTTAATTTCAAGTAAGTGTTTCTTTAATTTCTTGCACCTTTACTTTATCTTGTTAATCTTCTTCTTCTACCTTTCTTTGATTTGCACGATTTTTAACTTGTTAAGTTGTTTAAAGATTTGATTTTTATGCTTTTGATTGTTTTAAATCTCTTATTTTCATAGCTTTTTGATTTATTTTCAAGTTTATATAGTTTTTTACAAAAGTTATTTTTATATAAAAAGTTGTTTTTCTTAAAGTTTAACTTTTTCGTGTTTAAAAGTTGTTAACTTTCAGTTTGTTAGCTTATTTTCACACGGTTCCACCTTAGAATTTAGTCTAGTGCTTATTAGAACAATAGCTTATTCATTTAGCTTATTTTTAGTTTTCTTCCACGTATTCCGATTGGTTAAATCGGAATAGGGTTATACTTTCCGATTGGCAAGATCTGAAAAGGGTTTTACATTCCGATTGGGGGTGTTTCTTGGTATTCCGATAGGAACATAGTAGTGGTATTCCGATCAAGGTAGGTCTCAGCATTCCGATTGGAGATCTAGTACTTATTCCGATTGAGGTGTCATGTTGGATATTCCGATTGGTTAAGGTGACAGCTATTCCGATCGTGGGTTCCGACCTACATTCCGACCAGGCCATTCCAATATTCCGATCAAGGTGATCAGAATATATTCCGATTGGAGGGTGATATCTCTTATTTTGACTTGTTTAATTTTTAGCTTAAGTCTTTAATACTTGTCTAACCTTAATTCTCGTCACGCCTTTAAATTTTAGTCATTTAAACTAATTTACTTTCTGTCACGTTTTTAAATATTGCACACTTTCTTTTAATTAGACTTAGATTTATTTTCTCGCACTTTATTTTAACGCCACTTTACTTTAATTGCACTTTTACTTTAATTGTCTTGCACCTATAATTTAAAAACTACAACGACACATCTTTGTTCCACCAAAGTTCAACTGAGTCACACATTAAACATAAGTTTTTCAATTCGAAGAGATTGGTACAACGAATATTTTTAACCTGAGTAAAACCTAGTTATCAATATCCTTGGGAGATGGTGGAGGAATATGGTCCTCATTGAGAATTTTCTCAATGGTACGAATGTCTTCATCCCAATCGGTAGGAGAATCGTCATATTGTAAGTTCAAATCTCCCAAAGTTGCTTCAAATTCAGTCAGAAGGAAATCACTTTCTCCAAATGGAGTTAGTGATGGAGCAAGGGAGGAAACGTCTCAACATTGGGAAGAGGGGTGCGATTACTTTTACAAGCATCTTTAAAGTGTTCTTCACAAGCCTCATCAAGAACGTCAATACAATTAACACTCTCGTATGAATAAGGCTGTTTAGAAATCTTACCCATGTTGAAGACAATTTGATTGTCACCAACTCTCATGATAAGCTCACCCGCTTCTACATCGATGAGAGTGCGACCGGTCCTCAAGAATGGACGTCCAACGATTAATGGAACACGAGGATCCATCTCGTAGTTGACTACGACGAAATCGGCAGGAAAAGTGAATTTGTCGACTCCTACAAAAACGTCTTCGGCTATCCCCACTGGATAAGCAACCGTACGGTTAGCTAATTCCAAAGTCATTTTGGTGGGGACTAGCTCAGGGAGAGATAATTACTTCCAAACGCTTAAAGGCATTAAATTGATACTAGCACCTAGATCGGCTAGGGCCATGCAATTCTCTACTCCCGGGAAGTTGCAAGGGATTAAGAAGCGACCCGGATCACCAAGTTTGGTTGGCAATTTCCTTAAGAGAACCGCGGAGAAATTCTCATTAAGTTGGGTATTAGCAATATCAAGAAGCTTCTCCTTGTCACTAAGAAGATCTTTGAACATCTTCGCATATTTAGGCATGTGAGCGAGAGCCTCAGCGAAGGAGATGTTGAAATTCAATTGTTTAAACATTTTGAGAAAGTTTGAAACTTGAATATCGTCCTTGCTTTTGAGCTTCTCTTTCCTCAACCTTGAGGGATAAGGTATATCGGAAGAAGAGGAAGGCTTTGGAATAGTAGGATCACTCACATCCTTGGGTGGAGGAGGGGTAGAAGTAAAAGGTGGAGGAATTGGGGAAGTAGAAAGGTGAGGAATATGAGTAGGTGACTCGTTTTCCTTTGTCACAATCACCGGTGTAGGTATAGGAAGCTCTGGTTCCTTGGTACCTTTGCCACTTCGAGTGGTGATTGCTTTCATCTCCCCTCTTGGATTAGCAACGGTGTTACTCGGAAGAGTACCCGAAGAAGAGGGTCGACTACCTTGGAAGAAACCAGCCATCATGTCCCTTAGGTCATTCGTTTGACTACTCAAAGAGTTTCGCATATCGGCTCTAAGATCATTCCCTTGTTTCACCATATCGCCCTTCAAATTAATAATCTGGGTCTGCAGATTCTTCACCAACACATCATTCATCCGCATGTACGTTTCGACCTCGTGGTTGAAAACGGTGGGTTAAGTAGGAGGAGGTGCTTGATAAGCAGGTGGTTGGTAAGGAGCAGGTTGGTAAACTTGAGTAGGATTTTGAGGTGGATATGGTTGTCTTTGAGGTGGTGGGTATGGTGCTCGAGGTTGGTTTTGGTTGGTTCGGTTAAGGTTTTGTTGTTGGTTTTGATTGGTTGGAGGAAAACCAGGCGGGGAAAGAAAGTTGTTTGAGCGATAGCTGAGCAAGTTGCGGTCACCTTGAGGACGAGCTTGATAACCGGTCGGAGGATAGGTACCGTATGCTGTGTTAACATTCTCACAAGGATAGTCTTGGGTGGAGGTACAAGTAGTGTAAGAGTGAGGACCCCAACATATTTCACATGGTTGGCTTACAGCATTGACTTGAGCGTTTTGAGCGTTGATGCTTTTGGTGTTGTTAGCGGTGTGGGCAGCAAGCGATTCAAGAAGCGAAGTAATCTTGTCAAGTCTCTTGTCGTTGTCACTAGTGCTAGCACTAGCGGCATTGGTCCGAACACTCTTGGTTTGCACTCTAGAATTATTCTCAATAATATCCCAAGCGGCATTAGAACTCTTAACCAAAATATTACCCCTCGAGGCACTATTTAGTGAATCCTGGTCATTCATGCTTAAACCATTGTAAAAAGTATTAATTTGGTGCACTTTGGTAAAACCATGTTGTGGGCACTTTCTTAAAAGGTCTTTAAAACGGTCCCAAGATTCACTAAAAGTCTCATCGTACTTTTGTTCAAAATTAATGATTTCATTCCGCAAAGCGGTAGTACGAGAGGGTGGGAAAAAGTAGTTTATGAATTTGGTCTCTAAGTCCGTCCACGTCAGAATACTTTGTGGCGGTTCCTTTGCAAGCCAATGTCGGGCTTGTCCCTCTAAGGAGAAAGGAAAAAGTTGTAAGCGGATTACCTCTTGTGGAACACCATTGACTTTGACCGTATTTGTGAGTTGCAGGAACCTTTTGATGTGGTCATGAGGATCATCAATGGTACGCCCCAAGAATGGTTGAGCAGAGACCATTTGAATAAAGCCGGATTTGAGCTCAAAGTTTTTGGCTGCAATCGCGGGTATGACAATTGGATCGTTGTTGCCCTCTACATGTGCTTGCAAAAGTTCGATCATAGGACGATTGTCCGGTAGAGGTTCATTGTTGTTATTATTCATGTTGTTTTGAGGTGGATTGTTATTGTTGTTGTGTACACCGGCCATGTCTAAGTTATCGAGAGTCTCGGGCTCTTGATAAGACGTTGATCGAGTGCGCATACACCTGCAAAAGAACTAACAAAGCAAGAAATATTTTTGGTTTTTTTATGTTTTTTAATCTTTTTGTATTTTTGAAAATTTTATATTTTTTAGAATTTTTGAAAATTTTTAATGATGAAAAAGTAACCTTCACGGTGAACGGATCCCAAAATCTACTTTCTCACAAAAAAACTGTTAATCCTTACGAGAAGAGCCGGCAGTGGCGCCATTTGATACAAGACTTTTGTATGGGTTCAATTTAATTCTCGGTATCTTCTCAAATTGATCACGGCTCAAAGTGGAATAGTTGTTCTTGGTAACTAAAAAGGGGATTGGTTTTCTAATCTACTAAAAAGGATTAAATGCGTAAAGTGATAAAACTTTAAACCAAAACAGTTAATAAAATAAAGCTTGAATTAATAATAACACATAAACAGTAAAATACCCCTTATTGAAAAATGCTTGATTCGGAATATCGTGCTTGATCTGGAATATTTAAGATAAAAGCTTGATTCAGAACAACACCTTCATGCGGAATAATCAGGAACAAAAAGCTTGATTCGGAACAACCTTGGTTTGGAATAATTGGAAATTGCTCATTCGGAATACATGCTCACCCGGAATAATCTGGCAAAACCTTGATTCGGAACATTTTGGCTCATCCGGAATATTTGGTGATTCGGAACATTTGCTCACTCGGAATAATAAAATTGACTCGGAATAACTTAAACAAAAAGCTTCATTCGGAATAACTAAAAACTGATTCGGAACATTTTTGGAAAAACCTTGATTCGGAATATTTAGACTGATCCGGAATATTTAATAAAATCCTTCATTCGGAACATTTAAAAAAAACTGATTCGGAACATTTTTGAAAAACCTTGATTCGGAATTTAGCTACTCATCCGGAATATTGATTACTCCGGATGAACACTCTGATTCGGAATACTCACAACAAAAAGATTCACTCGGAATAATGGTTGCTCATTCGGAATATTTTAACAAACCCTTCATCCGGAATAAATTTCCTTCATTCGGAATCTGGGCTGATGAAGAAGTGCGAAGAACAGGGAAACAATAACAAACGATTTTTACCAAAATCAACCAAGTTTTTAACCAAAACTTAAACCAATTTAACCACTAATCATCCACTAATCATAATCATCAAACCAAAACAATAAAAACACAAAACCCACTTACTTTTAAAGATCAAAATCAACCAAATAAGAACTTAAGACTTTGAATCAAAAAGAGAAAGATGAACAAGATTAAAGAAAAGATTATATTGAAAGATTAAGGTTAAACAATCAAAAGGAAGGATTAAAACTTACAAGATTTGTGAATCAACAAAGATGAAAAATCACCAACACCTTAATGGTGTTGGTTACCCTACGAAACAAAGAAAGAAAAACTGGAAAAAAATGAAAAACTAGTCTCCAAGTTGTGAAGGGATGTCCTATTTATAGGAGGTGTAGTTGGTTGGTGAGTGGGCTTTCTTCCTTTCTTTTCGTCTTCTCGTCTTTTCAGTAAAGTTGACGTTTTCGATTCTGATTCGGGATTTGTCGACGAATAAATTCAACTCGTCTTTTAATTTCTTCGTTTAATAGACTTGAGTTCGACATATGTAAATCTTCCATCTTTGGTCCTTTTCTTCGATAAATCTTCAAATAGGCCCATTGACTTCAAATCTTTTGCATCTCTTGGACTATAGACTTCGTCTTTTCGTCTTTTTCTTCGATAAAACCCGTGCAATCCCATGTTTTCTTCAATATTTACCCGGTTGGCTCTGAAAATACAACAAACACACAAACCACGCATAATTCCAAACAAATGACATTAAATACGCGTTTTGGTCTTGTTTTAGCAAGAAATAAGTGGTAAAAGGATGGGTGTTTTCACACCTATCAATCACGAAATTATTTTTTTAAAATTATTTTTTCGAATCTAAAATAAATCTTTTTCGAAATGATTCTTTTCGAAACTATTTTTCTTCTCAAATCTTTTTCGATTTTTTTTAAATTAGATTAATTTTTTTTACGAAATAAGCTTTTTTAAAATCTTTTTCGAAATTAAAATAAATTTTTTGAACTTTAAATTTTTTTATGAAATTATTTTTCTCAAAATCATTTTTTTAATAAAATTTGTTTAAAAAATTAATTAAAATATTTTTACTTTAAAATTTTAAAACGTTCTTTTTTATTTTTTAGCAGTAAACGTAAAAAAATGATAAAAACGAACCTAAAGTTAAGTTATAAACGTTTGTTAGAATAAATGATGGATGATGCAACAACCTTTAACAAAAAGGACTAACTTGTAAATAATAACAAAGTCCATTTAACACTAGATAAGTGGAGGGACCAAGCATGTTATTCTTTACAAAGTTAAGGACTATCTATTCAACTTCTAAAGTCAAGGGACTGAAGTTGCAATTTTGACCTAACCACATGGACCATCCATGTAATTTATTTAATTATCTTTTTATTGTTAAAAGAGTGATCTGGGTTCCATAAGTTCATTGATAAGCTTAAGGGATAGCTTATTGGGCTTATTAGGCCCAATAAGGTAGCTTATAACTTCCTAGCAGGGTACATGCGCGATGTGGCGGCGGGTACCCTGTGATTAATGCGAGAAAAGTAAAAAAAATGATTCTGGTCAGGCCTGGTTTGCTTATTTGCATAGGTTTCGGTCGGTTTTCTCTAGTTTTTGATTAAACCCGTTGACCTGATTTGATTTTAAATCATATGTACCACTAACTTGTAAGTTATATAAAGTTATTTTTTTGTGTTTTAATAGTTGTATGTATAGTAAGATGTATTGTTCAATTTAGGGGTATTTTAAAAACATTATTAATTAGAGTGTTTAATATATTAATTAACTAGCTAAAAGACCCGTGAAATTCACGGGTATTTTAAAGAAAACGTCGAAAAAACTAGTAAATTACACTGCGTATTATCAAGTTGTTAGTTAAAAAGAACCAAATTTGGATTAATAAACGTAAACTATATATTTTGCAGTAATCAAACATACCTTAAATGAAACACAATAAGCAAAACAAAATCACCAATCCTTTATTCTACGAATTTGACGTACGTGAGTGATCATAAATTGTGTGCTATATCTTTGTATACCATGTTAGTCATGGTATTAGTGAGATTTTCGTCTTATCATACATAGCCATCTTCAATTATTTCTTAACACGAGAGATTACCACATACAGTTGGGCATATGTAAAAAACAGGTCGTGAAAAATACGAAACACCCACTTTACCACTCGGCAATGCCGCCAAAACTATACACATACACAATTACAAAATTTCCCTTATTGAGTGATTAGTAAACACAATAGGATAAAAAGATAAGGTTTATTGTACTTGCATCCCTTTTAATCCTCTTTTCTAAATTAAAGAAAAATAGAAAAGAAAGCTTTTTTCTCTTTTTATTATATTTAACTGCCCTTTCGAATCAATGTATAGTATAGTATCTCAAAACACACAATTTTTGCTCACTTTTATATTGAAATTATATTATATTTGTACTCAAAAAAACCTAAATTTATGGAAACCATTAAAAATTTATTGACTAATAATTCATTAATTTATTCTTAAATTTTGTTGATTGTCATCGCGAAGGAGACGTGCACATTATTTCCATCTTTATATATCGAACTTTGTATTCAGGAATATATTTTAATTCTGGGAATGAAGAAAAGCATAACAGCTGCCATTTTCACTTAAAGATCATACAATACATTATAAAAGTAATATATAAGAAATTTAATCTATATTCCTATGGTATCATAAGGTATTTTAGAAGAGAAATACTACGTTTACGATAAAGCAAAACTAAATTATCATGTAAGAAATGAGAATAGAACCGTTAACAGAAGTTGCAAAGAAAAGAAACACAACATTACAAAATTTGATATGATAACAAAACTGACCATAAACAATATCGATTTTATTCTTGCAGTTCATACACTCAAAAGAGTTATTTTTTGAGATTAGCAATAGCAATTAAGCCACAACACTCGCAGCCTTGGAGAAAATGAGCCTCACCATCTCCAATAACGTAATCTATATCCATCTTCACAAACTGAATCCCACTGTCACCTGATCGTCCCTCAGCTGGTTTACAGGTCAAGAACTGGACGACACATATGTAAATGGATCATACCTTCCACCATATGCTTCATCCTTTGGTAGTAAGTGGACCCATGAGCTAGCGGTAAACAACCTTTAAATAATTAAAAACAATAAAATTGATTATTGATGAACTTTCGACCTCTTTAAGGCGGACTTGAAGCATCATTCATGTTCAAAACAAGCTAATACCTATTTATCGGAAGTATTAAAGGATAAGTTTCACATATCGAATGGGGAAAACTGGAAAAATTGTGAGTGGATTCATATGATCATCCTTTGAAAAAAAGAGAAGCTTCCCCGATTAAATTTAGTTTTATCAATCCTAGAATATGGTCCTAATGTTCCCACTTCCCAGATTATATGATCAAACTCGTAGTAGGTTTAATAGTGTTAGTGATATTAGTTCAGGTACTCGCACTGTTGGCAACTATGCAACCCGACCAAGTCTATTTTGACCCATCTTATAATTCTAGCAAAGTTGCCCAAACCCTACTTTTCCGATTACCCATCCACCCATACTGCTATCTATAAATTTATTTTTTTTATAAAAATATACTTAGCCACTTCAATATAATCCTTTCTTAATACAAAATAAACAAATTTCGACGTAGCGTTATTAAAGGTGGAACATCATTAGAAAAATTGAGGACATTAACTTCTCTTTCCAGACAGGATAGAGGTTGTTCTTTATAACTCGCGTTAATATTTTCTCACTTTTCATATCAATATAAAATAGTCCAACATACAGTTATGCATAAAAAGACAATCTTGTTAAAGATATTTTAGCTTACCTCGCATTTGACTACGTTGAACTTTACAAACCAACAAATTCGACCATACCTACTTATATCGAGTATCAAACAAATTGTGTTTAGATGTAAACTATGATAGTACATAAAAATAAAACTTTCGTGTGGTCTATATCTTTATATTTCATAGTCACAACAAAGTAAACTTATTTGCCTACACCATGATACCCTTATTTCAGTAAGCATGTCACAATGCATGTTTTCGAAATGTATTTACTTATGAATGGGTGAATTCCGGTTCTGGATCAAAGTGGAACCATCAAATGGTTCAAACTTCAAAGTGGCCTAACATCATGCTAAGTTTTTTTAAATGTTTGAAGCCTCCTAATCATTATTTTTTTTTAAATTATATTATCATTAAAATAATATAGTGTATTATAAATCTTGACACACCCATGTATTTGCAACCACAATTTTCGATTTTTGGATAAAAAAGGTGTTTAAGACAAGGTAAATATGAATTCACGTGTTTAGTTCCATATAACAACGATACATGTTTTGATTTTAAAACCCTATAGACCAATAACTCTCATATTAAAAGTTGTAAGTTTCTAGCTTACTTTTGCGACTTATGAGCTTATTGCTTACTTTAAGCAATAAGCTCTACTTGATCCTAAAATGGAAGTCGAAACCTGTATCATCGTTTTTATATGGAACTCAATTATGTTAGTCTACTATTGTAATTTTGAAATGAGTTGGTATCTGCATTAGAAAGAGTTTCCCTTGAATGATTGTTGTATATGGACTTGGAAAAATAAACGGGTTAGCTAAAGGTCAAAATGGTTCATTAGAACTTTTTAAAGAGCCTATTCATGAATAAGTCATTTAAGACAACCAAATTGATGCTCACACCAACCCAAATATTTGACTATATAAATCATGAATGTGTAAGATAAAATGGAAAACCATTTGTAAAACATTATAATGTTGGACCTTGATTTTATAAAAATATTAATAGTCCAAATTATTAAAGAAATGAAATGCAAAATTGTACAGGAGAATGCAAATTTAACTATCAAATAACCAATGTACTTAATGATGCATAAATTAGAGTCCAAGAGTGTTTAAAATTAAACAGATTTATGCTAAGATGAACTAAAGAAACTATCTTACTACATGAAAATAGGTGGTTACATTTTAATGTGCATTCTATCGAGCATGAGGTGTGATTATGTAAAAAAATTCATGTAGTTGGATAATGTTTATGGTCTGACATTTTATCATTCAACTTTAACCATAGCATTAAATAAAGTGTTAATAATAAGAATCAAAACTGAAGTCCTTATACACGAATCAAACAAAAATCAAACCAAGACTATCCTTTATATTATGCGTCAACGATTTTTTGTTATGTAAAGAAACCGATGATGAAAATGGGTGATGTAGCGGAAACTAGGATAAGTAACTGAATCTGTTGATTCACAAATAATACCAGTATCGGCTCTTCCAACAATCGTTGATTCAAACGAATGCCCGATTATTAGGGTGAAAATTGAACAATAAACCCTAACCTGGATTCAAGTCAATTAACAAAAGACTACAAGTCTGTGTTTTTTATTCATATCTCAATAATAATTCCATACAATAAACCCAAGTCCTAATTTTATAGGAAAACTAAACTTGGAGAATAAGTTAACAAAATATTCTAGGAAAATAAAATAAGGAAACAAAATAAAATAATAATCTCAATAATACTCCTGCATCATTCTCCCCTTCTTTGAAAAACTCGTCCTCGAGTTTGCCTCACTCGTCCTTCGTATTCGTAGCATCCAAGTTTGCATCTCTTGCATCAAGTTTCCTTTCTTTAAAATGACTCGACCACGAACCTTGATCGTCTTAAAACCCAACTTATCGATCATGATATTTTGGATCATTGAAAAACAAATATTATTAGCCACAACTACGACGTCTTGAATGTTGTCTTCTTCCCCACCAAATCCTTATCTCCCGATAAATCCTTCTTCTTCCTCAATGACATCTTCAATATTTGTATCATAAACTAGCATCGATTCTTCTTCATATTCATCAAATATGGGAGGTCCATCATAATCATCACTAGTCGTACCATAATCTTCCCATTCATCAGAAGATGAACCATCAACCTCAAAAAACGGATATTCTAACATCTTAATCAGGAACTTTGACTTTGATACCAACTGATGTAGCGGAAACTAGGATAAATAATTGAATCTGTTGATTCACAAAGAATACCAGAAACAACTCTACTAGGATAAATAATTGAATTTGTTGGTTCACAAAGAATACCAGAAACAACTCTTCCAACAATCGTTGATTCAAACGAATGCCCGATTATTAGGGTGAAAATTGAACAATAAACCCTAACCTGGATTCAAGTCAATTAACAAAAGACTACAAGTCTGTGTTTTTTATTCATATCTCAATAATAATTCTATACAATAAACCCAAGTCCTAATTTTATAGGAAAACTAAACTTGGAGAATAAGTTAACAAAATATTCTAGGAAAATAAAATAAGGAAACTAAATAAAATAATAATCTCAATAATACTCCTACATCAATGGGTATCAAGAAAACCTATAAAAAGATAGTATAGTAAGATCAAGAAGATGTTCTAAGTAAACCAAACTAAACTAACATAAATATAAGTTACACGATTAAAGTTGATATTATACTTTTTACCTTCATATTACATAGTACATGAAGAAGACGAAAGATTAACAAATTAAACCTGAAAGATTAAAAGAAAAATTATAATTCTAGAATCATGATATGAACTCCTTTTTGGCTATATTAATGCGTGATAGGAATTAGGGAGAGAAAAGAGCATGATGTACAAAAGAGTTGATTTGTTTTCTTGGAGAAAATTAATTGGAGATGGAGGAGCGTTACCATCAGTTTCTAAGAATTTTGATTTGATTTGTTTATTTTGAGAAGATAGGAATTAGGGAGAGAAATAATCGGGGGTGTATTAATTTTCTGTTAAAATGTTTCTTAAGGGATGTTTGACCAAATAATAAATTTGTTTATATGCCACGTGTTAAAGCGTTAGGCTTAGTTATTTAGAAAAAATTAATTAAAAGGATGCTTTAAGAGTTGTACAATAGCTGCTTTAAAAACCTGTACAAAACTGTTGTTTATTAGATATAATAGATGTGCATTTGTAATATATGTTTTTATAATATGCATTAATTAAAATTAATTTTAGAAAAGTAATTTAATGATTTATTTGTAATTAGTGTATGCTAAAATAGTTGTACATTTGACTTTTGAAATTGAATTACTTAAATTATATTTGAGTTGATGCATTAAAAGGATGTGCATCATGTTGTTTTAATTGTACTACTTAAACTTTGTGCATTTATTAAGGAGAGAGTGTGTAAAATATTTTATATGTAGTATATAGATTTGAGGCTTATAAAAGCTTTTTCAGTCTTCTTTCTCAGTTTTAAAGTTGTTCAAAATCAGATTTTAGGTCTAGTAGCATTTTTCATTTTATGTTTTTCAAACTTTTTTTATTACGCTCATAAGCCTATTAAGTTTTTGGCCACTTTTGTACAATTGGGCTTTTTAGCCTATTGGACTTTCAAAGTTGGTTTTTCTTTTCATTTTTCATTTAATTAAGTTAATTAGAAGTTATTTTGAGTTTTTAAATTTTTTGAAATTATTGATTATTTTCATATTATTTTCTCGATTTGTGTGATTCGAGTAGATCCTTTTTGTTTTTAGTTTTTGTAGTATAGAACTGTCTTTTAACTTAACTCTCTCTTGCTAATAATCAACTAATCCAAATTCCTGTTATAAATAGTGCGAACTCGACTCCTCAACGAACTTGTGATTTTATCGTTTTTACATTTTTGACCCACGTCTTTCTCGTAATTTTATTTTATTCCTATTCTCTCAACCTCATATGCTTTCATTAAAATCTGTAGTTAATGTATTTTTATCGTTAGAGGGTGGATTTTTTTATAATAAAAGAATTAGATTTTTTGAGAATTTTAGTGGAAAGTGGAGGTTGTAAAAAACATATAATTAGATCAATCAAATGGCTTGATTTTGACACATAAGCAAAATCGAGTGATATGATTGGTGGAAAAAAGTAAAAATTGAATTCAATTTAGTCAAAATTAAAAATTTTGGTGGAAGAATTTGATGAAAACACATAGAGGTGGCAAATCTTGCCTATTTTGATAAACATGGGCACTTTTTTGCCTATTTTTTAAAAAAATATGGGGCACTTTTTGCCCATTCTTTGTTATTAATGGGTTAAACAAGCGCATATGTAAGAAACTTATGAGCTTAATGGGCGCACATGTAAAACACTAATTAGGCTACTCGGCGGATATTTTATATTTAATTCTTATCCCCGACTTTTAAAAAAGTATTTTTATTTTTTAATTCTACGTTTGTATATATCTTTTTCTCATTTTACCTTGCGCTCGTTTAGCCCGCCCGTTTTACCCGTGCCCGTTTAGCCTGCGCCCGTTTGGCCCTCCGCCCATTTAGCCCGTTGCCCGTTTAGCCCGGCGCTCGTGCCCCCCGCCCGCCCGCCCGTTTTGCCACCTCTAAAAACACACAAAGATATATGTGTCAAATTTGTGAAAATAAAAACTTAAAAAAAGAGAAGGGGATTGATAAAACTTTATTGGTTTAATTTTAGATAAATTAGATGGACTTAAAAGTAAACTTATCATTTTCCATTTTTTTAGTGACTTTATAAAATAAACAAAATACCCCCTTAAACTTTATACCTTCTATACTTTTTATATTAAAAAAATCAACAAATAACATGATTATAAATATTCAAATAAGAAGACAAATTATTTTCTATTCTATTTTGACACTTAACAAAGTCAAACAATGCAATATACGTAAATTAATATTAACATTAATATAAATATCAAAATGAGTGTCGGACCTCAGACATCGGTGTGCGATAAAAATAAATAGACAGAATTTTACATATTAAAATAACATATATTTTTTTAAGGTCGTTATGTGTTACTAAACATACTATGTCTAGAAAATGATAGCTAACATTTCAGTTAAACAAATTCAAATCCTTTGTGCAACAAATATTTATACAAAATATCAATTAATATTATCACATAATGCAAAATCATGTAAAACTTGTGGGTCCATGAACATAGTAAATATTTAATTATTAAAAAATTAATATTGTTTTATATAATAATATTAAGCATTACAAAATAAATTTTCTAAATCATCTAGGTGTAAGGTTGTGTAAAGTTGAGGTAAATGTTTGTTGATTAATAATTGAGATATAACTATTTAGAATAAAAATATCGAAAGTAAAAAGAGTATAAATTCGAAAAATAAAAATTGAAGTGAGTTTATATTAACTTACACGGTGTACAGTATAAGAATAATATAATCAAACATATAAATATTAAATGTTTTAAAAAATATATAATATATATATAATCGGAATAACAAAATTATTATTTAATTTATATTTTATATTATAAGTCTCTAAAACTAATTAAGATGATAAATAAAAAAGTGTTTTGCTAACAGCAATCTTGTGAGTTTTTGTTAAAGTTTATCATTTGTATAAAATTGTATTCAATGAAATTATTATTTCTATATTTATACATATTTAAATATTATAATTATGGAAAATGTATTTAAACATGGAATGATTTATCATAATTAAATGTTAAATTATTAATTAAGTTATTTAAACATGGAAAGTTTTATGTTAATTTAATGTTTAATTTTAATTTTGATAATTTAAAAAAACGCATTAGCAAAAAAAGTAAATAAATAAATAAAAAAAAAAGAAAAAAAAAAAGAAGTACTTCTCTCTTTATAAAAAAGGAAAGGGGGTATTAAAATGATTTTGATGTGGGGGTTTAAAGGGTGGAAAATAAGAGTAGTAGTTACATCTTTCTTTTCTCAATAGGCGGCGAGCATTGTGGGTCCAACCCCGTGCGTGCGTTTGACCCCGTTATTGCATTCCATCCCTTTGTGTGTCTACCTGTCCTTTTCTTTTTCTTTCGAAAACAAAAACCAATGGTACCAGTACATTTTATGGAATTCCAAAAAGGATATGTGGTATTTATGACTAGGGGTGTCAAAAAAGTTGACTCGACCCGAACCCGACCCGAACCCGAACCCGAATAATCATATTCAGGTCGGGTCACTCGGGTCCAAAAGCGTATTCGGGTCAATTCGGGTTGACCCGAATTGACCCGAGTTTTAATTAGGCTCGGGTTCGGGTTATATATTTTTACCCTTGACCCGACTTGACCCGACCCGAGTTGACCCGAACCCGACCAACCCGACTTGACCCGACTAAAATTAGACTTTTTACATTGTTTTAGTACAAAATTAGGCCACTTTTTACACTTTTTCCTCAAACTCGGGTTGACCCGAACCCGAGTTGACCCGACCCGAATTGACCCGACCCGAATTGACCCGAACCCGAGTGACCCGAGTTCTAATTAGGCTCGGGTTCGAGTTATATATTTTTTACCCTTGACCCGACTTGACCCGACCCGAGTTGACCCGAACCCGACCGGGTCAACCCGAATCACACCCCTATTTATGACCATTCAATTTTAAATATTGGTGCAACAGTATAAACAAAGGGTCATGTTATACGGACCTCCAAAACTCCCATTTATAACCTCTAAATTTTCATTTTAATTTTTATTTATTTATTTATTCATTTATTTTTATAATTTTAGTTTTGTTATAAAACTATGAATCAGAAAATACGGAATCAAAAAATAAAGTTTAACAGGTTAAAATTATTAAACTGACAAAAATACGGAACAAAAACTGATAAGAAAAACTGTAAAAAAAAAACTGAGAGACAAAAAGTATACAAATACTTTACTTTTTTATACTTTTTTTGTGAGGTAGGGTACGATACCCATAAACAAATAAAACAACTTGATGTGTGAATTATTAACGGAGAAGTGTTTGACTTTGTTAGACATTAGTAAGGGCATATGCAATGCATCAAGTGATTATAACTTGATGCATTTAATGCATTAATGATTTTCACTTTTAATTGTTAAAAGTTATATCAAAGACTTAGCACATATCAAGTTTTTGTAAAAAGCTATACCAAAAAGTCTTTCATGCAATGCTAAAAAACCCAAAAAAATGACTTTTTACAATAGTAAAAAGTCTTTCAATGGTTTTCCCATTGCATATGCTCTAATTAGTACGTACGTAGTACTAACTTTTTTATACTTATTATGACCATTCAATCTTAAATATTGGTGTACTAGACTACTAGTGTTTAAAATTATACTGTAGTTCATGTTTTATTTTTGGTTGTTTCAATTTAGTTGTCGACTTTGAAAATTATCGACTTTGAAAATAGATAAGAAATTTAAATTGTGTTTATTATATTATTACCACTTAAAGTTATAATTATAACTTTAAAGAATCTTTAAGTTAACTAGTTAAAAGTCTAATTGTTTTTATGCAAAAAGTAAAAAAGAAAATACTACAATTATGATATTTTTCTTAGAGTGTGAGGTTTTTATCACGAACAATAATTTTAGAACGCATGTAATACATGATTATATAATAAAGTTTGTATGTTTAATTGAGTTTTTTTTTTACTTTATCTCAATAATCACAAAAGTGTGTAACATAAAACCTTCATTTTTCTACGAAAAATAAAAGATATGATAATTTTAAGACTTTTTTTTCTTTCATTTTTTTACTATTTTCGGGGATAAATCAGCTCTGAGTTCATACAAAATGGACATAAACGGTTAAAGAAATATTTTATTTTTCAGCACAGTGACGAGGCTAGTATTTTGAATCGAATGGGGCCAAACAAATAAGAAAATCCGTGGAAATAACTTATAACTTTTTTACAATAAAAGAAATTTACATTGATTGCACACAACAATCTTAATTGTTTTACCTTAAAACTAAAGACATGATAATGTAACTGTTATATTATAGCAAAACGAAGCGCTCAAATGGCTAATATGATGTTGAAAAACTATTTTTTTACATAAATTCTCATCAATAATAAGATCAAATAACCAACGGAATACTTTCGTATATTATAAACGGTCATTTAGGGCCCTCAACTAGTGATCGGGGCGTTTTCCCTATCGAAAATGAAACTTATCCCCCATCGTCTCACTGGGCGACCTTGACCCATGTTATTTGAGGTCTTATCTAGTATTCAAAGTTTGCATCGATTTGAAACCACTCTTGCGGGCCGCACCAAAACAATGTTTTGCCCTAGATGTCAAGTCAATTGTTATGCCTCAACGCATTTCGAGAAAAACCATCTAGCTCTGGGTTTGAGTGGCATTTTACACCTAACCACAACTCATCCATTGATCCTTCAATATCAATCGGTTCAGATCTCCATTTAGTTTCACCTTCGCTTCATCCTGGTTATGAATAGATCACCTAGGTTCGAGTCCACAAGAAGTGACAATTGCCTACGAAGACTCGCTTTCGTTGGATATGCTTTTTCTTTTTACTTTGGGTGGGCCAAGATAATTTAGTTAAGATATACAATACAAAATGTACATATGATGGTGGTAGTAACAAAAAAACCTAAGTTGGTCATGCCTTACCCCAAACTCTACATGACTTTGTGCTTGTTCCAACATAACACATACTAATTATCCAATGTGAGTTATTAACTTCATGGATATCATGTGTCTTACAATAGGCGATGACTCTAAAACATGTTTCTGGCGGGATCATTGGATAGGTGACGATTCTCTCAAAAACTTATTTCCACGTGTTTTTGCTCTTGAAAATTCCAAGGAGGTAACTGTGAACTCGAAGTTGTCAGATACAAGTTTAGATCACTCATTCCGTCGGATTCCTAGAGGAGGAATTGAACAGGTTCAACTTTCTGCCCTTGTTGCTAACGTCAGATTAGTACTAGCCTCTAGGGCTGAGCATGGCAGACCCAAAACCGACCCGGACCGAAAAACCCGACCGGACCAGACCGAACCGAACCGGACCGAGCAATTTCGGTCCGGTCCTCGGTCTGGGGTTTTGGATAAATTTGGTCCTCGATCCGGTCCGGTCCGGTTCGGTCTTACCAAAATCTCGTCAAATATATCTAATAGGACCGGACCGGACCGAGGACCGAACCGGACCGGACCAACGCGGACCGGACCGGACTATTTCGGTCCGGTCTCGGTCCGGGGTTTTAGACCATTTCGGTCCTCGGTCTGGTGCGGTCTTGGTCGGTCCGGTCCCGGACCGATGCTCAGCCCTACTAGCCTCGGATAGGTGGAGGTGGACGTTAAATGGGTCTCGGGAGTTTTCTGTTGCATCGATTCGTCGCGAGATTGACAACAAAAGAGTAGCTGTGGTGTCTTCTAAAACATCGTGGCTAAAATCTGTCCCCATCAAAGTAAATATTCTCACATGGAAAGAGAAGCTAGATGTTCTCCATACTCGGCTCAACATTTCTTGTAGAGGTATTGATATTAACTCCATTCTTTGTCACGTTTGCAATAATGGAGTCGAATCATCCAACCACCTGTTTTTTATGTGCAACCTGGCGCTACAAATATATCACAAGATATCTAGATGGTGGAATATTTCTCTTTTCAATGAGAATTCGTACGAAGATTGGCGGACTTGGTTAGTTTCCTTGCGACTTCAGTCAAAGACTAAAGCTATTATTGAGGGTATTTTCTACGTTACATGGTGGCTTCTTTGGACCTTCAGGAATAAGCTGATTTTTGAAGAAAAAAAACCTTCAAAGGAGATTATGTTTGATGATATTGTCTCTAGATCTTTTAATTGGTGTAAATATCAATGTAAAGCCTCGTTTAGTTGGAACGATTGGCTAAAAGCTCCTTATCTTGTAACTTTCTAATCCTAACTTTTTGCTAGTCTTTTTCATTCTTAATAAAATTGTCGTCCAAAAAAAATGTCCAATGTGTTTCGCCATACCAAGTATCTAATTTTGATTATTGATCTCGCAATTGTATAACCATTATTAAAACACATGGTTATACGCCTCCGACTTTATGAACTGTTTGCTTCAAAAAACTCTTCGTTACAATTTAAAATGTTACATGTTTCTTACTCGGCACAATACATGTTTTGTTTTTTGCTTACGCGAAATAATGGAACCATTCCCCATATGCGAGCCTTCATTTTTATCTTTTACGTATGTACGAGTCTTGCTGTAAAGAAGGAACCTATCATTACGCGTAAGATGTCAGTTTTAGAGATTAATGGTGAAGTATGTCACAATTGAAGAAACAAACTCAACGTCAGAACATTTTGTGTGCGAGTATGTAATATTCAATAAAAAATTAGATATATTTCAGAAATTTAAATTTCTTTCATCATAACATATTTCATACACTAATTATTTTTTATATATCTAATATTTTAATCAAAGATCAAGATAATATGATAATTTACAAGCTAGGTAAACGAAAGTGTTTTAAAACTCTGGTTGATTCAATCGGTCAAGTGATTAGAAGCTAGTTTTGATCTAAAATTCAATCAGATCATCGGTTAAACCAGTTGAATTGTATTTAATAATTGGATTGATGGATTAAAAAACCAGATTTTAAAACAGGAGTATAATAAAAAGTGAAAACATGAATCTTTCACATTAATTTGTTTACATTCAAAAAAGGAAAAAAAGAAAAAATCCCACTAGTGACCTCCATCTCTTTCTTACTCTCTCTCATTACAACCAAACCAAAACCAGTTGTGTCTTTCTTTGAACAAGAGAAGAGAGAGAAACCAAAAAACAAAAAACAAAAAATAAAACACAGAAAAAGAGAACCTTTGACTAATTTCACACCAAAGACTTTCTTTCTTTTCATTCATTCATTCAATTCAATCTCCACATATCCTTTTTTTTATCTCAAATTTCATCAACTTTAAATCACCTCTAAATCATATAAAGACTACTTTTTCAGCTACCCTTTGGTCTTTTCTGAATTGGGTGTTTTGAATTTCTTGATTTGGTTTTGTATTTCATGAGAAATCTTGCTTTTTAGCTTTCACCCGACCCGTTTACCCGGTTTCTGATATGGATCAGGCTTGTGTTCTTGTTTGGTTTATTTTGGTCTTTAATATTTTCTTCCAAGCTTATGGAAATGCTGAAGGTACTTTTTTTGTTTGACTTTAATTATTGTGTTGACTTTTCTTCATGATGATTGCTAAATTTGGAAATAAATGTTATTTGGTTTTTGTTTAGATTGGTTTAGGTTTTTAGGCCTTGTTAATTATAGAAGCTATAATTCTAATTATAGGTAGTGGACCTAAAGGTTAAATAGGTCTAACCTGTTTCTAATTTTGCTTGTTAGAATTGTTTATTTGGTTATCCCTTTTTGATAACGAATATAAGCAGTTTTGGAAAAGATGATAAGCAGTTTCGGAAAGCGAAGCCAGACATGTCATAACTGATGTTTGTAACTATGTAAGATAAGTTAATGATCAAGTTTCGTCATTCGTGTGTAAAACAGGCGATGCATTGAATGCTTTAAAGACTCAGTTAGGTGATCCGAATAATGTTCTTCAAAGTTGGGACGCAACGCTTGTGAATCCCTGTACATGGTTTCATGTTACGTGCAATAGTGAGAACAGTGTTACAAGAGTGTAAGTTCATTATACCGACTATTGTTTTCGTTAGACAATGATACATTTATTTGATGTTATTATTATTGCTATTAAAGGAAATTGTGTATTTATGTTTGTTTTATGCAGTGATCTTGGAAACGCTAACTTGTCTGGTCAACTGGTTCCACAGCTTGGTTCACTCCCTAATTTACAGTATTTGTAAGTGATTGTTATATTACATTTTCGTGGATACGATTATTGTGTTCGTGTTTATTGCTATTTTGGACAGAATATCAGACAAAACAAGATTTGTATGTTATAATAGATACAATGGTCTTTTTTGTGGTATTTCCTATTTGATTATTGAAAGTTATTGCTTTCCTCCGTTTTTGTACTCCTTCTGAAGGAGTATAAAAAGATTATTAAATATGCTTATTGCTACTTACTTTTACATTATATTTCGTGATCATTTATTTTCCAAATACAACTTGAAGCTCTTAAATATGTGTGAAGTAAAGATACGTTACCCTGAATACCTGTTTGTGCATAATTTTGCTTATTTGTCACTTAATCACTTTCAACATCCGTTGAAATGCTGATTTTTCTCTCCATTTTTTGTACTTGCTGTACTGGTTTATTAATGAAAGAATTTGCTGCTTTACAGGGAACTTTACAGTAATAACATTACTGGAAGAATTCCTAATGAACTTGGGAACCTTACCAACTTAGTGAGTTTGGATCTTTACCTCAATCGGCTAGATGGTGTCATTCCAGACACATTGGGCAAGCTCCAGAAGCTTCGTTTTCTGTACGTATACTCATAAACTAGTTTTAATCTACACTTAAGTAAACAATTACACTTGAAATTACATATCAATTCAATCAATATACTTTTATTATATCAAAAAAGGAGTAAAATGCGGATATGGTCATTGTAGTATGTTAATTTTGCGTATATTCTACCTGGTCTTTTGAAAGTGCAAGGGTTATACCTGTGAGGATAGTTTGAATCCATTTTGATACCTTGACCTAACGGAGGTTATTGACTGACCGTTACCATAGTTTAATCAAATGACAAAATTGTCTTTTTTAGTTTCTTTAGCCATTACAGATTAAAGAAAGCATTCGACTAATTCACATCAAAAATAACAAAAAAGTTCCATTGTACTGTTGTACTAGATAACACATTATATCATACAAATAGTATCCCAAATCCATACACCGAATAACCGAACGTCAAATAACAGTGAGCTTTAAAAGGTTATACACATCAACCACTCGTATACTCCCCACACAAAAACACAAACCTGCGGTCATTAATTACATGGGTTTCTCACCTAGAATAATGTCTAGGGAGAACATTATTGTTGTGTTTGTCTAAAACTGGTAAAAATTAGTTCCAGACCTATTTAATCTGCAACTCCGCATGGTTAATCTTTTCGGAACAATGAACATGCTAATTAGACACGTATATTAACTGGTTATGTTAATAATGTTCTATGTTAGAATTCTTTATATATTGACGTTCGGTGGATACTATTTGTATTATTTAATGTGTTATCTATTACTGTACATACAATGGAACGTTTTTGGTTACTGTATTTTTTATGTGATAAATAGTCAAATACTTTTTTTAATCTGTAATGGATAAAGAAACTAAAAAAGACAATTTTGTCCTTTGATTAAACTATGGTAACGGTCAACACATAACCTCCGTTAGGTCAAGGTATCAAAATGGATTCAAACTATCCTCACAGGTATCGCCCTTGCACTTTCAAAAGACCAGGTAGAATATATGCAAAAGTGACATATCACAGTGACCATACTTGCATTTTACTCATCAAAAAAGTTAGCCGTGGCAGTTTCAATATACTTTTAAAATATGCTTTTAAAAGGGAGGTTTTGGTTATCTAGCCCATACATTTTCTACCTCTAATAAAGAGAATAAGAAAATCCAGTCGCTATGCAAATTGACGACATCTGAACATGTCCTAATTGGTAGCCTGAGTCAGCAAGTCCATTCCTTAACTTAATTGTGGTTAACTTATTAACCATTTTAGTAACAAAATCTTGGTATCGTTTCTCTGATTTTTTTTTTACATCTTTTTTTTGCGAGGACAGTCGTCTCAACAACAACACATTGACAGGAACTATTCCAATTTCGTTAACTACAATAACTTCGTTACAAGTTCTGTGAGTACCCAAACACGTTTCTTTTTGTTATATTAGTGCCAAGTAAATTATTAGAACACTAAATTATACTTCCGTTATGTCTTGTAGTGATCTTTCAAACAACAATTTGAGAGGAGATGTCCCGGTCAATGGTTCCTTTTCTCTTTTCACACCTATAAGGTATGTCGCAAGTAACAACCCATTTTTAGCTTGTACTTTAAAACATAAAAATAAAGGTTGTACTTCAATATAATGGTGAACTTTGCATCTTGCAGTTTTGGCGGGAATCGAGACTTGCGACTTCCTGCAGTTACTCCTCAAGCTCCAACTCCACCAAGCTCCCAGTCTTCTTCTGGTAATTTAAATTCTACATGTTACCCGAAAAAAGTACCTTTTTCCTACTTTGTGACGTTTTATGATTTCATTTCCTCGATAGAGGTGAAATTAGTCTAACTATGACTTGAAATGCTATTTGTACAAAAAAAACTTTGACGTGTCAAGTATGATCCCGGAAAGCACATTATATGGATCACACTTCGTTTTAAAATTAATAAAATGATTCAGGAGGTTATATGCATTTTAAATGTACGTTGGGCAACTTTTGACACGCTTGACCTATTTTCTTTCAAGCAAATTTTGTTGTCATTACGTGTTACACCTGATGGAGATAAACTAGAGATGAAAACATAATCTGAATTGACTCATTCATAAGTAAAAGGCACTAATATACTTATATAAGTGGATCTCCATATAGGATGTGTTGCTCTATTCTTAATTAAAAGGAAATCTGATGATATAGTTCTATATGTATGGGCGACTTGTTATTTCAGTTGGAAACAGTGCAACTGGAGCCATTGCTGGAGGAGTTGCTGCAGGAGCCGCTCTGTTGTTTGCGGGTCCCGCAATTGCACTTGCGTGGTGGCGACGCAGAAAACCACAAGATCATTTCTTTGACGTACCTGGTTAGTAAAATGGCGGAGGGGGGTGAATTATGTCAAAATGGGTGCATTTTATTATGGGCCGTATAATTACAAAAATAAAATTATTTCAATAATAATCTGATTTTTTTAAATGAGTTCAATACTTAAATTTTTTAGAATACACTTTAGACAACTTTACTCATAGATTTCTATAATTTCAGCTGAAGAGGATCCTGAAGTTCATTTGGGTCAATTAAAGAGATTTTCACTTCGTGAACTGCAAGTTGCAACTGATAACTTCAGTAACAGACATATTCTTGGAAGAGGTGGTTTTGGTAAAGTTTACAAAGGGCGATTGGCAGATGGCACTTTGGTGGCCGTAAAAAGGCTAAAAGAGGAAAGAACTCAAGGTGGCGAGTTACAGTTTCAAACGGAAGTTGAAATGATTAGTATGGCGGTTCATAGAAACCTACTACGGCTAAGAGGATTTTGCATGACACCCACTGAACGGTTACTTGTTTATCCGTATATGGCTAATGGTAGTGTCGCATCATGCTTAAGAGGTACAAAGTATTTTTTTTTTCCTTTCTACGATCTTGTTTATGGGCATATATTCAAGGGTGTTTGCATGTGCGTTTTATTATGAGTATATGGTATTCCGTTATTAGAATTAGATACTCTACAGGTTGTAGAAGTTAGCGTTTGGATGTGTTACCATTGTTAGTGAAATGGTGTTTGGATATGCGATACTTACTATTAAATCACATATCGAAACACTATCAGCATCTATAGTTCTATTAAGAGTAGAACTTTGACCAAAAAAGTCTAACATCTAGGATCTTTTAAGATCCACCGTGTAATATCTAACGAGCTGATCAACATTTTTGCAGAGAGACCCGACACACAAGAGCCACTAGATTGGCCAATAAGAAAGAGAATTGCATTGGGGTCTGCAAGGGGACTTGCTTACTTGCACGATCATTGTGACCCAAAGATCATTCACCGAGATGTGAAAGCTGCTAATATTTTACTGGATGAAGAGTTTGAAGCAGTTGTTGGTGATTTTGGGCTGGCTAAGCTTATGGACTATAAGGATACTCATGTTACAACCGCTGTTCGTGGTACAATTGGGCACATAGCCCCCGAGTATCTATCAACGGGTAAATCATCAGAAAAAACAGACGTGTTCGGGTATGGTGTTATGCTTCTTGAGCTCATAACAGGTCAACGGGCTTTTGATCTTGCTCGACTTGCTAATGACGATGATGTCATGTTGCTTGATTGGGTAACCATCCTCCCTCCACCTCCATTTTTATGTGTTTTTCGATTTATATATCTTATTACTTTTGATATATGAAGATTATAAAATTTGAACTGATTATCCAATTCGTCCAAATACCATCTCCGGCAGCCCTGTTAAATTTCAGATGTCTATCTTATTATGATTATTCACATGAACATTTTTGAAACACAAATCCAAACACTCCCAAAGTCTTTCAAAGAAGGTGCAATAGAACTGATTTAAATCTAACATATACAAACCAAGCCAATACTCGATCTTTATAAAAAAATAACTTACAAATAATGTCGAAATGTTTGCAATGATTCTGATTCTTCAAACCTTACAGGTGAAAGGGCTTTTGAGAGAGAAGAAATTGGAGACATTGGTGGATGCTGATTTGAAAGGTAACTATATAGATGACGAAGTGGAACAGCTGATACAGGTGGCACTTTTGTGCACACAAGGAACACCATTAGAACGACCCAAGATGTCTGAAGTAGTCAGAATGCTTGAAGGTGACGGTTTGGCAGAAAGATGGGAAGAATGGCAAAAAGAAGAGATGTTTAGACAAGAATTCAATACAACACATAATCCAAATACTGATTGGATTATCGCAGATTCAACTTATAATCTACGTCCTGATGAATTGTCGGGTCCCAGATAAATCATCTTTGACACAGGTTTCGTGTTTTTTTTGGTTGTTGTATCTTTTATGGAAACCGATACTTATCATTATTGTGCATATGAAATTCTTGTTTTTTTTTTCTGCTCACCCAGGACTTTTAGGGTGAATTGTGTCTAGAGATTTGGTTTTTGTTGTGTTAATAGGATTGGTAAATGGCAGGTGGGAGGGGGAGTAATAGTATTCAGGTGCAAAGTAACCCCAAATGTTGTTGAAACACCAATGTATTTTGGTTCCTTTATGTAGTAAACCAGATGAACAAAATAAACACATTTCGTTATTATTTTTAGGACTTGTTCCATAATAGTCAATGTTGTGTTTTGTTACTGTGCAATATCCCGATAATGACAGTAACCTGGAGATGGAACCCGTGGGCGATAAGTATACATATTCTCTCCCTGTGCTCGCGGGTGTTCTTCATATATGAGGTATATATGAGGTATCACGCTGTTTTCTGGTACATGTGGCACCCACGGGCGATACGTGTACGTGGCTCCTCTTGCAGATTAATAAAATGCATCAAAACAGTTTGGAAGTTACAGATACAACAGCATTAATCTAATCAAATGCATTACTACATCACAATACTGTAGACAACCAATTAAGGAATAGCAGAACTTGGTATAGTCACATGCTTTACTTTTAATGCAAATGACATAATGTATCCAGATACGGAAACAAACTGACAACATTAAATACCATGTAAGCATGGAACAAATGCACATGCTAAGCCAATATGTCGTTTGAAAAGCTATTGATGAATGACTTCAGGTTTTTATTTGTAGATTCTTGCGGGCATGAGGGTTTATGTGTTGAATTTACCCGTCAATACTCAATAGGTATTAAATGCCCGCAGTACTCAGTCACGAAGAGTTTAACTGTTACTCACACCCACACCCGGAGATGGATATTTATTGGGTTTAACCTATCATGGGCGAAATTTTGCGGGTAACACTTCTTCATCATGCTCGTAGCGCTCCTCGTAGTAATATGACCCATTTCTATATAAAAAACAACTGTTATAGAGTAAACTTTGTAAACAATGGGTCAAACAGTTCCACAGTTCGCGGCAACTACAAAATCATGCAAAATTCGCAAGTCTTTTTAGGTGTAATTATTACAATCACCTTAATCAGTTCTTATGTAAAAATATTTACTTATTTTAGAAATATAACTTTATAGGCAAAACTATCCTTTTTACAGATTGTTCTTATAGAATAAACTTTTGTAACCACTTCATACCTATAACTTTATAGGTAGGGGTATGGTTGTCTATGTCTCAATCTCCCCATACACCGTCTTAGAATAGACGGTATTAGGACCCATGACCCTAGAAGACGTCATTGGGTGTTACCTTACCTAATATACTTTTGTAACCATTCAATACAATTAGAGGTGACAAATCTTGCCCATTTTGATAAATATAAGCACTTTTTGCCCATTTTCAAAAAAGGATGGGACACTTTTTGCCCATTCTTTATTATTAATGGGCTAAACGAGCGCATATGTAAGAAACATATTGGCTTAATAGGCACACATGTAAAACACTAATTAGGCTACTCGGCGGATATTTTATATTTAGTTTTTATCCCCGGCTTTTAACAAGTATTTTTATTTTTTAATTCTACGTTTTTGTATGTCTTTTTTCTCATTTTAACTTGCGTGCCTTTAGCCCGCCCGTTTCGCTCGCCCGTTTTACCCGTACCCGTTTAGCCCGCGCCCGTTTTGCCCGCCGCCCATGCCCGCCCGTTTTGCCACCTCTAAATACAATAATGATTTATTAGAATCAATAATGGTTCATTGACAAATCAACACAATCCAGATACATCAATTTTGACCCGACGCTCAAAAGTTACCCACTTTGATATGTCATATAGCATTTCCGCCCGAGACATTTAGAGACCTCTACTTGATAGCCAACACCTATACACGATAAACTAACTTTTTTAATTAAATTTGCGAGGAAGAAAGCTAGAAACGGTATGCTAAGCAACGACTTCTGAATATTAAGACAACTGCCAGACATTGACATATTCTTAAGAAAACAGACATGCTTGAAATTTTTTCCGAAGGAATTAATTTTAACCTATAATACAGAATACTTACAAATTCTAGTAGAAACATACTTCAGGAATATATAGACAATTTGTCAAACCATTATAACCATTCACTGATTTCAGTTAATTGCACACCTTAGTCTTGTCCCAGCTTCCTAATACCAAAAGGTTCATCTCTGGAATCCAATAGGTTCATCTAAGAAAAAAAAAACTAGATCTCTTCTTTTGTGGGTTGAATGGGAACAAATTCCCGATAATCTATGGAGCAAAAGCTAATTCCCGAACTCCTAAAAACTGATATTTTCGATTCTCCAAAGACATTCTTTCCTTAGGGGCGAATCTGTAAATATTGCTCTAATAAAGTCGCTCACCTGAAACATATATGGAACAATATTATCTCAACTGAAAAATGATATGTAGCGGATGTATTTTGAGTATATAGTAGGAGATAAAACTACCTCTAATGAAGTATAACCGTGTTTCACCAGCTCCCCACTTTCCCAAGATGCAGTAATGGATTTCAGAGGCATGTCCAGCATATCTGTTGATTTATAAAATAAAATCATGCATATCTAATCTAGTTTGGAAAAACGGCAAAGATTCTATGAAGCCCACAAAAGGCAAATGATTTCTAATAAGTAACAAATTATGTGTTTAAGTTGAGCTTTTTTTACCTGCAAGTATGCGTAGTCGTGGGAGTGATGGTATGAGGTCATCAATAGAGCCTGACAATGCCTTTTGTGGTTTCGTTGTGTCATTAATAGCAACCAACGATTCTAATAAAGAAGAAAGGCTTTCTAGTAGCATATGAATCAGTCTTTGGATCTGAATATAATTACCAACATATTAGGCCAAAGTTAAGCATATTGCATAAAAAGGTAACCAACTGTAGTTTAACTTTTTTATGTATGGTGACACTTTACTTGCACTCATGAAAAGGCTCAAACCTTGAACAAAATTGACTATAAAGGTCAAACTTCTAAAACTTTCAACGTAGATATCAGGCTAGGTCACTAGGTCAAAACGATGACATGAATGCAGACATAATTGTAGCTTTAAAAATGCACAAACTTCAAAAAATTTCAATTTAGATATCCGGCCTGGTTACCAGGTCAAAACGATGACATGGATGCAGACCTTTTAGAATCTTTGATGCCACCGATATTTTTTCTGACATAGCGTGCCTGTAAAGTTAATATATATAACCCAAAACGGAAAACATCTCCGAAGTTAGGCATCTTATGGGTGAAAGTAAAGCATCTTGCCCGAAAATTGATATTAGGGCAAAGATCTAAATCATATCGTGTAATTTGCCTAAGTTCTCCTCAAAAGAAAAAAAACTAACATGAAGAAAAACCTTTATAATTTATCTATTATGGCAAATATGCACCTGTAATGTTTCTTCTGCTGCAATGTCATCTAGAAGAAGTATGTCTTTGGTCATTCTGGAGCATACAACCTCCAAGACCATGCACATGCTTCCTTTATACGTCAAGGGTAGTAGCAGTGGCTCCCATATTTTGCGCACTTTGTCAAGTGTGAAAGCTACCTGTAGATTTTGTTATATCACTCAACAGAAGTACAAACTGTGAATGTCACATAAGGAGGAAGGACACATAGATTTTACCTGATCAATGCTGACCTCTGCAGATGTATATCGCTTTGGTTGATGGGTATTCTGAAATCCATCGGCACCATCTATGGCCTGATGACATTTTCGATAGTAACAATTTTATAGCTAACATTACTTCAGAACTGTTAAAGGGTAAGATATATCATAAAGATTTAAGAAAATTACCTCCATCAGATTATGCTTAACAATCTGTATTTGTCTTTGTAATATCTCTTCTGCCATCAACTTGTATCTTACACCCAAATCAATAAATACAGCTCCCTTCATGGAAGTTGGGAAGTCTGACTGATACTGACACAATTAAATGAAAAGTTAACAACAAAATAAACTATGCGATATTCCACCGGAAGCAACAAAAGTATATGGAATAATAAGTACAATAAAGGGCATTCCAGTAATCAGCATGAACAAAAACATCCGTAGTACCAACTATACTGCATACTTCTTTTTTTCTTTTTTTTTGGGAGGGGTGGGGGGGGGGGGGGGGGGGTAACCATGGTTTCTGCTCTTTCGGCTGATTAATCCACGGGGTTTGAACCCACCGCCACACAGACTCAAAAAACCGATCCATATCTGCCTACAGGTCTTATCAACCTTTTATGACTATCAGTTCAATGCATTCAAGAGTGGAGAATGATAACAAAACTCAATAACAAATCACGTGATCTAGATGTTGAGTCAATAATTCAAGAGCGGTCTATTTTGAAACCAAACCTAAATCCTTGATACTTTAGATTATTTATCATGCAAAGATCATTCTTTTTGTATTTTGGCCTTGAGAGAATATAAGCAAAAAGTTGAGTGTAAAAGATCATACACGCATACCTCAAATGTAAGGCCAAGAATCTCCTGTGATAGAAATAGGCAATCATTATGAATTAAAACTGCAACCTCGTTGATACCATCCAGCTGTCTTTCTAGCTTCATATGGGAAAACGAGAGATAATAAGACCACAATTGTATTCAAATGTTTTTGCTATAGTTAAATTAGATATAAGGTGCCTTGGTGCACTAACCTTGACAGGAATAACAGCTTCATACATAAGTAAAGCATCCCTAGCAGCATGGTAGAATTCCAAAGCAACTGTTGCAGATGACAAGCAAACATCCTTCAGGGTTTGATGCACAACTTCCATTAATTGAGCAGCTGCTTCTGATATGACACACCTTTCAGACGAGAAAAGCAACTCCACATTCCTACTATTTTTGGACTCCGCACTTTTTCTTGAATAATCCTGTGAAAAAAGTTAACTTCAATCAACCTTTTTACAGTAATGAAATACAATAACAAGACTTTAAATTTGCAAAAAAAAAAAAAAAACAATTATAAAAAACCACAGGGGGGATAAATTGGGGATTTGCTCAGGAAGATACAGTGTAGAAACAGTAGAAGTAACCTCACCCTGGGATGCTTAGGGTGTGCTTAGTTGGAGAAAAGTATCCCACTTTTCTAGAAAAATTTTCATTTGAAAATTGGAAAAATAGAAAACTTTTTTAGTTGCATCTTTTTTCAATATTTTTCAAAAATAGAGAAATTTCCATTCTCCACTTTTGAATGAAAACTAGAAAACCTCCTTTTACCCTTTTCTATTATTCCTCTTCCATCTAAAGTAATTCTAAACACATTTCTTTTTTAGAAAAAGAAGGAAAAATGAAATTCCATCTAAACAAGTTTTTCAATTTTCAACTCTTTCCTAGAAAAGAGAATCATTTCCTTCTCTAGGAATTTGGAAACAAAAAAATATGAAAACTTTTCCACAACCAAAAGGCACCTTAAAATCTGAATGTAAAAGAAGGCCTCTAGCTGTTGCTAAAATCTCAACCCTCTTCCTTGTTGCAAAGTGAACTTCAACATTGTCAGCAAAATTGGTCAACCTTTCATCTTTTCCAGCGGAGATGAACATAACTTCTTTAAGAGATGTCTCAAACTCAGAAGTGAGTTGTCTTATCGTTTGGAAGTCAGCAAGTTTGGAAGCATCATTCGGAACGATCTGACATCACAAACATTTCGAGATGATCATATAGTATAAATACACTTGTTTAACAGGCTCCATGGATATATTTGTGAAATAGAATGCAGCAATAATTGTGGAAAGTTAGAAGAATTACGTAGAAAGCAACAAACCTTGGAGAGGAAGTTTGAAATAATCAATTCTGACATCTGCGGCCATGTCAATCTTCCAAATAATGGCATCCAGGAGGGATTTTGAAAGCATATATAGTTGGAGATAAACCGAATGACCACTTTAATTCCAGAATAAATAGTTTCGGCGTCCATTTTCTCAATCTGCAAACATAAAGTATTAAGACACTATCAAAAATTTAAAAAATACTTGTTACATTTTAGCACTTCAAACCTTTACACCTCTGTACATTAGAATGAACAGGAAGGTAGAAGCAACTTTGATATTTTGGCTAAGAAAAGAAAGAGAAAAACAAGATGAATATATAATTGAACTGCCTGGATTTTTGTGCACCAAGACTTTAAAACATTCTAGGACAAAAGAAGTTTTATTCATTTATTTCGTCTAGTTAGATTATAACCAACCGGGGAGAGATATCTGTAACCAGGGTTCAGTTAATGTATTTAGAGATAGCAAGTGCACTTCATAAGTCCAACCTATTGTTCCTTTTATCAATATAAACTTGTGAAGAAATACTCCAAGATTGACTATTGAATCACTGCAATAAGTGGTTGCCGTTGAGATATCTTGGGTTTAGAGCCAAAAGGTTACATGGTTACCAGGTGCGATGCTTTAAATGTGTAGTTTCATAACCTTATTTGTCCTAAAAACTTGTGAGAAACACTAATACAAACTCTTATGTGTACTACTGATAGCAGACATAGATAGAAGCTGTGAACATAGTCCCCAATGTAGGTTGTGTCAGCTGAGAGTATGATCATAGCTTAATAACTGTACTCTAATTTCATATGCTTATAAACATGAGTATGAATAGTATTTAGCCAAAACGAGTACCGTGATGTGATAATAGGCTGGCATAAGGCTACTTTATCTTCCTTTTAATCAAAATTCAGATGCTAGTAGGACATTAGCATAAAAGAACTTAGCCAAAAGATCATAATGTGATGTGATAATGTGATTGCGGTTGATTATTAATTACTGAAAAAAGACACCCTAGCTGAGAGATACCATAGGTTAAAGCCCTAGAGGTAGGCTTGATGCTCAAAAGCCAGAGTTTCTTAACATTTTTTGTCCATGACTTGTAGTATTCACAAATAAAAAATCTTACATGTTATTTGTAATACAAATAGTTGCAAAAAGTTCATCTGTGTACGAACTACTATTTAACATTATCTACCGGATAGGATTGAACATTAGATGACTATTACCTAAGCTGTAAATACCTGTGCATCAGAAGGCGGTGTTATTCTCAAAGCTACATCAGCTAAATACCCTGAATCTAATCTTTGTTCTTCTACAGCAAAACTATGGGAGCCAGATCGCAGTGCAGGAACTATCACATGTTTCATCATTAAGTCTGCTACCTTAGCGAGTCCATAATCTAGAATACCAACCACCTACACACGAAACGAAAAACAAATCCACTGCTCTGAAGTTACACCCAAGTTTAAAAATCTAACAAACACTCAAGGAAACGAAGCTGTAAAACTTACTTCCATTGCTTTCAAAACAGTACACAGCTCAACACCTTTCACATCGTTCATATCCATCATATTCTTCACATAAACCGCATTAGACTGCTGATCGAATCTCACTGCATTCTCAATAAACTTCACTAAAACCTCTTGTATCTACAAACCAAATACATTTCCAATTAACAATATGTAAATAGCAACTATAAACTTAAGCCACATTATGAAATTTAATCCATATAAATGGTATGTTTGGCGAAGAGCGTCACCTCAGCATTTAAGAGTGTTTCACGATTCAAATATAATTTGGCAACAAGCGTTTAGCTTTCTGAGTTTGTTTAAACCCTCCTATTTGAAACGATAATGAAAGACGCGTCTAGCTTTTACATCAATTTACACTCTATAACTAAAACAAACAATCAGAGCTAACCGCTACCCAGTTTCCCCAAAGATATGGGCATGTTTGGCAAAAGTAGCACAGTATAAAAACGTTTGGTAACGTAGCTATAGGTGTAAGCATAATGTGTAAAAAAACTCCTAAATGCTCAACGCTCGTAAATGCTACTTCATAGAGCGTTGTAAAATGAGCGAAAATGTAGATAAAGCTACTTGTTGCATGGCAAACGAGCATTAAAGATCACAACGCTCAACGCTCCTAAATTCTCCGTGCCAAACACACCCATAGCCACAAACAAATACAATAAATACTTTATAAAAACTAAACGAGCATAAAACACTTTTTAAAAGTTTTCCATTTACTCAAGTCGAACATTAAACAAGTACATTACTATTTTATCGCTATCTACACCCTAACCTCTGCAATTTATATACCTTATCAAAACAAAACAACCATTTGAAAAGATAACAAAAGGCACGTCTACCTTTCATGCCACTTTTTATAGAACAACCAACTACTAGCTACTACTAACAACTAAGGCTAACTTGTACCTAGTAGGAATTAGGTATTTGTTTTATACAAGTGTTTGATAATCTATAATTATAAAGTGTAAAACGGATAAAAGCTAAACGCCTGTTTAATCAGCCAATGTATACCTTTTCAAAACAATCGGTCCATTTCGCCCTCAACAACTCAAACACCACTGGCTCCCTAACCTCCCTACCTTCCCTCCGGTCACTCACTCGTAACGCCGCTTTCATCTCCGTAACCGCCTCGGCCGCCTCAACAAACTTCCCAATCCCCAAATCACACTCCACGCCACTCAAAACCTCGCTCATCTTCACCACCACCTGAACCAACTCCAACATCTCCTTCTTCTCCTTCATCTCACCTCTCCTGACCCTAATCTCATCCACAATCCCCTTAACCTCACCATGATCATCACCACCTAAGCACTTAACAAGATTAGCAGCTGCTTCGGAGATGTGTTGTGAATTGGTAACTGAATGTGAGGTTTGTGAAAAGAGGTTGAGAAAGTGGTGGTTGTGTGAAACGACGTAGTTTTGAACTTGGGATTTGATGTGGAGTGAATGGAGGTTGAGACGGTCGATTAGTAGACGGAGGTCGGGGGCTGAGAGAGGGGAGGTGTCGTCGAGATCGTTGGAGGGGAGGAGGTCTCGGACGTTTATTGATTCGAATAGTACGTCCATCGGATAATTCTTTTCCGGTGAGTCAGTTCGAGTTGTTTTTGAGCTTTAGTCGGTTGTAATTGGGAGTTTGGGACGAATGTGATTTTGTTTCTTTTCAGTTTTTGTAACGCGTGTAGCTGTTTACTTTGATTTAGCACATCAACATAGGGCTGAACATAATAGACCGCCAATGAAGAGTTTGCTGCCCTGTAGTCAATTATTATCAAGCTGAAGGTTATTTGCAAAAAAGAATTAAAATAATAAAAATGACTACTGGATAGGTCGCAATGCTCGAGTGCATATGCATTTAACTGCAAGCAAGAATGAATCAGAGGCAATTAAATTCGTAGGTGTTGTATCAACGTGGTTTACTTGATGATTAAAATGTTCATACTAAAATTTCTGATTTTGTTGAGCCTCGAAAACGTTCTAATAAGTTGTTTATCTTGATCAAAGCATATAGTAATAAACTTGAACCGAAATAAGACGAGTTCAAGTTTCAGATACTTACTTTTTAAAAGAGAAGACGCTGCATTCCACGCGACCTGATGAAAATGTCACAACTTAAGTTAACTCCAAGAGTTCACTCAACTTAATGGCTGTCAAAATTATATAAACTCGTAATTTTATTCCTATACCACAAAAAAAAATAAAAAAAAATAAAAAAATAAAAAAATAAAAAAATCAATCAATCAATCCATCTATGCCTTTATAATATTAAAAAAACATACAAAATTCATACTCTTATTAAAAAAAAAACATAACCTTATCTTGATCACATACGATTAATATGATGAAATCAAATGTACAAATAAAATTATGCAATAATAAAAAACTAATGAATTGAAAGTGTTTAGTAACTGATATTGATATAAACTACAAACCTGATTCAATAATTGATTATAAGATTGGGGGATTTAAATGTTCACCAGGTTTAGTAACAGAGGTTCAATCGGATGAACAAACCGGTTTTTATTTAATGGCTATTCAACAGAAACCAATTACAGTAAAAAATAAAAAGTTTCACTTTTAATTTATACATAGAATTTATATTTTTCTTTTTACCTTCAAATGTACATAGTTTATAATTTTTAAAAAAAAAAATAGATTTTATTATAATTCTTAAAAAATCTATTTTTGTTAATTTGCCATAAATCTTGTTAAGTATTTCGATTTTTTTTTTACATACTCGATTTTTTTGATGTTTAAAATATTTTTGATCTTATTTTTTATCTTCAAAAACGTCAAATCACGAAAAACTTTAAAAATCAAAAGTTGTTGACTTTGATTCACTCTATATCCAGCAATTTGAACCACTCAAACCCGATGTTATTGTGAGTGAGATATGATACGTTAAAAATTGACGTTGAGTCGCATTTGTTGCAAATAAAGTGTTTAAAATGTTTAACTTAGATTTTTAAAAGTAAAATTACGTTAAACGCACACTTTTTTTTACTACAACGTGTAACTAATATTTTATTAATTTAAGACTAAAAATGTGACTATTTTTATCTTTAAAATTGGGGTAAAAGCTGTACAAGATAATAGATATCTGAAATTTACCACAATATAAATATTTACTTTTTTATTATCGATATCATCAACGTACTTTCAAAATTTTTTTAAGTTGAAACCAACCGTCTATATAATATGACAACGTTAGTCTTAACCAATGATCGTTTACAAAATTAGTCCTTTACTTTAACGGCGTTTTTTAGTTAATTAAAAATTTAACTTTTAATTTATTTTGTACCTTTTAAAATCTTACTTTAAAAAAAAAATTAGGACAGTATAAATTTTCAAAAATATTTAGTCATAAAAAATGTAACTTTCTTTTACGTATTCTTTTATGGGTTTGAAAAAATAATTGCTTTTATTTTATAGAAGAGTAAAGTGTAATTTATTTATGGAAAATTAAGATTTTTAAAAGTATGAATAAAGTTAATAAAAACTTAAATTTTGTAAAAACTTTCTTAAGAAAAGAGTAAAATGCAATTTAATTTTTTACTAAAAGGGCACGGTATGATCACGCCGTGCCCTGGCGTTGCCCGGCGTGACCACACCGGTGATGGCTGCGTGGAAGATGCTACGGCCACAGCCACATGCGTGGTTGAGTTTAACATTTTATAAAACACCTCATTTTCAACTCAAAATACCTTCTTATGGATTCAAAAGGATCAAAAATCTTTCTAACTTACTTATTTGTACGAAGGAGATGAAAAAGCTGGTGAATATTGATGAAGATGAAACTTTTTTTTTTTAAGAAATCCAGTGGTGTTTTGTTTTGTATACGTTTCTATTTTTGGCTCATTATACACTCTAAAATAATTATATGATCACATCTATACATTCTAAAATAATTATATGTATTTTTGCCCATTTATTCCGGTATTTTTTTATATTTTGGTAATGTTTTTTTTTTATTTTAGGATGTAATGGTTTTATTATGAATAAAGTAAATTAAGACTGAAATAAATTAATTGTTAATGGTAGTTTATGAAAATAAGTGGAAAATTTAGTGTGGTGATGTGGAAATAGTATGACCATAAGATGTGTTTTTTTTTTTGTATGTGAAAGTAAAAAATTGACGTGACATGATGTTTTGGTGTGATGATATGATCACCTCCGTGCCCTCTAAATTTACACTTAAATATATAAATTTTATTTAAAACTCAATCACCGATGTTTTATCAATTACTTTTACTTTTTTAAAATTTTTTATTTTTACAAATTTAACACTTACATTTCTCTATCTTTTTTACTTTCATCAAATTTATCCATCACGTTTCATAAAAAAATCTGAATATTTCTTTTTTCTACAACTTCCATGTTTCATAAAAAAAAATCAACCAACTGATGAAGGCTCAAATATTGAAGAACGGGTTGACTTGTTTCTGGAGGCTCGAGATCGCGTGACGAAGAGGGGTTTAGTAAAACGGGCATAACTTTTGCATCCTAAGTCCGTTTTCAGCCCGTGACCTGTCAAAACGTGCGTAAAAAGGAGGCGGACCGCGCTGTAACCATCTTTTAGCTGGTTGCGGATTTTCCAAGGCCCGAAAATCCTTTTTACTATCAGTTTTTTTACATATTTATGTTTTTTCACTTTCAGTTAGACTTTGTCTTTGGGCTACGGTCCAGCTCGTTGGATTTTTAGGGTTTTTCTTTGTTTGCAGTCATTATTTAATGAATCTGCTGTAACCCTAGCAAGGCAGTTATCGGTTTAATAAAGTTAAACCACTGACCGTTGTGTTGCCGTGTTTTACCCTAATTTTCGGGCATTTTTCAGAATCAATGATTATTAATAGAATTATTTCTGACATTTTTTTTAATCAACATATTCAATTACCTATCTTCACTACTTAGTTTTTTTATTCTACATCAACAACCTAACTATTTTTTTTCTACAACCTTCATGTTTCATAAAAAATCTAAAATGATGTACTAATTCTTTTATTATATTTTCGTAGTCACCAAATACAATAATGATCTATTAAAATTACTTCGACAGAAATCATTGCCTGGTCAACTCAATATAGTTTTGTCAATGTCAAGTTTCTGAGACATGCTCAAAGGTGAGGTGTTCATCGGTTTGGTTTTCGAGTTTATAGGTTGTATGATTTAGATTTGTCAGTTTAAAATATTTAAAAGTTAAAATTTAAATCAAACTGAAACAATTATTGTATTACTAAAACTAAACTATAAACCAAATTAGAATTCAATTTAGTTTCGGTAATAAAAAAGAAAACAAATTAGACTACTCTCAAGTCATAAAAATGCAAATTTCCCTTTTATTATAGAGTTTTTGTTACAAATAAAAGTTTGTACTTTGTGTTATCAAACAAGAAAGCTTTTTTCTTTCTAATCGGAGTTTTATTTTTAAATCAAAAAAACTTATCTGTACTATTATGTGAAAGTTGTATATTTTTATATCAACTTTGATATTAAATTAACCTCTAAAAATTTATATTATTTTTCTTAAACTCTAAATTTAACTTAAAATCAAAAATTAAAATTAAAATGTGAGATTTGAACCATTAGATTATACTTTATCAAATTAACTAGTTTTAATGTCCGTGCACGCACGGAACTTAAATATAAAGAATAAATTGAGTAATAATTTTGTTATTGCGATTTTATTTATATTATATATTTTTTTAAAACATCTAATGTTTATTTGTTTGATTATGTTATTGTTTTACTGTGCACCATGTAAGTTAATATAAACTCACCTTAATTTTTGTTATTCGAAATTCATACTCTTTTTACTTTTGATATTTTTATTCTAAATAGTAATATTTTAATTATTAATCAACAAACCATTTACACCAACCTTACATAACCTTACGCCTACACGATTTACAAATTCATGATTTTGTAATGCTTAATATTATTTTATAAAACAATATTAAAATTTTAATATTTAAATAATTACTATGCTCATGGACAATATTTAAATAATTACGATGCTCATGGACCTACACGTTTTACATGATTTTGCATTATGAGATTATACCAGTTGATATTCTGTATAAATATTTGTTGCACAAAAGATTTGAATTTGTTTAACTGAAATGTTATATATCCTTTTTTAGACATTGTGTGTTTAGTTTTTTTTTTTACTTCTTTCAAAGGGGAATGAATGGAATGAAGAAAAGAAGAGAGGAGGAAAGTGGTTCACTGGAGTTTGTCTCTCGAAAATGGTTATTATCTTGAAGGTCTTTTTCTCTATTTTATTTCATGGTATTAAAGCCAACAAACAAGAGAATTAGGGTGTTAAAAAAAGATAACGACCTTGAAAAATATACATTGTTGTAATATGTAGAATCCCGTATATTTATTTTCATCTCACATCGATTTCTGAGGTCCGGCACTCATTTTGATATTTATATTAATGTTAATAATAATTTACGTAGATTGCATTGATTGATTTTGTTAAGTGTCAAAATGGGGATAGTCAATAATTTTGTGTTTTTATTTGAATATTTATAATCATGTAATTTGATGATTTTTTAATATAACATAGATGTTGTATTTTTAAAATAAAAAAGCTAGAAGATATAAAGTTTAAGGGGTGCTTTGTTTATTTTATAAAATTACTAAAAAATATGAAAAATTATAAGTTTATTCTTAAGTCCATCTAATTTATTTAAAATTAAACCAAAAAAGTTTTATCAATCCCCTCCTCTTTTTTTAAGTTTTTATTTTCATAAATTTGACACATATATCTTTGTGTGTTTTCATCAAATTCCTCCACCAAAATTTTCTATTTTGACTAAATTGAATTCAATTTTAACTTTTTTTCACCAATTACATCACTCGATTTTGTTTATGTGTCAAAATCAAGTCATTTGATTGGTCCAATTGCTTTTTATACAACCTCTACTTTTCACTAAAATTCTCTGAAAAATCTAATTCTTTTTGAAAGTTTATGGACTTAAAATTAATAGTCGTGAGATAGGATCGAACTCGGGATCACGGGATTGCACACATAACGTAAAGGGTTAATTTATTTATTAAATATATATATATTTTATATATTTATTAAATCAAACCAAAGCTTAACTAACGATCGTTAATAAATAATAGTTAAGTTATAACGACCGTTATGGAATTAAATAGAAGCTAAAAGAAGAAGGAAAAATTACACAAACACCCCTGTAGGAGGGTGTTAACCGCCGGCTTATAGAGGGGGCAAAGGGAAACTTTTGTTTCCTAATTTGTTATTACTTGGAAAGCAAGTTTGCCAAGCCTATATAAACAAACCCCTAGCCTCATAATTTTTCAATCCCTCTCTTTCTTTTTGCTCTTTGATCGCCGGCCCCACCTAACCCAATTAGGGTTTCGTTTGGTTTTCGATCTTGTCTATTTTATCTAGTCCTAGCCCCTCTCTAGGGTTGTTGGGTAGATATTCCATAAGCGTTGAAGCTCGGTTTGTTCGTGCTAGACTCACGGTTAACTCGCCGTATTACGTGTGTACAAGAGCGTGATATAATCTTCCTTTAGATTATATTCTTGGTAGTGTTCGTGATAAACCCTAGTTGTCGTTCGTTCCGTCGTCTTGTGGATCTTGCTAGGATAAAGGTATGTAACCCTAATCTTGATTAATATAATTGTGTTAAATTAATGATCTTGTTAATCGCTTCCGCTATGCGTTCTTTGATCCATATTAGGGTTTTAAATAATTGTTATGAACTCTATAAACCAACAGTGGCATCGAGAGCCGTTTTAACATGATTATAATTATCAAGATCTAAAGTTTTTTAACTAATATTGATTTGTGTTAAAAATTACATGTTGTTTTTTAGGTTTTATAAAAATTAGGGTTTTGTTTTTTATTATTTTCTAAAATCGGCCATGCCAGTTTTTTTTTTTTTAAAAAAAAAGTTTTTTTTAGTAAACCCTAAAATTACATGGTAATTAACTTTAGATGTATGCATGAATTAATTGTTATGTCATGCGTGGTTACGATCCGTACTGATTTCATTAATTGTTAAGTGATTTGGGTGGAATTTTGATGAATTGCATGATTAATTGTTATGTTATGTAAATTCATGTTTCGATCCATAGAGATTTAATTGTTAAGTTATGAGGGAGATCCGTGATGAACATGCATGTTTTTTCATGGATCATAAGTTTTATGTGGTAATTGTTACGTTTTTTTGCTACATGCTTTATTTGATTCAATAAATCTAAAATTAGGGAAGACTTTTATATGAATATAAAAACCTAGATTTGATATTATTTATTGAATAAATCGTATGCATGTGGCTATTTGATTTATTATTGCACATATAAATTGTTATTATGTGTTTATGATTTAGTTTTTTTTGTACCTACTTGTTTTCATACGTTTTATATTGATTGTATGTTGTAAACAAGGGTAATTTTTTACAAGAAAAATTAATATGGACTAAATCATATCAAATAAATGAACTGTTTTGAGATCTAAATTACATATGATTTGCGTTGATTAGAATTGCAATAGCAACTTAACGGCCTACTCAATTTTGACAAACTATAAAGTGTGTTTAACGCACCGCTGGTCATGTACCCGGTTAAGGAAGGAGGTGTTATGCTTCAGCGCTGACCAAATTCCCGGCTCGCCTGTGCGTCAAATTGGTATTACCTACGGTTGTTATTGGTATAATTCTTTAAGGTTGATTTAACTACATTAATTCACATCCGAAACACAATGAATAAGGTTATTGCTTTGTGCTATAACTAAGTTCTAGAAAAAGTACGGTGTGAATTTAGTTGTGTGTAAAATCTTTAATTGGTTTAACCAATACCTCAACTTGCAAATATATGATGAACTTTTAGTCTCACCGAAAAGTTTACTAAACGTTTTATTAAACTTATGTTATGGATATGTATGCATGCTTCTCCATACATGATTTTGACACCAAAATCTATACCCTAAAATTTAAGTCATATGCCCTCTAATTGACGAACACTTGAAGTTACAATTGTCGTCATATAAGATATCGGACGATGTTGTAATGGAGAGAAAACTTCATGACTGAATAAGATTGCACATGAAGGTTTTACGTTCTTTAGATTAGTCGACTTAATTGAGTTACTCAGTGAGATCTGGAAACTTAAGGCATAAAGAAGGGATAAAACATGTTTACAATGCAAAATGACTTTTGGCAATGTAAATCCCTTAAATGTCTAGAAATTGCAAATTTGTTTGTCAATCATTGTTCGACAAGTTACCATCTTGAATACTTTCATTGCTAGCAGATCAACTGATGTGATGAAATTATGTCAATTTGGATTCTAGTTTTCAAGGAAAATACTATGGTTATTATTACCGGGGTAATTTTATTTTCTTGAATGGTATTATCGAAAATACTAAAATTGAATTTTGTAAATTCTTTTGCGAATGTATTAATGCAACGTTACACCGTAAACGTGGTTTATTCATTTATTGATCTACAAACCTATGGTTGAGGATAGAGTCAATTTACAAATGAAAGATAAACCTAAAACTCTTTTTCATGAGTAAAGAAGGAGTAATAAGGATTTTAGAAATGTCAAATTCAAATCCGTAACTCATAGCAAATTTTAATAGTTAAGAAAAGTGCATTTTTGAGTTATTAAAAGTTACCGCTAATTGGTTATAAGGCAAACTAGCATATTTGTCTAGTAGTTGTGCTTTGACCATTTATAGGCACTACATACCATTTTAGGGTTGGTAGACCTATTAAGGAAGAAATTGCATGTCAAATCTTTAAAGTTAAAAAGCATTTGATGGGTAAGTCATCATTTACGAAGTAGAGTACACTCTTAAACACTATAAGTAATTGTTGCGAATGTGTTTTTCAAAAGTGTAAGAAAGTAAACACAACACTAATTATTTTCACCGATTATGAAACATTTTCAATGTTGTCAAGTTCAGTGGGAGAATTGTGTTGTATTACTGATTTTGAGTCTATTAAAACATTCTCTAAGTCAGTGGGAGTTACAAGATTTGTTGTCTTGGTAATAACCCATGTTATCTTTAATATGTCCTAAGATAATTACTTTCGAATTGTTGACACTAATATCTTCAAAGATAGTTATGTACTGATTCTTGTTGATTAAGTGGTTCTACATCTACTTGTAAAAGCTAATATATGTGGCACAATCATATTTTGTATAGACGAACGTTAGACGTGATGTTTATCTTATATATGAGGTTGTTCCATGCACAAGTGGGAGAAATGAACATTGTGTGCAAGAAACAACTCATAAAGATATGATTCTCTTGTCTTTAAGATAAAAGACTAACAATCTAATTAATATTTAGATCATGTGTCAATATGATTAAAAGACTACTTAAAAGTATATATATCATTCACTTTAAGAAACACTTGTTGTTTTGATTTAGTCATGTAAGAGCTTGGACTAAATTGTAAACTCAAGGGTAAAATATCCACATGTCGTAAGATCGGGCGTGGAATGTTTTTGAAGTTTCTTAAAATGGACTAATTCCTGGAATGACATAAGATACATAGAGTAATCTTATACTACTAATGAAACCTAGTGATGTTCATATAATAGTATAGGAGTGAATTAACTTGAAAAGATGAATGAAACCTAGTGGTGTTCATGATTTACTTTAGTTATACATGTTTATGATTTATTGTATAAAGTCGCAAACATAAAGTCTTGGAAGACGTTTAATATAAAGTAAGACGTTAATGTATTGTCTCTATTTCACTAAAGACATATACATGTAATGTGTAATGGACTTATAACTTTTATGAAGTGACTTTGTATTAAAAGTACTTGAGTTATAAAGCATGCAAAATGGTTAGGAAATCTATTATACCATTAAGATGATTTAGTTGGTATATAGGTAAGCCTAAAGATATATATTTATCTTAAATATTGTTAAGATTGACTTACAATATTTCCCTAAATGAAATACATCATTGTTATGGCATGTTCATTAGGAGAATCAAAATTCTCAATATGATGGTGATGTTTGATTCAAGATAACTATATCTTCCTTTAATCCAAAAGATATCAAGGTTAGAAAGTTGAGTATGACTTGAGCTAAGAAGATTAATAAGATACCATTATATATGGAATGTGATGAATCACATTATATCTTAAATGGAGTTCGGATTTTGCTAAACTACTTATGAAGTGGATTGTTTAGAAAATAAAGAGTATGGAACGGCCATTGTGTTTTGTAATGTCCCATATAGATAACGTTGGAGTGTTGATCTATTTGCTATGTATTTAAAGAGTAATTTTAAGTTACTAAAAGCAAGTGGGAGTTTTGATCTTGAAAGATAAAATTACAAGATACATGATCTTCTAAAATACACTAGTAATTATCATGAGGTAGGCGTGTAAATGCTAAACCTTAAGATAAAGGAATTTATGTCATAGGTCCGTAAGGATATCTCGGATATGCGATTTATATGCTGAGAATTATGAGTTACAAATAATTGTTATGATTTGTTACCAAATATTGTATTGGGTAAATTACTCATACTATGAACGTTATAGATGTTGTCCAATAAGATAATCAAATTTCGGTTTTGGTTTATCTTAAATAGTTTGACTAGAAATTGAAGATGAGTTTCGTCAAAGGAAGAAAAACGCCAATTGTGGTGGTTTAATCTTTGTGTCGAAATTATATGGACAAAATTGTACACATATTTAATGTATGTATTGGAATAGATTATTAGTCACATTTAAGTAATTAATTGTGATTGAGTATTCTTTCCTAAATACATTAAATATATAAAGATTTTGATGGTCATATTTTAATTGACAAATTTGGATATGAATGAACTATTTCTTGAATGACTACTTGAGAAAGGACTTAAGTAATCGAAATGAGTTTATTACTTCAAAATATAAATCTTTGGAAAAGTACAAAATGTAATTATCCGTGAATGGATAAAAGCATGCATCTAGGAGATTATTCTTATGTTTAATTTGAAATCCAAGATTGGATCTAAATTTGAATAAGATGATTTCTGAGTATTCCTAAAAGCTAGTGGGAGTATTATGGTTATTTTCTTAAATTATATGTGTTAAATAGACATGTAAGAAAGTAAGTTTTCATTCAAATTAAATGTTGATTTGGTTTAGATTTGAGATGAAACTTTACTTTGAAGATTTAGAAAATAAGATGTACATAACCTTGGAACAAATAAATTTATTTATTTATGCGGTAGAAATACAACGTAATATGCCATGTAGTAAGTTTACATGGATATTTAGGACATGAAGGAATCTAAATCTGGTTTGAGAAATTTTCATGTGTGTGAAGTTGTATTTATATCATGCTTAAATGCATGATGATTTGAATATATTAATCTATTTAAGAAGTTATTAAATAACTTGTGTAATGAATATTCTGAAGGAATATGTTTGAAAATAGAATAACATCCTAAATCTTGGATCGGCTTCCATATTCTATAGATGAATAATTTGTCAATCGTTGTGCAAATTATCATAGCCAACAAACTTGAAGTTTTGGTTGGAATCAAACATTACATAATAGATATTAAAGGTAACGTATTTATATCTTTTATGAAAGGGTGTAAAACTTGAAAAGATATAATTGAGGTAACACTCAATATTAGTCATGTGATCTTTGGAGATGACATGTTGATTAAAGTTGCATTATACATTAAAGAATTAGAATACTTTGAACTTCAAATGTGTTTTGGAAGTTTAGGAAATTGGTGATCAAGGATGTTTCACAATTTTGATACTATGTGGCAATATCAAATTATTTGAATGCATATGTACAAGAGTTTCAGTGAAATTGAATTCTTGAAGAAAGTATTCTCAAAATCCCAATAGGTCAAGATTGGTTATTTTATGCTTTGCCAAACAAGTATGAATGTCATTACTAGAGGCATGATGCATGTACCAGTTTTATGCATTGATCTATTTTTAGTATTTGGATAAAGGATGTAAGACATTATTGAATTGATGAAATAAAGATTGGATTTCGTTTATTTTCTGTTATTTGATTTTGTATCCTATTTTACATGTTTTAAATCCATGAGCATTATGATGTTTCTAAATGTCCGTTGTCGATTAATAATATGGGAGTATTATTAAACTAAGACAATTCAAAATAGTGACGGAGTATACTTGAAAGTATATTGGTCAATTTTGGATGATATTTGATGGATCAAATATTGGACTTATCCCAACTATATGATTTTACTTTATGGATCTTTGTCATCAAGTAATTCATAAATAGTTATCCTTAGACCTGAGATACCAGGAAACTGTCGTGGATCTAGTGCATTTCTGTGGAATAGTCTAACGCTAAACGTAACTGGTAGCTATAAGGATTATTTCCGGAAGTGTTGCAAAGTTCATAAGTTTTGCTTGTAGTCAAAATGGGATTCGTTTCCTTCAAAATTTATTTTGAAGTATAATACAGCTGGGCCACTCGGGGGAGTAGTAAGATATTTGTGCGGCCGCACCCAAATTTGTTTTGGTGATCTTGCTATATCCATAAACGAGAAACAAAATGGTTAATGTAAGGAATGACTGAGATCCATATCCTATTAACGTTTGTATTTGAAATGAAAGGATAATAATAATGATTTAATCATTAAAAGGTTCTTGTCCAGGAGACCTTACCCGGTTTGTACTAGTGACATTGCTAGTGTAACTAGACGCTAGTCAATGTGATCACGATATTAGAATTTTGTCCAAGTGGGAGCTGAAAGTTTATGGACTTAAAATTAATAGTCGTGAGATAGGATCGAACTCGGGATCACGGGATTGCACACATAACGTAAAGGGTTAATTTATTTATTAAATATATATATATTTTATATATTTATTAAATCAAACCAAAGCTTAACTAACGATCGTTAATAAATAATAGTTAAGTTATAACGACCGTTATGGAATTAAATAGAAGCTAAAAGAAGAAGGAAAAATTACACAAACACCCCTGTAGGAGGGTGTTAACCGCCGGCTTATAGAGGGGGCAAAGGGAAACTTTTGTTTCCTAATTTGTTATTACTTGGAAAGCAAGTTTGCCAAGCCTATATAAACAAACCCCTAGCCTCATAATTTTTCAATCCCTCTCTTTCTTTTTGCTCTTTGATCGCCGGCCCCACCTAACCCAATTAGGGTTTCGTTTGGTTTTCGATCTTGTCTATTTTATCTAGTCCTAGCCCCTCTCTAGGGTTGTTGGGTAGATATTCCATAAGCGTTGAAGCTCGGTTTGTTCGTGCTAGACTCACGGTTAACTCGCTGTATTACGTGTGTACAAGAGCGTGATATAATCTTCCTTTAGATTATATTCTTGGTAGTGTTCGTGATAAACCCTAGTTGTCGTTCGTTCCGTCGTCTTGTGGATCTTGCTAGGATAAAGGTATGTAACCCTAATCTTGATTAATATAATTGTGTTAAATTAATGATCTTGTTAATCGCTTCCGCTATGCGTTCTTTGATCCATATTAGGGTTTTAAATAATTGTTATGAACTCTATAAACCAACACTTTTATTATATAAAAAATTTTATTTTATTTTTTTAGTAACGAACTATTAATATAATATTTTTTTATTTATTTTTTAATGATTTAATTCCATCAGTAGTATCTTTTTCTAGAATTTTATTATCTTTAGCTTAACATCAATTTTTACATATTTTTATCAAATTATAACTTTTTGATTTTTAATAAGTTTTATTTTATTTTAATTATAACATTCATTGCTAAAGAAATAGTAGCAGTCTATTATAATCCGTAGCCGCATTAGTGAATACTGAGTACTTCTATAAAACTTCTAAACCAACCTACCAAAAAAGTACCAATGGTGAATAAAAATGTGTGGATAGACACATAAATCAAATCAATATCTCTATTTTGTTAACAGACTGAACATATGATCATCATATGTTGTTTGATTGAATTATAAATTTGTCAACAAAAATATGAAATAAATTATAAGCTTGCTAGAATAAGCAATTAAATAGCTGCCAATTGTGCGAAGTTAATTGGAGTCACAAATTGTTGTCCACCATTGTATAAGGTCGTTGCTGCGAGCTCAGACGCATATTGTGTTGGATGGTACAAGTCCCAGAAGAGGTAGTTGTTGCGATTCGAGCACAAATTTGCTTTTGAGGTACATATCCTTTCTCCGTTCAACCAACCTTCGCCACAACATGCAGTGTCAACAGATGTAAAATCTGCAAACAATACAACGTAACTGTCACCAAATGTTTCGGTAACTAGTGGTCTTCTTGCTAAGAGAAAGTAGAACGTAGCAAAAAATAATCTAATAGTTTACTTACTAAATAGTTGTGGATGGTTGATGACATTGATTGTCATTTCATATGAATTTCCGAGTGCATACTTCATTCCTGCCAACTCGTAAGTGAGTTTCTTTAAGAGCGCATCAAGCGAGGAATAAAAAGCTTGAGCAAAAGTGTTTTCCATCTCCAAACATCCACCAGTGCCATTGTGAATTCTTTGTGATGGGCAACATCCAATTGGTGCAACGCTTATGATCCCGAATTTCCTTGCTCCCAGATTGTACAAAGCCTTGATATTTCCAACACTTAGTTATAATTTGAAGGGAAAAACATTTGTTTACATAGCTCTAAGAAAAACCTTACATTTATGTGACTATCGTAAGCTGTCATTAAGGAATTGATGAAAACAGCAGGATTAACGGTACTCCGGCTTTCAAAATACCCAAAAATGTCATTGCTTCCGATACTAATTGCAATCATGGATTTTTCGAGTACATTCTTAGCTACGTCCCGGCCCTTTAAGTATGACATAATGCTGCAAACAGTCTCAAATTGCTTGATTTGCGCAGACATAGATACTATATTCTGTTCACAGTTAAATTGATGCTATTAGAAAAGATGAAATTTTTTTTTTTTTTTTTTTTTTTTTTTTTATAATCTTCTAAGGTTTCACGATGAAGAATATGAGTGGTCATCACATATGTGACATTACATTAAATAACTTACTAAACGGACATACCGAGTCTTTTCCAGTCACTTCTAACAGGCCAGATGCTCCAGAGGCGAAGTTTACACCTCTAAACATCTTAGTGTTGAGGCCAGTTTTCAGAAAATACAAGTATGGTTGCGGGCTTCTTTTATGCCCCAATAGCTTAGCTGAAATGAAACCCGAGAAAAAAAAAGGAAGTTAAAACAATCACATTTGTACTCTCTAAGTTACAAATCAACATACATGTTTTAAAATATGATTGCAAAGGCTTGTTGACCATCTTTAGTGAATACTAACATATTAGAGTGAGAGTAATTTCATAATACTAACATAGAAAATCAGCACTATTGTAGCCGTTGCTGAAACGTCCTGTAGGAATTTCATTTGGAAAATCAATCCCATTGTGGGGAAAATCAGCTCTGGCTTTGCTTGTAGGCAAAAAAGAGTTCGTCCCAACATCGGCTGTCGAGTCACCAAATATGAAAATTGGTGGGATAGCACTACGATATGCCTTTGCGGCATTAGAGACTTGTAAATTGACAAGAAAAGTTCCCACGAGAAGAATAAAAAGCACACTGTATAATTTCTCCATTGGAAGGTTACAAGATAGATTTATTTCCTAGTGGATATTTTGTGTTTTGAGAAGGGTATCCAAACTTATCTGTCATTTATAGACCTTGATCAACCATAAGACAAAATCATAACTTGGTCATGTGTATCGTAATAATCTACGAAGTGAAACTAGAACAAATGCATATGTTCAAGACCAGAAATCATTAATATTTCTTGTTTCCTCTACTACCCTTTTTGTTTTGACATTACGGTCCTTTTAGAAAGGGTGGTATCTCGCTCAAAAGTCGTAAACAATCTTTGTTTTGGTGTTATGCTATGTTTGCGCGGTAAATAAAAGGGTAAAGTGGTCAAATATGTATGATATGGACATGATTTGCCGTCTATTTCACAATGTACTGTAATATATGTATTTGAACTTTACTGATGTTGCTTTGCAATGTGACCAAGTCTTTAATGATCATTTATAAAACAATAAAGTTGGCCTAGCTAGTCCAATCATAAAAGCTCTTAACTAAATTCTATAATCAGTTTACAAAATTGTAAATTTACAGATAACTTATTTGATTAGGTGATCTATTAGACCATGTTTTCTGGAAATCACATTTTTGAATTCTGTTTTTGTTAGTGTTCTTAATCGGCTAGTACTGTGTGTGGATGGAAGAAATTGGCATCTAACCCTCTACAAGCCAAATTCCAAACTGCACCAACAACGACCAACACACTTAGCCCTATTCCTAAACAACCAAGCCCAAAATTTTGTAAAAACTTTAAGGATGCTCGTGGTGGCTTTTTGATTGTTATCCAAATGAGAGATGGGTAACCAAATGTCAAAGGCAAGGCGATCCCCCCGATGAGTGGTCCTAGACTAGGTAGAAATGGGAATGCCACCGATATGAAGAAAGTTAAACATCCAAAGAAAATCTTGATTCCTATACGTGTTGATTTAGGGCATTTTGTGCTTTTCCGGTTTGCATATGCACGCTCCAAGTTGTCATACACAACCATACTGTATATCTGGAAAGATGCCAAACAAGTTATGCTAACTTGAATGTATATGAGACAGATCAAAGGTTTTGATGTGTGGTTGTTAAAGGTAGTTGAGAGTGCCGTTAAGAGTCCTCCATCAATTGGAATCTGCAATCATTTTGGAATTTATATAAGTTAACTGATCTTCAACCTATGGGTCGCTTTAAATAAATATGGGATAGTTTCTTACCTTATTACCGAACGACCAATATCCAACAATTGCAAGGGGGAAGAAACAAAATGCAATAATAACATATGATGCTGTCACTCCTTTCCACATGAGCTGTGACGATGGGCGAATTGGGGTTGATGGCATTGTACCCTATACCAATAAAAACAAACCCGTTAATCTGCATCATAGAATACTTAGAGTAACAACAAACCAAAAATGGTTGCAAAGTTTGAGAAAATGAAAGATGTGTGGATGTACCTGTATCTCCAAGACAACATTATGGCCTCTAAATACAAGAGCAATGATCCCGAGTGCATTCAAAATGCTTCGTGTGCGACCAGCCTCTGATGAGACAACCTCAGATGGATTGTAAACAGTGTCGGCTACCCTTCCTTTAGCAACAAAATATACCCATAAGATCGTGCAGTATCCAACGACCATGATTGCTCCAAGGAAAGATATTAGCGATACTGAATGCATGTCAGGACAAAGCATAGAAACAATAATTGCCAAACAAGTGAAAACCAAGAACCATTGGGTGGTTGACAGGGGGTGTTTGGAAGAGCAATCTTCACAAACAAGTTGATAGAAAAGTTTCATGGTTCCACCTCCTGTGATAATGAGCATCACACATGTGCCCCCTGAGAGATACATCACTGGGAATATGGCCAACACTCTCCCTAATTTTGGACCTACAAAAGGTTATTTAGATAAAGATAAAACTACAAGAATCTATATTTGTTGGCAAATGAAAGGTATATATTTTGTCATGCATACCAAAAGCAGCCATTGAAAGATGAAGGTATCGGCTGTAGCGAGTACCAGGAACCGATTCATGAAGACTAACTAGCAACCCAATAGTGTAGAACTGCCATATAAATGCCACAGACAAGCATGTAATCCCCCAAAACCTATAAAATTTGATTAATGTTATACTTATATTCATAAGGATATATATATGTATAACGTTCAAAACATTTGAGTAAACCTGACATGCTAGCAAGTTGTGTGTTAAATAATCTCACTTAGTTCGTATTGAGCAAATAACTAAGTAGTATAACTAACCAACCGAGGTAGACGAATGCTAGGGGAAGAAGGAGTGTTTGGACTCCGACTCCTGAGCAAAGTAAATGAAACATAGCCGTCCACGAATTCCCTTTTCGTGTGCGAGTAATTGGAAGCCAATCATCTGGTGATTGGTTTGGATTACATTGCTCAGATTCCTGAATGCCCTTGAATACGATATCACCTTTATCACTTAGTATATGTATCCTGTTCTCTAATGCAACTTCTTGCCTACATTTAACCACTATCTCACCCATGTGTACGTGTTCTTAGGGATAAACTTTTATGTGTGATTATAAACATATATGGGTGATAACTATATATGCATTTACAGCATTACTTGTGAAAAAGACATAGTCTCTTTTAGTCAACATGAACAGCTAATTAAACTAGTGGGTCGTAGTGACGTAATCATGGATGCGTACGCTTACGATTGGGATGTGTTATTTTGTGGCATAAACTTGTGAATGGTTAATAAAGAAGGTCCATGTGAATCAAGAAATAAAGATTCTTGTATATAAGAAAAAACCTTTCACACATAAATTAATAAATAGAAATATCTTGACCGAATAATACAAATGAATCATTTTCTAAGAGTCGTCACACAAATAAGGAGTTTTCTCCCAGACTCTAGTACTTTTTAAAAAGTATTTACTGTAAAATATAACTACTGTCAGCAAAACAACCATTGTCTCTATGATAACTAATTTGCTATCTGATTTTTATTTGATCCATAAAAGAAAACAACAACAAATAAACATTAGTCTGCCATCGTCTACATCGATTGAAGGACGAGTAGGTGTATATGAAAAGGGTAATAAAAAGATGCATCGAAGATCAAACTGCATATATTTATCACTAATTTTGTAGACGAAATTCTGACTTCTCTTTTTATAGTTTATTATCATAGGATGTATTTTGTAATCATGTAATACAATAATGATGTATTGAAATCAATAATAGTGGCCCAGAAAATCATCGACAGATCGACCCAAATCCCAATCCAGCTATATCATTTTGACCAGATGCTCAGAAGTTACCCACATCGACCCGTTCGTTATATAGCGTTTCCGCCCCCAGACATTTAGAGACCTCTACTTGATAGCCAACGCCTGGCTATACACGATAAACTATTTATTTATTTAAATTCGCTAAGAAGAAAGCTAGAAACAGTATGCTAGGCAACGACTTCTGAACATTAGACAACTCCCAGACTTCCTACAGATTACAATAACTGAAGAGCTACCACTACTGCAAGTTCAAACATCATTTTCGACCGTAACTTTCTACAACATCAGTACTAAAACCGCCAAGATTAACAAAATAACATCTTTCCATGTACACCAATGAATATGCACTCATCTGAAGATACCCAGCATCATGTTTTACTTCCTGCCAGTGGTTCCAATGCGAGGTTTGCCTTTAACTTCAGTCTCCTGCCATATTTACAAGCAGTTAATAACTTATCATTCAGCATAAAGAAACAGGTTATATGAGAAGACATATAGATCTCAAACCTGAGGCAAATGCAAGAAGATATTGGATTTTGCGGTTGCTGGATTATGATTTTCTGCACCCTTGCTCCAATCGTAGCATACCTTAAGATCACAAGTATCATTTCATATAATTACTGATAAATCAAACATGTGTAAGAGACAAGGTCCTAGATTATTTTTCAAATGTTCAAAAATTACATAAGATTCCATAGCATATCATATTCATATAATACCCGTCCCGGCAGGATTGGGTATTTAGTTGTATATTATATTCATATAAGCATATATAGAACCATAATTGTCAGCTAAACAATACCGCATAAGCATATAGGGAGCCGTCATTGTTGAAGCTGCCGCAAGGTATAGGTTGATTGCATCTTAACATTGCCTGCACAGGACTCAATTTATCAAACTTTCTCCCAAATAAGCAAATTGACAATTGCATAAAAATGAGATAAATATACAAGTCACAAACAGTGATGTGCAATATCTCCATTACACTGGTCTGTGTAGCTCAAACTAATTAAAATTTAATGAAAATTATCTTGGAATATACAGAATGCTGATGTGTATTCTTTATCAACATGGAAAATATAAACACGTCCACCCACAAGAAAAGCACCCACAATTCAACGAACGTGGTTAGCTATTAGTAAAATGACCAACATATGCTTTGCATTTAGCTAGACAGTGAAACTAGGGTAAATCAAATGAATAGAATATAATTAATAATTAACTCAACAGATATCTAAAGGGGTAAAAAAGGAATTCTAAAAAACGAGATGCAATTTCATAACCACATTAACTTCTAAAAATTATTAGACAAATATGAAGTTAGAATTCTTGTGTGACAGGACACATAATAAGATATTGCTTTTGCAAATTCTTCTAGACTACAATTGTGGTTACACTTTTAAAGATTTAAAAGTGATATGAACCAAATCAGATCAGAAAAAAGGAATCAAATCAAAGTACCAATTTAAATATTTAAAAAAAAATCAACTTATGAGTTTAAGTTTTGCAAAATTACTCGACTTTGAAAGTTAAAGAGGTGCAAAGTTATAGAGAAAATATAACGTGTTATGGTGAAAAGAAGAGGATGAGTATTTAAACAATGACAAAGTAAGCAATAACATAATCGCAAATTGATAAGTGAACTGATTATAGAAAGATCACCTTCAATCGTTGTTTGCTATCTTTGTCCCAAAAGTTAAAAGCACCATCAGATCCTGCAGTTGCAAATGTGTGATGGACCTGAAAAGCGAAACAACGGGCTAACAATGTTAAAGTTTGCAACGACAAGCTATTCAAATTTACCATTAGCAGTAATAACAAAACATCTTACAGGATGAAAACTAAGTGAATTGACTGAGTATATATCATTCTGCTCTCTGTGGCATTTGAAAGTGAAGTTTTTACTTAGATGTTGTTCATCAAGATGATGTACACCAACTCGCCCTTCAATCGATCCAACCTAACAAGCATAGACAATCATCATAACAATAAATCTTCGATTTTCAAACAGATATATAAAGGAATAAGATGATAATCATACGCAGTAGAAACTAGAAACATACCAAGAAACCCTGTTGATCTGGAAATGCAGCAACACATCTGGTCTGGTACTTCAGGGGGGAAGTGATTCTCTTAAACTCGGTCTGTTATAATCCAAAACCACGAGGTCAATATCATGTATTTTGAAAATTTTGGGATATACAGAAAATAAATAAAATGGTGGTACCTGAGGGTTCTGCAAGTTGAATACTATAAGATTTCTATCTGCAGTTCCAACAACCATTAGTGGATGTTTCACTGAAAGTGCATAGCAGCGTTCCGGTAGTTGCTGAGTGTGAACTGGAGTTTGTTGTCGCAAGTCCCAGTATCTAAAAAAGGCAGTATTATGTTAAATTAAAGTAGAAACGCAATTAAGAATACAGACACAGGCTTTGATATTAATTTTTCCAAACAGGTGGTTGGAAATCACTTTTAACCTATAATATAGAATACTTTAATATGCAGAAAGATAAAAATTTAAGAGTGAAGTCCTCAAGTCATTATAACCAGTCACCGCTTTTAGCAAATAATAAGTTCCAAAAAACAATGAAATTTCAGTTAACTGCACACCTTAGAGTCTTATCCCAGCTTCCTGATACCAAAAGGTTCATCTCTGGAATCCAAGCAACTTCCTTCACTGGAGCATCATGCATAGCCACAGTTACTGGTGGGCCACCAGAGAGTAACGGCCACATTTTCACTTGTTTGTCACAGCCTCCGGAGAAGACTGTTGTTCCATCGTCCTTCCAAGCTGAACACAAAACCTGCAAGTAAGAAGCCAATAAGGAGATGGAAAGGAGCAATTTTCAGACTGTAAAACAACCATTAGAAAACTATAACCCAAATATTAGACACAGTCTGTCTTACCGGTTGGTCATGTGCTATTGAAGCTTTTCCCACAGACCCAACAGAAGTTCCAGTTTTTGTTATCTCCCAACATCTCACCTGCAATTGTTCCGTAGTATAATGAAAATCAGAACATAAACAATACATGACTCTAGATCACATTTACTTTATTTCCAATCCAGGTAATACCCAGTTTCTTTACCCAATCAGGTTAGCAACCTAGCGGAATTTGAATATCCATTCTACTTAGGTAACTAGGGAATTCAAGTAACCAATTTCAAAACTTCGTGACTGGGATATAACCAAACTTCCATTTTGTTGCCAATCAGGTCATTAAACTTAGTAGAGTTCACTGTGCATATGCACGTTGAACTATTTACCGCTAATAAGAGCGCGTTGTATAACCACAAACAGCAAGTTTAGTGACTTAATTAACAGAAAGAAGTTAGTTTAATAACCTACTTGACAAAAACACAATTTGTTACCCAAAATTGTTAATAAAGTGAGCATTAGTATTCAGCTACTAACCCTTTCAGCGAAATACACTCGGAACCAGAGTAATAGACAAATTTAACTAGTTTGCAGACACTAAACAAGCTTAACAGACATTTTCCCTAAAACGATCATAAAGAGTCCAAAATCAACACGTATTTGAATGGTCCACGTAACAGACACACAGAATGCAAAACAAACATAAGAACTACTGTATAATACTTAATAAGGCAAAATTTTCACTAAAATGTAATGATATTCATTCCATTACCGATATAGGGATGTGTCCTTGGTATCACTAACTAAATAAAAGTTGCAACTACAAGCACAATACACAATTTCGCAAATGTTGTCACATTTATAAGCAACAAATCCAAAATACTAAACCGGACATTTACGAATTCTTTTATTCCATCAACGTATATAAGGTCACCTTAATGCCATCAATAGCCAGTGGCACATCACCATTTCATCTAACTAGTAGTACATTCTATCGTAAAAGTTTGTTACATCAATTAAGTTTACATATTGGCATAAAAAAACATAATGTAGTTTCACCGAATTTTAGGATTATCTTCTGATGTAGCCAAGGTAGTTAAAGGCGAAAGCAACCTCAAAGCGACATACCTTATCTAAGGCGAGAAGCGACAAAAAGAGAGTGATTGAGTTAACTTTTTACCCTTTGTACATATGATAGTATCAAATATAGAAACAATGATTATATAAAATCTTCATTTTTAATTAAAAAACCACAGGAAAGAAGTTTATTTAAATACATAAAGCCTAATATAAAAGATCAGGACCGGCTGTAAAACTTCATTAGCTAAACAAATAAAAACTAGCCCTTATATAAAAAAAGTGAGTCCTTTTCGGTCACTTCTCAGTCACCTACCAACGCTTTTTCTCGCTCTAGTAAAACACCTCGCTTCCTTGGAATCAAACTTTAGGATAAATCGCTTCGCTTCGCTTAAGCGCCCGCTTTTTTCTCGCTTTTGACTACACTTGATGTAGCAAACTATTGCCACGTCATGACTAAAACTTCCATCACAATCCACAACTTCTGAAAAGTCCATTACATTTTGACACAACAAATCCTATTTCTATATAAAAGATTGCTACATCAACTACAATCACACTTCACAATTCCAGTAACTACATATCATTTCGGTACTGACTAAACCGAATCCCGATCGAATAACGTATACCTTATTCTGTTAGCAACATATACAATTGTTTCAACTGTCATTAGAAAGCCAGTGCCATGTCACCATTCTATCTAACTATATATATAATCGTTATATCAAGTAAATTGTTAAATTTTGGCAGGACAAAGCCCATCTACCAGTACCAACCGAGCCAAATTACAAGTTCTTAATAACATAATAGCACCTGACTATCAATCTTGTCACTGTTTCGGAAAGCTTCTTAGCATCAACTACAATCACAATTTACAATTTCGGAAAAGGTGTAGCATTTTGGCACAACAAACCCCAAGTACAAAACCGACTGAATATGCATATACATTTAAGTCACCTTATTGTCATCAAACAAAAGCTAGTGGCGCGTCGCCAGTTAATCTAACTAAATACTACTACTCATAAAATTTGTTACATCGAGTAAGTTTGTTAACATATATACATGTCCTAGCGTTAATATACTGTTACGACCCCACTTGTATCATATACATACATGTTCTCAGTACCACTAAAGACCTAGTGCCACTATATTGTTTTGTCTGACAAAAAAAAAAGTTGATCACAAAAGCTACAACCACAATATTAGAAAGTTCATTACATTTTGGCACAACTAACTCTAAGTTAACTAATGAACTGAACCAACTTACCACTACATTCATTCCATTAAAACACACACAAGTCACCTTGAAATTAAAGTTTGTCACATCAAGTAACGTGGGTACATTTTGGCGGAATAAACCGTAACTAATTAACCAAACCGAGTTGAAAATTTGTCACCTGATATTTACATTAGTTAAGATTGCTACATTTTGGCGCAATAAACCAGTAACTAACAACGCAAGTCGAATCACGAATACTTACTATGAAAGTTTGTTACATCAACTACAATACAGCCACAACTTATCAAAATTCTGTCACATTTTGGTGCAACAAATCCCAACTACTAAACCGTACCAAATTACAGAACTTAAATTCCATTACAAATGTATGCGTCTTCGGTATCACAAAAAAGCTACTGCCACATCACCAATTCATCAAACTACCTACATATACTATGTATAAAAGCTTGTTGCATCAGGTAAGTTCATTAAATTTTGGCGCGATAAATCGTGATTTACTAACTAAACCAAATTACGAGTAGCTTTATTCCGTTAACAACGCACACAAGCCACTATCATCAAGTATAGAGTGCCACGAAATATAAAAGTGCATAACATCAAGTAAGTTGGTTACATTTTAACGCAATGAATCCTAAGTACAAAACCAAACTGAATTACGAGTACTTTTATCATAAGTTAGTGCCAGGTCACCAATCACGATTATCACAATTTCGGAAAACTGCATAAAATCAACTACAATATAAACTATTTACATAATTTCCTTTACGTTTTGGCTGAGCCCTAACTACTAAACCGAACCGAATCTATACATCACCATTTCATTTAGCTAACCCTAAGCGAATAAAAAGTAGTCAACAACATTTCATCTAAATAAATAGTAAAAGTTTGTTACGATCCAAAACTACACAAAAACTGACTACACACAGTCAATATCATCAAGGATCTAGTACCACGTCACCGTCGTATACAACAAAATATAAGTTACTTGCATTTTAGCGCAACGAGCCCTAAACACTAAAGCAAAGTGAATTAGTACTTTTATCATAAGCTAGGCCACATCAGCATCAATCTAACTACAATCACAATCCGCAGCTAAACAAAAGCTAGTGCCACGTCATCATTTCATTTAATAAAGCTAGTTACAATCCACAACTTCACAAAGTTATACTACCTACCGGCGAAACAGAAAACCGAACCAAAAGCGAACAACACGTAGTTAATAAGCTAGTGCCACGTCAGCCTGTCATCTAACTAAACAAAAGGTTATTACATCAACTAAAAGTGCCACGTCATCATTTCATCAAACTAAATACTAGTAAAAGTTAGTTACAATCCACAATCACATGAAACTATACTAGATTCTAGCGAAACAGAAAACCGAGCCAAAAGCGAGCAACGCGTAGTTAATAAGCTAGTGCCACGTCAGCCTGTCATCTAACTAAACAAAAGGATACTAGATCAACTACAAGTGCCACGTCATCATTTCATCTAACTAAACAGTAAAAGTTTGTTACAACATACAATCACACGAAACTATACTACCTACTAGCGAAACAGAAAACTGAACCGAAAGCGAGCAACACGTAGTTAATAAGCTAGTGCCACGTCAGCCTATCATCTAACTAAACAAAAGGATATTACATCAACTACAAGTGCCACGTCATCATTTCATTTAACTAAACGGTAAAAGCTAGTTACAATCCACAATCACACGAAACTATACTAGATTCTGGCGAAACAGAAAACGGAAGCGAAACGAAGTATCGTGTAGTTAAAAACGCACCTGATTGTCCCAGGAGGTAGCAACTAGATAATTAGCCTTAGGACTAAATGAAAGACTTGATATACCATCAGTAGGAGGTGATACAACCTATATTTATAATATTTATACAAAAGTTATAAATATATAAATATATAAAAAAAAGTTAGAATTAATTAAAAGGTGTGATGATGATGATACCTCAGTTGACTTGTTTGGATTGGTATTTGTGGATGAGCTAATGCCAAATGCAGACATTGTGATTTTATTAAATGTGACTGAGACCTGATTTTTTGATTTAATCTCTGAATTATAGTTATGATTTATATAAAAATATCAAGAATTGTGTTTGTTTAATAGCGTTGTAGTGACGCTAGAAAGTGCTACGGATTTGGGTCGGGTTTGGGTTTTGTTTGGGTTTTTTGTTAATAGTTTGGGTCGAGTAGGTGTTGTGTTTGACCCAATGTGAGCCTTATCTTATTGGATCCAAAAGATATATAATTCAAGTTTTTCTTTGTTATATGTTGTATTTTTGTTTTTATTTATAATCTAAGAGATTAAACTTAATCATTTATTATTTAAGATTAAATCTACAAGCTATCCCATAAACGGGTTTGGTCAATATAAGTCGCCGGTAGAACATCGCACTATCCTTAAGTCTCGCCTTATGATTCGAATATTTCCGGCTGATGCTATATGCCCTATTTGTCGCAAGGCATGTTTGGACTCTTTTGGGGAACATGCGGTTCATTGTAAAGAACTTCTGGGCTTCAAATACAGACATGATTTTGTTAGGGATGTTCTTTACGACATATGTAGGCGTGCCGGGATCCCCGCCAAGAAAGAGGTACATGTGAATTTCTTGACCGAACCGTCAGATGGAAGATCTACACTCAGACCTGCTGATGTTTTGGTTTTTGGATGGGTTGGAGGTAAACATGTGTGCGTTGATTTGACAGGGGTTTCTCCTCCCGTGGGGCTAGTCAGTCGAGATTTTACAGCGGATCAGGCTGCTATAAAAGCCGCCTCGTGCAAAGTGAATAAACACGAGAAAGCATGTGTTGAAAATCAACACGTGTTTATTCCTTTCGCGTTTAATACATTTGGTTTCCTTGCACCCGAGGCGGTGGAGTTACTAACCAGAATCCAACGTGTTATGAATAGTAATGTTTTGTCTCCTAAATTCACAAACGTTGTATTTAATAGACTTGGTTTTCCTATACAAAAAGGGCTAGCGGCGCAGCTTGTTGCCCGTTTGCCTTCTCCAAATATGTAAATTATAATTATTGTATTGTAAAAAAAAATTAAATCTTATAAAAAAATCTACAAAGGGACATTTTATCAAAATGTCCAAAAATTGCAAAAAAAAACGACGAAAAACTAAATTTGTAACTTTTTCGAATAACTTTTTATTAATGATTGATATTTCACTAGTGAGAAAAAAAATGAAATATCACTAGTGATAACACAATGAAATATCACTAGTGATATTTCATTGTTTTTTCACTAGTGAATATCACCACTGATAAATCAGTTCGGAAATTTTACAACTTTAATCCCTCCGCCCAATTTTTAAATTTTTTGGATTTGTTTGACGAAAATAGTCTTTCCGTGTTGTTTTTAAATCTTAGGTTAACCTCCACTTTTAGATCAAACCAAAATAAATGGTGAGGATTTGTCGCTTAGGTTGTGAGCAAAAACAATTATGCATTTGAATTTTCTCTTTTTGCTAGCTTGAATTCAACAAAAAAAGTTCTTTTTGTCATTTCACTTACGATGTCTTTCGGTTTTGTTTTTGAGTTGTCCGAATTATTTGTGGTAAAAAGTTCATCACAACTTGCCTGTGGGTTAAGTCAAATGCTATAGACCTAAAGCTATAACATCAGCTTACTCCCGTAAGGAATAAGGATCCAAAATTTCACTTGGTCTTGCACTCCTATTATGGTTTATAATAATCAGGGAACGTCTACATGTCATAGATCAAGCGATCCGGGATATGGTCCTCTAGATTATTAAGAAGAAGTAAGGGTTCAAGGGGCACACACTACCAAATTTTTGCCTAACCTTATATTAAAGCTAAGAGGAACAAAAGGTTCTTTTATCATACTTAACAAATAGATCAGGAAGCATAAGCATAACAATTAGAGAAGAGAAACCATAAGAAGCATAACATAGATAATATTAAGGATGCTTGTTCCATGTTAGATTACAAACAATAAATAAACGAGCTTAGATATCAAGTTCATAAAATTGAAATAACTAAATAAGTGATAGATTAACCTAGCCTTCTAATAACAACTCTTACATTCCCCTTGTTTCCATCTTTTTGTGGAGAGTGTGTTTCCTCCAAACCCTTGTAAGAGCTTTGATTTTGGGGAGATAATTTTTCCTTTAGCAAATAGCTTGTACTTATAGTGTATGCACCATATAGTGTAGTCAATAAGCAATATATGTCGTAGTCCTTCCAACGCGCTATTCCAAATGTAATACCTATGACGTAGTTAAACGATCCTCTGGTAGGTGTATTTACATTCACCTCATATCATGTTAATTTCGCATAATTGCATTATTATTTGGCGTTATACATGCACTTTGAGTATGTTTTGTATTATACAGGTTACGCGCGAAAAGAAGTTAAAATGACATTTTTGCACAAAAAGGATAAAAGATACAAAGATATGTGGGTCCAGACAATAATTAAATATCTAGAAGAAAGAAGCAAAGTGCAGCCATTTTTAGTCGAAGTGACATCATCAAAATTCGCACAACTTTGGCTCGATTACTAGAATAGATATTTTAGGCAATTGGGCATTAAATGACCAAGGATTAGTGTGCCGCATTTACTGCATTTCGCCACTTTTTGTTATTGGTCGAGGATAAAATTGTTTGCGCTGATGAAAAGATGCATTCATACTATGTAGGACCCGCAACTCTTCTATAATTTCTATTAAAAAGCAGTTTTTGCTGAGGTCATGAGTATGATGTGTCAATCAAAGGGTCCTTCCACGTAGGCAGTTATATAGATTAATGACATCATATTCATATTTTATTTTTCTTTGATAAATAACAGATAAATTCTTAACCGGTTGGAGTATGTATACTGATATAACTTTTGCCAATCTCAAAGTAAACAGTTTTGTGTAGTCATTTTCTTTACTTTATGACTTTTGTGAGTCTCAAAATAAACAGTATTTTTTTTTCTTTTCATTTCATATTCAAATTCAAGCCCTTTAATCTTTATTTTCAAACTAGATCTCATCCCAATCTTACCTAAGCATTCTTTAAATCTGATCATTTTTTACTATCTACTTTTAGATTGCTTTGAACAATTAAACAGATCTCATCCCAATGTGCATAGTGATGTTTGCCTCGTCCGATATAAATTTCAGGTAATTCATAAATTTCAGGTAATTCTTGCATACATATGTTTGTTTTTGAGCTCTTATTACAGTGTAAACATTTTAAGAATACTTTGTTAGTATTTATGTTGTGAGTATGTTTGACAGATGGTAACTGGTAAGACTAACAAACACAAAGTAGCCTCCATGTGTTTTCTCATGTTTCCTTCCATGTAGAGCTTGCTTATACGATGGTGGGGACAGAGAAATGCGATGTGTTAAGTTTTGGAGTTGTTGCACTAGAAGTGATTATGGGAAAACATCCTGGAGAACTTATATCATATCTACCAACATTGTCTGCTGATGATCTATTGCTAGCCTACCCAAGCTTTAATTTTTGGTCTTGCTCCAGGTCAGAATATACCAATCCATGATGTGCAAAGTTATCACTTAAAATTTTGTTTTTTAAGAATGCTGAGTTCGTTTATGGTATAAATGGTTTCATAAAAATAAGCTTTAACTAGGTTTTTACTCTCGTCAGTTTTTATGTTTAAGCGTTTGCATAAAAAGTCTCTATTTCCGCCTTCTTGGATCATAACCATTTTTGCTTAAAAGAAAAGAGCAAAGTTTAAGCACTGCTATGCCAAAACACTGCAAGGTTTCTATAAAACAAATAATTTTCCAATTGTGGATCAAAAGTAGGTTGTATAAGCAGCTTCTGGAAGTCCAAAAACCACCTGTATGCTTTGTTAGTTTGTTTGGGTCAGTAACTGTTATGTAGGGATGAACACGGGTATCGAAAAACGGTACGTTACCAGAACCGTACCGGTACCGGTTCTCAATACCCGGTGCGGTACCGGTACTACAAAACAAGCGTAAAAAAATCCGGTACCATTGTAATTCGGTACGGTACTAAAACGGGAAAGATCGGTTTTGGTACCGGAGTTCAATATACGTTTAAGAACTTGTATTTATAGTCATGTGTTAAAAGAGTCTCAAACTCGCACTTCTGTTTTGGAATTTTAATCAATAAAACTTCATATTAGTCAATCAAAGCTAAGAGAAGTGAAGCATATTATCATTCCATTTTGATACTAATAAAAGCTTAATCCTAAACACACTGTCTTGTAAAATATTTAAAAATAATACTCCGTATTAAACAAAATGATTCTGATATGAGTTCACAATATATCTTGAAGCATATAAAATACCAACAGTTTTGTAAGAGCAAAGTTTTAAAAGAGCTGCTTTATTATCTCTATCTTTCTAACAATGTTAAATCTATACTTTTTAACATGTTTAAATTCAACCTCATAACCATACTTCACTTTTACACGTCATAAAAAGTAAATAACTATCAAAGCCTACCATTTACAAAGCTTATTAGTACAATCATTTTAGGTCCATGCAGTGCTAACTTCTTGTTATATACTGTATTATTTTAATCACTATTCAAAAATATAAACGGTGCTTTACCCGGTTTAGTACCGTTTTCCCGTATCCGATACCGGTACCAGTTGGTTCCGGGAACAGGACTATGAATATGGGTCGGGAAAAAACCCGATACATCGAAAACGGTATCGGTACGGTACCAAAATAGTACCGTGCTCATCCCTACTCTTATATATAGTTCCTTTCAGTTTGGGTCCCGGGTTAGTTGTATCACTTATCTTAGATAGAGAGACCGTTGTTGTTTTAGTTACATGTCTACTTTAGGTGCTCAAGATATAGTAACTTTTGAAACAAAGATTTTGCATGCAATAACTAATCATATACTTGACATATGTGTAGGTGGATATATTTTTACGTAATGTTGGATCCTCATCGGGTATGTCATAGTAAAATGTTGCAATTCTCTAAGTATTTAAGAAGACAAGATATACACCATTAATCTCCTTAAAATGTAAATTTTCTTTTTACATCTTCACACTTATTTAATTTCTATTATGATTATTTATGCAGAATTTTGTTGTCAATTTGGATGTACCCTGGATAATAAAGCTTGCTTCCGTTGATGGATTTCCGTTTTAAACTTTGATATGTGGTCACTAGACTTCAGTCGCTGATCGAGTATCCATGCTCCTACTATGGTAAGTCATAATTTCCGAAAACTTCAGATCTTAAATTTTGTTTTACTTATGTTTTGTTATGTCTCTTGTCTTTTCAATTTAGTCAAAAGCTTTGGCTATGTCAATGATACACTTTAAGCTAAAAATGATAGCGAGCTTTCTTTCAGGACAACAAATATATCCTTTATACAGTTGTGATATATGTCACGTTAGTGTGTTGCAGTCCAAAATGGATAGTTAGTCCTTTTTGTGATCTTTATTTAGGGAAATAAAGCTTAAATAATATGGTCATATACTCATACTGGATGTATCTCAATGGTTAAAAAGATCTTTAAACAATCTCTTCAGTAATATATGTGATACCAATGTTTTTCTAAGGGCTATTTTACATCATACTTGCACAAATAAAAAGTGATGCTAATGATATGTTTTTATAATGGAACATACAATGTGTCTATGATTTGATTATACATTAGGACTAAGTAGATTGAACTGGGTATGACATGTTGATAATTTTGTTATTAGCTTTTATGAACATAAAAAATGTCAATGTGATTTGATTACACACTTGCTACTGTTTCATTTTTGGTTCACCCTTTTTCAGTAGTACTCACAAGTAAACAAATATACAAGTAAGTATATTTCCAAGATCATAGGGAAATGAAGTAGATATATACTGTACTAACTTTTTTCTTTTGTGCCTATTTCAAAGTCCAACAATTTAACATCTTTTTCACTTTACTTAACAAAAGTGCATCTCTTAATCCGAAACATCTTTTTGAGTGGTACATTTGATGTTACTTTTCAATTTAAATGATATATTTCTCTCTTTTTAATTCAAGCAATTTGTCATTTGTTCCAGGATGTCGTGTAATGTAATGGGGATTCTTTGGCTCCAACTAATATTGACAACAATTTGGCAACAAGTCCTGCTGCTAAACGTTCAAGAGACACTTCTGATAAGGACATCATTGGTCAGAGTTCTTCAACGAAGCGAAAGCTTGTGTCCGTTAAAATTGGAAATCCATGATGCAAGGCATCTTTTCGTCTATCCTACTTTTTTGTTTGTATATTCGTGAACTTGTATATTGACAAGTCTAGAAATACAGGAGATATAGTATTCAAATACTTACCACGGATTATCTTTTTATTTCTTTTACTGATTAGCTACTTATAGTACAAAGGTTTCTTCAGACACCAACAATGTTGTATTAGAATTCAGAAGAGACATGAAACTTGAAATGTATTATACAACATGCAAAATCATTAGTGAGGGAATCGAAGATACATTAGAATCGGACTCTTATTTAGGCGCTATTGTCTCCATGACTCTGTGTGTGCTTTCTTTAGATTTTACCACTTCCTAGACAACTTATGTGGCTGCTTATGTTTATTATGGCCTCCTACGCTGTTGTCGGATTAAAAGATATGAATACTTCATACCAGGATATTTTATGTGAGTTTGAGTTTTCATCAATTCTGTGATAGTGAATTGCTTCAAATTTTTATGTGATGTATTTTATTTGGATCTTCGTCTTCAAATGAGCTTCACTTATTTTCTTATGTTGCCCGTGTTGAACACGGGTTATGAGCTAGTATATATGTATTTGAGGGAACATCAGCTTTTGGCATCTCGTGTGTGTACTACACACTGAATTCACCAAACAAAATGAGGAATGGAAATTAAAGGGAACATTCGTAAAGTATTAAAGTAATATATATATACATGAATTGAAAGTAAGATGCGCATGTGTACCTATTGGAGACGAAAGAAAGTATTTCATTTTTCTTTCAAAATGGTGATAAAAAAATGAAATATTACTAGGGATAACACAATGAAATATCACTAGTGATATTTCATTGTTTTTTTCATTAGTGAATATCAGCACTGATAAAAATTAGTTCGGAAATTTTACAACTTTAATCCCCCGCCTAATTTTTAAATTTTTTGGATTTGTTTGACGAAAATAGTCTTTCCGTGTTTTTTTTAAATATTAGGTTAACCTCCAGTTTTAGATTAAACCAAAATAAATGGTAAGGATTTTTCGCTTAGGTTGTGAGCAAAAACAGTTATGCATTTGAATTTTTCTCTTTTTGCTAGCGTGAATTCAACAAAAAAAGTTCTTTTTGTCATTTCACTTACGATGTCTTTCGGTTTTGTTTTTGGGTTGTCCGACTTATTTGTGGTAAAAAGTTAATCTCAACTTGCCCGTGGGTTAAGTCAAATGCTATAGACCTAAAGCTATAACATCAGCTTACTCCCGTAAGGAATAAGGATCCAAAATTTCACTTGGTCTTGCACTCCTATTATGGTTTATAATAATCAGGGAACGTCTACATGTCATAGATCAAGCGATCCGGGATATGGTCCTCTAGATCATTAAGAAGAAGTAAGGGTTCAAGGGGCACACACTACCAAATTTTTGCCTAACCTTATATTAAAGCAAAGAGGAACAAAAGGTTCTTTTATCATACTTAACAAATAGATCAGGAAGCATAAGCATAACAATTAGAGAAGAGAAACCATAAGAATCATAACATAGATAATATTAAAGATGCTTGTTCCATGTTAGATTAGAAACAATAAATAAACGAGCTTAGATATCAAGTTCATAAAACTAAAATAACTAAATAGGTGATAGATTAACCTAGCCTTCTAATAACAACTCTTACAGTCCCATTGTTTCCATCGTTTTTTGGAGAGTGTGTTTCCTCCAAACCCTTGTAAGAGCTTTGATTTTGGAGAGATAAATTTTCCTTGAGCAATTAGCTTGTGCTTATAGTGTATGCACCATATACAGTGTAGTCAATAAGCAATATATGTCGGAGTCCTTCCAACGCGATATTCCAAATGTAATACCTATGACGTAGTTAAACGATCCTCTGGTAGGTGTATTTACATTCACCTCATAGCATGTTAATTTCGCATAATTGCATTATTATTTGACGTTATACATGCAGTTCGAGTATGTTGTGTATTATAAAGGTTACGCTCGAAAAGAAGTTAAAATGACATTTTTGCACAAAAAGGATAAAAGATACAAAGATATGTGGGTCCAAACAATAATTAAATATCTAGAAGAAAGAAGCAAAGTGCAGCCATTTTTAGTCGAAGTGACATCATCAAAATTCGCACAAGTAGTACGATTTGTGGCAAGTATTAAGTAGTACAATTTAATTAAAAACCGTAAAACCGATTAAGTGTGAGTTCGTTCTCGAAGGAGGTGTGTGAATATGAGTACCAAATATAAAATCAAAGTTTGGGTTAGTGTCGTTTTTGGGTTTAAAGAGAGAAAATTAAAAGACGACCTACGACTACGATTACACTACGACGTATTGACGTAAAACGATGACGTAATTACGTAAAACGCGACAAAATAAAAAATTTAAGCTAAAATCAAATTAAAAATCAAAACTAAGTCTAAAATAATATAAATAAGAATAAAAATTCAATAAGTAAATTTTAAAACCTTTTATTTATTAAATATTTAATTTTAAATGCTAATTAAAGCCTTAAAATTAAATATAATTAAGAAAAAGCCCAAAATATTATTTTATTAAACTAGTATCTCACTTATATTATTTAAAAACTAAAAAATACTTTTCCTAAATTTTAAAGACTATTTTTCTATTTTTAAAACACTAAAAACAATTTTTAAACTAAAATAATGTTTAAAAATAATAAAATAATGCTAAAATTAATTTGACTTTTTCAAAAATCCTAAATTATATTACTGAATAGTACAAAAATGAAAAAGTTTGAAAAAAGTAATCTCTTGCACTAAAAGACAAAACAGATTTGAATAAAAACTATTTAAACTAAGATTAAATCTAAAAATTAGATAAAAAGATGTACAGTGAAACTTTTTTAATCTAAAAATCTCAAATTATTTTTCTGAATCTAACAAAATTTGAAAAACCGAAAAATATTAAACTTTTGCACGAAAAGAAAAAAAAAACAGTTTAATAAAAACTAATAAAAATCCAATTTAATTCTAAAAAGTGCTAAATGAACAGTAAAATAAAATAAAACCTTATGAAAAATTTTAAATTAAATAAAGAAACATGGGAAAAATGAAAAAACACTAAAAAGATGAAAATAGAGCACTAAAGACAAAAATGCATCAAAACTGAAAGTGACATGCTAGAGTTTCTTGTATGGTAGTAGAGCAGTAGGAACTTTAACTCTAACAGTGGGAACTTTGTTCCCACTGACTTAACAAAAAAACAGGTTTGTGGACTAATTAGCTTGTAAATTCTTGGTTTTTGAGTTTTACATGGAAACAAAGGCACCCCCACAACTAGTTTGGATTGTGGGGAGTCAAGTATACAAGAAAAAGAACAAGTTACTCACAAAAATCACACACAAAACACCCTAATATAGTCACTGTAATGATAGTAGGGGTCTGGTACACTATTGCTGGTGTATCTGAAAATTGGGTGGATTTCAAACCAACATATATTCACACTCAACCAACAAAATTACCATAAACTGATTAACAAACCTAAATCAACTCACTATCTAACAGATTCCAAAACTTCAAGGCAAAAATCCACTAAAACAATTGATTATACTGATACAAGGCTTTTACCTAGTAAGAAAGATTCGTTGATGTGTTGGTCTAATCGAATTGATCTTAGTTCTCTATGTGACTCAATCGTTCTTTGGTGGAAACAAATATTTTTGGTTGGTTTTAAATTTAAATGTGCAAAACTTAAAAGTAAATGTCGTTAAAGTAAAGGGCGAGTATTAAATCTAAGTCTAATTAAAACTAAATGTGCGATATTTAAAAATTTGATGGAAAGTAAATTAATCAAATGACTAAAATTAAAAGCGTGTGACGGAAATTTAAAATATGACAAGTATAAAAAAAACATAAGCTAAAAATTAAGCAAGACAAAGTATGGAAAATAACCCCCCAATCGGAATATATTCCGATTGGTGCACAATCACCTCAGATCGGAATAACGGTCGGCCCCAAATCGGAATGCTGTCACTCACCCAATCGGAATAACCAACACCTTCAGATCGGAATGTTTGCCTTACCTTGATCGGAATATGGGTGGACCTGGTCGGAATGCTGATCGGAAAACTCTAATCGGAATACTGTCACTGGTCCCAATCGGAATACTGAACATGCACCTCGATCGGAATGAGGAATGAAGATACCAATCGGAATGTTTGTCACTTACACTCGATCGGAATACCACTACCTTAATCCAATCGGAATACCAAGAAACACCTCCAATCGGAATGTTAAAACCCTTTTCCGATTGTCACGATCGGAAAACGGGGAAAAGTGCATAAAATAAGCTACACAAATAAGCTAAGTTTCTAATAAGCACAATACTAAATCCTAAGGTAAAAACGTGTAAAAATAAGCTACGAAACTGAAAGTTAAAAACTTTTAAGACACGAAATTAATGAACTTTAAGAAAAACAACTTTTTATATAAAAATAACTTTTGTAAAAACTATATAAACTTGAAAATAAATCAAATAAGCTATGAAAATAAGAGATTTAAAACAATCAAAAGCATAAAAATCAAATCTTTAAACAACTTAACAAGATGAAAACGTGTAAATCAAAGATTAAAGAAAGGTAGAAGAAGATTAACAAGATAAAGTAAAGGTGCAAGTAATTAAAAGAAACACTTACTTGAAATTAAAGGTAATTAAAGGTGCAAAACATGTATTTAAATGTGCAAGTAATTAAAGGTGCATAAAATAAAGGTGGAAGAACTAGTTTGTCAATCTAGCCAACAAGAGGAAAATGAAAATGATCTAATCTATATATAGGGGAGATTAAGGCTTGCTTAGGAAGCTTCCTTAATTGCATGCTTAGTCCCTCCTTCTTTAATCTTCTTTTAATTGCACCATTAGTCCCTTTCTTCTAATCTTCTTTAAACTTGGACTTAAAGGACTTTTGGCTTCGGGACTTCTTTGAACTCGTCTTTAAATTCTTCAATAAAATAGACTTGAATTCTTTGGCTTTTGATAAACTTCCGTCTTTTGACTTTTTCTTCGATAAATCTTCAGAATTGGTCTTGGACTTCCGTTCTTTTTGCACTCTTGACTTCTTGACTTCGTCTTTCATCTTTTTCTTCAATAAAAGTCCATAAATGCCCGTGAATTCCCGTGTTTTCTCCACTTTTCACCTTTTCGTCCTAAATCACAACAAAAACACAAACCACGCATAATTCCGACATAAAAGACATAAAATACACGTTTTGGTCCGGTTATTATTGTAATTAAGTGGTAGAAAAGATGTGTGTTTTCACACATATCAAATCCCCTACACTTGACCATTGCAATGTCCTCATGCAATGCATTAGTTACAAAGCACGTTTACATTTTTCATCATAATCAATCCACGTTGGCCTTTGTTAAAGAGATAGAAAATTAAAAACATACAAACTAAAGAAATCAAAAGCATACCTTGGGTTTTGGAAATGTCATGAATAATCATCATCCTCAAGTTTTCACTTTCTCCAAACCAAGCTTAAAAACGAGATCATTGTTATTATAAGTTAGTAGACTAACACGAACTCATGTGGGCCAATTATTCACTTAGACTCCCTTATTCCTATGGGTATCTCTTATATTTTATTGTTTGTCTTGAATGATCACGAGGATGCATTGTTTGACTTATTTCGATAGTTATTTAGTCTGAAAATAAAGTGCACGATTTAATCAATAGTTAGCTAAAGGACCAAATCTTTTAAAACTGCTTCTCGGGACCTCATAAAGTTCATATCTTGGCATAACTCGCTTCGCGATTTGAGACCTTTCTCGGACCGATATTTGGCAGTGACTTCATACTTCAAATCTTGAGAGACGTTCATGAAATAATGGTCTTCTCTTCATAATAGGAATTCTTCACTTTGAAGTTTTGAGAGATTCATACTTGGACCACGACTTCTTCATTTTTCTCCAATCTTTATTTTGGACTTTGATATACAACGATCCGCCTCCTTTTATGACTTGGATCTATTTATCCTCATACCTTGTTAGGGTCTTTTCGGATACACTTCTCCATGACTTTTGGGGAGTATTTGCTTTTCGTCGTGTGTCTCGATCCTTCATATTGATTTTCGATAAATGATTCTTCACATCACTTTGGATCTTTAGCAACAAAACATAGCCCTCATGCCTTGTTAGGGCCTTTTCGGACTCGCCAATCTTCGCGTCCCGCTTCAATAAGTTATGCCTTGGCTATGAACTCTAATCCATACCGAGCAACTTTTAAACGATCTGGGGCTAGAAGCTAAGTAACTTTTTAAATCGTACAACCCTACTTATTAGCAGATAATTTATTGAGAAAGCGATGGGAGAATAGGCTTATAATTAACTCACATAAATTCACGAAAGAATACCGGACTTATAATTGGTTGTATCATCTCTCGTTCTCCACAGTTTAAAATCTCAAGTAATGAGACTCGTGGATACTTAGCCTATTAAATCAAAGTTTTGGGTTTTCGAGTCGCCTATAGGATCTTGCAAATTTTTGGACTTTTTCAAGTTTAGAAATCGCATTTTAAAGTTCCCTTGATAAACGACTCTCTAGGATCAATTATAGGAACTTGCGAAAAGTTCTTGTTCTTAACCCGTGAGAGTTAAGACTTTCGCGTTTTATAGCTCCCTATATAAAAGCCTAGCAAAACTTGACTTAAACACGTTAAGGATACTAGCTAGAGTAAACTCGGGTTGAGTCAAAAGATTCACAACGTTTGAAAACTAAAACCACTTATTCAAAGATTTATTCTAGCAAAGGAAGAAAATAACTATACAAAGATAACAACTAATAGGCCAAAATAGATCAAAAATTTTGAAAAATGTCGAAAAATTGATTTTCCGGTTAAAATGAGGACAAATACAAGGAAAAGACCACTTAACTTCGATAGAAGCCCCCTACACTTAAGATAAACATTGTCCTCAATGTTTAAGCATGTGGGAGTAAACTCCCCTACACTTAGGACATTGTGCACGTTGTTTAAATCTCGCTAAGGAAAAGACAGCTAAAGAGATTCCTATTTTAATATTGAGAAAATATAAAATAGTGAATCAAAAAGAGTTTAGGATAGAACCGGGATAAAGTAGAACACGGAATCACGGGTCGTCAAGAATCATCAAGAGTGGATCATTGAAGCTCGAATCCCTGATTAAGAAGTGAGGAGAGGAAATAGCAATCCAAAGGGTCCCCCCTACACTTATGATAAAGAAAGCGGAAAGATAGATGCATGGGTTGCCTCCCAAGAAGCGCTTGGTTTTTGTTAACCGAGTCGTTAGCCTGACTCGACCTTGATCATCAACGGAAGAAGCATGAAACATATCCACCAGGATCAAAGACATAGTTTTCATCCATCACTAAGCAAGAGCTTAAGGCGAACAAGGCAAGCCAAAAGAGAAATGGCAGGGTTCCCTTAAGCAGTGATGGAGCACGGTGGAAGCAAAGTTGAAGTGGAGCAAGCATGTCTTCAATGGTTCCAAAGATTTTTCCTTTTATTTCATCAGGTGGATACTGAGATGGCTTAAAGACTTCAATACCGGGGTCGAACACCTTTTCCTTTAAGGGAAAATAGCACTCAGGCTCAGCCGAGTGTGAAGAAGATCCGCAAAGAAGCACAACCTCGTCCTCAGAAGGGGGACAAAGAGGTGTCAAATCATAAGTGCAACGGATTTCGGTGTCGACCGGTTTCTTCTCCTTGGACAAAATGCTCTTCAAATCCAAAGTAGGATGAAGACGATAATCTTCAAAGTCCAAAGGAGGTGCATCACTCTCATGAGGAAAGTATGTATTGAGAAATTCAGAGAAATCTTCTGTTGGGAATAAATTATAGGTCAGTTCACTAGACGCTGATAAGAAGAATTCAAGCGCTGATAAGATGACATTGGACGCTGACAGCCAAGCGTTGACATTTGAAGAAGTCAACGTTGACAGCCTTGAAGACTAGCACTGATGGAATATATCTTCATACGAATCTTTTTGTTTATTTGTTTCTTTATTTGTGTATGGTAAAGATAAGCTCGACATTGTATTTTCCATTATTATCTTTACCTAGAATAGTTGATTCGTAGCTTATTGTACAAGACTTCTTAATCTATAAAAGAAGATCTTTTAGGTTAATGTTAATCATCAGTTATCATAAGTTTTCACAAGTTAAATCTCTTTCATTGTAATCAAGTTCGATTATTCTAATACAAGTGAAAGTTTGTTTAACATCTTTGTGTTTTAGATTAAGTGTTAATTCCGCATAACACTTAGTTACTTTATTCATAAGCAAAGGTTTCTCTACGTGTATTACTTGATCTAATCTCGTATACACAAAGCTTAATCGATCTAAGTTTGGGATCAACAAGTGGTATCAGAGCTTGTTGAGAAACTTTTGATCTTTAAGTAACGCAAGAACCCTAAAACACCAAAAACCCTAAAAACCCTAAAATTCTCAAAACCCTAAAAACATCATGTCTGGCTCAGAACAACCTCCTGCTCCAGTTTTGCTACAAAACAACACCACAAACCCTAGTATCAAAATTCCCATGTTTGATGCCAGGAACTTCGAGCTTTGGAAGTCCAATTTTGAGCAATATGTAGCCATCCATGACTACACTCTTTGGGAGATTGTTGAATATGGGAACACATTCAACAAAGCTCAAAAGATTGCTAATGCTATTGCCACAAGGATAGCTGTTCCTAATTGTCCTGAAGCTGACAAGAAGGAAAAGCCTGAAGATGGAAGAGCTGTATCTGCTGAAGATATAGCCAAGAAAAGGGTGGACATGAAAATTTTGAACATCATGAAATACGCCTTAGGTCATGAGAATCAGCACAAGTACAAACGCTTTGAGTCTGCAAAAGAGCTTTGGGAAGCTCTTGAAGTAGCACATGGTGGCAATGCTGACACAAAAGAAGAAAAGAAGAAGCAACTCATGCATGAGTATGCTGTCTTTAAGGCTCAACCCAATGGGAATCTCAGCAGTGTGAGAAGTAGACTGCTTGACATTACAAGTCAACTTTCCTTCATGGGAACACAGATTGATGACCCTGACTTGAATGCTACTTTTCTCAAAAGCCTTGGTGATGTATGGAAGATTGAGGCAAGATCCATTCTTGTCAATAACACCCACAAAACCTCTAGGTTTGATGACATCTTCAACAAACTAAGACTGTTGGAGAATGAATGGCTTTTGGAGAGTGATAATAAATCTTCCAGTAGCAACATGGCCTTCTTCTCACAAAGTGAAGGTCAATTTGATTCCATGAACTCCTATGGACATCCAGTCACTGGATCTGCATGTGTCAACGCTGGATCACATCCTATCAGCGTTGGAACACATCCTGTCAGCGCTGGATCATATCCTGTCAACGCCTCATACTCAAGCGTTGACACTCACAACTTTGGCACTGATAGAATTAAACCTGCTGGTTTAGATCTAGATACTGTATGTGCATTCATTGCTTCTTTGCCCAGTGATTCAAGGATTACATATGAGGATCTTGAGCAAATAAGTGATGAGCAATTGGAAGAGATGGACATCAAGTGGACTATGGCTCTTGTAAGTTTAAGAGCAAACAGGTTTAATAAAAGGTTCAAGAAGAAGATGACCTTTGATGCTAAGGATGTTGCTGGATTTGACAAATCCAAAGTTGAGTGCTACAACTGTCATCGTATGGGGCACTTTATGAGGGAATGTAGATCTGCAAGAAGATCTGATGCTGGTAAGCCTTCAAGCCAAAGCTGTTCAACAAATTGATGGTGTTGGAGGATGGGACTGGAGCTGGAACTTTTTGGCTAAGGATGAGGAAGATGACAGAGCTTTGGTTGCTGAAGTTAAAGAAGAGCATGTTGAATATGCTCTCATGGCACACTCCTCCTCTTCATCAGATAATGAGGTATATGATGACGCTTTCTGTTCTAAGGGTTGTCGTTTAAATACTGAAAAACTAAATCAAGAGATAGTAAAATTATTAGATGAGGCAAGTGCTGAAAGATGCAAAGTATCTAATTATCAAATTGCTCTCACCCAAACAGAAAAGACAGTAGCTGAGTATAAGAAAATGGAGTTTGATTTAAAGGATAAAATAAATATCTTAAAACATGAGTTACATCAAAGTAAAGATATTCAAGATATCACAAACAGGGTTAATCTTGATTTGATAGCTAAGTTAGATGAGGCTAACAAAAATAAAGATAATGTGAGTCTTAAAATCCAGAGATTTGATAAGGCCACACAATCCCTAGGAGAGTGTGTTAGTAAACAAAGAGACTCTAAGGACATGAGTGGGATTGGGATGAAAGATTATACTGGTGTTCCACCACCAGCTGGGGATTTCTATGGTGTCCAATCAAAGGACTTATCTTGGACTGGCTTGCCAGAACTCCAAGAGAAGGAATTCATTCCTCCACCTAGAGTGACTTCCCCAGTTGAAGAATATAAACAAAAACTGACTGACCTAGATGAGTGGAAGAAAGCTAACCACACTTTGTTTGTTAAGGGAGGGTTGTTGTGTGAAAGTCCAAATGAGCCCACACCAATCACGAGCCATGATCCTACACCTATTAAAATCATACACCCAACCACTGGCAAAGCTGTTGACCTTGGCTCACAAACAGTTAGAAAACCTAGTGTTAAGTATGCAGAGATGTATAGGAATACTAGGTCACCAAAAAGCCAAGTTAGTAACCATGGCACAGGCTTCTTTGCCTCTAGACATAAGACTATGTCTAGAAAAGCCTGTTACACTTGTGGTAGCTTTTCACATTTGGCATACAAATGTGTCAACGCTTCAAATGTCAACGCTGATAGGAACCATTTCAGCGCTGACAAAAGTCAACATAGGTCAAACACTGTCAGACTCAATACCTTTGTGAACAAAAGTTCACAAGTTGTTAGACCAGCCCCATTCTTTTCTAGAGGGTCTAACACACATGGCCTAAGACCTTTCCAAAAGTCAAACACTTGGTCCAATAGGCAATGGGTTCCTGTAGCAAACCCTAGGTTTAACGCTGATAAAGGCAATCGGGGCGCTGACAAGAACAATTTCAGCGCTGACAGACACACTGCCAAACCTAGGTATTTGCAACCACAGGGAAATGGGTCTAAAGCTTCTACTAGCTTAACATGGAGACCAAAACAGGACCAAAACCCTAATTCTACTAGTCTTTCTATGACATGCAACATGTTTCATCAATTGGTATCAGAGCGGGTGGCTCTCGATGCTAGGATCAACGAGGTGTTCGTTCTTAGTGAAAAAGAAGAAAATCCCGTATAGGGTTTTTATGCAGTTTGTGTGCGCAGCAGTAGTACGAAGGGCATAACTTTTTATTGAACCGTTGGATCGCCAAGAAATTTTTTTTGTGTATTCTACACACATATATCTAGATATCCACCGGAGGGATTGTCGAGATCCATCCCCAAGAAAAAGTTATTAACCGTCGAAGTCAGCAGGGGTCATATGCTGTTTTCTGTGAACAGTAATAGTAAAAACGCGATTTCTCCTTCGTTAACCGTTGGATCGTTGTGAAATTCGATCTGTAGGTTCTTGACACTTATGTCTAGGATCTCACCGAAGGGATCTTCGATCTGAGCATCTATGAAGAAGTTATTCGCTGTCGAAGTTCACTGCAGTTTATAGATTTTCACATGAAATAATGATTTAGGGTTTATAAAACCCTAGATCAATTAGCCGCTGATGGGAGTTATTTTGACGCTGATAGATGTTAGTGTCAGTGGATGTCGTTGACGCTGACAAGGCATGGATGAGGCGCTGATGACCAGGCGCTGACAGGTTTAAAGATGGCGCTGACAAGTTATATGTAGGCGCTGACAGAAATTCATGTGTTGTCCGAGATATGGTTTTTCAAACGCTGACAAGTGTTGTCCGATATTGGACAACACACACTGATAAGATCTTGGACAGTGAAGGATATTGGACGACAAAGGATTCGCTGCTGTTTGGTATTTTGGTTACGTTTTTGCACACAAAACGAGGTATTTACACACGAAGGTACATGGGATCTCCGTTTCTATACAGAATATCAAATTGATATTTATGGCTCGGATATTTTTTATAAAGTTGTATATGATTAAGGGGAAGAGTTCTTATGGTAAGTTTGATGTTGAAGTTAGTTTTCACAAATTTGTTTTTCTTATTTAGGTGAGCAATACACCTTGTCTCTGTACTAAATATATTGTTACAGCGTACGACTGGCTCATAGTCGTGAAGGTTACCAGTTCCCATGTAACAAAAACTGTGGTGAGCAATACACCTTGTCATTGGACTAAATATATTGTTATAGCATACGATTGGCTCATAGTCGTGAAGGTTACCAGTACCCATGTAATAAAAACTGATGGGTGAGCAATACACCTTTATCATTGGATCTAAATATATTGTTATAGCTAACAACTGGCTTATAGTTGTGCGGTTTTTGTTGGTTTCAGTTCCCGTTCGTACCAATAAACTGAGCCTCCTTTTGCAGTGAAAGAGTTGCATTTTTCTCTAGTCGTTTCGACAACTAGGGGAAGAGTTTATCAACTAGTGAGCAATTGGGTGAAAGAAATACAAAGTTTGGGGTATTCTGCTTCTACATAAAAATTATTCTACTTATTTTTCTTCAAGATCATTACATAGAGCTACTTTTGGAGAATTTTCAAGATTGCATACTTTCACATATTCCCTATTGATGTGTCAAAAAGGGGAAGAATATGTGCTATACTTAAGGGGAAGCAATTTGAAGATCGTGTACCATATACAAAAGGTAATGTATACCTCAAAATCACCTTTATATCATCTTGTACCCTGAGAAGAATTTCCAACCCCCAAATTTGATCTGATAAGCTCATCCCTGGGTTGTCCATTACCTTGTCTTCCCAAGCATGGTACATTCTGGTGATTTCTGGAAGGTCCCAATCAACCTGCTTCTTCAAATCACTCAATCTTTCTTTTGCCAACTCATCCCCATATTCAAGTCTTTCTGGATCTTCAATGATTTGAACACTTGAATCTGAGCTATCTCCTTCTTTTTCATCACCACTCTCTTCCTCACTCTCAGAAGTGGCAACAAATGGTGATCTACCACTCCTCTTCAAATCTTTTTCCAAAAGTTGTGCAGCTAACTGTTCATCAAATGCAATTTGTGCTACATCTTTCTTTGGAACATCTTTTTCAACCATAATTCCTTTACCTTTGTCTTTTGGATCAATGATAGGTAAAGTAGATGAAGATACCTGTGTAGACACATCTTTGATGATTGTTGATGACTGGAATACATCAACACCACCTGCAACTTTGTCAGCGTTCAAGTTACCTTTATCAGCGCCCCGATTACCTATGTCAGCGCTGGATGTGTCAGCGTTCAAACCTGTATCAGCGCCCATTGTTGCTGTGAAAGATCCTTCCAAGTTCAATGGAGTTACCTTGGATGTATCAATAATTGGGTGCTTCTTCAAGTTGGTGAGTGCTTCAGCAACATTTAAAGATTCACTAAATTGTGAACTCTTCTCACTAGCTGTATGAATCAGCTCATCCTCTTCATCCTCCCCTTTGGAAGATTCCTCCATTCTACTCCTGCTACTAGGATTCTCCAAAATAGTTACCCGCTCCCTCAATACTTGGAGTTCACGGCCCTGATTATTGACAATTTGTACAAGGCTGACATTTTGCTTTTGCAAGCTAATGACAGCAGCCGTCAATTCATTCAATGTCATAGGTTCCAATCTGCCCTCAGCTAGAATGGGGATTTGACCTCCCAAAATAGAATCATAGGGCATGGATGAGGTCTTAATGATGTTGGGACTGTCTTGACCAGCATCTAAGCTTGTGCCAATAGCCCCAGCCTCATCCATGTCACCAGCCACACTTGTGGAGGTGGTTCTCTCTGCAACAAGGCTAGGACCACTAGAGGAGAACACTCCAGTAGTCCTTTGGCGTTTAGTCAACCTAGATTGTAATGGGGTGGAAGATGAGGTAGATTGTGTGGGTGTTGGTTGGTTAAGGGGTGTTTGGGATTGTTCAGGGATGTCATCAGCGTTGGGATTGGCTGTGTTAGCGCCAACATTTTGAGTGTCAGCGTTGACATTGGCTTGGTCAACGTCCATGTGGTCAGGTGAAGGTAATGGTTCAAGGATAGGCTCAAGTTGAGGTGTAGGGTCTGGTTGTGGTTGGTCAGCCTGAATTACTTCAAGCATGGCTTGGGTAAGAGGTATAGATCTGTTTGTGGAGCTCATTTTGTCAAAAATGGTTTTCTTTTGCTTAGGGATCTCATAAAAAGTGTCATGATCCCTAGTACAATACTCTTGTAAATCAAACACCATTTGCAAAAATCTTGGGTAAGCCAAAGTCATTTTACTTCCCTTATTTTTACACATCCCTTCAAAAATCATTTTTGAAAAATTATACTTAAGCCCACGTGACATACAAACCAAAGCACTTGCAATGGACCTGTTTATTTCATTAAAAGCAGTACATTTTGGACTTAAGCATTGAAGAAGGACATGTATCAAATATTTCCAATCCGAGGGAAATTCCTGCTTATGATATTTATTTAAAGGTTTACCAGTAGGAATAGGATAACCCAATTCCCTAAGACCTTGTTCTATTGTTGCAATGGCAAGGGTAGTCACACCATCAGCGTCATCAAGACGCAAAGCTTGGCGAACCAAGGCTTCAGTGACCACCCATGTTCTTCCATGAACAGTAGATGTTAATGTGGTCACTCCATTAGCTGTTGTGGAACTAACGTTATTCCAAAACTGTCTAATGTGTGCGACAGGGACTAGTGGTTCATGAGAAAGTGCATACCTTATTGAGGATGCATTTAAAAATGCCACCATTTGTGAATACCGAGGGAACAAATCATTATCAGCGGCCAAGTAAGCTACCATATTATGTTGGCTCTTGAACTCCAATGTCAGATTGTTTGAGTTGAACTTTGGTGCCATGTTTAAAGCTGTTTAGGTTATGTGATATGGGAAAAATCTAGGAGAAAAATGTTAGACAAGAAAATATGAATACCCAGAATGAAAAGTTTAGCCAAATTTATAGGAGAGATGCATGATTATGATTGGTCAAAAATGAGGCAGTTATATTCAAAGAGTAATGATGAAAATATTGAATCAAATATAACTTATCTCATGCATTAATTAAAAGTAACAACTCCCCAAAATTACGGCCAAAGATTAGTCAAAAATAACAACTGGGTAGAGCCCACTAGGTGTCAACGGTCAAAAATAGCCCATCAACGCCCAACGGCTATATTTTCTTGTCAGCGTTTGCCTAAAGCCTTGTCAGCGTCACGATTGGTCGTAACAGCGTTTGGAGAAAAACTTGTCAGCGTCTAAAAATAAAAATATTTAAAAAGAAAAAGACCTTAACAAAGTAATTTATCCTAAGGGAAATATCTTGCAAGTTGATAATAATTACTGGGCGGCAAGCACTGTCCACTTATGCACACTTGCTTAAGCAAGATAGACACAAATGTCCTCAAGTGTCCCTTGCTAACCCAAATACTTACCAACAAAGTTATTTCATAAAATCCTTTGTAACTCCCAGGTAAACCCATAACAAAAATATTCCCAAGTCTCCCAACAGACCACAACCAATTCTAGGCCAAAAATGTCTTGGTAGCATGCATAGTTTGTCAACTTTGCATGCTACAGTGCCTCATGGTTTAGTAAAACTAACCCATACTCACCTGTGGACACAATCTAGAATTATGATAAGAGTACTATAAGAATACCCAAGAGTCCTAAAGGTTCCTTAAACCTCCCCTTAAACTATGATACATGAGTTTCTCAATATATATATGAACATTAAAAATTTATGTCAAGATAGGAATATAAATATTCCAACCATCATCCATAAACAAAAACATGTCCAAATAGCTCTTCAAAGATCCATAAGCAACTCTGTATCCAATGGCATAAAGCTACCACCACCTACACATTTAGATTGAAAACCACAAAACTAACATTGTTGCTGACAGCGCCCCGACAACACTTATCAGCGTTGAAGGAACTCTTGTCAGCGTTAGACAATAATATCTCTAACAACGGCAAAATAACACTTGTCAGCGTTACATTTACCTTTGTCAGTGTTAGAAAAATAAAGTGGAAAAATCTAAATCATCACAAAGACCAATAACAATGCATTATCCTGTACATACTTTTACAAAAAGGTTCCAAAACACATATTAAGTGAGATTAACCATTCCAATATTTGTTACCAAATATTGAAATCTTCCAGCATCAAAAGGTTTAGTTAATAAATCAGCCACATTATCTTCTGTGTCTACCCTATCTGGTTGTATTAAACCTTTCTCAAAGCAATCTCTTATAAAATGATGTCTAATTTCTATGTGTTTGGTTTTAGAATGATGTACAGGATTTTTAATAATGCATAAAGTACTGTTATTGTCTACAAAAATCTTGGTATGCATGAAATTATACCCATAATCCAACAGCTGGTTCTGAATCCATAAGACTTGTCCACAACAAGCAGCTGCAGCTACATATTCTGCTTCAGTTGTAGAGTTTGCCACCAATGTTTGTTTCTTGCATTGCCAAGATATCAATCTACTCCCAAGAAATTGACATCCACCAGTTGTGGATTTCCTATCAAACTTGTCACCACCATAGTCACTGTCTGAATATGCAATAAGCTCCAATGGAGAATCTTTTGGGTACCATAAGCCAAGATCTGGATAACACCTTAGGTACCTAAAAATTCTTTTCACAGCAAAAAGGTGACATTCTTTGGGAGTCACTTGATGGCGTGCACAAGCACACACAGCAAACATGATGTCAGGTCTTGAGGCTGTAAGATACATCAATGAACCAATCATTGATCTATAGTGCCTAACATCCACATCTTTTCCAGCTCCAATTTTTCCCCAAGGGTGTTCCCTATCCATAGGAGTGGAAGCACTCTTTTCATGTGGAGAAAAACCAAATTTCTTCAAGATTTTAGCTACATACTTGTCTTGGGAGATGAAGATACCATCCTCTTTCTGCTGAACTTGTAATCCTAGAAAGAAGTTCATCTCACCCATTGCACTCATCTTGAATTTATCTGTCATAAGCTTGGAAAAGTCTTCACTCATCTTTGGATTAGTAGATCCAAAAATGATATCATCAACATAGACCTGAACAAGTAAGACATCCTTACCTTTCTTCTTTGTGAACAATGTCTGATCTATGGTGCCCCTTTTAAAACCATTTTCCACCAAGTAGGTGGACAATGTACCATACCATGCTCTTGGGGCCTGATGAAGTCCATACATAGCTTTCTTCACTCTATAAACCTTGTCTGGATTCTCAGGATCTTCAAAACCAGGAGGTTGCATAACATATACCTCCTCAACAATTGTTCCATAGAGGAAAGCACTCTTCACATCCATTTGATAAACAGTGAAGTTCATACAAGAGGCATAAGCTAGGAAAATTCTTATAGCTTCAATTCTTGCAACAGGAGCAAAGACCTCTTCATAATCTATACCTTCCTCTTGTGTATATCCCTGAGCTACCAAACGTGCCTTGTTTCTGACCACAATACCCCTTTCATCTTTCTTGTTCCTTAGAACCCATCTTGTCCCAATTGGTCTCACATATCTAGGACAATCAACCAGCTCCCAAACATCCTGTATAGCAAATTGGTGAAGCTCATCCTGCATTGCTTCCACCCAACTAGGTTCTTTGAGAGCATCAAAAATCTTCTTGGGTTCCTGTTGTGACAGAAAACAGGCAAACAAACATGTTTGTACAAGAGGGGTATCAACCTTCTTGTGGATATTAGCAATGAAGCTATCATGAGTCTGATGAGATCTTCTAGTTTGAATAGAAGTCATGATATTCCCAATGATTTGAGAGGGAGGATGATTCTTCAAAGTAGATCTAGGAATTCCATTTTCAAGAATTCTGTTGTCTTCAATATCATCCTCCATGTTGCTAATATCTTCTTTAGACTCTCTTCCATCTTGAACCTCTTCATTTATACTTGAAGGTTCACCTTGTTCAAAAGTGGAAGATACAAAATACTCATAAGTGTTGTCAACGTTGGATTTTTTCTTGTCAGCGCTGGAATTACTTTTGTCAGCGCCAGAATCATTGTTGTCAACGTTTGAGCCATCAGTGTCTGAAGTGGTCTTGTCAGCGCCAGAATTGTTCTTGTCAGCGCCTGAATGACCATGCATGTTATCAACTGGTGGTATTGAAGAACCACCATCATTTTTTCTAGCAGCAGCATCAGTAGCATAATACTCATCTGTCCATATAGGAAATGTAACATATTCTTGTGTGGGAGATGACTCAACTGCTGGTGGTCCATCCTTCTTAGCAACCTGTGTACCTGAAACATTACCAATTCTCTTTTCCAAAACACTTGAAGTTACCTTCACAATGTCTGGATTAGTAACAGGCATATAATTTAAAGCTCTAGACAAAGGTTCCAAGTCAAACAACCAATTTGGACCACTTTCAGGATCACTAGGTTTACTCTCTAAAAACCTAACATGTACTTTTTCAAGTATACGTTTTTCCTTTTTAATGTAAACCCTATATCCTTTGCTCTGCACTGAATAACCCATGAAATAGCCTTCATCACCTTTTGCATCAAATTTACCTAGGGCATCACTAGTTTCTAAAACAACTACATGACAACCAAAAGGCTTGAGAAAGCCAATATTTGGCTTCCTTCCCCAAAGTAACTCATAAGGTGTCTTATTGTGTATTTTGTTGACCAATGCCCTATTTTGAACATAACAAGCTGTGTTAACAGCTTCAGCCCAAAAGGCTATAGGAAAGTGGGCATCAGCCAACATGGTTCTGGCTGCTTCAATTAGGGTTCTATTCTTTCTTTCAGCAACCCCATTTTGCTGTGGGGTTCTAGCTATGCTAAACTGCCTAGTAATCCCTTTCTTGGCACAAAAATCATCTAACAACTGATTTCTAAACTCACCCCCATTGTCACTTCTAAGAATTTTGACCTCATTACCATTCTTCTTTTCAATCTGGGTAATGAAATTAATCAAACTTTGGGCAGTTTCACTTTTCTTGGCTAAAAAGAAAGTCCATGTAAACCTGGAAAAATCATCAGTGATGAAAAAACAATATGATTTACCCTTCAAACTTTCTATATTAGTTGGACCAAAGAGGTCCATATGCAATAAGTGAAGTGGTTTAGAACTAGAGTGCACCTGTTTAGATTTGAATGAGACCTTGTGCTGCTTGCCCTTAAGACATGCAACACAAGTGTGGTCATTGTGGAAATCCTTTTCAGGCAAACCATCAACTAAACCAAGTCTCACAAGTCTATTGATATTTTTAAAGTTTATGTGCCCTAATCTCCTGTGCCAAAGATTACTTTCATCTACTGAAGCTTTAGCATAAAAACATGACATCATTTTATTATTCATCTTAATTCCATTAAGATTCACATTATATATGTCTTTATGCCTTGGTGTTCTAAATTCTATGTATTTCTCCTCAGGGAGCTTGTAATCTTTGCTTAACACCAAGCACTCAGTATCTGTGAAAAGAACCTTATTTTTGTTATCACACACTTGTGATACACTAAACAAATTATAATCCAGTTCTTTTACCAGGAAGACATTCTCAAAACGTAGATTATTGGTGATAAGGGTTCCTTTTCCTGTGATGGTGCCGTAGCCCCCTCCAAAGTATACCTTATCACCATCTTGAATAGGAGTGAAGTTCGTCAGATAGTCTTCCTTTCCTGTCATGTGCCTTGAGCATCCACTATCCCAATATCCATAATCATTGATCTTCTTCTGAATGCCCTGCACATAAAGAAAACACATTAGTTTTCTTTGGGAACCCAAGCCTTGGAAGACTTGGATTCATCTGGTTGTTCAACAAGAACAGACTTGGTTCTCATAACAACCCCATTTTCATCCCTTTTTGGATGAAATGCCCAGTTAACCCCAATTGGTCTTGTCATGACCTTTGAAATATAATGGACAACCCAGGGATGAGCTTATCAGATCAAATTTGGGGGTTGGAAATTCTTCTCAGGGTACAAGATGATATAAAGGTGATTTTGAGGTATAATGCACAAGAGGTCAAGACTTGGCTTAAAAGAGATAGAAGGCAATTGTATTACAAGTTGCTTAGATGCCATCAACCTAGATGGACATACAAGAAGTTGCTGGCTTTATCTTTTGAGGAGCTAGAGTACAGGGCACATCCTATTTGGAGGCATGTGCAAGAAAATAATGTCTTACAGTTTCTTTCAGAAGAAAGGAAACAAGAGCTTGCTGAGGAAATGCAGATTGAAAAGGAGATGAGGATTGCACAAAGACCAGTGAAGAAAGGAGATCCTTTCCAATTTCCCAAAGATATGGATGTGTATTATCCAAATGAAACTGTCATAAGGAAGCATCTCAAGCTTTCTCCATTGGAAGCTTCAGATTTGGTTAATGTAGTACCTCTAGATGACAGAAATCCAATCATAAGTTTTGATGAAGATGAGTGTGGATTTTAGAAGATTGGCAGGTTTGGGAAGGAGGTACACACTTTCACTTCAATTATTTCTATCTTTGAAAGCATAGACAGAGAAGACTTGGTGCATCTATGGAGATTGATAGAGGCCAAGTATACAGCTGAAGCACCTACTTCAGCAAATGGAATAAGACTATGGCACACATTTTTGACTTTGTGTGGTCCAAGGGAAGCAGATCCTGCCATATGGAAGGATCTTGAAGATGACCTCAGTGGTCTTCATTGGAGGCTCTATTCTACTTGTGGTGTATTTCATTTAAGCTCTACAAAGTTTTCAGAGTATCTACTTGTGGATGCTAACTATTTCTTGTCCAAAGAAGTGTTGGAGAAGATGAAGGAGACACCCTTGGAGATTGATTACACTAGTGACGTGGCCAAAGACTTGATTAGATATGTTTATCACCAACATAAGAAGTTTTTGTAAGATTCCTCCTAAGCCTTAAGTTTTTATTCAGAAACTTGATCATTGGAATAGATATCAAGTTTAGGGGAGGATTGTTGGGAATAAATTATAGGTCAGTTCACTAGACGCTGATAAGAAGAATTCAAGCGCTGATACGATGACATTGGACGCTGACAGCCAAGCGTTGACATTTGAAGAAGTCAACGCTGACAGCCTTGAAGACTAGCACTGATGGAATATATATTCATACGAATCTTTTTGTTTATTTGTTTCTTTATTTGTGTGTGGTAAAGATAAGCTCGACATTGTATTTTCCATTATTATCTTTACCTAGAATAGTTGATTCGTAGCTTATTGTACAAGACTTCTTAATCTATAAAAGAAGATCTTTTAGGTTAATGTTAATCATCAGTTATCATAAGTTTTCACAAGTTAAATCTCTTTCATTGTAATCAAGTTCGATTATTCTAATACAAGTGAAAGTTTGTTTAACATCTTTGTGTTTTAGATTAAGTGTTAATTCCGCATAACACTTAGTTACTTTATTCATAAGCAAAGGTTTCTCTACGTGTATTACTTGATCTAATCTCGTATACACAAAGCTTAATCGATCTAAGTTTGGGATCAACATCTTCCTCAAATGAATAATCGTCCAAAGTAGGATCGAGTGATGGCGGAGGATCTTCATCATGTGAAGAATCGCTCGATAGAGTATCAGCCTCATCAAAATCATCGAAAGTGGGCAGCTCGGGATACTCAGAAGTACAATCAAAATCATCCGAATCTGAGCTAGAATCATAATCATCATAAGCATCAAAGACCGGTGGTGAATCATAAATGGGAGAAGCTTCCAAATTGGGGGGAGAATCATCCACATCATCTTCAAAGAGTGGATTATCAGTGGAAGAATCGAATAGAGGATTGTCAGAGACGGTAAAGTCATCGAGCACATTTATCATATTTACTGATTCTCGGCCTCCAAAGGATTTGCCTGTAAGCTTCCCCATTTTGAAAATTTGTGCATCATCCCCGACTCTTAAGATTAACTCACCTTCGGCAACATCCACTAAAGCTCGTCCGGTTCTCAAGAATGGCCGACCAAGTATTAAAGGAATACGAGGGTCCATTTCATAATCAACTACGACAAAATCGACCGGGAAAGTAAATGCGCCAACTTTAATGAACACATCTTCGGCTATACCAACGGGGTAAGCGAGAGTGCGATTAGCAAGTTCAAGAGTCATCTTTGTTGGAGTGAGGTCGGGCAATGATAGTGTTTTCCAAACACTCAAAGGCATCAAATTAATACTAGCCCCGAGATCAGCAAGGGCAGTAAATTCTTCAGTTTTGTTGAACACGCAAGGCAACACAAATCGACCGGGATCTCCAAGCTTTTCCGGTAATTCTTTAAGAATAACTGCTGAGCAGTTTTCATTTAAGCGTGTGTTGGCGAGTTCAATCAGCTTCTCCTTCTTGTTATGCAATTCCTTAAATGCTTTAACAAATTTGGGCATGTGGACAAGTGCCTCAAGAAAGCTAATGTTGAAGTTCATTTGAGAAATCATCTTGATATAGCTAGTCACTTGAGCGTCCTCCTTGTTTAGCATTTTGTTCTTGCCCAAGCGAGAAGGATAAGGGATATTAGGTTTGGGTGGTGAGGGTGCAGGTGTAGGTGGTAAAGGTTGAGATGTTGAAGGGTCATTGGTGGGAACTTCATCACGTCGAGGCGGAGATGGTAATGGTGTACTAATACTAGGTGTAGGAGGAGTAGGGATAATTGGTGGTGGAGGAGTTGTAGACGATGGTGGTGGGATTGTTGGTCCTACGATGGTGACTCCACTACGAGTAGTAATCGCACTCACATTGGCTCGCGGATTAGTGACGGTGTTTGAAGGTAGAGAACTTGAAGTAGAAGGTTGAGCGGCGGGCAAGAAACTAGCAAGCATATTCTTCAAATCATTGGTTTGATTGCTGAAGGAGGATTGAATATCATTTCGAAGCTCGGATCTTATCTCATTTCCTTGCTTTGTGATATCTCCTTTAAGATTGATAATTTGGCTCTGCAGATTCTTGATTTGCTCACCTTGGGTTCTCATGATGGCCTCAACATCCGGATTACTGGTTGGGTTTTGTTGGGCGGGTGGGTGATAAGGATTAGAAGCTCTTGGTGGGATTTGGTTGCTTCTAGTGTAGTTGTTGGCGGAGTTTTGGTTTTGAGGAGAAAAACTAGGTGAAAGGTAATTGTTGGAACGGTAGCTCAGCAGATTTCTATCCCCTTGTTGTCTAGCTTGGTAATTTTTCGGTGAATAATTACCGTAAGCTGCATACACATTTTCCGGATTTCCTTGTGTCGAAGGACAATCGGTGTATGAGTGAGGACCGCCACATGTTTCACAAGGATTAACAACCGCTTTAACTTGTTGTTGTTGTTGGTTTGAAGCGAGAAGCGTAATACTTTTGCTCATTTCAGCCATCATGCGGGTGAGTTCGGTCATCTCAGGGTTTGCTGAGGTAGAGGAAACATTGACTCTCGGGTTGTTCCTAGAAGAAGCAGAGGAATCCCAGTTCTTGTGATGAGTAGTCATGTTCTCAATTAACTCTCTACACTCCTCGGGTCTCCTTTTCATGAATGTGCCACCGGCGGCTGCATTAATCGTATCACGATCTCGAAAGGTCAAACCGTTGTAGAAAGTATCGATTAATGTCACAGGGAGCATGTTGTGGTTTGGACATCTATCGATTAAGACATTATATCTCTCCCAAGCGTCAAAAAGAGATTCATCAGGGTCTTGCATGAAGCCGCTGATCTGATTGCGAAGGCTTGTGACCATGGATGGTGGAAAGTAGCGCGACAAAAAGCGTTGAGTCATATCATCCCAAGTGTGAATAGAATTCTTCGGGAGACGATCAAACCATTTCTCGGCATGATGTAATAAGGTATGTGGAAAGAGTTGTAGGCGAAGTTCATCCATTGTGGCACCAGCCAACTTCATGCTCTGGGTGATAGTAATGAACTTGTCGAGGTGTTTGTTGGCATCATCATCAGGCAATCCTCTAAAAGGGTTTGTTTGTACTTGCTGAATCATGTGGTGCTTCAACGAAAACTCAGGAGCGTTGATTTGCATCGGCGCAATCGGTCCTCCTCGTCCAAACATGGTTGGTTGACAAAGTTCCTCCATGGTCCGAAGATCGGGCTGTGGAAGAGCATTGTTGTTATTATTATTATTATTGAGGTGCGGTGGCATGTTGTTGTTGTTAACACCTGCCATATCTAAATCTTCTTGAGGCTCGGGCTCTTGATAATTAGAAGATCTAGTACGCATACACCTGAAAATGAAAAAGAAAACAAAACAAAACACAAAAACAATATATATACACAATAAAGATAAAATCTTTTTGGATTTTTGAAATTTTTAATTTTTATGGTTTTTTATCAATTTTTTAATTTTTATGATTTTTTAATTTTTTATGCAAGAAAAATAATGCTCACAAGTGAACGGATCCCAAAAAGCAACGCGTCTCTCACAGAAAACTGTTGATCTTTACGAAAAGAGCCGGCAGCGGCGCCATTTGATACAAGGCTTTTACCTAGTAAGAAAGATTCGTTGATGTGTTGGTCTAATCGAATTGATCTTAGTTCTCTATGTGACTCAATCGTTCTTTGGTGGAAACAAATATTTTTGGTTGGTTTTAAATTTAAATGTGCAAAACTTAAAAGTAAATGTCGTTAAAGTAAAGGGCAAGTATTAAATCTAAGTCTAATTAAAACTAAATGTGCGATATTTAAAAATTTGATGGAAAGTAAATTAATCAAATGACTAAAATTAAAAGCGTGTGACGGAAATTTAAAATTAGACAAGTATAAAAAAAACATAAGCTAAAAATTAAGCAAGACAAAGTATGGAAAATAACCCCCCAATCGGAATATATTCCGATTGGTGCATAATCACCTCAGATCGGAATAACGGTCGGCCCCAAATCGGAATGCTGTCACTCACCCAATCGGAATAACCAACACCTTCAGATCGGAATGTTTGCCTTACCTTGATCGGAATATGGGTGGACCTGGTCGGAATGCTGATCGGAAAACTCTAATCGGAATACTGTCACTGGTCCCAATCGGAATACTGAACATGCACCTCGATCGGAATGAGGAATGAAGATACCAATCGGAATGTTTGTCACTTACACTCGATCGGAATACCACTACCTTAATCCAATCGGAATACCAAGAAACACCTCCAATCGGAATGTTAAAACCCTTTTCCGATTGTCACGATCGGAAAACGGGGAAAAGTGCATAAAATAAGCTACACAAATAAGCTAAGTTTCTAATAAGCACAATACTAAATCCTAAGGTAAAAACGTGTAAAAATAAGCTACGAAACTGAAAGTTAAAAACTTTTAAGACACGAAATTAATGAACTTTAAGAAAAACAACTTTTTATATAAAAATAACTTTTGTAAAAACTATATAAACTTGAAAATAAATCAAATAAGCTATGAAAATAAGAGATTTAAAACAATCAAAAGCATAAAAATCAAATCTTTAAACAACTTAACAAGATGAAAACGTGTAAATCAAAGATTAAAGAAAGGTAGAAGAAGATTAACAAGATAAAGTAAAGGTGCAAGTAATTAAAAGAAACACTTACTTGAAATTAAAGGTAATTAAAGGTGCAAAACATGTATTTAAATGTGCAAGTAATTAAAGGTGCATAAAATAAAGGTGGAAGAACTAGTTTGTCAATCTAGCCAACAAGAGGAAAATGAAAATGATCTAATCTATATATAGGGGAGATTAAGGCTTGCTTAGGAAGCTTCCTTAATTGCATGCTTAGTCCCTCCTTCTTTAATCTTCTTTTAATTGCACCATTAGTCCCTTTCTTCTAATCTTCTTTAAACTTGGACTTAAAGGACTTTTGGCTTCGGGACTTCTTTGAACTCGTCTTTAAATTCTTCAATAAAATAGACTTGAATTCTTTGGCTTTTGATAAACTTCCGTCTTTTGACTTTTTCTTCGATAAATCTTCAGAATTGGTCTTGGACTTCCGTTCTTTTTGCACTCTTGACTTCTTGACTTCGTCTTTCATCTTTTTCTTCAATAAAAGTCCGTAAATGCCCGTGAATTCCCGTGTTTTCTCCACTTTTCACCTTTTCGTCCTAAATCACAACAAAAACACAAACCACGCATAATTCCGACATAAAAGACATAAAATACACGTTTTGGTCCGGTTATTATTGTAATTAAGTGGTAGAAAAGATGTGTGTTTTCACACATATCAAATCCCCTACACTTGACCATTGCAATGTCCTCATGCAATGCATTAGTTACAAAGCACGTTTACAATTTTCATCATAATCAATCCACGTTGGCCTTTGTTAAAGAGATAGAAAATTAAAAACATACAAACTAAAGAAATCAAAAGCATACCTTGGGTTTTGGAAATGTCATGAATAATCATCATCCTCAAGTTTTCACTTTCTCCAAACCAAGCTTAAAAACGAGATCATTGTTATTATAAGTTAGTAGACTAACACGAACTCATGTGGGCCAATTATTCACTTAGACTCCCTTATTCCTATGGGTATCTCTTATATTTTATTGTTTGTCTTGAATGATCACGAGGATGCATTGTTTGACTTATTTCGATAGTTATTTAGTCTGAAAATAAAGTGCACGATTTAATCAATAGTTAGCTAAAGGACCAAATCTTTTAAAACTGCTTCTCGGGACCTCATAAAGTTCATATCTTGGCATAACTCGCTTCGCGATTTGATACCTTTCTCGGACCGATATTTGGCAGTGACTTCATACTTCAAATCTTGAGAGACGTTCATGAAATAATGGTCTTCTCTTCATAATAGGAATTCTTCACTTTGAAGTTTTGAGAGATTCATACTTGGACCACGACTTCTTCATTTTTCTCCAATCTTTATTTTGGACTTTGATATACAACGATCCGCCTCCTTTTATGACTTGGATCTATTTATCCTCATACCTTGTTAGGGTCTTTTCGGATACACTTCTCCATGACTTTTGGGGAGTATTTGCTTTTCGTCGTGTGTCTCGATCCTTCATATTGATTTTCGATAAATGATTCTTCACATCACTTTGGATCTTTAGCAACAAAACATAGCCCTCATGCCTTGTTAGGGCCTTTTCGGACTCGCCAATCTTCGCGTCCCGCTTCAATAAGTTATGCCTTGGCTATGAACTCTAATCCATACCGAGCAACTTTTAAACGATCTGGGGCTAGAAGCTAAGTAACTTTTTAAATCGTACAACCCTACTTATTAGCAGATAATTTATTGAGCAAGCGATGGGAGAATAGGCTTATAATTAACTCACATAAATTCACGAAAGAATACCGGACTTATAATTGGCTCTATCATCTCTCGTTCTCCACAGTTTAAAATCTCAAGTAATGAGACTCGTGGATACTTAGCCTATTAAATCAAAGTTTTGGGTTTTCGAGTCGCCTATAGGATCTTGCAAATTCTTAGACTTTTTCAAGTTTAGAAATCGCATTTTAAAGTTCCCTTGATAAACGACTCTCTAGGATCAATTATAGGAACTTGCGAAAAGTTCTTGTTCTTAACCCGTGAGAGTTAAGACTTTCGCGTTTTATAGCTCCCTATATAAAAGCCTAGCAAAACTTGACTTAAACACGTTAAGGATACTAGCTAGAGTAAACTCGGGTTGAGTCAAAAGATTCACAACGTTTGAAAACTAAAACCACTTATTCAAAGATTTATTCTAGCAAAGGAAGAAAATAACTATACAAAGATAACAACTAATAGGCCAAAATAGATCAAAAATTTTGAAAAATGTCGAAAAATTGATTTTCCGGTTAAAATGAGGACAAATACAAGGAAAAGACCACTTAACTTCGATAGAAGCCCCCCCTACACTTAAGATAAACATTGTCCTCAATGTTTAAGCATGTGGGAGTAAACTCCCCTACACTTAGGACATTGTGCACGTTGTTTAAATCTCGCTAAGGAAAAGACAGCTAAAGAGATTCCTATTTTAATATTGAGAAAATATAAAATAGTGAATCAAAAAGAGTTTAGGATAGAACCGGGATAAAGTAGAACACAATCACGGGTCGTCAAGAATCATCAAGAGTGGATCATTGAAGCTCGAATCCCTGATTAAGAAGTGAGGAGAGGAAATAGCAATCCAAAGGGTCCCCCCTACACTTATGATAAAGAAAGCGGAAAGATAGATGCATGGGTTGCCTCCCAAGAAGCGCTTGGTTTTTGTTAACCGAGTCGTTAGCCTGACTCGACCTTGATCATCAACGGAAGAAGCATGAAACATATCCACCAGGATCAAAGACATAGTTTTCATCCATCACTAAGCAAGAGCTTAAGGCGAACAAGGCAAGCCAAAAGAGAAATGGCAGGGTTCCCTTAAGCAGTGATGGAGCACGGTGGAAGCAAAGTTGAAGTGGAGCAAGCATGTCTTCAATGGTTCCAAAGATTTTTCCTTTTATTTCATCAGGTGGATACTGAGATGGCTTAAAGACTTCAATACCGGGGTCGAACACCTTTTCCTTTAAGGGAAAATAGCACTCAGGCTCAGCCGAGTGTGAAGAAGATCCGCAAAGAAGCACAACCTCGTCCTCAGAAGGGGGACAAAGAGGTGTCAAATAATAAGTGCAACGGATTTCGGTGTCGACCGGTTTCTTCTCCTTGGACAAAATGCTCTTCAAATCCAAAGTAGGATGAAGACGATAATCTTCAAAGTCCAAAGGAGGTGCATCACTCTCATGAGGGAAGTATGTATTGAGAAATTCAGAGAAATCTTCCTCAAATGAATAATCGTCCAAAGTAGGATCGAGTGATGGCGGAGGATCTTCATCATGTGAAGAATCGCTCGATAGAGTATCAGCCTCATCAAAATCATCGAAAGTGGGCAGCTCGGGATACTCAGAAGTACAATCAAAATCATCCGAATCTGAGCTAGAATCATAATCATCATAAGCATCAAAGACCGGTGGTGAATCATAAATGGGAGAAGCTTCCAAATTGGGGGGAGAATCATCCACATCATCTTCAAAGAGTGGATTATCAGTGGAAGAATCGAATAGAGGATTGTCAGAGACGGTAAAGTCATCGAGCACATTTATCATATTTACTGATTCTCGGCCTCCAAAGGATTTGCCTGTAAGCTTCCCCATTTTGAAAATTTGTGCATCATCCCCGACTCTTAAGATTAACTCACCTTCGGCAACATCCACTAAAGCTCGTCCGGTTCTCAAGAATGGCCGACCAAGTATTAAAGGAATACGAGGGTCCATTTCATAATCAACTACGACAAAATCGACCGGGAAAGTAAATGCGCCAACTTTAATGAAAACGTCTTCGGCTATACCAACGGGGTAAGCGAGAGTGCGATTAGCAAGTTCAAGAGTCATCTTTGTTGGAGTGAGGTCGGGCAATGATAGTGTTTTCCAAACACTCAAAGGCATCAAATTAATACTAGCCCCGAGATCAGCAAGGGCAGTAAATTCTTCAGTTTTGTTGAACACGCAAGGCAACACAAATCGACCGGGATCTCCAAGCTTTTCCGGTAATTCTTTAAGAATAACTGCTGAGCAGTTTTCATTTAAGCGTGTGTTGGCGAGTTCAATCAGCTTCTCCTTCTTGTTAAGCAATTCCTTAAATGCTTTAACAAATTTGGGCATGTGGACAAGTGCCTCAAGAAAGCTAATGTTGAAGTTCATTTGAGAAATCATCTTGATATAGCTAGTCACTTGAGCGTCCTCCTTGTTTAGCATTTTGTTCTTGCCCAAGCGAGAAGGATAAGGGATATTAGGTTTGGGTGGTGAGGGTGCAGGTGTAGGTGGTAAAGGTTGAGATGTTGAAGGGTCATTGGTGGGAACTTCATCACGTCGAGGCGGAGATGGTAATGGTGTACTAATACTAGGTGTAGGAGGAGTAGGGATAATTGGTGGTGGAGGAGTTGTAGACGATGGTGGTGGGATTGTTGGTCCTACGATGGTGACTCCACTACGAGTAGTAATCGCACTCACATTGGCTCGCGGATTAGTGACGGTGTTTGAAGGTAGAGAACTTGAAGTAGAAGGTTGAGCGGCGGGCAAGAAACTAGCAAGCATATTCTTCAAATCATTGGTTTGATTGCTGAAGGAGGATTGAATATCATTTCGAAGCTCGGATCTTATCTCATTTCCTTGCTTTGTGATATCTCCTTTAAGATTGATAATTTGGCTCTGCAGATTCTTGATTTGCTCACCTTGGGTTCTCATGATGGCCTCAACATCCGGATTACTGGTTGGGTTTTGTTGGGCGGGTGGGTGATAAGAATTAGAAGCTCTTGGTGGGATTTGGTTGCTTCTAGTGTAGTTGTTGGCGGGGTTTTGGTTTTGAGGAGAAAAACCAGGTGAAAGGTAATTGTTGGAACGGTAGCTCAGCAGATTTCTATCCCCTTGTTGTCTAGCTTGGTAATTTTCCGGTGAATAATTACCGTAAGCTGCATACACATTTTCTGGATTTCCTTGTGTCGAAGGACAATCGGTGTATGAGTGAGGACCGCCACATGTTTCACAAGGATTAGCAACCGCTTTAACTTGTTGTTGTTGTTGGTTTGAAGCGAGAAGCGTAATACTTTTGCTCATTTCAGCCATCATGCGGGTGAGTTCGGTCATCTCAGGGTTTGCTGAGGTAGAGGAAACATTGACTCTCGGGTTGTTCCTAGAAGAAGTAGAGGAATCCCAGTTCTTGTGATGAGTAGTCATGTTCTCAATTAACTCTCTACACTCCTCGGGTCTCCTTTTCATGAATGTGCCACCGGCGGCTGCATTAATCGTATCACGATCTCGAAAGGTCAAACCGTTGTAGAAAGTATCGATTAATGTCACAGGGATCATGTTGTGGTTTGGACATCTATCGATCAAGACATTATATCTCTCCCAAGCGTCAAAAAGAGATTCATCAGGGTCTTGCATGAAGCCGCTGATCTGATTGCGAAGGCTTGTGACCATGGATGGTGGAAAGTAGCGCGACAAAAAGCGTTGAGTCATATCATCCCAAGTGTGAATAGAATTCTTCGGGAGACGATCAAACCATTTCTCGGCATGATGTAATAAGGTATGTGGAAAGAGTTGTAGGCGAAGTTCATCCATTGTGGCACCAGCCAACTTCATGCTCTGGGTGATAGTAATGAACTTGTCGAGGTGTTTGTTGGCATCATCATCAGGCAATCCTCTAAAAGGGTTTGTTTGTACTTGCTGAATCATGTGGTGCTTCAACGAAAACTCAGGAGCGTTGATTTGCATCGGCGCAATCGGTCCTCCTCGTCCAAACATGGTTGGTTGACAAAGTTCCTCCATGGTCCGAAGATCGGGCTGTGGAAGAGCATTGTTGTTATTATTATTATTATTGAGGTGCGGTGGCATGTTGTTGTTGTTAACACCTGCCATATCTAAATCTTCTTGAGGCTCGGGCTCTTGATAATTAGAAGATCTAGTACGCATACACCTGAAAATGAAAAAGAAAACAAAACAAAACACAAAAACAATATATATACACAATAAAGATAAAATCTTTTTGGATTTTTGAAATTTTTAATTTTTATGGTTTTTTATCAATTTTTTAATTTTTATGATTTTTTAATTTTTTATGCAAGAAAAATAACGCTCACAAGTGAACGGATCCCAAAAAGCAACGCGTCTCTCACAGAAAACTGTTGATCTTTACGAAAAGAGCCGGCAGCGGCGCCATTTGATACAAGGCTTTTACCTAGTAAGAAAGATTCGTTGATGTGTTGGTCTAATCGAATTGATCTTAGTTCTCTATGTGACTCAATCGTTCTTTGGTGGAAACAAATATTTTTGGTTGGTTTTAAATTTAAATGTGCAAAACTTAAAAGTAAATGTCGTTAAAGTAAAGGGCAAGTATTAAATCTAAGTCTAATTAAAACTAAATGTGCGATATTTAAAAATTTGATGGAAAGTAAATTAATCAAATGACTAAAATTAAAAGCGTGTGACGGAAATTTAAAATTAGACAAGTATAAAAAAAACATAAGCTAAAAATTAAGCAAGACAAAGTATGGAAAATAACCCCCCAATCGGAATATATTCCGATTGGTGCACAATCACCTCAGATCGGAATAACGGTCGGCCCCAAATCGGAATGCTGTCACTCACCCAATCGGAATAACCAACACCTTCAGATCGGAATGTTTGCCTTACCTTGATCGGAATATGGGTGGACCTGGTCGGAATGCTGATCGGAAAACTCTAATCGGAATACTGTCACTGGTCCCAATCGGAATACTGAACATGCACCTCGATCGGAATGAGGAATGAAGATACCAATCGGAATGTTTGTCACTTACACTCGATCGGAATACCACTACCTTAATCCAATCGGAATACCAAGAAACACCTCCAATCGGAATGTTAAAACCCTTTTCCGATTGTCACGATCGGAAAACGGGGAAAAGTGCATAAAATAAGCTACACAAATAAGCTAAGTTTCTAATAAGCACAATACTAAATCCTAAGGTAAAAACGTGTAAAAATAAGCTACGAAACTGAAAGTTAAAAACTTTTAAGACACGAAATTAATGAACTTTAAGAAAAACAACTTTTTATATAAAAATAACTTTTGTAAAAACTATATAAACTTGAAAATAAATCAAATAAGCTATGAAAATAAGAGATTTAAAACAATCAAAAGCATAAAAATCAAATCTTTAAACAACTTAACAAGATGAAAACGTATAAATCAAAGATTAAAGAAAGGTAGAAGAAGATTAACAAGATAAAGTAAAGGTGCAAGTAATTAAAAGAAACACTTACTTGAAATTAAAGGTAATTAAAGGTGCAAAACATGTATTTAAATGTGCAAGTAATTAAAGGTGCATAAAATAAAGGTGGAAGAACTAGTTTGTCAATCTAGCCAACAAGAGGAAAATGAAAATGATCTAATCTATATATAGGGGAGATTAAGGCTTGCTTAGGAAGCTTCCTTAATTGCATGCTTAGTCCCTCCTTCTTTAATCTTCTTTTAATTGCACCATTAGTCCCTTTCTTCTAATCTTCTTTAAACTTGGACTTAAAGGACTTTTGGCTTCGGGACTTCTTTGAACTCGTCTTTAAATTCTTCAATAAAATAGACTTGAATTCTTTGGCTTTTGATAAACTTCCGTCTTTTGACTTTTTCTTCGATAAATCTTCAGAATTGGTCTTGGACTTCCGTTCTTTTTGCACTCTTGACTTCTTGACTTCGTCTTTCATCTTTTTCTTCAATAAAAGTCCGTAAATGCCCGTGAATTCCCGTGTTTTCTCCACTTTTCACTTTTTCGTCCTAAATCACAACAAAAACACAAACCACGCATATTTCCGACATAAAAGACATAAAATACACGTTTTGGTCCGGTTATTATTGTAATTAAGTGGTAGAAAAGATGTGTGTTTTCACACATATCATATACACTTACTGATTTCTAGACTGGTTTTATGCTAAAATTTCTACCAAGTGAATCATAAATTACACTACCAATACTCAAACAAATTGCAACACTAAATAACACAGTTCTAATAGAGCATGTAAAGACTGAACTAATCCTACCCTTGTGTTACCCAAGGCAAAAGATAGCAGACCTAAACACCCCTTTATCTAACTGGTATGAAACTTTTACAAAGAAACCTACCCTAAATCAGTCCAAATCTGGTTTACCTGTCTAGAAAAGGGAGGGCTTTACCTGGTTTGAGTCTGTGTGGCGGTGGGCTCAAACCCCGTGGATTTGTCGGCCAATGAGTCGGAAATCACGGTTATCAAAAAAAAAAATCAGTCCAAATATAATCCAAACTAGTATAGCATGCTTGAAACTTACAAAAAATGTAAATTAAACTTAAATGATCTCAGAAACAAAACATACATAAAATTTCCACAAAGTTGACCTCAAAGTTCACAATAATGGGAGTTCAAAAGTAATACCTCCTTTGACCTTTTTCAGGCCAAATAAAACCACTACTTGATGCCACCAGCAAAGATTGGGAAGGGATCAAGGTTCTTTGTAGGTGTATTGAGCTGTTATGTAGAGAGGTGCTAGTGGTGGATTCCAAGAACCCACACACCCAATATATCTTGACTCAAGAATCTTGCTAAGATAAAAACAACAACAAAGAGTGAACTGATAATACCCCTATAAGGCTATAAGCTTGGCTTTTTGATTATGCAAGATTATAACTTATAGCTTATATAACCAAAAATTTGAAAATCAACTTTTGAAACCCAAAAACCTTGAAACCACTATATTTCTTGAAACCTTTTTAAATTTGAAAAATACATTTACAAAACAGATGTGAAAACCAAAATCCAACTTCCACTTTCACTTCCATAAGATTTTGGATTCACAATCCGATTTTTCTGAAAATGCTTTGTAAAGTAAAAACTTTTGAAACGTTAAACTAAATATGCAATGAAAAAGGACTACACAAAACAAGAACTAAAGAGGAACTCAAAATTTTGCATATCTCAAACTTTTCATTTTCATTAATAGGTTTTAAAAATTATACAAAATCTGGAACAAACAAAATAAAGGGTACATACACCCTTTATATATTACTAGATGAAGATTCTAGATACAAAATAAAAATGAGAAACCCTAGAAGACGAATTTCCTTGTTTGCCCTTAGTCTTGACTGATTCTTGGTCAAATATGATCATACATGTGATGAGACAGTTGTGGGTTTAATCTTCGCCGTTCTTTGGAGTCGTTGGGAACACGAAATTCATTTGAAACGTGGATTGGTATGCAGATTCCATATTTTCCTAAAATGGTGAAGCAAGTGACGACTGGTGGTCCACATGGGGGTCACGGGATGAGTGGATTTTGTGTGGGTTTTGGTTATCTCATCTTTAATCACTGATCTGGAAATCTTGGGTGAAAAACCCTTTGATTTAGGGTGTTAATTGGATTAGGGCTTATAGGTTTATAAGTGTATGTAGTGTGTGTTTTTAATCAGGATTTGGGTTTAATTAGTTTTTAAAAAGGTGTTTAAGGAAGGAAATAATAAACTGATTTAATAGTCAGTTTATTAAGTGGTGGGGAGTGACGTGGAAGTTTGGGGAAATATGATTGAAGGGGAGGTGGTAATGGGTGATGTGGCAGCAGGTGATAGGCTAAGGTAGGGTTTGTTGTCTGGGCACTTTTGGTCCCCCACTTTTCATTTAGTTGCTAAACCAAGTTTCAAACAGAATACTCCCAATCCCTTTGTAATTTAACTTTCCTTTTTCCAACTTTGGCCACAAAAAGTTATCAAAGCTTGTTCCAAGGGTATTTAATGTAATTTGACCATTCTTCAAGGGTTGATCTTGTAATATCTTGATAATTTAGGTACCCAATTGCAATTAGTGAGTTTTGCAAGGGTATAAATTGCCAAGTATTCAAAAAATGAAGGACCAATCTTGCCAATCTTCAAAACTTCAAGGGTATTTTTGGAAATTCCATTCTTGGGCCCGGTTCTTTGTGCGGCTTCATTTCCCGTGTTCGTTTTTGCTTCATTCTTGTGATCTTTTGTTGATTTCACGATATCCGTACCTAAGATACACAATGAACAAACACATACATATTTTTGGATATTTTGATGATATTTTAAGCGTTTTAAGCCCGATTTGGATGATGAGACTATGTATAATTACAGTCTCATCAAAACACATGGAATACGTTGTGAACGTGTGATAGCTGAGGCGGCAACGCTAAACGATATGACACTTCACCAACGCGTTCTATGATGTCGAACGGTCCGACGAAGCGAGGACTGAGCTTCCCTCTGATTTCGAAACGTTTAAATCCTCGTGCAGGTGATACCTTGAGGAAAACGTGATCACCTACGTTGAAAGATACATCTCTATGACGTTTATCAACATAGCTCTTCTGATGAGCACGAGCTTCCTGAAGCTTCGCCTTGGCGACCCGACCTTCTCATTAGTCACCTCAATCATATTTGGACCTTCAAGCAGTCGTTCGCCCACCTGATCCCAGCAGATTGGGGCGCGACACTTCCTACCATACAACATCTCAAAAGGAGCACACTTGATGCTAGCGTGCCAGCTGTTGTTGCATGCAAACTTCACTAGAAATATATAATCATCCCAGCTTCCTGACCACTCTAGAGCACACGTCCGTAGCATGTCCTCTAGTGTCTGAATGGTACGTTCCGACTGTCCGTCGGTCTGAGGATGAAAGGTAGTGCTGAGCTTAACTCTGGTGCCCCAAGCTTTCTGCAGACTTTGCTAGAAACGTGATGTAAAACATGGATCTCTGTCAGAGATGATTTATTGATGGAGTACCATGCTGTCTCATGATCTCCTTCTAAAAAGTGTCTGCTAATTTGCTGACCGGATGCTCCTTGCGAATCAGCAGAAAATGAGCAGATTTAGTCAACCTATCAATAATAACCCAGATGGCGTCGTTCTTCCTCTGAGTCACACGAAGACCAGTAACAAAATACATGGCGATTTTGTCCCACTTTCAGGATGGAATATCTAGTGGTTGTAATAAACCACTAGCTCTCTAGTGTTCGATCTTAACCTGTTGGCAGATCATACACTTAGAAACGAAGGTGGCAACATTCTGCTTCATACCACTCTACCAAAAGTGTCGCTTGATGTCGTGGTACATCTTGGTAGAACCAGGATTTATGGTAAATGGAGAGCTGTGAGCTTCAGTCAGCACAGCTTCCATGAGTGTAGAGTCATCAGGAACCACTTGTCTAGTGCCCTGCCATAAGATACCGTCATTATCGACACGAAACTCCGTCTACTGATCAATATTCTGAATGATAGCCCAAATCTCACCATCGTCCTTCTGAGCTTCCTTGATCCTAGAATGTAAGTCTGGTTCCACTCTAAGATTAGCCCAGTAACCGTACTGTCCTTGAACACAAAACTCAATATCAGTCATCTCTAGGTCACGGATGATCTCCTTTGCAATCCAGATGCCAACAATCATACTCGACCTTCTGCTTAGAGCATCTGCCACCACATTCGCCTTACCAGGATGGTACTGAATGTTGGTGTCGTATTCCTTCAATAGCTCTAACCATCTCCTCTATCTCATGTTCAGTTCCTTTTGAGTGAAGATGTACTTGAGACTCTTGTGATCGGTGAATATGTCACATGTTTCACCATAAAAATAATGTCTCTAGATGTTCAACGCGAAAACAACTACTGCAAGCTCTAAATCGTGAGTGGGATAGTTTTCTTCATAAGGTTTCAACTGCCGTGATGAGTATGCAATAACCTTCCATGTTGCATGAGAACGCAGTCTAAACCCTTTCCTGAAGCGTCACTATATATATGAAATCAACCTGAGCCAGATGGGAGAGTAAGAATAGGTGCAGTTACTAAATTCTGCTTAAGATCTTCAAATCTCTTCTCTCGCTCTTCCGTCCAGAGGAATTTCTCTCTTTTCCTCATCAGCTTAGTCAAATGTAAGGCTAACCGTGAAAAGTTCTCTACAAACCTGCGGTAGTAGCCAGCTAAACCCAGAAAACTTATGACCTCTGTTTCAGATGTAGGTCTCGGCCATTTGGTGATAGCTTCAACCTTTGCAGGATCCATGGTGATCCCCTCTGCAGATACAATATGGCCCAGAAATGCCACCTTGTTTAACCAGAACTCACATTTAGAGAACTTAGCATACAGCTGCTTCTGACGAAGAATCTGCAAGACTGTACGAAGGTGTTCCTCATGTTCCTCCTTGGATTTGGATAAAATCAGGATGTCATCAATGAACACGATAACGAACTTGTCCAGAAACTCATAGAAGACATGGTTCATCAAATCCATGAAGACTGCTGGAGCATTAGTGAGTCCGAATGGCATGACTAAGAACTCGTAGTGCCCATAACGTGTACGGAAAGCAGTCTTAGAGATATCCTACTCTTTAACCCGTAGCTGATGATAGCCGGACCTCAGATCGATCTTAGAGAAATACTTGGCGCCCCGAAGTTGATCAAAAAGGTCGTCAATTCGCGGCAAAGGATAACGATTCCTGATCGTGATCTTGTTCAGCTCACGATAGTCTATACACAAACGCATGTTGCCGTCTTTCTTCTTCACGAATAGTACCGGTGCATATAAAGCATGAATTGCAGCGAAATGAATAAGTCCTGTGAAATCCTAGATGTATGTCATGTTTACTGGTTTTAGTTCTGAAAACATAGCTTATGTTACTTATGAAAATTTGTATTAGTTTATGTACCAAAAGCCAATATAGGTCATGAGGTCAACAACGTGCATGAATACTTGGAGGGGTGACCTCGTCATGCAAATTAGAGGGGATGCCTCTAATTAATTGGTAATGGGTAGGAGGGATCAGCTCCTTGTGAAGGATGCAAGGCATACACCACATTCACCATGAAATCCTGACTGAAACTGAACCTAGGATGCACCCATACGCCCCACATGATAATAATAATATAATAATGGCCAAATAACTGAAAGGGACGCCACGAGCTATCACTCCGCCGTGGTGAAGTCATAACACTAGTGCCTCTAGTGTTATGGTTATGGTACCTCCATAACTAGGTGAAACTGGTTATGCATGTATCTGGCTAAGGTAACTAATAAAACGTAAGCATTTAATTTGTAACTACTGGGGAAAATAGTTGGCTGCATACGGGAAATCCTAATAAAGGAAGAGGTTGTCCTTACCGAAGGACGAGAAATCCGTACCTTATGTCCAGTAGAAGCTAACGAAAACGCTGAAGAAACTACTCCGCCTTGACGGATAAGAATGGGAATGTGTAAAACTCGCATGCTTTTACCATGAACAGTATACTAATAATCGTAGGTACAAGATTAAAACGTTCCTTTTATAACATGAACACGTGTCACAAATATTAGTTACGAGAATTACGTACGTGTTATTACACGATAAGTATTAAATACGTGTTAGTACACGATAATTATTAACAATAATAATTATAATCACGAACAAAAAATCATGAACATGAAATCACGAACATAAAATCATGAACATAAGATCATGAACATATAATTATGTACTTACGTATATTGTTAATACGATGAATGTCGTTACGTACAAGTAATTATAATAACATGAACATTTAATAATTACGTAACACGTAAACACGAATAATTAACACGATTATTTGTACGTATATTAAATCAAACCCGGTAAGTCATTACGTACGTAATATTTACGTCTAATAAGTATTAAGATAACCAAGGAAATTACGACGCGTAAAACACGAATACGCGTAACTTTATTAGACGCGAGTTAGTTAAATAAGAAAGAGTTTTGGGCTGTTTTAGACAAGGAAGGGAAGTGGGCCCAAGGCCCACATGGGGTCTCCAAACCGTGTATAAACCAAACAGACGGGGAGGTATTGTTTATTTTTGGACAAGTCAGGAAAACCCTAAAACATCAAACATGCCGTCGTTTTTTTGTTCTTCTTCTTTGTTTCTTTAGCCGTCGACTTCTTACCAAGAACCAAGAAAACAAAGTCGTGGGTTTTTAATTAAAGAACAATGTTTTATTCGTGTTATCTTCCTAAAACCCTAACACATTATAGGTAAGCATAATCCTGGTTTTCTTTTACTGTTTATGATCAAGAACCTATTAGTAATAATTAATAAAATGTAATTATAAGATGAACAAGGATGGGGGAATCGTTGGGTGTTTGTTAGGTAAGATTTACACACAAAACGAGACCACACATGGTCTCGGTGGTAGTTTTTCTGTCCAACCAGTCGTACCATAAAAGGGTCGGTGGTAACTACCTTCCACCAGCCGCAATCCTTAAGGGGTGTTGGCTGGATGGTGGTCTGACAGTGGCAACCCAGTGGGGGGGGGGGGGGGGTGTTTGTTCTAGGAGTGGGAACCGAGACCTTGGTGGTCTCGGTGGGTATTTTAGACCCAGCAGGGGGAACTGGCCACTGCCGGTGGGTAAACCCGGTCAAACAGTGGCAACCAGCAGCAACACCAACAGGGAAAGGGGGTGTTTGGCTGCTGGTTTTGGTCAGGGTGTTTGGCTGTCAGTTTTAAGAACAAAAGGAGGCTGTTTGGTTCGGCTTATAGGTATAATACAACACGGGCGCATATTTTATTTTTACAAGCTAAACATTTTCCACAAGTATATTTTACAAGCATATATTCAAGATTAATTAAATTAAATTAAACATGACTTAAACTTAATTTAATTTAATCAGGACTTGGGTTATATTTATTTTTGGATAAATAATACATGTTTTTAGCCTAAGTATTTTGTTATACAGTTTTAGGCTATAGTTTTATTTTAATTAATTAATTAAAACATGACATATAATTAATTAATAAACATGGACTTATGTTTATTATTATTATTTAATAATACATGATTTTAACCTAAGTATTTACTTATGTAATTTAGACTATAGTAATTAATTAATTATTAAAACATGACATATAATTAATTAATTTTCATGACTTAGGTTATATTAATATAAATATTAATACATGTTTAACCTAAGTATTATATACACTTTAATTTAATTAAATCATGACTATATTTAATTAAATCATATAACCTATAGTTTATTTAATTAACATGTTATGATTAATAAACTATACCATATCACATGACTTATGATATTTAATTCGGCTTAATTATAAATATGGAAACTTTCTAATTCAGGAAACTTACTATTTTTGAAAACTATCTATTTTTAGAAACTGATCTATTTTAAGAAGTTAATATACTTTTGGAAACTTTTTATTTATGGAAACTTTCTATTTTAGGAAACCAACTATATTTTTAGAAAGTTACTTATTATTACTCAACAAGTATAATCATACAAGAAATACAAGTAATATTTAATCAGAATATACATAATACATGATAAACACATCATAATGTTAAAATTAGTGAAACAAGACATCAACATATAAAACAAGCTAAGACACGATATAAAATCAGTTACGTACTCAGTAGACAGTATACTTATACACGTATCCTTCTATGTAGCATTAGTGAGATCGAAGTAGGACTCTCTTCCGTTCGTCTTCTTCGTTCACTGGACTTAAGGTACGGATTCTCCGTCCTTTCAGTATGGACATTCTTTCCTTATTAGGATTCCCCATATGCAGCCAACTGTTTTCCCAGTATATGTTTTATATGTTTTGATTTGCTTATGTTTAATTAAATTCCTAAGTCATATACATGCATGACCAGTTTCACCTAGTTATGGAGGTACCATAACCATAACACTAGAGGCACCAGTGTTATGACTTCACCACGGCAGAGTGATAGCTCGTGGCGTCCCTTTCAGCTTTTGGTGAATGTGGTGTGTGCCTTGCATCCTTCACAAGGAGCTGATCCCTCCTACCCAAACTTATATTAATTAGAGGCAGCCCCTCTAATTGCATGACGAGGTCACCCCTCCAAGTATTCATGCACGTTGATATTTCATGACCTATATTGGCTAATGGTTAACATGTTAAACAGTTTTCATAAGATAAACATAAGGCTTTTCAAACTATAAAACCAGTTTTACTAAGTTATACCAGGTTTTCCAAGACTTATACTTTTCTGCTGCTATTAGTCTTAGTTATGCTTCAGCCATTTATTCTATGTCATATATCTGTTCACTGAGCGTTATGCTCAGCCGTTACTTTCCTTTCCATGTCCCAAAACGGCAGGTACCCAAGGACATACTCGAGCATTTGGAGGACGTGCATAGGATGGAAGCTGCCATAGACTTCTTTTCCTTTTGCCTTCATATATTTATGCTTGTGTAGTCTTTGTTCATTTCATTTACTTTATTTATGTTTTGGGCTTATGTTTGGGAACCGATGTTTGATTCCGGTTTTCCCTATGGTCATGTATGTTTTACTACATATTACCTTGCATGCTTTGATGACACGCCATAATTACGCGTAACGGTCCATTTATCAAAGTGGGGTGTTACAATTATGGTATCAGAGCCAAGGCTTTGACCTGTAGGCTCTAAAACTTGACCTGTGACTAGTGGGTAGTCATCAGGAGATTCCTAAGCCAACGCTTGTTATTCCATGTATTTATGTTTTCAGCACCTTGTTGTTTTATCCATGATGTTTTTAGCACCTTGTTGTTTTAACCATGATGTTTTCATCAGTATTGCTTTTACTAATATGGACTGAACAACCAGCATCCATACTTAGTTACGTGTCATTGTTTCATGCACGATGTTCCTAGTGAACTGTGGCTAATGTGAACTGAACCCAGTAGTTCATAATTGGTCACATAAACTTTTTCTGATAAGTTTTGACAGTTGAGTTTCATTCATTTATTCCATGTATCATTGTCGCAGGAATTATGACTAAGTAATCGTTGGTACAGGACTGGCCCTATTTAGTCGCATGTGCTTTTATCGAAACTTTTAACTTTGGACCGACCCATTGGCGTCCACTTTGCTATGTCTTTGTTTTGGTGAACCGACCTACAGGCGTTCACCCTCGCGCAAATAAAGGTTTTCATAAACTGCATCATGCATTTTTCATGCATAAATTTTTCTCATGATTTATTGGCATAAAATTTTTTTATGTCCCCCCATAAGTTACTATGTCTTCTTTTTATGACAAGTGCATTTTCATACTATCATGGTTAACTTCGTTTTCATGCTGATTATGTTGTATACTCCTTCATGTTAAGTTGTTTCATGTTTCTTCATGTTGATTTCGTCTTCATGTTGATTAAATCTTACGTCTCTTTTGTTGTTTATGCTTTCATGATAGTCATGGTTGGTTTTCATTGATCATGCTTTCAGGCATATCATCATTGAATTTTGTGTAACCACACTTTAGCGTTTCTCTATGCAACCAAAATGATGTATATGCTGCCATTGCCAGGTTATCATGATGGTTTTCTAACCGTTTAACCAATTATTTTTCCTTTAAAATCATGACAAATGATCGACCCCATACCGATCATTTCATGTGCATTCCATGTGTACTCCATATACCGTAATCCATGTGTATTACACGTACCTTAGTCTATGTGTATTTCACTTGCAATATTTCACGAGTATTCGCTAGTCGATTCTGAATCATCTCAGGCGTATTTTCACTTGCTGATATTCTACAAGATTGTTGATGCCGCTCATAACTTGGAGATGTTACTAAAGGTTGATGCTGCTGATTTTGGAGACGCTACGAGATGTAGATGCTGTTTACAACCTGGAGATTTTACAAGACGAAGACAAAGCCGTTAGATCAAAGCGATCAGACGAGAAGATGCTTCACCACCAGATGATTTCCATCAATCATTGTCCCTAATTCTTAGTTACATGTCACACGTTATTCAGTTGTCGATTCAGTATATGAGCAAGAACCGGTACTAGCCGGCCACTCAGCTGAATAGTTACATGAATCACAGTCATGAGAATGACTATCATGGAACTGACAGACAAGATGATAAAACCACTACTATGACAACAACTATCCTAGCAATGGCAGTGATATGAGCTTAAACTCATATCCTTTTAACAACAAATAACCCTAAAACATGAAGCAAAATACAAATTTATTTGGCAAAAACAGTGTTATGTGGTATGTTTGTGTTTGTGTACACTTGTGTAGGTAAAAGGATACATTTTCAAGCAAACAAAGAGAAATCAAGCTCAAATGGATGAAAAAGACAAAGAAGGATCAAAAGTGACAAGACTTTGAAGTACAAGGACCTATCTTGACAAGTTATCAAAGTTGAAGGACTAAAGTGCAAATATTGTAAAAAGTCAAGATTCAAGTCAAACTTGGTCAACTCTCAAGTCAACTCAGTCAAAGGACCATTTTGTTCAAAAATGAAAGTTTAAGGACCAATATGTCAAAAGAATGAAGATTCTAGCTTAAAACAACAATCTGCCAAGTTGAAGGACCAATTCTGCCAACATTTGAAAGATATTCAAGATTAATCCATGTGACAAACATTCCAGCCAATGAGAAGAGAGGAAAGTGATCATACGGATTGAACAATAAATACCCACTCAGCCGCCTTGCATTTATTATCCAATCTCAACAGTGTGATCCGTGTGACCAACTTTTAGCCAATTAAACGCTGACACGTGGCGTCTTCTTCAAGGAAAATATTTGCCAGAATCGTATTTGAGCAGTAATTTCATGGAAAGATTTCAACACCAATCTTGATCGTTTTGAAGAGATAAACACAATGGTGCCAATCAATTAACATGAAATCAATTAATGAAGAAAAGCCCAATTCCTTGTTCATACCTGCAAATGCAATATGCAGAATTTTACACGTGGCAAGCTGGGATTGGTTCTGACACGTCACCAACCCCAACAAACTCTTCCTTCATGTCTATAAATAGTTGGATAGGACTTCATTTGTTCTTGTAGCCTAGTTTTGTAAAAACACATAGTTCTAAATTTCCTTTCCCTTTTCCCTCATTTCTACCCTAGCTACTCAAGAGTCTGACAAACTCTTGAGTTAGTTAGTTAGTTACTAGCTTCCAACAACTTTGTAACCGTTTTTCCATGAATAAAATTTGAATTCATTCTTTCCCACCAAAATTGTTCTTCCTATTTCTGTTCATTCCTTGCTGCTATTGGATACTGTTGTTGCTGTTTTGTGTTTGTTATGATCATAGATTGATCATAACTGACATTGAAGGAGTTTGATAGCTGTTTGATCAGAATTCAGTTCATTCCATAGTTTTTGAAGATTTTCAAGCATGTTGATAGATTCCTGTTGATTTGTAGCTGTTCTTGTTGATTGATTGATTCCTAGTGATAAGGTGGTGGTTATCACTAGGCTAAGAGAGCTCAGCGCTCCTCTTCTTCTCAAAGGATAACTACAATAGGTTTTAAAAGCTCTCATTTTTGTTCCTCTCAAAAAGTCAAATGCATGCTACTTTTCCTAGAGTAATTTTGATGGCTGAATGATAAAAGTTGTTAATAGTTGCTAATTGTTTGAATTTTGGTTGCTTATAGCTTAATTCTTGTCTACTTGTTCTTAGTTTTGGATTCAGTCTAGACTTAGCTTATTTTCAGTTTAAATTTGGTACTTGCATCTTATATGTTCATTGCTGTTCTTAGTGCTCCTTTTCAGTTTTAAATCAGTTCATTTGGAGTATAAAATTTGGTAGTTAAAAGCATTGATTCAGCTTAATTCAGATCTTAAAAAGTCTTTGTAAAAGTTTGAAAAACCAGTTAAAGGAGTGTTTGGGTTTAGCTTAAAAAGAGTTTTCAATCATTGAGTTTTGGTGTTTTAGAGTTTATTTGCAGTTAAAAGGTGGTAGTAAAGAGTTCTCAGTCATTTACAAGTCAAAGAGAAGGTCAAACAGGCAAATGGCACTTAAAATGTTTGGGTCAGTTTTATGCATTTTGGTCATTTAGAACTTGTCAATTTGATTTGATCAGTACTCACTAAATACTGGATGAAATTGGATCAAATTTGTTTTCATTCATAGCTTATATCATATAGTTTCAGAATCCAAGAGCATTTTCTACAGTATTCCATAATCAGATAGTGATAAGCAAAATTCAGATAAGCCAACTTAACTCAAGTTTCTGTAAATGAAATCTGAAATTTTGTATCTCCTTATTCTCTTCATTAACATGCCCATTTTTCTTCACAAATCCTCTTAAGTCATTGAGTTACATGATTTTTGAGAAAATCAGCTTTTTGAAAAATAAGATGGTCAACGCTTGGTCAACATAAGCCCATTTTTAGCTTAATTCAGATTCTGAGCTTATTTCTGGATGAAAAATGTTCTAGTTTGATTTCCCGTTCTTTAAATCAGTTGCTTAATCAGTTTCAATCAAAAAAATCCAGTTGTGACTGATTAGATTTTGCTATTGCTTATTTTGTGCTTATTAATAAGCACTCATTTGCTTATTTTGAATTTTTAGCTAATTTCCTTTGACTCACGTAGCTTATTTGGGATTTTAAGAGTTTTGAAACTTGTCTCATCAAATTTGGTACATTAATAAGCTCAAACGAGCTTATTTCCATGCTTTGCCCGTTTTTGCTTAAATAGTTTTCATAATTGCATATTAGTCCCTAGTGTTTTAATCAGTGTTTAAAATTGGCTAAGTTTCCATGTTTTTAGGGTTTGCAAGAGTTTAGTCCCTATAGTTTTAAAAGTTGTTAAATTCAGTTAGATAATTGTTAGTTTGTTACATTTTTGGTTAATTGGTTAGAAGTTTTGCATAATTGATCCTTGTAGTTATCTGTTTTACAATTTTAGTCCCTAGAATTGTTAGAATTTACATTTCAAGCATTTATCTTTCATAGAATTTACAATTTCAGTCCTTTTAGTTTCATATTTTACATTTTGAGTTTTACTTGGATAAAAACTTGGTATTTGCAATTTGTTTTACATATAAGTAGGTATTATTTTTCCGTTTTGCAAGGTTTTGATTGAATTAGCAATAGAATATCCAAACAATATTAACAACCAAGAACAATTAAAAACCCGATTTTGGTTGGACTTTCCATTAGCAAGAACTGAGAAAAAAACGAACTGCATTATACACAATTTCAAATGGCGCCGCTGCCGGTTCTTTGACTACACGAGAGACTATCGATTGACGGTTTTCATTGGCTTTTGGGATCCGTTCACTTTGTGAACGTTATTTTTACGTATCATAAATCAAAAACAAATAAAAAATCAAAAATATAAAAATATATAAAAACTAAAAATTAACAAAACAATTCTTTTCCTAAAGAATTGACCAAAAAAAATAAAAAATCCAAAAAGCAATCTTTTTCCTAAGAGATTGCACCCAAAAATATATATTATTGGATTCTCTCGGTTTTTATGTACATATAGTATTTTCTCTTAAAAAACTCATAAATACAAAAATATTTTCCATATATTATTATAAGTAAATACGTATACGTATAAGAACAAACAATCTACATATTCTCCATAAGTATTGCCGAGGCAATACACCGTGTTGAGGGGCGTTCCGGTCCTTGACACGTGTATCGATCAAACAAAATAAAGCAAGAATAGATAAATACTCTCAATAAGCAACAATTCGAAGAATACGAACATTTAAGTGAATAGAAAGGCGATGTGCTATAAAATGCCATCTAAGGGTCAATAGGTACTTAAGTGCTTCGCGCCACCTAACCCCCCGTTCATTTGTAAGTATTCTAAGAAGGAAGGCTTCATTGAGGGTCTTGCACCCAAGTAGTATATACGTATAGTGTTATTTTCTTGTGGATATTTAATATTGAAACTCGAAGAGGATAATCCATTTCTCTTCAAAGTCACACGAGAGATTCTCTCTCATTCCTCGTATTGAGTTGCATGCTCACTCGCGGGCGTGCACAAATACCGATTGGTGTACAACCTCTTCCTCCGAAAAGGAAGAAAAAGAGAAAGAGTAAGACCACCATCGTCCACCAAGCCGATCACGAGAATCGTGCTTTGACTCCACCACAAGAAGCCATGGCTATTGATAATCGCACTTTGTATGAACGTATGCAATCCAACATTCATGGATATTCTAGTGCCACTAAGATTCCCGACTTTCCCGCTAACACATTTGAGCTACATACATCTATGATCAATATGGTTGCACAATCACCTTTCTTTGGTAAACAAAATGAGGATCCTCATGCTCACCTTAAGAGATTCCTTTCACTTTGCAATACCATTAAGCATAATGGGGTTCCACATGAGGTGATTAGGTTGATGTTAGTGTCATTTTCCTTAGAGGGATCCGCTAAGCATTGGTTAGACACCCAACCACCCGATAGTATCACCACATGGGATGGTTTCACCACTAAGTTTTTGAACAAGTTCTTCCCTCCACATAAGACTATGGCTTTGAGGACTTTAATTATGGGCTTTCAACAAAAACCTAGTCAATCCTTTAGTGATGCTTGGGAAGAGTATAGTGAGTTGTTGAGGCGATGCCCTAATCATGGATTGGATCAAGTTCACCAAATCAACCTCTTTTATGATGGCCTTAAATCTCACCATCAAGATTCACTCAATGCTTCCGCGGGAGGGAATATTCTTCTTAAGACATACCAAGAGGCTTTGGACATCATTGAGACTAAGGCAATGGTTCAAACAAACAATCCATTTGAAGAAAAGGTTCATGTTATCCAAAACAATTCTCAAACCCCTTGTGACAACCAACTCCTCAAGTTTCAAGAAGAGATTTTTCAAAGGATGGATAGAGATAGTGAGAAGAATTTGCAAGTACAACTAGAAATGCTTCAAGTTTTTAAGAACTTGTCCTTGAACAATTCTTCAAATAATGTGAATGCCATCACCATTTCTTGTGTTACTTGTGGAGGTCCCCATTCTTATGAACAATGTGATAAGGTGCAAGGGTATCAAGGGGAATGCTATGCTTACCAAGAGGAACATCGTGAACACTTCAAGCCTAATATCAATCCAAATAACCTTTCTAAAAATCCCAAAATTACCTTGCTCCACCCGGCTTCCCACCCCAACCACCCACCCAAATTCAACAAAATCCTCCTCAAATTTTACCAAGGAATCAAGGGCAAAGACCACCATACCAAGGAAATAACTACAAGGCACCCAATCAATTTCAACCTCAAGCAAATACCTTTTATCCACCAAATCAAGGATTTAACTCCCAACCCTTACCTTTCCAACCTCAAGGTTTTCAAGGTTATGTGCCACAAGAGTTTAACACAATGGATCTCTTACAAAAAATGAATCAAGAGAATGAAAGGAAGTTCCAAGCTATGGAGAAGAAAATGAATGACCAATTCAATAAGGTTTTAGTGGTATTAAATCAAAGACCACAAGGGGCTTTACCTTCCAACACACAAACAAACCCACGGGCCAATGTCAATGCTATTACAACAAGGAGTGGAACAACAACAAAGGATCCTTCACCTCCTAAACCTACTATTGTTCAACCCACTTGTTCTCCTACTTGTGACAAGCCTTCTACTTCTACTCCACCTCCTCAAAATGCTCCTATTCACTCAAACACACCTTCTCAACCACCTTCTACTTCTCCTTTACCTTCCACACTTCCCAATGAAGAAGCTAACCAAGACAAATCTTCCACCACAACACCTATTCCACCTACACCAAAGCCTACTCTTCCATATCCTTCAAGGTTGAAAAAGGACAAGTTAAAGAACAAGGATGACATCCAAGTCTCCAATTTCTTAAGGATGTTCAAGCAACTCAACATCAATATATCCTTTGCGGAAGCTCTTGCTTATATGCCAAAGTTTGCTAAGATGTTCAAGGATTTGCTCTCAAACAAAGAAAAATTGGTTGATTTTCCCAACACATCCCTTAATGAAAATTGTTCCGCGGTGTTACTTAAAACCTTACCAACAAAACTTGGAGATCCGGGGCGCTTCTTGATACCTTGTAATTTTCCCGGTGTTGAAAATTGCATGGCTTTGGCGGATCTAGGGGCGAGCATAAACCTCATGCCTTTATCGGTTTGGAAACAACTATCTCTTCCCGAGCTCACTCCCACTAGGATGACTCTTGAACTAGCCAACCGAACCATAGCTCACCCCGTAGGTATAGCGGAAGATGTGTTTGTAGGTGTGGATAAGTTTACCTTTCCGGCCGACTTTGTAGTGGTTGATTATGACATGGATCCTAGAGTGCCTTTGATTGTTGGTAGACCGTTTTTGAGAACGGGTCGTAGCTTGATAGATGTGGCGGAAGGAGAATTAATTATGAGAGTAGAAGATGAGAAAGTGGTGTTTAAGCTAGGGAAGATTTGTGATAGAAAAGAGGTTAAGGAGTCTAGACCTTGTGAGACTATTAACATTGTGGATGTGTTAGATGAAGTGTGTAATGAACACTTTCATGATGCTTGTAAGAATGCTAGTGATGAGATACCCCATGTGGAAACCGTGGCCTCGATTGCTCCCTCTTTAACACCTTTTGGAGAGAGTGATTTCCTCTTGGAGGAATTTGAGTCCAACTTTCTTGGTGATGATGATTCTCCCATTAATTGGAAAGAAGATATTCTTACAATCCAAAAGTTGCTCAATGAGGACCCTATTCCTTCTCCTATTCCACAAGAGATTACCATTGAGGAACCTTCCATAGTAAAACCTTCCATAGAGAGTCCACCTCCCATTGAACTTAAGGACCTTCCATCCCACTTAGAATATGCTTTCTTAGAGGGCAAAGACCAATTACCGGTGATCATTGCTAAAGAGTTGAAAAAGGATGAGAAAGAGCAACTTATTGAAGTTCTTAAGAAACATAAGAAAGCTTTAGCATGGAAAATATCCGACATAAGGGGAATTGATCCACATTTTTGTACTCACAAAATCCTTATGGAGGATGACTATAAACCCGCCATTCAAAACCAAAGGAGAGTTAACCCAAAAATCCATGAGGTTATTAAGAAAGAAGTGATTAAACTCTTAGATGCGGGTATGATTTATCCCATTTCCGACTCTCCATGGGTTAGCCCGGTTCATTGTGTTCCAAAGAAGGGTGGAATCACCGTGGTGCCTAATGAGAACAATGAGCTTATTCCCACGAGACTTGTGACCGGTTGGAGAGTTTGCATTGATTATAGAAAACTCAATGAGGCAACTAGGAAAGACCATTTCCCGCTTCCCTTTATGGATCAAATGCTTGAACTCTTAGCGGGAAATGAGTACTATTGTTTTCTTGATGGCTTTTCGGGTTATTTCCAAATACCCATTGACCCTAAGGATCAAGAAAAGACCACATTCACTTGTCCCTACGGTACATTTGCTTACAAGAGAATGCCTTTTGGCTTATGTAATGCACCGGGGACGTTTCAAAGGTGCATGATGGCGATTTTCCATGACATGATAGAGCAAACCATGGAGGTTTTTATGGATGATTTTTCCGTATTTGGAAATTCATTTAGCTCATGTCTCACCAATCTTGAGAGAATGCTTAAACGTTGTGAGGAAACACGTTTGGTGCTTAATTGGGAGAAATGTCACTTTATGGTGAAAGAGGGGATTGTTTTAGGACACAAGATATCCAATAAGGGATTAGAAGTTGATAGAGCTAAAATTGATGTGATTGCTAAGCTTCCCCCACCCACCTCGGTTAAAGGTGTGAGGAGTTTCTTAGGTCATGCGGGATTTTATAGGCGCTTTATACAAGATTTTTCTAAGATAGCTAGACCGATGACTCATCTCTTGGAGAAAGAAGCTCCTTTCATTTTTGTCCAAGCTTGTTTAGACTCTTTTGAGACTCTTAAGGAAAAATTGACTAAGGCTCCCGTTTTGGTTTCTCCAAATTGGGATTTACCTTTTGAGCTTATGTGTGACGCTAGTGATTATGCGGTGGGGGCCGTCTTAGGACAAAGAGTTAATAAGCATTTTCAACCTATACACTATGCGAGTAAAACCATGACCGGTGCACAACTTCATTACACTACCACGGAAAAAGAGTTGCTTGCTATAGTATATGCTTTTGAGAAGTTTAGACCATATCTTGTGCTTTCCAAAACCATAGTGTATACGGATCATTCCGCTCTCAAGTATCTTATGACAAAACAAGATGCTAAGCCTAGGCTTTTGAGATGGGTTTTGTTGCTTCAAGAGTTTAAGATAGAAATTCGTGATAAGAAAAGGGCCGAGAATTTAGCGGCGGATCATTTGAGTAGACTTGAGCATCCTTTTCAAGGAGATTTCCCACACCAAGAAATCAATGAATCCTTTCCATTAGAGGAGCTCATGTTTATCTCTTCCCAAGAGGATGCCACACCTTGGTTTGCGGATATAGCAAACTATCTTGTGGGCAATGTGCTTATTAAGGGTCTTACTTATCAACAAAAGAAAAAGTTTCTTAAGGAAGTTAAGTATTACTTTTGGGATGATCCATATCTTTTTAGGCAATGTGCGGACCAAATCATTAGACGGTGTGTAGATGGGCTCGAGGCATTTAAGATCTTAGAGGCGTGTCATAAAGGACCTACGGGTGGACATTTTGGGCCTAACTACACCGCCAAGAAAGTCTTTGATTCGGGTTACTATTGGCCTTCCATTTACAAAGATGCCCAAGAAATGGTGAAATTTTGTGATGTTTGTCAAAGACAAGGAAAAATTACACAACGTGATGAGATGCCACAAAATTTTATCCAAGAGTGTGAGATATTTGATGTATGGGGAATAGATTTCATGGGACCTTTTCCATCCTCTAAGGGAAACAAGTATATACTTGTGGCGGTGGATTATGTGTCCAAATGGGTGGAGGCTAAAGCCTTACCTACCAATGATGCTCGAGTGGTTGTAAAGTTTTTGAAACAATTGTTTGCTAGATTTGGTGTACCTCGGGCCATCATAAGTGATCGTGGTACGCACTTTTGTAATGATCAATTCACGAGAGTTATGAAGAAATATGGAGCGAATCATAGACTTTCTACCGCGTATCACCCTCAAACAAATGGTCAAACCGAGGTCACAAATCGTGGTTTAAAGAGAATTTTAGAGAGAACGGTGGGAGAGCATCGAGCTTCTTGGTCGGATAAGCTTGATGATGCTTTGTGGGCGTTTAGGATGGCTTTTAAAACACCAATTGGTTGTACTCCTTATAGGCTTGTCTATGGAAAAGCGTGCCACCTCCCATTTGAGTTAGAGCATAAGGCATCTTCGGCTCTCAAGTGGGCTAATTTTGATTTAAACCAAGCCGGTTCACATAGGAAAGATCAACTCAATGAGATGGATGAGTTGAGAGCCAATGCCTATGAGAATTCTTTGCTTTACAAGGAAAAGACTAAGAAATTGCATGATGCTAAGATCAAGAATCGTGAGTTCAAAGTTGGAGAGCCGGTTCTCCTCTTCAACTCAAGATTGAAGCTTTTTGCGGGCAAGCTTAAGTCGAGATGGTCCGGTCCATTCACTATTGCTCAAGTGTTTCCATATGGAACTCTTGAGTTGTCCCAACCCGATGGTCCAAATTTTAAAGTGAATGGTCACCGTGTTAAACATTACTTTAGGGAGGACATTTCCGTTGAAATGGTCCAAGAGGTCCCCATTTTCCCCATGAATTAATTCATTGAGGGACGAGTCGAGCTAGAGACTCATTAACTCAAGCATCGTATAACTAGGTTTAGAGTGTTGTAGGTTAGAAATAAAGGTATAGACTTGGAGATAAGTGTAGGGGAGACCTTCTTTTGTCTTCATAATTGTTTGTAGGGTTGCTCACTCATCTCATGCTTTGGAGCTTATGGAGGAGGCCCTTGTATCCGGTTCACTTCGTTACTTTAGTGATTTTTCATTGACACCTTGTGCTTAAACATGATTTCACTAATAGTTGTCCTTTCCTTAACTTGAGTTAAGCAAAGTCTATTCATTGTCATAAGTGTAGGGGAAGTTTTTATACTTCCATGCTCTTAAACATTGAGGACAATGTTTAGCTTCAGTGTAGGGGGGTCTTCTATCGAAGTGACCTTACATAGAACTTGTCATTGTCTTGCATGATAACATGAAAAATTGAATTTTCAACATTTTTCAAATTTTTGATCTACTTTGGCCAACAAAAATATGCATTCATAATTTTTGCATCAATCATTTTGCATAACACATTTGCATTGTATATATCTTTTCTTTTGTTTTTCATCAAAAATATATAAAATGAAAAAAATATAATAAAACATGGTTTTAACAAGTTTAGACTTCTTTGACATATTAGGCCCGCCATGGATATTTTGACTCAACCCGAGTTTGCTTATCTTAGCATTCTCTAGCTAGTATCCTTAACCATGTATTCCTTCATTGGTCTATTAGGCTAAGCATCTACCAATTTCATTATTTGAAATTTTAAATTTGTGGAGAATGGGAAATGATAGAGTTGAAGCAAGTGTAAAAAGGCTAGATAGACTTCATGGCAATTACTTGTGGCTAAACCCTTCTCTTCTTTATCTCTACTTTCTTCGCATGTATATAATTGTTAATAAATAATCAAGTACGGTTTTAATTGGTTTGTAATCTCTTATGCATTTTTGGCTAATCATTTATGGTTGATATGAGTACGTCTTAAGATTCTAAGTTAGCACGTTTTATGTGTACTAGACTTATGTCATGCTCCATATTTAGCGGGCGTTTTTCCTTTTCTTCTTTGCAAATTTCTTAGTGAGGAATAAAGAAAAATAAGAGCGGCTTATGAAAAAAAAAATGAATGGCTAGAAAAAAAAGAGAAAAAAATAAAATAAAATAAAATAATGCAAGACTCCCAAGAGGGGCAGTGTGGTGTTAATTATAGTGACTATTGAGTTCCAATATTACCTTGACGGGTTGCGGGGATTCAATAGATTGCTCCAATCCAATATTGCCTTGACGGGTTGCGGGGTTGAAGATCCAAAGTCTCAAAAAGATGGCGGATGTAAATTATTGCGTGAGTTTTATTTTTATTTCCTTAGCGAGTGTGTAGTTACTTATGAAAGCATGACATGAGGATTTTACACATAAGGCGAATGACTTATTACTCTTAAAACGGACTTATATTAATTGTGAGCGGTTTTTCAAGTAATGGATGAGATGATTACTTAGGATTAAAACCGTGCTTCCTTATTTTTGGATTTTACATTTCTTATACTTCACACTTGAAATAATGACAAATTTGCCCACAAGCAATTTGCTCAAATAAAAACCGGTTCCACATTTAATTGTCATGAATAAGTTGATGCACTTTTTACTTGTGAATTCAATGATCCCATTTTTAAGCTTGGTATGGGGAAAGTGAAACTTGAGGGTGATAAATGTCCATGGTACCCAAGCCCTAATCTAAGCCATTGAATTCTTTATGAGTTATCTCCATCAAAACCATTTCAAGAAAAATCAAAAAGATATAGATAGAATTGTATTTTGTTCATTGCATTATTAAAAGTCAAAATCATGCATCATTTAGTTTAGAGTAGTGTAGATGCATCTCATATGGCCAAGGTGGATTAATTATGTGGGAAATGTAAATTTGAGCTTTAATATATAATATTGCATGAGGACATGACAATGTTCAAGTGTAGGGGAATTTGATATGAGCTTAAACTCATATCCTTTTAACAACAAATAACCCTAAAACATGAAGCAAAATACAAATTTATTTGGCAAAAACAGTGTTATGTGGTATGTTTGTGTTTGTGTACACTTGTGTAGGTAAAAGGATACATTTTCAAGCAAACAAAGAGAAATCAAGCTCAAATGGATGAAAAAGACAAAGAAGGATCAAAAGTGACAAGACTTTGAAGTACAAGGACCTATCTTGACAAGTTATCAAAGTTGAAGGACTAAAGTGCAAATATTGTAAAAAGTCAAGATTCAAGTCAAACTTGGTCAACTCTCAAGTCAACTCAGTCAAAGGACCATTTTGTTCAAAAATGAAAGTTTAAGGACCAAATATGTCAAAAGAATGAAGATTCTAGCTTAAAACAACAATCTACCAAGTTGAAGGACCAATTCTGCCAACATTTGAAAGATATTCAAGATTAATCCATGTGACAAACATTCCAGCCAATGAGAAGAGAGGAAAGTGATTACACGGATTGAACAATAAATACCCACTCAGCCGCCTTGCATTTATTATCCAATCTCAACAGTGTGATCCGTGTGACCAACTTTTAGCCAATTAAACGCTGACACGTGGCGTCTTCTTCAAGGAAAATATTTGCCAGAATCGTATTTGAGCTACAAGCAATTTCATGGAAAGATTTCAACACCAATCTTGATCGTTTTGAAGAGATAAACACAATGGTGCCAATCAATTAACATGAAATCAATTAATAAAGAAAAGCCCAATTCCTTGTTCATAACTGCAAATGCAATATGCAGAATTTTACACGTGGCAAGCTGGGATTGGTTCTGACACGTCACCAACCCCAACAAACTCTTCCTTCATGTCTATAAATAGTTGGATAGGACTTCATTTGTTCTTGTAGCCTAGTTTTGTAAAAACACATAGTTCTAAATTTCCTTTCCCTTTTCCCTCATTTCTACCCTAGCTACTCAAGAGTCTGACAAACTCTTGAGTTAGTTAGTTAGTTACTAGCTTCCAACAACTTTGTAACCGTTTTTCCATGAATAAAATTTGTATTCATTCTTTCCCGCCAAAATTGTTCTTCCTACTTCTGTTCATTCCTTGCTGCTATTGGATACTGTTGTTGCTGTTTTGTGTTTGTTATGATCATAGATTGATCATAACTGACATTGAAGGAGTTTGATAGCTGTTTGATCAGAATTCAGTTCATTCCATAGTTTTTGAAGATTTTCAAGCATGTTGATAGATTCCTGTTGATTTGTAGCTGTTCTTGTTGATTGATTGATTCCTAGTGATAAGGTGGTGGTTATCACTAGGCTAAGAGAGCTCAACGCTCCTCTTCTTCTCAAAGGATAACTACAATAGGTTTTAAAAGCTCTCATTTTTGTTCCTCTCAAAAAGTCAAATGCATGCTACTTTTCCTAGAGTAATTTTGATGGCTGAATGATAAAAGTTGTTAATAGTTGCTAATTGTTTGAATTTTGGTTGCTTATAGCTTAATTCTTGTCTACTTGTTCTTAGTTTTGGATTCAGTCTAGACTTAGCTTATTTTCAGTTTAAATTTGGTACTTGCATCTTATATGTTCATTGCTGTTCTTAGTGCTCCTTTTCAGTTTTAAATCAGTTCATTTGGAGTATAAAATTTGGTAGTTAAAAGCATTGATTCAGCTTAATTCAGATCTTAAAAAGTCTTTGTAAAAGTTTGAAAAACCAGTTAAAGGAGTGTTTGGGTTTAGCTTAAAAAGAGTTTTCAATCATTTAGTTTTGGTGTTTTAGAGTTTATTTGCAGTTAAAAGGTGGTAGTAAAGAGTTCTCAGTCATTTACAAGTCAAAGAGAAGGTCAAACAGGCAAATGGCACTTAAAATGTTTGGGTCAGTTTTATGCATTTTGGTCATTTAGAACTTGTCAATTTGATTTGATCAGTACTCACTAAATACTGGATGAAATTGGATCAAATTTGTTTTCATTCATAGCTTATATCATATAGTTTCAGAATCCAAGAGCATTTTCTACAGTATTCCATAATCAGATAGTGATAAGCAAAATTCAGATAAGCCAACTTAACTCAAGTTTCTGTAAATGAAATCTGAAATTTTGTATCTCCTTATTCTCTTCATTAACATGCCCATTTTTCTTCACAAATCCTCTTAAGTCATTGAGTTACATGATTTTTGAGAAAATCAGCTTTTTGAAAAATAAGCTGGTCAACGCTTGGTCAACATAAGCCCATTTTTAGCTTAATTCAGATTCTGAGCTTATTTCTGGATGAAAAATGTTCTAGTTTGATTTCCCGTTCTTTAAATCAGTTGCTTAATCAGTTTCAATCAAAAAAATCCAGTTGTGACTAATTAGATTTTGCTATAGCTTATTTTGTGCTTATTAATAAGCACTCATTTGCTTATTTTGAATTTTAGCCAATTTCCTTTGACTCACGTAGCTTATTTGGGATTTTAAGAGTTTTGAAACTTGTCTCATCAAATTTGGTACATTAATAAGCTCAAACGAGCTTATTTCCATGCTTTGCCCGTTTTTGCTTAAATAGTTTTCATAATTGCATATTAGTCCCTAGTGTTTTAATCAGTGTTTAAAATTGGCTAAGTTTCCATGTTTTTAGGGTTTGCAAGAGTTTAGTCCCTATAGTTTTAAAAGTTGTTAAATTCAGTTAGATAATTGTTAGTTTGTTACATTTTTGGTTAATTGGTTAGAAGTTTTGCATAATTGATCCTTGTAGTTATCTGTTTTACAATTTTAGTCCCTAGAATTGTTAGAATTTACATTTCAAGCATTTATCTTTCATAGAATTTACAATTTCAGTCCTTTTAGTTTCATATTTTACATTTTGAGTTTTACTTGGATAAAAACTTGGTATTTGCAATTTGTTTTACATATAAGTAGGTATTATTTTTCCGTTTTGCAAGGTTTTGATTGAATTAGCAATAGAATATCCAAGCAATATTAACAACCAAGAACAATTAAAAACCCGATTTTGGTTGGACTTTCCATTAGCAAGAACTGAGAAAAAAACGAACTGCATTATACACAATTTCAGGCAGCAGAAGCTCCGGCCACGGACGTGATCATAAATACAAAGGTCAGTAGTCCAACTGATCCGCCAATTCTGGCATAATAACTTAAGAATTTCAGTTTTATTCGTTTCACATCTCGAGACACATGTCAAGACATCAGTCAAGACACATGACTCACGTCCAATTCTGGAACATCCCTAAGAAATTCAGGGTGCCCTCCAAGGGGTATATCCATTTTTGTTGTGCCATGTAGTAAGCAGGCCACAAGAATTTTAGTAACTTCGCCGGCGAATTAGTCGCTTCTGGACACGCAGACAGGCAAAACACATTCAGTGAGACCTGTCACGTTTGCTTCACGACACTTTCATTTTGATTTCATATTTCATATATCCAAGACCATAAAGGACGATATTCGTATCACCCATGTATACGAAGGTTTTTCCTCCAGTCCAATGATAAGAACCAATCTGCTAACGAACTTACCTCGAACAGATGCGAGTTGAATTTAATCCTAACTATGGACAACGAATAGCACACCATGCTACGATTCATGATTTTGTACAGTGATGTTCAGGCTCCTGAATACATTCAGCATGGTTTTCCATCAGGAAAATTTGTACAAATTATCTATGCTTCACAAGCACGTGCTTTGTTAGCCATGACTGTTAAAATTTTCTAGCTGTCAGTTAAGACACGAATACTGAAGTCCTTTTACGCATAACCAGTTGATTGTTTCAAAATCTTCCCATACATTCCAGGAGAACCTTCAAGGAGAAGGACGATACCATGAGATTATGTGTCGACTACCGTCGATTTAAACAAATCACCATTCATAACCATTATTCTCCTCCACGTATTGACTATATGTCCAATCGACTTTAGGGTGTTAAGCACTTTTCCAAGATCGGATTCATGATCATGCTGCCAACAGTGACGAGTGAAAGAGCGGGACATTTCCATGACTGCTATTCGTACACGACTCGGTCATGCTAGATTCATGATTTTGTATTAGTCTCATAAATGCCCTAGCAGCATTATGGACTTAATAAATTGGGTTTCCATGAACTCGTAAACAAATTCATCAGTGTTTTCATCAAGGATAACCTGATTTTCTCTAAGCCTAGAGAAGAGCAGGAAGACCATTTTTTCACTATGTTGCAAATTCTACGACAAGAGAAATTTCACCCTGAAATTTTCCAATATAAATTATGGTTGATTTTGACACGCTGAATCACATGGATTCTCAAGGTTAATCGTACCATGACTCAGTTTATGCGTAAAGGTGAGAACCCTACACTACATTAGGTGTTCCAGAAAATCCTACGCTAAGAGAAGTCTAATTTCGAAGACTCATAGTTTCACAAACTTCTATGTATCAAGTTTCTACGAAGCGAGATACAGTTACATTCTTATCTAAGTACCTGACATACTAACAGGCTAAGATAGAACACCAACAGACTAGGATGTTTTTCCACCATCAGGCATTGTGAACAGAAATGGGACAAGATCTCCATGAATTTTGGTTACCAGATTAACGCAAAATCGGAAGAAGCATGATGCTATCTCGGTTATTGCCAACAGTTTGATCAGGTCTGCAGAATCCTTACATCCGCAAGGATTTTAGAACCAACAAATTGATCGGACATGTTCCAGCCAAGGCTCATCCGATCACTTGGTAATCCGTCAGCTATCGGGTCAGACAGAGGTTCTCATTTGTGCTCCTTATCTACGTCCACGTCCTTGTTCTAATTTCACGACTTGCTTTCATGCTCACGTTCATGACACTATTCACGTTCATGATCGTATTCTGGTTTACGATTGTATGTTCATTTTTGTTCTGGAGGTTTTGCAAGAACTTGAGAGACCAGACTCAAGTTTAGTATAACTCTCTATCCTCAGACAAACGTTTCACGTCACATTCCACGTTTCACGTCACATTCCACGTTTCACGTCACATTCCACGTTTCACCTTATAGCGTTTGGCGTTACCGCCGCCGTATTCCATGTTCATGATATGTTACACATGTCATGTTCATTCCACGTTTCTCATATCACGTTCACGATACGTTACATGTATCATTAATCACGATATGTTTGCCATATTGCACTCATCATATCTCCACGTACCACGTTCAAAATTGTTCACGTATCACGTTCAAAATTTTTCACGTACTACGTTTCAATATGTCTCGTGCATCGTTGCTAATTATCGGTAGGTTAGATTATTTTGTATCGTAATGTTTCAGTTCCCCTTGCATGTTAATTCTAATCCACTCGATCAGATTCATGCAAATCTATCTTACGTTGACAACCAGAAACGGACGAGTCCATCCGGATTTTATACTCTCATCCTTCCGTAATTCAACAAGACTCTTTTAGTCACGTCACGTTCCATGTCCTTGTAGCCATGTCACGTTCCACGTTCCTTTCTACCATGTCACCTTCATGTCCTTTTATCTTACATACAGGGACGGACCCACATTGGTGCCGGGTGTGGCACGGGCTCCACCCTATTTCAAGCCACGAAGTGTAATTTTTTTTCAAATCGCCATTTCTTTATTTGTGTAACCCCCGAAAACTTTTTGCTAGTTTCTTTTTCATATGGTGCAACCTTAGTTACATTATTTTAACTTTTTATTGTGCACTTTTTATTAAGCCCAAAATACTATTGTAAGGATAGAAAAAGCCCACTAAACCCAAATTAATTAGATCTAATGGTAATATATACGTACTACATAACTACATTTAGCAAAACAAACTTCTAAAGTTCTAAACCCTTTCAATTTGTGCCTTACCGCCTCCTATCTCATTTGTTAAAAAAGAAACGGTGCCTCCCAATTCCCAATCTTGAATCTCCTAGGCTACGTGGCTATCACTAAAAGAGGTAGAAATTCAAACTATACAGTTTATACAATTATACGACTTCTATACTCATTAATCATTATTAGTTGAAAAAGACATGATTGTTTGAATAATTTTAGATTAATGATTTACTGTTATTATTCTATTTTAAAGATTTAATTATTTAGAGGGTTGATTGTATGATTATTTGTTTTTTTTTGTTTAAAACATTTTTATAGGAATTATGGAAAGATATAGAAAGCTTTGGAAAAATGTTCCTAATGGTAACACGGGTAGAGATTCGGTCCCAGAACCTACTCCACCGCCTATTCCACAACCAACTTCAGGTCCTTCCGCACAAATTAATGTAAAATTAGATGATCTTCCGTGGGATCCATCAGATAGGCCATTAATCTATAGCTATGATCCTAACATAGTAGAGGAAATAAGGCGAATGTATTGGGATAGAGGCCCTTGTCGACCAACGGGCCATGAGTTTCCAACAAAAATGGTTGGGGCTAAGAAAAGAAGTTTTGTTGTCACCTGGTTCAATGAGTTTCGTTGGTTAGAATATAGTATAAAAAAGGACAAAGCATATTGTTTGTGTTGTTATTTGTTTAGAGACCATGGTGCGGGTGATGCTTTTACGGTATAAGGGCTTAATAGTTGGAGTAAAAAGACGAGATTGAAAGACCATTTTGGTGAAGATAATAGTTTTCACAACAAAGCACTTCAAAAATGTGAAATTCTAATGAAGAAAAAATAATCTATTTCTCTTGCTTTTAGTAAGCAAACTGAACAAGAGATGAGTGATTATCGAATTCTATTGTATCTGTCGATTAAGACTTGTAGATTCTTATTGAAGGGTGGATGTCCTTTTTGTGGTCGTGATGAAACTTTAAGTTCTTTGAATAGAGGTCTTTTTTTAGAATTGTATCACTTGCTTGCAAATGAAAACGAGGAAACTCGAATGGCTGTACTACGAGCTCCATTGAATTGTACCTTAACATCTCCAAAAATTCAGAAACAAATATGTGGATATTTTGCCAGTGAGGTACTTGATTCCATTCTTGAAGATATTGGTGATGATGTGTTTTCCTTGTTAGTTGATGAGTCTAGTGACGTAACTAAAAAGGAACAAATGGCAATGGTTTTTCGATATATCAATAGACATGGAGTTGTTCAAGAGCGATTTGTTGGGGTTGTTCATGTCAAGGAGACTTCTTCCGCCACTCTTAAAACTGCCATTGATGGTTTCTTCACCAAAAATAATTTGAGTTTGAAATAGGTAAGGCTTCAAGTTTACAATTCGTAATAAAATCTTTGATATTATAATTTATATACAATTTTTAGTTACTTTAACTCTTTAAATTTGATATTAATTTTGAAACAGTTAAGAGGTCAGGGTTATGATGGAGCGAGCAATATGCGTGGTGAGTTCAATTGTTTAAAAGCTTAAGTATTAAAGGATAATAGCTCCGCACACTACGTGCATTGCTTTGCACACCAACTTCAGTTAGTGGTTGTGGCGGTTACAAAAAACCATGATGGCGTCATGAAATTCTTTGAAAAGCTTATGGGTGTGGTTAATGTGGTTTCATCCTCATGTAAGATAAAAGATATGATTCGAGATAATTACAAGAAAAGAATAGAATTGGAACTCAATGATGGTGTCATTGAAAGTGGAAAAGGGAACAATCAAGAGCTCTCACTTATACGGCATGGTGATACACGGTGGGGTTCCCATCACAAAACAATTATGAGATTGTTTTCTTTGTTCCCGGAGGTTATTAATGTGTTGAATTATGTGGAAAAAGAAGCTCTTGATGGCCGAAACAGAAATCAAGCAACCGGTATTTTGTCATATTTTAAAAAGTTTGAGTTTGCATTTTATTCCCACTTGATGGAGCATATTTTAGGAATCACGGGTTTGTTGTCGAAAGCTCTTCAAAAACGAGATCAGAATATTGTAGAAGCGGTTTCAATGATAAAAGGAACAAAACAAGCATTGGTAAGACTTAGAACAAGTGGGTTTGATGCTTTTTAAAGATAGTGAATTCTTTTTGTGAAAAACATGATATCTAATGTTAGGATTTTTAATACTAGGATTTTTGAAAATTCTTTTAGTCCAAATTAATGCAATGATTGTTCGTTTTCCTCGACTCACTCGAATTGATCTCTAGTTATACGTAAAACTTAATTTGTTTTTGGTAAAATATATTTTTGGAATTTTAAACTAAAAACTATTTAATATTAAAATTATTTTAAAAATCTATTTTAAACTTAAATCTAATTCAATTAACTAAAAACTTTTAAATATTGAAAATCTAAAAAAATTGATTAAACAAATCTAATTTAAATTAAATAAACTAATTTTAAACTAATTTAAATGAAAACTATTTTTAAAATTTAAAACTAATTTAAAATTATAAAAGTGATAAAATAAAATATATTTTTGTCTTTTTGTATTTTTTAAAACTTTATAAAATAAATCTTAAATAAAAACTTTTAATTAAAATTTAATAAAACTTAAAACTTGAATTTAAAACTAAATAACAAAATCCGACAACAACTTAATACCTATATTAATTGAATGATGCAAAGTAAAACATAAGTAAGGGTCTAGTAGAGATGGCTATGGTGCTCGTTTGTTAAACGAGAGGTCAGGGGTTCGAGTCCCCTGACAGATGAATTATGCTATATTATTTTTTATGTTTTTACTTTGGAATATTGATACTCAGACCAAAAGAGTCTGAGAGTTAAGCGATAATCAGCAAAACCACAAAACCAAATAAGCTCATCAGCTAAACAATAGGCAGATGCAAACTAAAATCAGATATGAATAAGCAAAGATAAAATAAGCAGATAAGCAGATTCCGAAAATAAGCCAAAAACCTAATAAGCAAAATAAACTAAACTGAAATCTTAACAACTAAAATAAGTAAGCAGATAAATAAAACCAAAGGCAGTTCAAAACAGAAAAATCAAATAAGCATATCAAAGCAAACCGAATCTAAAACAATAAAGCAGTTCAAACCAAAAATAAGCAACTAATAAGCAGATCTAAACAAATCGAAATCCAAACAAATTCAAACTTAAAACTAGTAGATTAAAACAATATATCAAATAAACATAAGCAGATTAAATACCCTAAATTAAAACTTAAAGAATAAAAAAAAAGAACAAACCTAATGTCGAATCCTTTGGGAAGAAGGATGACGCTGAGCCACCTTGTGAACCGAAGCAACAAATCAAACACCACCGTTAATCAACCCGAGAAAATCAACAGTACCGAACCAAATCTTACTCGAATAGTAACCTTTTTTACTTTCCCAGTGGGGAAAATACTTTTCCACTTTTTTTTTTATTTAATCGAATAAAATCCAACAGTAATATTAAATAGAAAGCAGATTTAAGATGAAAATTAAATTGAGACTTGACAGGAAATTAAATTGAGACGAAAATAAACTGAAATAACTTTTCATTAATAATTTAAAAAGTACAATTACTAGAAAATTAAAATATTACATTAAACCTAAACTAATTTGCAGAAAATTAAATAAAGAAAAAGTGCTCCTCAAATTACAAATGAAAGGGGGGTTTTATAGGCAAACCCCTGGCAACCCTCTTCTTAGCTTCAAGTGTAAGCAATCCATCCAGGCCATTGAATCCTTCTTCTTTTTCTTCTTTCTTCAATCAACGGATGAAATTAAATCTTGAGCCACGGATTGACCTCGTGACATGTGGGTGTGTTTGTTGTGTTTGTTTAGGCTGAGGTGGAGCAAGTTTATTGGAGGGATTGGGATGGTGATTTGGTTTAACCAATAAAAAACAAGAGAATAGCCACGTGAGATGGACCACACCTTGGTGGATCTTCCGATTCTTAAGCGGATTTAATTCCTCATAGTGTGAATTAACAAATAAGGGTAAAACCCCCAAATTCCTATGGGTAATTTTTGATATAGGAATTAGGGTTTGTGGAGGTACAGTGAAAAATGGTGCCTGGTAAAGAGAAAGAATGAAGGTGGGTGGTTTGCCTTGTTTGTAACGAATGGGGATAATATGTTGGGGTAAATAAATACGTATGTGGGGGTGAGGAGTTAAAACGTTTATTAATAAAACGTGTGTGATGAGTTGGTGTTGACTGGGAACAAATTTTGACTAGCAATTTTATTGTTTTCTCCGTCCATTTTATTAAGCCAAATGGGCTTTTGGCCCAAAAACCTTTTCCATTCGTTTCCTTATATCACAAATGGGATTGGGCGCAAAAAGAATATATACTCCATCCGTTTAAATAACATTGGGCCATTTGGGCTTTTCATCCATTTATTTGATAAAGGAAAATGGTTATTGGGCTTTTAGGCCCAATACCCAAATGTGGGACCCACTTTGCTCGAATATCTTCAAAAGATTTAATCCGCTAAAAACGAACTTGATTTCGGCTTCTTTGATCATTTCTTCAAAACCGTGTCGGTTTAGCTGGTTTTCGTGAACTTGGACACCCTTTTGGTCTTTCGACTTTGTCTTCGTCTCTTTCTTTAACATTTGACCGTGAAATCCCGTGTTTTCTCTTCTTTTGATCATTTGTACCTATTTCACACAAAAACACAAAACCACGCGTAATTCCGACTTTTACGACATTAAACACATGATTAGGTCATGTTTTTCCTTGATTTTAGTGGCAAAAGGATAAGTGTTTACACACTTATTAAATCCCCTACACTTGACCATTGCAATAACCCCATGCAATGCATTATTTTAAAGCATAAAGTTACATTTTTCTCATAATTAATCCATCTCGGCCTTTATTAAGATATTCTAATACTACTACGATGAAAAGATAAAAACAAAAGTTATAACAATTTATTAACTTGGAAATTATAGATGGAAGAAACTCGTAAGGAAATCTAAGACTTAAATTAGGGCTTAGGTGTCACGAATATAAATCACCCTCAAGTTTTACGTTCCCCATACCAAGCTTAAAAACGAGATCATTGTTTACCATAAGTTCTTAGGTTAAGACCACTTATATAAGACAATTGTGTAATACTCTTTCTCCAATTCCTACTTTGTATCTCTAGATTTTATTGATTGTCATTCACCCGTAGGCTCATTTGACTTATTTGATAATTATTAGTCCAAAAATGAAGGCCAAACGGTGCAAACCTGATACTCAAAACCTAACCTTGTCCTCAAAAACGTTGTCACTAAAGTAAGCCCACATCAAGGATGATTTAACACGATTTGGGGAATAAATTCCCGGACCCAAAATTTGGCCAATAGTACTACTTATTAATTATTCCTCCAAAGTCATGTTGACTTTATGTGGAGTTTAGCAAGTTCACATCATATACCCTTAGGCTCTTTAAGATGTAAAAATGCTCCCCGTCTATTGTCCACACCCTAAGGCTCCTTGAACGATAAACGATGGAATTGATTTTTGGATCAATTTTTATTCAACACTTACCATGCCATACACCCTAAGGCTCTAATGACAAGGTTCGTGCTACATGCCCCACACCCTAAGGCTCCTTGAGGTCATGTTTTAATCTTATTCTTTCTTTATTTATGATATATATAGTAGGCCAAATTCCGCGGTCCCATGGTCTGAATACCTCCTACTTAGTGGTTATGAGCCACCTTAGTCGGAAGTCCACAACGCTGGCACCCTCAATGTGTTCATGCTTTAATTACAAGGAGAATAAAGATTTGGCTAAGAGTTAAGATATCGAATCGACACCGCAAAAATCCTCATTTATTAAGCAATTTAAATATACAAGCGGGAAGAAAGAGCCACAAAAATTCATATAAGGAAGAAGTAACCCTTAAGCTTATTATCAACTCTATCATCTCTCGTTCTCCACAATTTAAAATCTCAAGGAATGAGACTCGTGGATGCTTAGCCTAATAAACCAATTAAGGTCCATATGGTTAAGGATACTAGCTAGAGTAAACTTGGATAAGTAAACTCGAGTTGAGTCAAAATATTCACGACGGGCCTAATATATCAAAGATATCTAAACTTGTTAAAACCATTTTATTCATTAATTTATTTTTGACTTTATTCTGAAATATAAATACGATGCGATGACAAAAAGAAAAATAAATAAAAATACTACTAGGCCAAAATAGATCAAAAATTTGAAAAACGTTGAATTTTTTTTAAATCTTCCGGTTAAATGGGGTCAAATTCATGGAAAAGTCCACTAAAATTCGATATAAATCCCCCTACACTTAATATAAACATTGTCCTCAATGTTTAAGCATATGGGAGAATAAACTCCCCTACACTTAGGACATTGAGTACGTTGTTTAAAATCGAGCTAAGGAAAGGAAAACTAAAGTGATTACATTTATTCGTCTTATTTATAAACATGTATGAATCACAATAGCAAAAACTTATCAAAGGAACCGGGTACACGGGAAACACGGGAACACGGGTCGCGTCAAAAGTACCAAAAGTGAATCATTAAGCACATGTCCCTGCACACAACATCACAACACAAACAACCTACTTGGCTCCCCCTACACTTATTGGTGAAAATGGGTGAAGGCGAAAAAGGGTAAAAATGGTGGAAAAGGTAAAAATCTAACCTAGTTAAACGATGCTTGATTTATTTATCACGAGTCTCTAGCTCGACTCTATTTCCCGAATGTCATCATTCAAATGAGAAAATCATGGGAAAACCGAGATTTCTAAGGGAGGAAAATCTCTCCATGATAAAGGGGTGAAACAAAGTCATACAAGGCATACCCCATTAAAATCCACCCGGGTCAAACACATAAGTTCCATCACAAAAGGAAATAAACCCCGAGGTGGTAAAATCACGCAAGTAAAAGAAAAGTGGGGTATCCTTAGGCAAAAAGTCTTTTACAAGGAAAGGTGTTATGGTGATAAGACAATGAAAGCACAAAAGTCTCGATTTCGGGATCAAACACCGGTTCCTTAACGGGAAAATAGCAAGAGGTGTTGACATTTAAGCTCAAAATATCATCAAAATCCAAAGTGGGAAAGTCGTCCTCTTCCAAACTCGATGTGAAAACATAAGTATTGTCGGAGTCATAGGAAAACTCTTCCTCATGAGGAAAATAGGTATTTAGAAAGATATCTAAATCCTCCTCAAATAGAATAACCTCTAGAGTAAGAATGATCTCTAAGAGTGGAGGATCCTCCTCAAAAGTCATGACTTCTAAAATTGGAGTATAAAAGTCCAAAGGAGTCTCCATGGAAGAATCACTCATAGAGATATGAGGTGCATTAAGATAATGGGGTGGGTCATCAAATTTAATGAGATCACTTAAAGAAGTGTCATCATCGTAGGTATCAAAGATTGGTATATCAAAAATCGGTGGTTCAAAAGTGGGTGGGTCAAAAGACGAGTCGTCTAAACCGAAGATAGTGTGATCACTTGAAGAAGTGTCATCACTATAAGTGTCATAAATAGGAGTTTCAAAAATTTGAGGCTCTAAGGGAAGGGATGAATTTATCACAAAATCATTTTGATTATACTTTTCAATTCCAAAAGGGTTAATAAAAATCTCTTCATTATCATAGTTAAGAACATCAATCATATTGACCGACTCTTTTCCATTTGATTTTGTTATGATTTTTCCCATTTTAAAAACTTGTTGTTCATCCCTAAACCTAAGAATTAACTCCCCTTCGGCTACATCAACTAAGGCTCTTCCGGATCGTAAGAATGGTCTACCAAGTATTAACGGAATACGAGGATCCATCTCATAGTCGACGACGACAAAGTCCACGGGAAAAGTGAATGTACCACCTCGAACAAAAACATCTTCGACAATACCAACGGGGTATGCGAGAGTTCGATTAGCTAACTCTAAAGTCATGCGAGTCGGTACAAGGTCGGGTAATGATAATTGTTTCCAAACCGAAAGTGGCATAAGATTGATGCTAGCGCCGAGATCCGCTAAAGCCATACAATCATCGATTTGAGGAAACGAGCAAGGTAACACGAATCTTCCGGGATCTCCTAGATTTTCGGGAAGCTCTTTGAGAAGAATCGCGAAACAATTCTCATTTAACCGAGTGTTCACGATCTCAACCATTTTTTCTTTCTTATTAAGCAAATCTTTAAACATTTTCACAAATTTTGGCATTTGAGCAAGTGCTTCAATAAGGCTTATGTTAACATTGACGTTGGAAATCATTTTCAAAAAGTTAGAGACATGAACATCATCTTTGGTGAGCACTTTAGCCTTGTCTAACCTAGAGGGATAAGGGATATTGAGTTTAGACTTGGAAGGTTGAGAAGGAGAAGGACTCGCTTCTTGAACAACCTTAGGGTTGGGCTCATTAGGCAATGGAGCAATAGTACTAGGAGTGGTAGTGGGAGGAATCACCAAAAGGGGAGTAGGATTACTCATTATGACCTCCGGGCCTTGTCTCTCCTTATGGGCGAAGAGATGGAAGGTCCCACTAAAGTGGCTCCACTTTGAGTAGTGATAGCACTCACATTAGCACGAGGGTTAATCTTGGTATTTGAAGGTAAGGCTCCTTGGGGTCGAAGGGCTTGAATCATTGTCAAAAATCTCTTATCGTTGGACTCTTGCATTTGTCTAGTAGATTCTTGCATTGCTTTCATGATTTTCTCATGTTCGGTAAATTTTTGTAGAACCAAGTCCATTTGAGGATTTTGCATGTTCATTTGATTAAACCCTTGATTAGGAAAACCTTGATTTTGATATTGAGGTTGAAAACCGTTGTTATTATAAAAACCTTGGTTTTATTTTGAAAATCTTGATTTTGACCATTAAAATTCCCTTGATTTGCATTCCCTTGAAAATTACCCATTTGAGGACCTTGGTTCCTATTTTGGTATTGGGTATTTTGGGCGGGTGGGGGTGGTCTTTGTGGAGCTACAAAACCCGGGGGAACCAAATAATTAGTACTCTTGTAAGACAAATGGTTAACATCAACATTAGGTTTAAATTGAACCCGTTCATTAGCATTGGTATTATAAGCACAAACTTGTTGTTGTTGATTTTAAACCTTGTCACAATTGAAATATGAATGTGGTCCACCACAAGTCTCACACGTTTCACTAGTTTCTTTTAAGGCATTAACTTGACCATTGAGGGCTTGGGTTTTTAGAGCAATTGATTCAACAAGCGAAGTGAGTTTATCGATTCTCTTGTCACTCTCACTAGAACTAGCACTTGCCATAGTAGCCCTAACACTCTTGGTTTGTACTTTAGCCTTGTTTTCAATTATGGCCCAAGCCTCGTTCATCGATTTTACAAGAATATTGCCCCCCGCGGCACTATTAAGTGAGTCTTGGTCATTTAGAGTTAAACCATTGTAAAACGTATTAATTTGATGCACTTTAGTGAAACCGTGTTGTGGATATTTTCTCAAAATCTCTTTAAATCGATCCCAAGACTCACTAAACGTTTACCCATATTGTTGCTCAAAGGTGATTATGTTATTCCTCAAAGAGGTGGTCCGTGATGGTGGGAGAAAGTAATTAATGAACTTGGTCTCTAAGTCGATCCATGTTGTAATACTTTGGGGTGGTTCCTTATCAAGCCAAATCTGGGCTTGTCCCTCGAGGGAAAAAGGAAAGAGTTGTAAACGAATAGCCTCTTGTGGCACCCCATTGTATTTGACGGTGTTGGCTAATTGTATGAAACGTTTGATATGAGCGTGTGGATCATCATTAGTACGGCCTAAAAATGGTGTAGCGGAAACCATTTGAATAAAACCCGTTTTAAGTTCAAAATGATTTGCTCCAATATCCGTTACCACAATCGCGTCATCGTTTCCTTCAACGTGAGATTGGAGAATCTCAATCATTGGTCGATTATCCGTTGCCATCGTTTTGTCGAAAGATCGATTCTCGGGATCGGCTTGAATGACGGTCTTTTTGTTTTTCTCCTTCTTCTTCTTTTTGGAAGAATTGGAAGAATTTGGTACACCAATCGGTATGTATGTATGCACGCGAGTGCGCATACAATTAAAACTTGGAATGAGGTAGGTGACCTCGGTCGACTTTTAGAGGAAAAGGATTTTCCCTCTCGAGGTGCAATATTAAAAAGCTATAAAAATATATATTTAATACTAATTGAGTTGGCAAACCAATAATCGGTCGTCCCTCTCAATATACGCACAAGCAAGCGGGGAAACGAGGTGGCACAAAGCACTTAAAAACCTTTTTCCTTAGACGGCCTTTTATAGCGCGTCGCCTTATACCCACCTTATAGTTTGTATATATCGAGTTCAAACGTCTTACTAGTATTTATCTATTTTGCCTTTTTATTTCGTTATGGATGCGAATACAATAGTTAGGTGATGAAATACCAACTAAGGCTTATTTGAAAAGTAGGTAAATTATTGTGCTACGTAATATAATATAGTAAAAGAAAAATCTTTTTGTATTTTTTAAGAAAAATATATATTCACAAGAAAAATCGAAAGAAATCGAACTAAAAAATAACACTAATACGTAATATTTTTGGTGTAATACTTTTAGGAAAAAATATTACTTTTTGATTTTTTAATTTTTTTTGGTGCAAATCTTAGGAAAGAATTTACTTTTGTGATTTTTTAATTTTTTTGTATTTTTAAATTTTTGATTTTTTTGTATTTTTGATTTTGTTGCAAGAAAATTAACGTTCAAAGTTGAACGGATCCCAAAATCCAAATCGTCTCACGAAATCGTCAATCGTACGAGCGAAGCGGCAGCGACGCCATTTTAATGTTAGGATTTTTAATGCTAGGATTTTTGCAAATTCTTTTAGTCCAAATTAATGCAATGATTGTTCGTTTTCCTCGACTCACTTGAATTGATCTCCAATTATACGTAAAACTTAATTTGTTTTTGGTAAAATATATTTTGGAATTTTAAATTAAAAACTATTTAATATAAAAACTACTTTAAAAATCTATTTTAAACTTAAATCTAATTCAATTAACTAAAAAATTTTAAATATTGAAAATATAAAAAAAATTGATTAAACAAATCTAATTTAAATTTAATAAACTAATTTTAAACTAATTTAAATGAAAACTATTTTTAAAATTTAAACTAAATTTAAAACTAATTTAAAATTATAAAAGTAATAAAATAAAATATATTTTTGTCTTTTTGTATTTTTTAAAACTTTATAAAATAAATCTTAAATATAAACTTTTTAATTAAAATTTAATAAAACTTAAAACTTGAATTTAAAACTAAATAACAAAAGCTGACAACAACTTAATACCTATATTAATTGAATGATGTAAAGTAAAACACAAGTAAGGGTCTAGTAGAGATGGTTATGGTGTTCGTTTGTTAAACGAGAGGTCAGGGGTTCGAGTCCCCTGACAGACGAATAATGCTATATTATTTTTTATTTTTTTTACTTTGGAATATTGATACTCAGACCAAAAGAGTCTGAGAGTTAAGCGATAATCAGCAAAACCACAAAACCAAATAAGCTCATCAGCTAAACAATAGGCAGATGCAAACTAAAATCAAATATGAATAAGCAAAGATAAAATAAGCAGATAAGCAGATTCCGAAAATAAGCCAAAAACCTAATAAGCAAAATAAACTAAACTGAAATCTTAACAACTAAATAAAGTAAGCAGATAAATAAAACCAAAGGCAGTTCAAAACAGAAAAATCAAATAAGCATATCAAAGCAAACCGAATCTAAAACAATAAAGCAGTTCAAACCAAAAATAAGCAACTAATAAGCAGATCTAAACAACTCGAAATACAAACAAATTCAAACTTAAAACTAGTAGATTAAAACAATATATCAAATAAATATAAGCAGATTAAATACCCTAAATTAAAACTTAAAGAATAAAAAAAAAGAACAAACCTAATGTCGAATCCTTTGGGAAGAAGGATGGCGCTGAGCCACCTTGTGAACCGAAGCAACAAATCAAACACCACCGTTAATCAACCCGTGAACATCAACAGTACCGAACCAAATCTTACTTGAATAGTAACCTTTTTTACTTTCCCAGTGGGGAAAACACTTTTCCACTTTCTTTTTATTTATTTATTTATTTTTTTTATTTAATCGAATAAAATCCAACAGTAATATTAAATAGAAAGCAGATTTAAGATGAAAATTAAATTGAGTCTTGAAAGGAAATTAAATTGAGACGAAAATAAACTGAAATAACTTTTCATTAATAATTTAAAAAGTACAATTACTGGAAAATTAAATGATTACATTAAACCTAAACTAATTTGCAGAAAATTAAATAAAAAAAAAGTGCTCCTCAAATTACAGATGAAAGGGGGTTTTTATAGGCAAACCTCTGGAAACCCTCTTCTTAGCTTCAAGAGTAAGCAATCCATCCAGGCCATTGAATCCTTCTTCTCTTTCTTCTTTCTTCTATCAACGGATGAAATTAAATCTTGAGCCACGGATTGCCCTCGTGGCATGTGAGTGTGTTTGTTGTGTTTGTTTAGGCTGAGGTGGAGCAAGTTTATTGGAGGGATTGGGATGGTGATTTGGTTTAACCAATCAAAAGCAAGAGAATAGCCACGTGAGATGGACCACACCTTGGTGGATCTTCTGATTCTTAAGGGGATTTAATTCCTCATAGTGTGAATTAACAAATAAGGGTAAAACCCCCAAATTCCTATGGGTAATTTTTGATATAGGAATTAGGGTTTGTGGAGGTACAGTAAAAAATGGTGTCTGGTAAAGAGAAAGAATGAAGGTGGGTGGTTTGCCTTGTTTGTAACGAATGGGGATAATATGTTGGGGTAAATAAATACGTGTGTGAGGGTGAGGAGTTAAAACGTTTATTAATAAAACGTGTGTGATGAGTTGGTGTTGACTGGGAACAAATTTTGACTAGCAATTTTATTGTTTTCTCCGTCCATTTTATTAAGCCAAATGGGCTTTTGGCCAAAAACCTTTTCCATTCGTTTTCTTATATCACAAATGGGATTGGGCCCAAAAAGAATATATACTCCCTCCGTTTAGATAACATTGGGCCATTTGGGCTTTTCATCCATTTATTTGATAAAGGAAAATGGTTATTGGGCTTTTAGGCCCAATACCCAAATGTGGGACCCACTTTGCTCGAATATCTTCAAAAGATTTAATCCGCTAAAAACGAACTTGATTTCGGCTTCTTTGATCATTTCTTCAAAACCGTGTCAGTTTAGCCGGTTTTCGTGAACTTGGGCACACTTTTGGTCTTTTGACTTTGTATTCGTCTCTTTCTTTAACATTTGACCGTGAAATCCCGTGTTTTCTCTTCTTTTGATCATTTATACCTATTTCACACAAAAACACAAAACCACGCGTAATTCCGACTTTTACGACATTAAACACATGATTAGGTCTTGTTTTTCCTTGCTTTTAGTGGCAAAAGGATAAGTGTTTACACACTTATTAATATCATAATGCTGAAGATGGATGAAACTTGTGTTGCTAAAAGAAATCGAGCTGCTGGCATAAAGAATCGACAATATTTTGAGATTGATATATATAACACGGTTTTGGATATGGAAATACAAGAGTTTGGAGATTGATTTGGTGAAATAAGCACAAAATTAGTTATTAATATGTCAGCTTTGAGTTCATGTGATTCATTTTCAAATTTTGATGCATCGAAGATAATTAGTTTAACAACGTTTTATCGAGATGATTTCACGGATGCAGATAGATTTTCACTTAGGCGGGAACTTGATCTCGACTATGAGTCTGTGATTCTTGATACAGACTTTATGAGGTTGAAAGGAATTGCTGAGCTTGCTACGTTAATGGTGACACGAAAGAAGCATATTTCGTTTCCTTTGATTTATAAGTTATTGAAATTTTCTTTAGTCTTACCAGTGGCAACCGCAACCGTTGAAAGACGTTTTTCAACAATGAAGTTGATAAATACAAACCTCCGCAACAAAATGGGTGAAAATTACATGAATGATGCTTTAATTTGCAACATCGAAAAAGAACTTTTTGCTAAGGTTACAAATGAAGATGTGAGGAAGCGCTTTCAAAGCTTGAAACATCGAAGAGGTCAATAGTAAGAGATAATGTACTTTATTGACTAGTTTTTCACCTTTTACTATTTATATGGTGTTTGATTAAAAATTTGGTACTTAGCGAAATTTTTTTTGTGCACCATCCTTTTTAAATTACTGGGTCCGTCCCTGCTTACATACCCTCTCAGTTTGATTCGGGTATGCTTCTCTTTCAATTTACTTTGTCTATAATTCGGGGACGAATTATTCTTTTTAGGGGGAAGAGTTGTAAAACCCGCATGCTTTTACCATGAACAGTACACTAATAATCGTACGTACAAGATTAAAACTTTCCTTTTATAACATGAACACGTGTCACGAATATTAGTTACGAGAATTACGTACGTGTTATTACACGATAAGTATTAAATACGTGTTAGTACACGATAATTATTAACAATAATAATTATAATCACGAACATAAAATCATGAACATGAAATCACGAACATAAAATCATGAACATAAGATCATGAACAGATAATAATGTACTTACGTATATTGTTAATACGATGAATGTCGTTACGTACAAGTAATTATAATAACATGAATAATTAATAATTACGTAACACGTAAACACAAATAATTAACACGATTATTTGTATGTATATTAAATCAAACCCGGTAAGTCATTACGTACGTAATATTTACGTCTAATAAGTATTAAGATAACCAAGGAAATTACGACGCGTAAAACACGAATACGCGTAACTTTATTAGACACGAGTTAGTTAAATAAGAAAGGGTTTTTGGCTGTTTTAGACAAGGAAGGGAAGTGGGCCCAAGGCCCACATGGGGTCTCCAAACTGTGTATAAACCAAACAGACGGGGAGGTATTGTTTAATTTTGTACAAGTCAGGAAAACCCTAAAACATCAAACATGCCGTCGTTTTTTTTGTTCTTCTTCTTTGTTTCTCCAGCCGTCGACTTCTCACCAAGAACCAAGAAAACAAAGTCGTGGGTTTTTAATTCAAGAACAAGGTTTGATCCGTGTTATCTTCCTAGAACCCTAACGCATTATAGGTAAGCGTAATCCTTGTTTTCTTTTACTGTTTATGATCAAGAACCTATTAGTAATAATTAATAACATGTAATAATAAGATGAACAAGGATGGGGGAATCGTTGGGTGTTTGTTAGGCAAGATTTACACACAAACCGAGACCACACATGGTCTCGGTGGTGATTTTCTGTCCAACCAGCCGCACCATAAAAGGGTCGGTGGTAACTACCTTCCACCAGCCGCAACTCTTAAGGGGTGTTGGCTGGATGGTGGTCTGACAGTGGCAACCCAGCGGGGGGGGGGGGGGGGGGGATGTTTGTTCTAGTAGTGGGAACCGAGACCTTGGTAGTCTCGGTTGGTATTTTAGACGCAGTAGGGGGAACTGGCCACTGCCGGTGGGTAAACCCGGTCAGACAGTGGCAACCAGCAGAAACACCAACAGGGAAAGGGGGTGTTTGGCTGCTGGTTTTGGTCAGGGTGTTTGGCTGTCAGCTTTAAGAACAAAAGGGGGCTGTTTGGTTCGGCTTATAGGTATAATACAACACGGGCTCAGATTTTATTTTTACAAGCTAAACATTTTCCACAAGTATATTTTATAAGCATATATTTTTCAAGATTAATTAAATTAAATTGAACATGACTTAAAATTAATTTAATTTAATCAGGACTTAGGTTATATTTATTTTTGGATAAATAATACATGTTTTTAGCCTAAGTATTTTGTTATACAGTTTTAGGCTATAGTTTTATTTTAATTAATTAATTAAAACATGACATATAATTAATTAATAAACATGGTCTTAGGTTTATTATTATTATTTAATAATACATGATTTTAACCTAAGTATTTATTTATGTAATTTAGACTATAGTAATTAATTAATTATTAAAACATGACATATAATTAATTAATTTTCATGACTTAGGTTATATTAATATAAATATTAATACATGTTTAACCTAAGTATTATAAACACTTTAATTTAATTAAATCATGATTATATTAAATTAAATCATATAACCTATAGTTTATTTAATTAACATGTTATGATTAATAAACTATACCATATCACATGACTTATGATATTTAATTCGACTTAATTATAAATATGGAAACCTTCTAATTCAGGAAACTTACTATTTTTGGAAACTTTCTATTTTTAGAAACTGATCTATTTTAAGAAGTTAATCTATTTTTGGAAACTTTCTATTTTTGGAAACTTTCTATTTTTGGAAACTTTCTATTTTTGGAAACTTTCCATTTTAGGAAGCTTGCTATATTTTTAGAAAGTTACTTATTATTACACAACAAGTATAATAATACAAGAAATACAAGTAATATTTAATCAGAATATACAGAATACATGATAAACACAACATAATGTTAAAATTAGTGAAGCAAGACATGAACATATAAAACAAGCTAAGACACGATATAAAATCAGTTACCTACTCAGTAGACAATATACTTATACACATATCCTTCTATGTAGCATTAGTGAAATCGAAGTAGGACTCTCTTCCGTTCGTCTTCTTCGTTCACTGGACTTAAGGTACGGATTCTCCATCCTTTCAGTATGGACATTCTTTCCTTGTTAGGATTCCCTATATGCAGCCAACTGTTTTCCCAGTATATGTTTTATATGTTTTGATTTGCTTATGTTTAATTAAATGCCTAAGCCACATACATGCATGACCTGTTTCACCTAGTTATGGAGGTACCATAACCATAACATTGGAGGCACCAGTGTTATGACTTCACCGTGGCGGAGTGATGGCTCGTGGCGTCCCTTTCAGCTTTTGGCCATATTATTATGTTATCATGTGGGGCTTATGGGTGCATCCTAGGTTACATGTTTTTTTTCCAGATTATTCAGGTGAATGTGGTGTGTGCGTTGCATCCTTCACAAGAAGCTGATCCCTCCTACCCAAACTTATATTAATTAGAGGCAGCCCCTCTAATTGCATGACGAGGTCACCCCTCCAAGTATTCATGCACGTTGATATTTCATGACCTATATTGGCTAATGGTTAACATGTTAAACAGTTTTCATAAGATAAACATAAGGCTTTTCAAACTATAAAACCAGTTTTACTAAGTTATACCAGGTTTTCCAGGACTTATACTTTTCCGCTGCTATTAGTCTTAGTTATGCTTCAGCCATTTATTCTATGTCATATATCTGTGCACTGAGCGTTATGCGCAGCCGTTACTTTCCTTTCCATGTCCCAAAACGGCAGGTACACAAGGACAGACTCGAGCATTTGGAGGACGTGCACAGGATGGAAGCTGCCATAGACTTCTTTTCCTTTTGCCTTCATATATTTATGCTTGTGTAGTCTTTGTTCATTTCATTTACTTTATTTATGTTTTGGGCTTATGTTTGAGAACCGATGTTTGATTCCGGTTTTCCCTTTGGTCATGTATGTTTTACTACATATTACCTTGCATGCTTTGATGACACACCATAATTACGGGTAACGGTCCACTTATCAAAGTGGGGTGTTACAGAACGTGTATGAGTTGTCTGAATTACATGTGTTTTACTGGTTCTGTGTGTTATTAGCCTATTATACTTATTCTGTCATGTTTTAGTGTTTTACTATGTAATCTGTAGTTATACTGATGTTCTGTTGTGTATTATGCATGTAATAGTGTATTATAATACTTGTATTGTAATAATAAGTAACTTTCTAAAAATAGCAGGTTTCCATAAATAGTAAGTTTCTAAAAATAGAAAGTTTCAAAAAATAGTAAGTTTTCATAATTAGAAATAAGTTGGATTATTAATAATAAGTAAAGTTTAATTAATACAAGTCATGGTTATAACTTATTAATTAAATAATTTGGTTAATTAATTAAACTATACGTTATAAGAATTTAATTAAAGATACATGTTTTAATTAAATTAAGCTAAGTAAAATACTTTAGGTTATACATGAAATATTAATTCTAATATTTAACCTAAGTCATGAAATTTATTAAATTAAAAAGTCTAGTAATTAATTTAATTAAACATATTTTCCGATTTTTAATATTTTTCCCGAATCCCGAACCCGTGTTTTAAAAATTAACCCGCGCCAGAACTCGGGATCAAATATAAGCCGAGCCAAACACCCTTGACAGTGGCTAACCCGGCCTCGCCGGTTGCCACTCTCCAAGTGGTTTTACTGACTGCCGGACCCGGTTCCCACCGACGGTCTGCCGGTTCACATCGGTTCCCAACCGGTTCATACCGGTTGTGACCGGTCACCCCTACTTGTTGTTCGGTACCCACTGTTAGCATCAAAAAGCCCCACCGAGACCCTATAGGTCTCGGTTAGCACTCGGTCCAACACAAAACCACACCCGACACCGAGTCGGGGTCCCCTTGCTGCGTTCGAACCACACGAACCCCTACACCGAGACCATGAGGTCTCAGTTGGGCACAACAAACACCACCGAGAGCCTTGAGGCTCTCGGCTTGGGTCTTGGCCGAACCAAAGCAACACCAAACACCCCTTAAACCATGATTTAATTAATCCCACATGTTTAATTTACTTGTTTTTAAGATTAATTAAATAAGAACATGAATTCAATAAGAATTAAAAAGAAAAGAAAAGGTTTTTGATTTACCGAACACGTGGAAGAAAGAATTAAGATCACGATCACGTACACACAATAATTAAGTAGCAAAAATCATCCGGTTTGTCCTTGTGATTTGAGGTGGCCGGCGGCAAGAGAGGCAAAGAGGAGGCAAGAAGAACTTTTTCTGTAAACCTAAATTATGTTTAAGGTTTCCTATGTTTTTTTACTTATCATGGGTTTTAAGATGGGTCATGGGCCAAAGCCCATCTCTTCCTTTTCTCTTGTCTTAGCCGCGGCACATAGGGAGCCCACGGGGATTTTCCCGAACTAAATTATTTACGTGTACGTTCTTGTTTAATTATCGTGATTTTTATATGTCGTGTACTTAACACATTTATAATATATACGTAATTACATGTTATTAAATATTGTGACACGTGAATTATATTATAAATGGAAAGTTTTAATTTTACCGTATTTTTGTATGTTCACTGTTCATGTGTACTGTTCATGGTATTTTAATGCGGGTTTTACACGGAGTTATATAACAAAAGGGGAATATTATTTAGTTTTTTGGATATATAATACGTAAACAAATGAATGACGGATATTCAAAAGTTACAAATAAAACTAAGCACGCAAAATGAGATAATAATTAAAAGTTTATAAAATAATTAAAAACTTATATTTTTTTTCCTTTTAGTTTATTTAAATATAAAAAAGCTGATTTTATAAAAAATGAAATTAAAGTTTATAAAAACTAAATTAATGAAATATAATCGGGCTAAAAAAAATATTCAATCACAAACTAAACATAAAACAACCCACTAGGCCCAACTAAGCTAGACAATACAAAAAGCACTCAACACAGTCCAAATATCAGGAAGGGTCCAAAATAGCAGTTACAGTTCAAAAGAAGCAGTTCAAAAAACTAAACAGTTAAAATAACAATTCATTAAACTCTAACAGCCAAGGCCTATAATTGAAAACAGTTAAAAGCTGTCCATGCAACCCAATTTAAACATGAAGGTTAAACAAGTAACAACAAGGACTGGTTGTGATATGTAAAGATACAAATCCAGGGATCAAAAGTGACATTTAACAAAACATATCAAAATATATAGAAGTGAGGTTATGGGTTCGAATACAAATTATAACACTTTTCAAATTTTTTATTAATTTTCAAAATTTAACTTTGGAAACTTAACCACACTGAAAAAGCCACTATAATGATAAAAATCTATCTGAAAATATTTTTTAAAATGTTTTATATAATAGAAATAGGTGACAGAATCACTCAAGTGATCACAAAGCACAACTCAAGTCTAGGCTAGCCAATACCAATCACCACAAATCCAAATACAACCTTCAATACAGATGCTTAGAAACTACTCAAATGAATACAATCTCAATGAAGACTCAAAGATGAATTTAACACAAATAATCAATCTATATCCCTCATAAAATCAAATCAAGCATAATGAACACCAACATACCAAGAGAATTCTAAGCACTACCTACTGTTTATTAATATGAAGCTAAAAAATCTTGCAGATCTACACTATCCTAATGACAGACTATTAAGCAAACCTATTTAAAGCTGGTTTAAGCGTATGAAAACAAGCCAAACACTAGTGTAAAGACAAATTATGCGGTTCAAATTAAACCTAAGTGTGCAAAATCAAAACCCCAATCAAGATGATCTATTCTACCATCTTTAACTATAACCAACCAAATCAACAAGATAAAATAACTTAGGTCTAATATGTTTTAACTTTTTAAAGCAAGCAGATCCAAACAACCTTAACAAATTATATCTATATTAGCAACATACACTTGATGAAATACCACAATCTAAAAAACAACAACCAAACAAACCCAGTCTATCATTTTAACTCAGTTTCAGTAATCTTACAAATCCAAACACAAATCTATGAATCCAACTCAATAACATATATCAAAACATGCTAAGGCGAGATAGCAAATTACATAAAATAAAACATTTAAGATAAACACTAAACTACAAAACAAAAAACATAATCTCATAAATCAACATAAGCAAAGCATATTCAACTAAACTAAAAACTATAAAAAATGAATTTAGGGGAAATTAAAAACAGGAAACTCACCATAACCCTGCTTAGGTGTCACACTTCCAAGCTAATATTTTATGTAAATATTATTTTTCTCTTTCAAGCAAGAGCTCAAAAGCTTCATTAAGTTATTAATAAGCTTAAGCTGCTTTGAGCTTTATATGTCACTCAATTAGCTACAAGTCACCAACCTTTGCTAAAGTGCATGACTTATGTTTTATAAACAATTTAATGTATCAGAAACTTAAAGAAGAAAAGATTATTGAAACTAAGAAGTTAAATTTTATTGAAGATTAAAAACCTATTACAAGAAGGAAATACATTGAAATTAATAATGCCATCATAACATTTTAATGAAAGAGATGAATTACATTGAAATTCTAAAAGGGTATTTATAGCTGCTGAAGGGGTCTTGGGTCTTTTTGGGTAAGGGGAAACTACCCCGACAAAATATATTAATCCCAAAAATCATTAAGTACAATGGAATGTGGCCGAAGTACCACATTAACCTCAAGTTGAAACTTGAACTTAGACAGCCATATGACACACCATACGACTACTAACAAGGGGTCTTGGGTTGAAGAATATAAGGATGGAAATACACCCTTGGATTGGCATCTTAAACCTCACCCCTTTGATATCTCTCTGCACATGGATTGCCAACGTGGCAGTCCATGGTCTTGGTTGTCAGTCCCCTAAATTATCAAAGTATGTGAATACACTAGGGTGCGACTATCATGACTATCATAAAACATAAATATAAAGAACTATATTCGAAGGTCGTTTTAATTCATTAACCATAAATAAACTTGTTTGGAAGTATTTGATACAACATGATAAAATAAACCAAAGTTTTGAAGACATAACATTAAAGTATAAATTCTCAAAAGATAGTCACAACATTTATTAATATCCATAGCACAACCATGTCACTCCTCCGTCTTGATGCCTGAGAAAACATTGTTAAAGCGTCAACACAAAGCTTGGTGAGTTCATAGGTTTAAGTTTAAATAGTGTGATGAACCATAAGATTTTAGTCAGGCTCCCGACATATAATCTTATAATTAATACAATATTATAATCAAATAGCATATGTTTATTTCCCTACGTCTAAGCTTATGACACCGAAGCGTTAACCAAACCGATAATATATAATATGAGCCCAAAGTAGATGCCTATCCTGGGACATCCGTAAGGAATCAAATGTAATTATATCTATCTTGACCACACAGTCACAACTAGATAGGGATGTCAATCCCAACAGATCTATCCATAACGTTCGCGCTTATACCAAGTAATTAACGGTTCATGATAGTGGGCTAAAGGCAACTAAGATATCAGGGACTTAGACCTCAAGTAAGTAAACGTATAAAATTTTAGCACTTATGTTCATACATAAAACAAGGAATGTTCTCACCCCCAAAACATAAAAAACAAGTAAAAAGTTGGGCTATGAAACTCACCTCAAGAAGTAGAAAAGCGGGAATAATTATAGTGGCACGAAAAACAAGGCACATAAATTGATGCAAGAACGCTCTACTCGTAACCTAAGTAAACTAATTTGTACTTAGCCTAGTAATACGATGCTTACGACTTTTGAGAAGTTCCTACCACATATATGCTTGTAATGTGGATTTTTAGTTCAAGAGATTCATTTTTAAAAATTTATAAGTTTAGGCGCGAGCATGAATTTTTGACGAGTCATAAAATGTTTGTTAAGGTTCCGTAAATTACGAACTTGGTTTATATAGAAACTAGGCCAGTTAATCTTTAAAAAGATAGTTATGGTCGAGTTCAGACTCGACCTCTAAGGCCTTCGAAAACAGCCTCGGAGTGGGGGGGGGGGGGGGGGTCTCGGCTACTAGCCATAACAAGTATTTATTCCAACTAGATGGTCAGTTTTCTTGTGATTTAAACCCATATCCCCACTCGTAAATGGTCCATAAAATCTACAAGAAACGTGTTTAGAAAGAGGGCCAAGTCTCCTTTAGAAAATGTTTTGTAATGTCAGCCTAGTATCAACCCTAGGTTGTTAAAAAACGTGGCCAAAGTAGAGGGGCGAGTCGCGTTTTCAAGCACAACCACAGGGACAAATTTTACTAAGACTGATTACAATTTCAATATAGCCACTTGATGTCCCAAATTTGACGGGCATAACTTGCTCAATATTTGTCTGTTTTACGTGATTCGAGTGGCTATGGAAATGTCATAGTATGAACTTTATAAAGTTTATAAAAACAGACTTACTCGATGTCTAAAGAGGTCAAAAAGTGAGCTCAAGAACGCGTTTTAGAACAGTTTCACTTGTTTATTTGTACATGTTTTAATATTTTTCAAACGACTCTAGTGACTTCGTTATTAAACCAATGCTTGTGAAATCAGTGGCTAAGGATTCGTGGCCACCTCGTTTATCACCTCCTATGGTGACCTGACCACCCAAATAGTGTCCAAAGTTGGCCATTTCATTGCTTTTAAACTCACATAAAATCATAGATTTTGCACTCTTTTTACACATTGTAAATCAAACATTTAAGTCAGGTTTTTGGTATATTTATTAGTCATTAGGTAGATTAAAAGGTAGTAGGTTTGTTGTTGGTCAATTCAACCTTTGGGCATGGGTTCTATTATGAGGTTTTCATTGTCAAGGGAACATCAATAAGTATACTCCATGTTTCCTAAGTTAACATGTCAAAGCAACATTTATGTCTTAATTTATGGTGTGTATACCACATGTCTAATGTTTTAAGAGGTAGGATACTCTCTTTGGGTCAAGCATCGTTACACACTAATGTTTATAAGTAGGTCGTCAACATCTTATGGTACATCAACATGTGTTTTCACAATTGAAAAGTAAGTGTTGTTTTATAAAGTTTGAAAGCATAAAAACATGGTAGATAACATGATATTTAGAAAAGAATATGAGTAAAGTGAGAGGTGAGGGTCTACTTAAAGAATGGTTAACAAGCAGAGGTTCAAAATCACCAATGCCTTAACCCCACTATAACATCAACTCAATAGCCAGACCTCAACTTATACTCCAACAAATTAATTGAAAACCCTGGATCTGAACCCTCCTCTTTGTGCTATACGTCACCCACAAGATGGATTTCTAATAAAGGGTATGCCTTATATCAAATTAGGGCACACAACCACTTAGCTATTTGATAAACCTTGCGTCGACCACTAAGACTGGGGAAGTGTATGTTGTTTTTGTTAGGTTGTGTTATTTTTGCAAAGTATTCACTCAAGGAAAATGTGAGTCTATTTATAGGGATAGGGGACATGTAACAAGTAAGTCCATGAGTTTAGTTACGGTTTTTATTAGTTTTGTTGTAATGTAACATGTTTGGTAAGTAGAAAGTACCAGGAAAGCTGAATAGGAGTTGGGGCGTGGGTCTGGCAGGGGTAGAAGAGGATTGTGGGTTCCAAGGTTTGAGTAACTTGTTATTTGATGGGTAATGGTTAAGTTTGGTAAGTTTTAATTAAGGTAGGAGAAACGATTTGAGGTTTGAACGATAAAATGGGACATGTATAGCAAATAAAAAGGGGGCTGATTTGAGTCCATATTTTTAGGATCGGTGTTTTTAATTTGGTAAGCAAATAATGTATATAATGTATTTTGTAAAAGTATTTTGTAGTTAAAATATAATGTAAGTGTTTATAGTTAATTGTTAGTAATGTTAGTGCTAAGAAATATTTGCTACATAAAGTGAATGTGTAGTGTTTAAGAGCGAATCCAAAATTCGTCGGGTCGTAGCACACAATAAATGGATTTGGATTTCAACAAGGAGCATTATGGTGAGTAGAGTTTGACGGTAAAATTCTCAATTTGACATAAAATGCATAAATAATGCAAATTTTTCCAAGAGAAAATGATTCAATGAAAAACGATGGTCATTTAACATAGACTTTGGATTCGTACACATTTCATGAGTGTAGGTCCACGTAATCCTTGTATTATTTAAGTGTTATAATGATCTAAAGAGAGGGAGAGAGATGAAGAACTAGAGAGAGAAAGTTAGAGAGATAAAGGAGAGGATGAGAGAAAGGAATGCTTGATTAATGAAATGAGAACCAACAACCCATCCTAACATGCTAGGAGGGGGTATATAGCCCACCCTACATGTGGGCTTTATGGGTTATACTATTACATATTAGATCACGAGCCCATACTACATATATATCGTTAGAGTGACCGATCCTTTCTAAATACGTAAAAACGTATTTCCAACAATCTCCCCCTAAGGGAGGTCACTCCAAGTTACACAGTCCTAAATAGTCTAAAGCTCGTGATCTATGCTAACAATGATGTGACCGAGAATTTCTTTGGAAAAACGTGAGTCTTCGATCTTGTTCTTGTGAATATGCTGAGGAGATCTTTGACTTTAGTCTTGAGCATGTTTCCTTGCCTTAACCTTATGCATTCATCACTCGTGAAATTTGCCTCCTCGTGACTTCATGTTCCATATACTTATACCTTTATAATTCTTGAAAGCTTCAGAGTTTGATGCAGCGGAAGACTTGAATTTTAGGCTTTCTTGAATTTGTTGAAGTCTTAAGTTCATAAAGTATAAGTATGCGAGGACGACTTCTTCTGGATTGTACACCGCACCACCACCTTCTTGTTACGCTGCATAAAACAGTTAGCAACAAAACGTATACAAGGATGAAATGGCCTTGAACATTTCATTCTAATTCGGTAGCATTTTACCTCCGGTCGGTGAAGACCGTTGGACGATATTAAATATCGTACTTGTGGCAGGTAGTTTCAATTAAGAACCTCCTTTACAAGATTTCACGGGTAAACCTGTTCTCTTTACTCGACCGTCCAAAGCTGACTCCGAACATAAAGAGTGAATCATTTGGATAAAATTATTCGCATGATTGAAGCCGTCAAATTCATGAACCTGGAATAAGTTTGGTTCATTAAAGAATCGCACCAACGTTGCTTTCCAGTTGTCACGAGCTTGATTCATATAGAATCTTACAAGTTACTTACCAAGTGCTGTTTGATGTTAACACTAGAAGGATTTCCACTCATCACTGTGAACACTATAAAGTGTCACTCTGAGTGTTCTCGCAAGATCACTAAAATATTGCGTAGAGTCCTGGAATGTGTTTAAGTTCAGTTAAGAATTAAACCACTATTGCTTTCCAGTTATCACAAGTTTGATTCATAAAGAATCGCACAAGTCACCTACCATGAGCTTTTTGATATTCGATCAAGAAGGATATTACATCTTCATTGTAAATACTTTTGTATTACTCGGATGTTTAGGCAAGATCATGAAGATTTTGCGTAGGACTCTTAAAATCTTTCTTACTTTTCACATTGTGTGAAGAAGCAAGGAAATATGGAAGTGTGTCCTAATGAGATATTTGATGATCTCAAATGGCTCTAGACTCGATCGTGCATTTTGGATTTTTAGTGATCGGAGGCTGGAGAGGAGTGCCACTTTTCAATATCAATGTATTCGGAGTGAATAAATCGATAGATAATGCGTTGTCTCTGTGTGATTAAAACAAATATCTTTTGATAGATATCTGAGTTAGATGGGATGGGTTCTGCATTGCATCACTGGGTCCATGATGTCTATCTTTAATATCAAATCATTAAAAATGATCTCAATAGCATATGTGTTGACCCGATTTCTGCCTAAGTTGTAAGGAGGGCTTCTTTCTTTTCACCCTTTATCTTTACAATTATTTTTCAATTCTTCAACCCCTTCAATGCTTACCAATACGTTATAACTAGCACCTTTTTGTGATTGTTCCAGTGCTAACTTAAGTACTTGTTCGGCATTCAGCTACGTTCACAATCTTTCTCCATCTTTCCTAAGGACTACTATTTCTAGCTATGGAATGTCCTTGGGAAGATTCCTCCGGTTTTGAAAGAATCATTGGACTTAACCTATCCTACCATCATTTTGTCACCACAATCTTCATCGTTGTGAAATAAATAGGTTGTGGGTAAGTATAAATCACCATGAATTCCATTTTAGATATAGAAAATCCATTTTGCTCCCCCTTAACATATGCCACGATATTCGAAAATATTTCACACATGTCTGGATGAGCTAGCACATTAAGTCAAACCATTATTGATCTCAATATTAAATCACATTTTCTCCCCCATATTAAAAATATTAACTCAATCGATGTTTTTAATATCAATTGATTTAATAACATTTTAAGAAAATTTGGGAAGAAAAATGAAAATCCAATTATCATCATGATTTACACAAGCTCACCCTCAAATTAATAAGGTTGTACTTGTTACGTAAATGAAATACCTTTTAAACACAAGTGTAAGGTACTTATCACGTGCAAAGATCATATATGATAATGTATTCACAAGATTGATAATTTACGAGGTTGGACCTGAATGATGAGAACATCATGTGACATAATCACGTGGTTCTTGTTCACGAATGTTGGTCTTCCCCGTAACGTCTAAAGTTATCTCTTGACACCATCTGTACGATTGATATCATTGTCTTGACACCAGTTTGTGAACTTGGCACTTTTGGCATCAAAGATTCTGAACGCTTGACAATTGCTCCCCCTCAATTGTTGACCCGTGTTCTATCTAAAGAGCTGTAGTCGCTGTTTGAGTAATCGCATCGTCAAGTATGTAGATATCAATTGTAAATTGCTGCGTATTGTGGAGATGATAACTTCATAAAAACAAGATTTCTCTTGTTTTAACAAATAAATGCACTGACACGTACATAGATTCATGTTAGAATGTGTTATTACGTAAACACAATTCCTTACATGGTTATAAAGTAAACCATGCCCGAGAAAACTAATTCTCGTTGTTGAGTCAAAGCTTTCCAGTGAAATGCTTGACTTGAATATGAAAAGCGGGTTACTATCTGAAATAATAGCAAGCCATTTTGAGCATGTTTTAAATCATTTAAACTTCTGCTCGAACTTTATTTACAACCCCGTGTCATTATTGAACGACATTTCTAGGATCGTAAATATTATCCATTTCAGAATACATGCTCTTTTTATCAAAACATTTTGAACACACAATTTTGAAAGATTTAGAAAAAACCTTTTGAAAAATTCTTGAAAAATTGTGTTTAACGTCTTGAGAAACCAATTACTTGAGCTTAAGAATTTGAATATCTTACTAAACGAGCTGAAGTCCGAGAAGTTGTAAACTTCCCATTGTTAAGGATAAGTTACCACCGGCGATAAACTTTCCTTTTAACTGAAGAGCGAGTTCTAAGCTGACATTTACTTAGAAGTCATTTACATGAGCTTGAAAAACGTTTGAATGTTTTAACGTAAAGCTCATTACCGAGAAAGATGAATTTCTCGTTATGAGGAAAAGTTCTCTTATTTAAAAGATACACTTTCCTTTCTTAGCTTAAAACTTGGAATGTTTTAATACAAGCTCATGACCGAGAAAAATTAATTTCCCGTTAATAGGATAAGTTATCATTAAAGATAATCTTTCCTAAAATTGAAGTCCGAGTTACAGTCTGATATTTAACTGTAAGTCATTGTGCATGAGCTTAAAAAACTTCGAATGTTTTTAATATAAGCTCATGCCCGAGAAAAAATAATTTCTTGTTGTGAGGATAAGTTTATCATCGGCGATAAACTTTCCTTTCTTTGAAGTCCGGGGCAAACTCTGAAATGTGATTATACGCCAGTTACACGAGCTTAAAAACCTTTGAATAGTTTTAATGTAAGCCCGTGTCCGAGAAAATTTAATTTCTCGTTAATGAGGATAAGTTTATCATCGACGATAAACTTTCCTTTCTTTGAGGATCGGGTCATCGTCTGATATTTAACGATGAGCCATATACACGAGCTTAAAACCTTTGAATGGTTTTAATTTTAGCTCGTGTATGAGAAAATTTAATTTCTTGTTTGTGAGGATAAGTTTATCATCGGCGATAAACTTTACTTTATTTGAAGAACGGGTCATCATCTGATATTTAACGATGAGCCATATACACGAGCTTAAAACTTTTGAATAGTTTTAATTTTAGCTCGTGTCCGAGAAAATTGAATTTCTCGTTTGTGAGGATAAGTTTATCATCGGCGATAAACTTTCCTCTATTTGAAGATCGGGTCATCGTCTGACATTTAACGATGAGCCATCTACAATAAGTTTAACTGCAAATCCCCTAAGACACTTGTTTCTCTGATATCTGCTTCCTCAGTAACCAAACTATGAGAGTGTCATTAGTTGAACGGTGTACAAAGATCGGACCGGTTTGTTTTTGTTGATCCTTGACTTTGGTACCTGCATTCTCATTTGGAGTTTGTATGCTTTTATATGGGTTAGCGATATCTATCTTAAAACCATGCGGGGATTCACAATTTTCTTTTCTTGTGCCAGAGGTGACCTGAGGAGATGATTCACTTGTTTTAAGTGATTGATCATCTTTTTGAATTTCCTCCCTAGTAGTCTTGGTAGGATTGGTGACTATCCTAGTTAAAGGGCACTCGTTTCCTACAAGAGTGAAAGTTCTACCAGTGGGGCGCCAAACTTTACCAATGGGTTTGAGTTTAGCTAACCACTAGTATTTAATTCTAGCACAGGAGTTCACCTCGTTAAGGAATTTCTTGACACAAGAGTCATGATTTGCATTAAAGACACATTTCCTAAATGTTTCACAAGTAGCATGTTTCAAGTACGAATAAGATCTAGAATTCCTATGTGATTGATTGATCCTCCTATGATTTGACATGCTACGGTTAGTAGTGTTGGGTAATCTATAAGGCATCTGACTAGGTTTGAATTTTCTATCTCTTACTTGTGTCTTTTTATTAGCTTCCCTTAGACCAAATTTGTGGTGAACGACATTTGAACTAGTTCGAGACGTGTTCTTTGGACTATGTCTAGGGAGACTAGATGCAATAATGTGATTAGGTACTACAAAAGCTGTTTTAGTCACATTGGCCCTAGTTGGTGGAGTGACTGGTCTAGAAAGATGAACCATATCAACTTGGGAGGCAAACCGCGGTCTTGAGGATTGTGGTCGATCGGATCTAAATGCAGTCGGTTGTCTGACGAACTCATTTGTTGGCGGTTTCCCCAAGATTGATGGGTTTTCAAGCTTAGTGTCCACACTAGTTCCTTTAGTTTTCCTCAACTCGTTTTTTAGAGCCGCTATTGCAAAAACCTTTTCCTGAACTTGAGCCTTTAGAGTCTCATTCTCTTTGAGCAATCTATCTTCGGATGCTAATTTAGATTCTAGCTACTTAATTTGTTACAAAAGATTATCCTTTTCAGCTTTAGAATCTAGAACTTTTTGATCTAATTTTTGTTCAAATACAACGTTTGACTTTTCAAGTTTTTAAAAATATGTTTCAAATTTGTTCGTTTTCTTCGAAAATTCAAGTTTGGCATCCTCAAGATCTTTTGATTGCCGTGCTGCGATCGTTTCGAACTCTTGAATCTTGGAATTAGAAGCAGTTAATGAAGCACTCATAAAGCAATTATCATGATTTAAGCATTTTGAATACTTTCTCCCCCATTATGACGTACATCGGATGAATCAGAAATGGTATCGCTATCACTCTTTTCCATCCCATGTTTGTCATAATTAGGTTCGAAATGCTCAATATGCGGCATTTCATCAGCATATACATCATATGCAACATTACATTGTACCATGTTTGTAGGTTTTTTGTCATAAACGGGTAAGGTGTCATCAAAAGTGATGTCTGTAACATTCCCTGACATGCTGATGATATCATGCTTTACTGTTGATTCCATGCTTTGGCACTCTTTAGCAGCCTCCAATTCGTCAATCGTATGACCATTTTCCTCTTGCATCGTAGATTCTTGCACTCCATTATCATACGCTTGCTGAAGTCGGGATCTTTCATAAATCGAAGACGAGACCGATGTCATGAGTTTCAATAGTGTACCATGGAAATCTTGAAGCTCGGTATGTGTGTCTCGAAGAAATGACTGGAAAATCACTGAACTTTCAGACTTGACAATATTGAATTTGAGAAAAGGCGTGACTTGTGTCACGAGAGCCTTATATGCAAGTGCCGTTGCAGAGTGATTGAATTCTTCATTGTGGAGTTGCTCCGCTAGTTGGTTCAAAGTGAGGAAGATTGAGTCAATAAATATGTAACGATCTTGACAGAAGAGTGTCACAAATTCGCTTCCGCCCTGAAGCCATGAAAGAGTCACTATATGAGACTAAAGTAGTCGAAATGAAGTTATGCCACTTTCACTGGCTTTGTCTTGCATTTGAAGCAATTCTCCCTCTTGAAATGTCGAATTCAACGATTTCATTGAAAATCAATGAAAAATAAAAGTAAGGATTACTTATCGATCGAGCAATGAAAGCAATTAATTATGTTTGTTGTTGTAAGAACAATACGGAATTTTACAATTCGTGGAGAAACCGAGGAATTAAATTCGCGAGATTTTACCAACTAACGAAGAAACCGTAAAAATTCTTAGAAGTCTTGTTTGTTGATGTTGATAAAATAGATGCTTGAAATTCTTTAAGTTTGTCTTAATTTTTAATTGCAAAAATAATCGACCCATTATATATCATCGTTTAATGTAACGATTGGCCCATCATTCATTATACGAATTCTCAACATACTCAATTATCCAAACTTTTGTCGAATTATTTTTTGGGTAAAAGGGAACAAGGTTCCCCGATAAAATATATTGATCACCCAAAACATTAAGTACACTAGAATACGACTGAAATACCATATTAACCTCAAGACATTGCTTGAACTACAAGATTTTATGACAGACCATATAATCAAAACTACAAACACAAGTGCACCTATGGGAAAGAACCACCTAAAGGTACACAAGCACATCAAAAAACCATCAACTTCTTCTGAGTAACGAATTGGTAAGATTCCATCTCTGAAAAAGGTTAATAACATTGGGAGACTGCTTCCACCGACATGACATTAACTTCAGCCGAACAGTAGACTTGATCAGATCAGCAACTTGACTTGCCCGTCTCTTTTCCTTCTTAAATATGCGATAATTCCTTTCCTGCCAAATGGTATACATGGCTCCTGCAACCATCAGCTTAGCAACCACACTCCTAGATGATTTAAGGCTAACAGAAGGTAAAATATCGTTTAATATAGCATCAATAGACGGTACCGAACCAGAAAGACCAGCAAGATCCTTCACTTCATTCCAAACCTGCGTAGAGAATCCGCATTCAAAAAACAAGTGTTCATGGCTATCAGGTTGCAGCTCACAGAGAGGGAATTTGACATTCATTCACATGATCCCAAGCACGTAACATGTCCTGAGTCTTATGCCTGCATCTTATAATCAACCAAAATAAAAACGCATGACTAGGAATACAACCCGGGAACCACACAACAAAGTACCATGGAACAGGAGTATTCCGAGGCCGAAGCACTTCCCATACAGCTTGAGTAGAGAAGGGCTTAATATTACCGTCAATATCATGCCATTCCATCTTATCTGGTCTGTTGAACAAAATAAGGGTTGCAATAGAATGCAACATAGGGTATTTAGACAACCAAAGATCCGGCCAATGCACACTATTATTCACCAGGATCTCCCTAACCTTGATATCTTTAAAACCAACATTAAACATGTCACAAGTTGTTATAATACTAGACAACGGGCTAAGTGTACACCATTTATCATACCAGACTGAAGTAGACATACCATCACCAAGATTATGCCATATAAATTCACGTAAGAAAGGACGAAGAAGAAGAATCTTACGGGCCAACCCCATGTGATATTGCCACGAACAGGGACATCCCAAAAACTCCTCCCGCGAAGTTTGTAAGCACGAATCCATTGGACCCACAACGATTCCTTATTCGTGAGCAGCTTCCACACATGAGAAATCATAAGGGATTGATTAAAAGGCTCAAGTCTACGAATACCTAAACCACCTTCCTTTTTTGGGAAGACAAACATCATCCCATGCCACTTTGGATTTCCCCCGACTCGACTTTCATTGGCACCACATAAAAGCTCTCAGCTTTTGCTCAATATCAAGTAAAACATGATCTGGTAATATGAAGACCGACGCCCAAAAGACATGAAGCGATCCAAGCACAAAATTAATAAGTTGCACACGACCAGCCTTCAAAAGAGCTTTGTGACCCCACCCATCAATCCTTACTTGTATTTTATAGATCAATTCCTTACAATCCCTGTAAATCATCATCGACGATATTAACGGGACACCCAAATATTTCACCGGCAGCTTTCCTTCTTCAAATGGAAGGATATGAAGAATAGCAAGCTTAACATGATTTAATACATTACAGAAATAAGCGGTACTCTTGGGAATACTAGGCAGCAGACCTGAGGATCGTTTAAACTCATCAAGAGCATTCATGATCAACGTAGCTGAACTGATATCACCATGCGCAAATAGGAATAAGTCATCAGCAAAACAAAGATTCACTAATTCTAATTTGGAAAAGTAGCGATGGTAAGTAAATAATTCAGTTTGCCAAATTCTTCTCTTAATCATAAGTATAAGAATCTCCATTACCAGCGTGAAGCGATAAGGCGACAACGGGCCCCCCTGTCTAAGACCACGTTTGCCTTGAAAATGACCATGAAGAGAGCAATTGATACTGATAGAGAAAGATGCAGTCGTGACACACTCCATGATCCAACCTATGAATTGCGGATGAAAACCAAACCCCACCAAAATCTCCTGAAGAAAGTTCCAATTGACCGTGTCGTAAGCCTTCTGAATATCCACTTTAAAAGCGCATCTAGACGGGCCACGATCAAGGTGATAGTTGTGCATGAGCTCATGCGTTAACAAGATATTATCCGAGATATTACGACCCTGAATAAACGCTGACTGATTAATTCCAACCAAGTCTTTCAAACAGTGCTTCGTTCTGTTAGCAATAATTTTGGTGATGCCCTTGAAGATAACATTACAACAAGATATGGGGCAAAAATAAGCGACCTTTATGGGATCAGTCAGCTTAGGAATGAGCGCCAAGATTCACTTCTCTAAGAAATTTCCCATTAACAAAGAATTCCTTAATAGCATTAACAACATCCGTCCCAACGGTATCCCAAGCCTCTTTAAAAAATAAAACAGTGTAACTACCAGGGCCTGGGGATTTTTCATTGCCCATGGAGAAAATAACATCCTTAATCTCCTTGCTACAAATATCTTGGATCATATCAGCTGCAACCACCACATTTAACTAAATGGGAAATAAATCTTCGGTGACCAAAGGAACAACAACATCATTATGGCCAAGAAAATTCTCATAGTGTGCTACAAACGCACCCGGGACCTGTTCATTTTCAAAGATCTCACATGTAGTACTAGTGATGAGCTCAATGCGATTACGACTCAAGCATTTCTTAACAGCACGGTGGAATAATTTCGAGTTTGAATCACCATCACGAAGCCAATCAATCTTAGCTTTTTGACGAAGAAACCGATCCTCCAGAATCGACGCATCATTGAACGCTTGTAAATAAAGCTCCTCCTCCTCACAAAGTACATCATTAAAAGGATCCTGATCAAGGTCACGCTGAACAATATCCAATTCATGACGTAACCGCTGGACGTTATCATGTAAATTCCCATGATTATACAGCAACTTGCGTAACGGCTTCTTCAGACTTTTTAGCTTATTAACTAGCTTAAACATATGGAAACCACTCCGTGTCTGCTGCCATCCATTCTTGACAATATTCTGAAAATCACCATGAGACACAAGAATATTGGCAAATTTAAAGGGCCTAGGTTTTACTTTAACAGTAGATGGAACATGAAGAACAACTAGAGAGAGTGATCCGAATTGCGGTATGGCTGAAATATAGCATGACAACCCTTAAACATATCCAGGAATTCCCCATTCGCCATAATCCTATCTATTTTCTTTAAGATACCATCACCACCCTTGGGTTTTTTAGACCACGTGAATCTCAAACCAGCCCGTGGAACATCAATCATTTCAATATCATGAACACACTCACGGAATTCACGCATAGAAATATCCACCACAGAAGAACCAGTAGCAAAGTCCTCCAGCGTAAGAGCCGCATTAAAGTCACCTAAGATACACCATGGCCGCTGTCGGATATAGACATTATGCATCCAAGATTGTGCCATAAGGCATGCCGACGAGTGTAAATGTTATGAGCATATACAAACGAACATAACATCTCTCTTTTATCCGACTTTAGCCATACTCGTGTATGCATAACCTGATCATCATGCGTAATAACCGAGATATCCACATCATCACCGTTCCACCCCAAGATAATACGAGAGCCCTTATTATAATGTATAGCATTCGACGTCCATTCCCAGTTCTGAAAGATATAAGAACAAACCTTATCCAACTTAGAATTACTCGTATGAGACTCTAAAATGGCACAGACGGATAACTTATTATCATGAATAATCTGGCGAAGCTCCTTCTGTTTAGGGGAGAGATTCAGGCCCCCGATATTCCAGGATGCAATGCTAAACATTTGGAACCACTTCAATAGGAGTGCTTGCTCCTTCCGTAGACGTCACCGAGTCCTTCATAATAAGATGTTGATCAACATCATCATCACTATCGTCAATGACACATTCATCCAACCTCGTCCCTTCCTCCTCGTCAATAAGGCTACTAAATGATTTTTTTAATGTAATATTATGGTCCTTTATCACTGGAGGAGTAAGTGTCTGACTAGGTTCCTTAGGTATCTGCTTGGAGCTCTCACCATGTTCCCCATTCCCATTTGGATTATTCGTCGTTTTTTATTACCAAAGGTAAATTTAGACTTTGGTTTATTAAGTTTCAAACCCACAAATTGCCATTCATGGTTGCCAGATCGCGTGGTACCTCTATTATTCTTATTATTAACCACCGTAAACCCATCTGCATCAACCGCCTTGCTCTTACTCTCTTTGGCCATTGCAACAACACGTTTAGGGCACATCTCCAAAGAATGCCCAAATACTTTACAATCTAAACAATGTGGTGGTTTCCACTCATATTCAACCCTAATACGCTCTTTAGTATACCCACCTGATTTATCAGTAGGAACAGCCGTAACAACCTCCTGTTTTAGAGGTTTGTCCGAGCTAACTTTAATCAACGTACGCGCATAACCAATTCTTCCCCAAGATTCATCACACATATCACTCGTATGAGCATCTAGCATCACCGGCTTCCCAATCTTAGTAGCAATTATGCTTAGGTCATCCTCTGAGTAAGCCACCACTGGCACCTTATGTAACTTAACCCACACAGGCACATGCGTGACTTTATCCTTGGACAATGAAATAGTAGTAGCCACTTCGTTATCATAATAGGCGTATTACGAATCATCCAGGGACCATTCTCCAAAACCTGTTCGAAAAGAAACCATCCTCATCCCGCATAATCTTTTGAAACCCATACTTTCCCCATGTATTAGAAACATAATTCTTAACCAGGGGAAATGCCACACTTTTTCCTACGAAAAAACCTACTAGAGAGTTCTCTAATCGATGTCTCACCTTCTCCATAGCTGGATAAGGAAGCGAACAGTCCGTATCCTCAACAACCTCACTCACTAAGGTTCTAAAGTTCTTCTTAACCCTAGCCGGTGCAGAATTAACGACTTTCACAAATGACCTAGGGACCCCTCCCTCATCAGCAGCATTTGATACATTTTTATTCCCCCCGTTTGAATCGCTATTACGTAACGACCCAATGAGTTTATTAAAATTATTATCCAAATCTTGAGTAACCGCTACCGGATCCTCCACCTCCATCTCTCTCGGTGACAACATTAACAGCCACCGAAAAAACCCTAACCCTAGATCTTATAGGATTCGAATCGTCATAAAACCCAGCCCTAGACAACCTCCATTTACGAAATAAATATTATAATGATAGTATTCCACACGACAAAACAAAACAAATACTAATACTATGAACAGTAATCAAACCCTAAAAAACAGCAATAATCAAATACTTATAGATTACGTCAAATCAAATAGCGAAAAAATTAACACACCCTAGAAACACACAACACCCCACGAGTCAAGTAATCACAAAGAAAATAGGGACGATTAGATCGAAGCCTATCCCTTACACTAAGTTCTTTGATGAGATGAAGCAATATCCAATAGGGATGATAACCAAGCTCTATTTAATGATTGGTGAAGTATCAAGATTGATCAAAGCTGCAAGAAAAAAGTGGGTAGACCATCGCCCACAGTAGAGAGAGAATATGGTTTTATAAAAATCAATTCTTTAACTTTTGTCGAATTTAGAATAATACGAAACTAAATTTGGGCTAATGCTAAATAACGCGTATTCCAACTCAAGAAAAAAGGCTCAAAATAAAATTATGTCTGTTGGTTTGAGAACAAATAACAAGTTGGTTAAAGTTGCTACCCCACAAAAATAATACGTGGCTTAGATAATTTCAAAAACAAAAAGGTGGCCTCAGAAACAAAAATAAATGTGGCCTCAAAAAGGTTGGTTAGATAGTTATTTGAGTCAAAAACAAAACGGTGGATATGTCTGTTGGTTTAAGAGATGGAAAAAGACGTGGCTTATCTACATGGAATTTTAAGTCCCACTCCCTAAATAAAAGAAACGTGTCCTCAAAAACAATATGTGGCCCCTGATAAATAAAGATAAGATTATGGGACGTGGGGCCTTTTGTAAGATTATATAAGCCCCTCGGTTAACCCAATCCCTTTTTTGCTTTGTAACCTCCGCCCTCCTTTGTCTGCCACAAAACAATGTTATATCCGTCTCTTTTTCTGCTTCTCTTTTATATCAATCTATCTAATCTCTGCATAACAAATATGAAAGCCGAATCCCATATCTCATATAACTTCAAACACCAAATAATAGATCCCTTAATCCAAACAAATCAGATCTGATCACCAATTTCATTTGATACAAAATCGAATGAAAAACCCCAAACTCGTTTATCCTTTCATACAAGATCTGATTAAAAGAAACCCAATACCAATCATTAGTTTTACCACATTCAAATATTGATCATAAAATGAACTTATAACCAAAGAAGGATATGGCTTCAAGATCAACAACTTGGTCTCGGGTAGGTGTTTATGTTTTGTTTTATTTTGGTTTTGGATCGATGATAGTTTTTTGACTGAGATCTTGAGTTTTTGAGGTTGTGTCTTGGGTTCGAGTCGAGTCGTGTGTCGAGTGAGTTTTTGAGGAGTCGAGTTTGTAGGTTGAGGAGTCAGTTTTTGGTGAGTCAGTTTTCGAGTCTGGTGAGATGTTTTCGAGTCAGTTTGCATTCGAGTTGAGAGTCCATTCACTTTGTGTTTTAGTCATGTGTTTGATGAGTCGTTATTTGAGATGAAATTATGAGTGAGGTGCGAGTCGAGGCTGGTGGTTTGTGTTTGAGTCAAGATGAATTGTCTTGTGAGTTTTCAGATAAAATAACTAATTTCTCAATATCTGATCTTTCGCACTTTCGGATAATAACTTGAGAAATATAACTTGAAATGACTTTCGGGAAAATTTAAGATTCGACTTTCGCAATGTATGACAAAATGCACTTTCGGAAAAAAGCCAGTGAATGACTTTCGGATAAAAGCTTATTTGACTTTCGGATAAAAATCAAGATTAGACTTTCGGAATAATCTTATCAAATTCACTTTCGAGAAAATACACAAATGACATTCAGAAAAATTGATTTATCAGTTTCGCAATAGTTTATCACTTTCGTAATAAAAATGATAAAGTTATGATTTAGCAGTTTCGGAATATTGGATTTGCACTTTCGGAATAATATCTATATCAGTTTTGGAATAATTTGAGAAATCTTGACTTTTGGAATAATACTTATATCAGTTTTGGAATAATTTGAGAAATATTGACTTTCGGAATAATATATTTTTATCAGTTTTGGAATAATTTGAGAAATCTTGACTTTCGGAAAAAATGTGGGTTTCAGAAAATGTCAGTTTCGCAATACTTGTTTTTTCCCAATTTCTGAATAAAACCCAAAGTCAGTTTCGCAAGAGGGTTTTGAACAAATACCTGCCCCCGAAAGTTCTGACAATGTACCCGACTTCCTTGTTCTTCAGAAACAACTTCACCAATTCGAATTTTTAAGCCAAATATTAATCCAAACACCCAAAAATTATGTGTTTTTAGCTAAAGTAACAATACCAAATCTCTACCACAACTATGTAGATGATTTGTATCAAAAATAATCCATAAAAACACAATATTTTTTTTGGATCAAATGATTTTGAATCAAAATAGATACAAAAATCAAGAACACAAACACATAAACAATACAATCATCCCATGGCTCTTGATACCAATTGTAGGTCTACGTAATCCTTGGATTGTTTATGTGTTATAATGATCTAAAGAGAGGGAGAGAGATGAAGAACTAGAGAGAGAAATTTAGAGACAGAAAGGAGAGGATGAGAGAAAGGAATGTTTGATTAATGAAATGAGAACCAACAACCCCTCCTAACATGCTAGGAAGGGGTATATATAGCCCACCCTACATGTGGGCTTTATGGGTTATACTATTACATATTAGATCACGAGCCCATACTACATATATATCGTTGGAGTGACCGATCCTTTCTAAATACGTAAAAACGTATTTCCAACATTGAGGGAACAATCTGGGATTTCAATAGACGTACAAGTCTAACATGTAAACGTTGCATTTGATATTAAATAAATAGTTCAAAATTTCACGATTTTTACATTCGACATCCGTTAAATTGAGTTTTGACTCGAAACTTAAGCGTTGTTGTCCTTTGACTAAGTAAAGAGGTGAGGATACTTGAGATTAAATTGATATTCACGTTCCCACGTGAATTCCGGTCCACTACGTGCATTCCAACATACCTTAATGATAGGTATATGACTTTTCTTAAGTCATTTCACTTCACGATCCATGATTTCAATGAGTTCTTCAACGAAAACGAGTTTTTCGCCTAGTTGAATTTATTCTAAAGGTATGATGAGCGTTTCATCAGATAGACACTTCTTCAAGTTTCAAATGTGAAAGACATTATGCACACGAGGATGTTCTTATGGTAGCTCCAAACGATAAGCAACGTCTCCAATGTGTTGAATAATTTTGAACGGTCCAATATAACGAGGGTTTAGCTTTCCTCGTTTTCCAAAACGAATCACGCCTTCCCACGGTGCAACTTTCAACATAACACGATCTCCGACTTGGAATTCCAAAGGCTTTTGTCTTTTGTCGGCATAACACTCTTAACTGTCATGGGCCGCATGTATACGACTCTTGATTTGAACAATTTTCTCCGTCGTCTCGTGAATAATTTCTGGGTCGGTAAGTTGTGCATCACCAAATTCCTCCCAACAAACGGATGAACAAGATTTTCGACCATAAAGTGCTTCAAACGGTGCCGCTTTAATACTCGTATGATAACTATTGTTATACTTGAATTCTATTAGGGGTAGATGTCGATCTCATCCATTTCCAAAATCAATCACATATGCTTGGAGCATGTTTTCCAAAGTTTGGATGGTTCTATTACTTTGGCCATCCGATTATAAGAATCCCTGCTCATATCCAATTGCGTTGATAACGCCTCTTAGAGTGATTGCTAAAATCTTGAGGAAAATCGACCGTATCGATCTGAAATGATAGAGATCGGCACTCTATGTTTAGAAACGATTCCTTTCAAGTACAACCTTGCTAGTTTCTCCATTTGGTCATTTTCCTTCATAGGAAGAAAATGTGCAAACTTTGTAAGTCGATCCACAATGACCCAAATAGTGTCATATCTCGCGGATGTCTTTGGTAGTTTAGTGATAAAGTCCATAGCAATCCTTTCCCACTTCCATTCCAGGATTCTAGGTTGGACTAGCAATCCGGAGGGTTTTTGATGTTCGACCTTAACTTTCACACAAGTTAGGTACTTTCCAACATACGTGGCAATGTCGGATTTCATATTCAGTCACCAATAAAACATTTTCATGTCATGGTACATTTTTCTGATCCGAGTGGATCGAATACTAGGACTTAGCGACTCTTGCATAATCAAAGCTCTAATATTTCTATAACACGACAACCAACTTCGGTTATCAAGACATAGTGTTCCATCGACACGTAAAATAAGCTTCTTTGTAATCATTCTACCGGCGTATTCTTTGTCGATGTTCTTGTTTTTAATAGCTTCTCGTTGAGCTTCTAAGATTTATATGGTATGTCTAAGCCAATGGTCACCACCAAGGTTCGAACCTTAGAGGTCTCTCACAAGGTTTTCTACTCAAAGCGTCGGCTACAACATTAGCCTTTCTTGGTGTATAACGAATTTCACAATCGTAATCACCAATCAATTCCAACCATCGACGTTGTCTCTTGTTAAGCTCTTTTTGGTTCAAGATGTGTTGTATACTTTGATGGTCGATAAACATGACACATTTGGTACCGTAAAGGTAGTGTCTCTAAATCTTGATAGCAAAAACAACCGCTCCAAATTCTAAATCGTAGGTGGTATAATTTTCTTTGTTCGACTTCAATTAACGAGATGCGTAAGCGATGACCATTTTCCTTTGCATAAGAACCACGCCTAAACCATTAATTGACGCGTCGCAAAACACCTTAAAATCTTCACTACCCTTGGGTAGTGCAAGAATAGGTGTGCCGCAAAGCTTTTGCTTAAGAGTTTGGAACGCCAATTTTTAATCGTCTCCCCATTCAAACTTCTTATTCTTTTGCGTCAATTCCGTCATAGATTTAGCGATCTTCAAAAATCCTTCGATAAATCTTCTTAGTGACTAGCGAGTCCAAGGAATTGGTGAATCTCCGTAGGAGTAGTAGGATTCGCCCAATCCTTGACCACTTCAATCTTGGCGGGATCCGACGCATTCCACTACTATCAATCACGTGCCCGAGGAATTGTACCGTGTGAATCCAAAATTCATATTTTGAAAACTTAGCATACAATTTATCTTGTTTTAACAATTCCATAATCTTCTTCAAGTGTTCCTCGACTTGTTCTTCCTTTTCGAGAATAAATAAGGATGTCACGAATGAACACGATTACAAACTTATCCAAGTAAGGCTTACACACAGGGTTCATGAGTTCCATGAACACCGTGGGTGCATTAGTCAACCCAAATGGCATAACTTGAAATCCAAAGTGACCATAACGGGTTTGGAACGTCGTCTTGGAATATCTTCTTCTCGGACTTTAAGTTGATGGTAACTCGAACTTAGATCAATACGTTAATAAATGCTCGAACCTTGAATTTGATCAAACAAGTCGTCGATCCTTGGTAGAGGATAACTATTCTTTATGGTAAGTTTGTTCAACTCGCGGTAATCAATACACATATGGAAAAATCCGTCCTTTTTCTTCACAAATAGAACCAGGGCTCCCCATGGTGAGGAACTCGTTCTAATAAATTTATTATCAGTAAGCTCCTTAAGTTGCTCGGCTAAATCTTTCATCTCAACTGGTGCTAGTCGATATGGTTTTCTTGTAACGGGTGCGGCTCCGGGTGTTAGCTTGATATGAAATTCTACTTGGCGAAGTGGCGGTAATCTGAGTAATTATTCGGTAAAAACATCAGGAAAGTCTCGAACAATTGTACGTATTCAATTCTTTTCTCCCTCGGGTCGGTTTCTTTCTTGTCGGTCACTTGAATAAGGAAAATAGGAAGACCTTCTTCGATGTACTTTTGAGCTTTAGTACACGATTTGAAATTCAAACTAGTTTGACTTTTCACGTCATTTATTTCTCCGTATATAGTCAACGTTTGGTTTCCGTAAGGAACACGAACTTGTTTTTCATGGCACACTAACTCCACATGGTACTTGGATAGCCAATCCATACCAACAATAACGTCAATGCTTTCAAGCTCGATAGGTAAAAGATCAATGGTGAACGGAATATTTTGAAAATTTAAAGTGCAACCCTTAAGTACTGTACTAGTGGAGATCGACTCGCCATCCGCTAACTCCACATCATATCTAACATATAAGGCAACGGGGTTCACATTCAATAGTTCACTAAAAATAATTGATAAAGATCTTCTCTCCGCACCAGAATCAAATAATACAGAAGCATAAAGGTTATTAATGAGGAACGTACTAGTGACGACATTGCTGTCTTGAATGGCCGTCTTGACACCCAAAGCATACACACGACCAATTTCTCCTTTTTAATTCCCATTTCCATTGTTGTGGCTACTTGAAGCTCCAAGGTTTTGCCGAGAATTACTATGAGTTTGGTTGTTGTTGTTGTTGTTGTTACTAGGGATTTAGTTTCCTCGGCCTTGAGTGGTAGCTTTGGGACACTTATTCCTGAAGTGACCCTTTCCCTACAAACGTAACACGTAACATCCACATATTGCCCACCTTGAGCCATCGGGGCTCTTCGATTAAGAGGTCTTGGGGATGTACGACAATCTTTAGTAAAGTGACTTGCTTTTTCCGTAATTATGGCACGTGTTCCCACAAGCCCCAGTGTGGTGCTTGCTACACTTGCCACAAAAGGGTTGTTTCCCTTGGTCACCCGATCCACCATTCATATCAAAGACCTTTGACACATCTTGGCTCTTGTTGGGAAAGTTTCCTTGGTTAGAGTCGTGGTTCCTTCCCATTTTCTTTTGTTGTCTCCTCGCTCATTAGTATCTGAGATGATAGCTTTCATCAAACCATTCACGATCTCAATGGCCTCATTCAAGTCGTAAGGTCTTGAGGAAATCATAGCTCCTTTGATTGACGAAGGCAATCCAACCATGAACCTTTCCACGACACAGGTTTCCGTTAGTAACATCTCCTGGCACATCAACCTCAACTCTTGAAAGCGTTGAGTGTAATCCATTAAATTAACCCCTTGCACATGGAGGTTCCAAAGATCGGGTTCCAAATGTTTCATTTCATTCCTAGGGCAATACGTTTTGAGAAGCATCCCCTTCAAATGTACCCACGCATTGGCCGCTTCCAAGCTTACGGCCCGAACATGAATGCTCCACCATGTTAGAGCACCATCGACAAATGTACTCGACCCATACTTTACCATTTTACCCTCTACAACATTGCTCACACCAAATTGAGCTTCGAGCTTCTCGATCCACCGTGCAAGTCCCACATCTCTTTAGGTACCATTAAAGGTACTAGTGAAACATGAGTGAAACTCTTTGTATAAACACATATGAGTAGTGGCCGTTGCGGCTTGCACACGGTTAGTCTTTTCTTGCGTGCTCCGAGTGGTCTCGACGGCAGTAAGAGCGGCGGAAACACCATCGACTATCATTTGGATTAAGATGGTCGGATCAATAGTGATGGGTGCGACGGGGTTTGCATTAGGCCTAGCATTTCGGGTAGAGAGAGCCATAATCCTATAACCATAAACGATACGAGGGTTAGCAACAATAAATTCATAATGTCAAGGAGTCCAAAGCATAATAACAATCATGGCATCACAACCAAGTGAAGGAAATATCAACCAATAACATAGTTCATAACTAAAACATTTCATAGCTTAACGAGTTTTAAAAGTCGAACACATCGTCTTGAAACTCCATAGAAATGACAATACATGAAAGTAAATAATATAAAAGTACAACATGATATTACTAGAAAAATAATCTAGTCTTGATGATGCTCGAGTGCCTCTAATATCTCGGCTAAATCAATCAATCCTCTATGCATGAGGTTGCGCACCACACAAATCTCAAGATGATGATCCTTTAGTCGTCGGACAAGAACCGTAACTCGATTGGGTATGGGTGGAACCATAGTACCCAAAGTAGCAATGACCTCCTCAAAACAAGCCTCAAGGCTTGTAATCAACTCATTAGACAAACCACTCAAGTTACGAAGAATATGAGTCATGTGGCTCCGGAGTGAAGCAAGTCGGGAAAACCACGGAGCTCTCGGAAACTGCGCACAGGATGGTGGTGGAGGAGTAGGCATCATCGACCGAGTCAGAACATCACTCCTCGGAGGTATCTCCTAGGAAGGTGTCTCCAATGATAGGTATGAGGAGCAAGTAGGAGTCGGGTCTGAGTGCTTCATTGCTAACTTTGTTCCTGATGGTAGGGGTCTCACCGACATCCGTGCGGTATGACGCATGGCGCGTCCTCTAGGATCAAGGGTGGGTGGAGTGGGTGTAGAAGACTTACGTGGTTTCCCACATCTCTTGTAGTACAACAAAGTAGGTGGTAAGTGAGGTGTAGGGGTAACAACGACCGGTGATCCATGATGGCATCAGATGGGAATCTTCAGCGGGTGACTCTCCAATTACCACAAGGCGAGGTTCGAAAGATGTTGAATCCACAATGTACAACGACTCGTCGGATGAAGGCATAACATTGCCAAATAAAAGGCAAGTATAAGAAATAATCCGAAAATAATTTTGAGTTTGCAAATGTGTACGTTTTAATCCACAATTTCATAGTACCAAACATTTAGTTCAGCTAAGCATGTCACAAACCGCATAGTTCAATTACCCATGGCAACAAACCATTAATACTCCAAATCAAGGATGTTATGTATGTCGAAATAAAATCGATTTAGCATACAAGGATATCATTTCTATACAAGGAAGGTGTACATATATGTTAAAACCTTTAGCAAAGAAGCCTCAAAGTAGCATGGCAATGAAATAAACTAAGTTACAACTGACTTGTATTGAAGACGTGGAATGAAGTGGCCCATAGATATTAGAGAGATAGTTATAGTCTAGTGTTACTCTTTTCTAAATTTCATTTTTGACTCAACTTTTGTAAAAAAGTGATTTTATAAAAGTAACCTAGTTCTCTATAACCATGTCTCTAATACCCATCAGTCGCTAGGGATGAGCATTTGGACTGGTGACCCGAACCGGACAGGATCGGACCGACCCGGACTAGAAAATTTTGATCCGGTCCGAGGTCCGAGGTTTTAAACTAATTCGGTCCTTGGTCCGGTCCAGTTCGGTCGTATCAAAACCCCGTCGATTATGTCTAGTATGACCGGACCAGACCGAACCGAAGACCGAACCGGACCGGACCGACCCGGACCAGACCAAACCATTTCGGTCCGGTCTTGGTCTGAGATTTTGTACCATTTCGGTCCTCTGTCCAGTCCGGTCTTGATCGGTCTGGTCCAGGCAAAAATGCTCACACTTATTTGTCACACCTCCAAATTATCGGAGTACATGAATACACTAGGGTGCGATAATTAATATCTCACTTTTTCAAGATTCGTTTTTCTCTCGGTCTTTACGAATTTATTAGTCGATATCACTCAAGTCACTTAATTGTTTTTGGTATTTGGTTTATAAAATTTTTGGTAATCTATTTCTAATTCCACAAAACCATCAAAAAGGTAAAAATAGTATCATCTACGTAACCATACTATGCTAAAAACACCTTGCAAATACCACAAAATAAGTACAAGGTACAAGTCAACAATGCAGAAGTTTGTATTTAATGCTAAAAATGTAAATCTAGAAAATACAAGTTCTAAAAATGTAAATTTGAAAAGTAAAAGGACTGAAAATGTAAACTAGGCAAACTATATGCCAAATGTAACAAATTTAACAAACTTGCAACAAATTTTAACCAACCTAACAAATTCCAAGGACTAAACAGCAAACCCTAGAAAATTTAACTAATTACCAACAAAGTAGCAAGATTAATAAACCAAAGGACTAGTCTGCAATTTTGAAAAGTTGGTTAACTAAAAAAAACGGGCTAAGACTTCTATAAGCTATAACTTGAGCTCTAGCTTATCAATTAAGCTCAAACCAGTTTTAGAAGATTCAGAATTGAAAATAAGCTAGCCAATGTCAAGGAAATAAGCTGAAATTGTCTAAATCTCAAATAAGCTTTTTCCAATAAGCCACTTTTAGGAGATAAGCAAATCTGGATAAACACTTGGACTCAAACTCACAAGAAACATGTATAAACTCAAAATAATAAGACCTGTCCAAGAAAATTCGAATTTCATCAAATGAATAAGTCAGAAAATGAAATAAGCTAAAACTGGCTTATTTTGACCAAAGTTTGACCAAGCGTAAATCTTATTTTTATCACTTTTCTAACTAATTTATGAAAGAAAATGGCAAGATTAATGAAAGGAATTAGTGGGAAATGGAAAACTGACTTGTCATATATGAGCTTTTATCACATAGACTTTTAAGCCTTTGTAGCTTATTCTATAGTGGACTACAGGTCTAAAGCTTGCTAGGTTCTAAAAGGTTGAATGTTAAGCTATCCAACAAGCTTAGATTTAACTCCTAACTCCAAGAAATGAGCAAGTTATGAAGGCTTGAAAGTAGGCTGTTTTGAGTATGAAAGTCTGACCCAAAGTATTTTATGTCATTTGCCTGTTTGACTTATTCTTTTGACTTGAAAACTTGCACAAATGATATTAACCAATTATCAAGTGCATACAAACAAGTTTTACTCAATATCCACTTATTGAATCAAAAGATAAAAGATTAACCAAACACCACTTAAGAAATTGAAAAATTTTAAGCTAGGTAAATCAGATTAAGCTAAAGAGATAAGCATAAAACTACTAGCACAAGTCAAGCAGGTTTAAAGGAACAAGTAGCATGCAATATCAATCACTTTTACAATAAAAAGCTGGAATTGAGCATGTTAATCATTTTAGAGGAATTTTAAACAAGTAACAAGCACTTTTTAGCCTTGAAGCCTCCTTTGATGGAGAAGCAAGTGCTGAACTTGATTATTCAGTAATCAACACCCAATTATCTATCAACAATCAACCAAACATCATCAAGTCACCATGGATCATCATCATCATCTCTGGTCCGCTACTGTCTGACTAGTATTATGGCTAGAACTGGTTGTAACTTGAGTTGTAACAAGGTCTTATCATAGAATCAAGCTTCAAAACACTAACAAATTCTGTTATTCACTTATGAATAACAGAATCCAAGTAACAAGTAGATGAACAGTAGAGTAGCTAGGATAATGAAGAGAATTGAGTGAACTATGAAAGGTTAAGTTTGTTATTAATGGAAGATTATGTTACAACTAACTAACTAACAAGCTTGAGAGTGTTTGTCAAACACTCTAAGCTGTTAACTATGAAAATGAAGTAAATGGGGAAAATTTAACTAAGTGTGTGTTTTTCACACACTTTCTACACACCTACAAATGAGCTAAACAATGGTATTTATAGAAAAAGATGAACTGAAGTGAGGCGTGATGACATGTCTCTTCCAATTGCAATCTTCCACGTGTCACAATTCTGGCAATGTGTTCTTGATCAATTTGGGGGAATTTAATTCACTTGATGTCAGGTTAATTGAGTTGTTGGGTTGTGTTCATCTGTCCTTTGCAATCACTTTTCATGTAGATAACTTCTTTTGAAACAGCCTCTAGCTTATTCCACGATCTGGGTTGGAGTTGAACACATGGCATGATAAGATTGGATATTGCAAGTATACACGGATCATTATCCAATAGCTGATTTATGATTGGTTGATACAAGTGAGTGGGAGCACTGTGATGATACTTCTCTTTCTTCATTTATTAAGCAATAGGTGGCAATCCATGTATACGTTTTCTTGGCTTCTGATTGGTCCTTGCCCACTTCACATGGATCAAGCTCACAATAAGTATTTAAAATGGCAAAAATAGTCCCCCAGCTTTGGCAGATTATTGTTTTAGCATAGAAACTTCATAAACTTGACATCTTCAGACCTTCCACTTGTGAAATCAAGCAATTAGGCCCTTTGACTTTGGTTGACTTGAATCTTTGACTCTTTGACTTTCTTGAATTTACACTTTAAGTCCTTCATCTTCTTGAATTGTCATGTAAGGTCCTTGAACTTTAGAGACTTGTCAAAATAGGTCCTTCTTTTGTCTTTTTCTTTATAATAATGCCTTGAAATCCGTGTTTGCACCAAATTATATCATTTTACCTACAAAATCACAAACAACAAAGAATACCACATAATTCTGCTTTTTCATATTAAACTTGGTATTTTTCTTTGTGTTTTAGGGTTTGATATGTTATAATTGATATGAGATTTCACTCATATAAACTATCATGACTATCATAAGACATAGATATAAAGAACGACATTCGAAGGTCGTTTTAGTTCATTAAATATAAATAAACTTGTTCGGAAGCATTTAATACAACATGATTAAATAAACCAAAGTTTTTAAGACATAACATTAATGTTTAAATTCCCAAAAGATAGTCATGACATTTATTAATCTCCATAGCACAACCAAGTCACTCCTCCGTCTTGATACTTGAGAAAACATTGTTAAAGCGTACGGTTGGTGAGTTGATAGGTTTAAGTTTAAATAATGTGATGAACCATAAGATTTTAGTCAGACAACGAACATATAATCTTTCAACAATTACATGATTATAATCAAATAACATAAGTTTATTTCCTTACGTCTAAGCTCATGACACTAAAGCGTTAACCAAAATGACAATATATAATAAGAGCCCAAAGCAGATGCCTATCCTAGGACATCTGTGAGGAATAAAATGTATGTTTATCTAATTTGAACACACAGCCACAACTAGATAGGGATGTCAATCCCAGTAGATCTATCCGTAACATTCACGCTTACACCAAGTAATTAACGATGCATGATACTGGGCTAAAGGAAACTAGGATATCAGAGACTTAGATCTCAAGTAGGTAAACGTATCAAATTTTAGCACTTATGTTCATCCGTAAAACAAGTAATGTGCTCACCCAAAACATACAAAACAAGTAAAAAGTGGGGCTATGAAACTCACTTCCATAAGTATCAAAGCGGGAATAATTATAGTAGCACATAAAACAAGGCACACAAATTGATGCAAGAATGCTCTAATCGTAACCTAAGTAAAATAACTTTTACTTAGCCTAGTAATACGACGCATACGATTTATGAGAAGTTCCTACCACATATATGCTTGCAATATAGGTTTTTAGATCAAGATATTTATTTTACAAATTTATAAGTTTAGGCGCGAACATGACTTTTTGAAGAGTCATAAAATGTTCGTTAAGGTTCTATAAATTAAGAAATTGGTTGACATAGAAACAAGAACAGGTGATCTTCAAAAATTTAGTTATGGTCGAGTTCGAACTTGGTCTTTAAGGCCTTCGAAAACAGCCTCGAAGTAGGGGGTCTCGGCTACTAGCCATAACAAGTATTTATTCCAACTAGATGGTTAGTTTTTCTCGTACTTTAAACCTATTTCCCCGCGTCGTTAATGGTCCATAGAATCTACATGAAATGTGTTTAGATAGGGAGATAGGTCTCCTTTAGAAAACTTTTTGTAAGGTCAGCCTAGTATCAACCCTAGGTTGGTAAAAAAACGTGGCCAAAGTAGAAGGGCGAGTCCCCGTTTTCTAGCACATCCATAGGGACAATTTTTACTAAGTCTGATTACTAGTTAAATATACCCAATCGTTGCCCCAACTTTGAGGAAGCATAATTTGCTCAATATCTATCCGTTTTACGTGATTCAAGTGGCTATGTATTTTTTTAAATTAGGAAAAGGGTTTGTTTCATATAGCACTTAAGAAAAAAAATCAGATTTCTTTAAACAAAAAAAGAAAAGATGATCAGTAGAAGAGAAGAAAAAGAGGGAAAAAGTTAGGGTTTTTGTAAGGTTGATTTTTGGCTAATTAAAGGTATAGAGCTTGTTTAATCTTTGTTATTGTTCAATCAATTATGTTTAAAAAATGTAATTAATCATGTGATGGATTAGGGTTTTTAATTTTATGGAATTAAAATTAATTAGGGCTTGAATTAAATAATTAATGAAGGGGTTTTAGGGTTAAAATCGGATTAAGGTTAATATAGACGCATTGTCGCTAATCTATCAGAAACTGTCGCTAACATAGGGCTGATTTGGGATAGAATTTGAGATGTATCCATCATAGGGATTGTTACATTGACAAAGGATTAGAGTTCTGGAGTCAATGTTGACGCGTATTATTGTGTTGTGCGCTTTAGACAATTGATTGATCGTGAAGGGACTTTTGGATTGCTTTGCACAAGGTGAGTTTCATAATCCCATATTCTTGAGTTTTATAAATGCTTTTCTTACTTCCAGATGGGATTGAAGAGACACTGTAATGATTTTGCAATGTATAGATGTTATTGTTTTTAATGTTTTGTGTTGGACAATGTGTGTTTACTTATGTGTTACTTGTTATGTGAATCTTGATTGTGATATGATAAGGAGGGTAGCCTTGGTTTGGTACATAGATGTATGGGCGTTTATGGGACCAGTTGTGATATGGTAATGCGGGTAGCCTTGGTTTGGTACATAGATGTATGGGCGTCTATAGGACCAATGGGATTGGTAAGGCAGGTAGCCTTGGTTAGATTGGATTGTGTGATCTTGATTACTAGTTTGTTAATACATATTGTAGCACCTTGTCCATATGTGTATTGTTTAATGTTTATGATTCACAACTAAAAACTTTATGTTTTTGTTTTTGAGTCTAAACCTATGACTCTCACCAACTTTATGTTGACATATTTTAGTATCATTTTTAGGTGAGGTTCTTGTGAAAGATGAGGTTAGAAGTGGCTAGAGTCTAGTAGCTATTAGGATGCATTCCAGGGAATCCACTTCCCTTTAGTTTATTTTCTTTTGATTTGATGCATGTACTCTATGATGTTTATTTGTTTTCGTTGTTTGTCTTGAATATTTGAGTAAGACATTACACTCATTTGTCTAGACTCCTGTTGTGCTAGATACTGTCATGACACTTTGTGTCTCCTTTATTATTATGTTGCATTTAGATTTCTCTATATAGACACCGTGTGTTATGATGATATCCATACGTCTTGTCTCATGTTTCCGCCAAGATGGGTTGTGACAGGAAAGTTCATATATGAAATTTATAAAGTTTATAAAAATAGAGGCTTACTCGATGTCTAAACAGGTAAAAAATTGAGCTCAAGTACGTGTTTTAGAGCAGTTTCACTTGTTTCTTTGTACATGTTTTCATATTTTTCAAACAACTTAAATGACTTTGTTCTTAAACTAATGCTTGTGAACTCAGTGGCTACGGATTCGTAGCTACCTTGTTTATCACCTCCCATGGTGACCCGACCATGACTCTTGATAAAAATGACCCAAATAGTGTCCAAAGTTGGCAATTTCATTGCTTTTACACTCACATAAAATCATAGATTTAACACTCTTTTTACATATAGTAAATCAAACATTCAAGTCAATATTTTTGGTATAGTTATTAGTCATTAGGTAGACAATATGGTAGTAGGTACGTTCTTGGTCAAGTCGACATTTGGGCATGGGTTCTATTATGAGGTTTTCGTCATCAGGGGTACATTAGTAAGTATAATCCAAGTTTCCCAAGTTAACTTGTCAAAGCAACGTTTAGGTCTTAATTTGTGGTGCATATACTACATTTATAATGTTTTAAGAGGTAGGATACTCGCTTTGGGTCAAGCCTCTTTACACACTAACGTTTATAAGTAGCTCGTCCAACATCTTATGGTACATCAACAAGTATTTTCCCAATTGAAAAGTAAGGTTGTTTTATATAGTTTTGCAAGCATAAGCACATGGTAGATAGCATGATATTTCGAAAAGAAAGATGAGTAAAGTGAGAGGTGAGGGTCGACTTACAAAAAGGTTAGCAAGCAGAGGTTTCAAAATCACTGATGATATGGCATTTATACATGATCTCATCGTTCTTTTCGGGCTTTAAATGCATAAAATGTCAACAAAATACCATATATATGCTTGTGTTTGTTTACTTGTGTATTTTAGATATGGATATCGTGAAAAAGACAAAAGATCACAAGAAACAAGGAAAAACGAACACGAGAAACGAAGCTGCACAATGAACCGGGCCCTAGTTTGTGATTTATCAAAGAATAATCCTTGAAGACTTGAAGATGTACAAGACATTGACACTTAATACCCTTGTATATAAATAATTACAAGTTTGATCCCTTAAGTTTGTCAAAATGACAAAAAGGTCCTTCATCTTTGAAGATTTGGCAAGTTTAGTCCCTCAACAAATCTAAATTGTCAACAGTGGTCCCTCATGAAGTCAAACATCCGATGAAGACCCTTGAAGTTCAAGAAAATTACACATTTAGTCCTTTTTAAATGGATAAAACATCAAAAGGGCCATTTGTGTAATTACACCAAAGTTGAATAAGCCCTAAATTCTGTTTTGAAAAGTATTCGTGGCCAAACTATGAAGAATGAAAGTTTTATAACAAAGGAATCCAAGTTACAAGGCTGAAATTCTTATTATACAACATTTGCCAAAGTCTAAGGACCAAAAGTGACCACTGAAATATTCAAAATTGATTATTGCGCCAAACAACTTACTTTCCCCTAATTTTAGATCAAAAGGAGTTACTGTTCACCGTATGAAACCCAGTTTTACCTTCCACTTAACAAAGGGTAATCAAAATTACCCATACCCACGCTTGATTGACACTCACATGAACACATCCCACGCTTGAACTCACAATCCCACTCACTCAATGACCCCACCCATACCTGCCCTACACCAATCATGTAACACCCTCCTCTCCAAGCAAAGCCACGTGGCATGATCAACGTCCCACACTCCTTACTTGGCCCCAAAGCAAAAATGAACGCATAGGATTCATTTGGACAGCTCACAAACATCAAACGCGTCTAGAAGATCAAGGGCATATCCGAGATTTCATAGCTAGGGTTTCTAATGTATTTTGCATTTTAGAATCTTCCAATGTAGTCTATAAAAGGAGCCTCAACCCGTGAGTATCCCTTTGTTCTAGATTTTAGCTTAAATCTTTGTAATTCCTTTTTTATGAAATAAAAGTTGGTATTTTATGAAAATTGTAATTCCTTTTGTTTTTATAAAAGTTTGGTGTTTGATAAGCTAAGATCTGAGTTCCATTAATCTGTTTGTTGAGTTTTGAGGAAAGGTTTTATGTTTTAAATCCTTGTTTTCAAAAATCAGTCATAATTTGTTATTATTGTTTATCCTTGTGTTTGTTGAATCTTAGCAGGTACAAGGAAGCTGGTGCTTGTTTAGCTAGCACCTAAGCTCACACATCCCAAAGCATGGATGTATGTTTTGGAGGTGCACCTCTTTAAACCCTTTTACATTTTTGCATATTTTTGTGATTTATGTTTGAATTTGAGGATTTGTTTGTGAATCTATGTTTTTGTGGTTGGATCTTGTTTATCTGAGGTTGTTTGTTGTTATTGAATTGATTTGAGCCTGGTTTGTGGGTTGAATCACACAAATCGTTTGAAAAATTGTTAAATCATTAATTAAAGGGGTGTTTGGGTTAACTGCAATATCTAGGTTTAAGTTGATTTGAGTAGGTGTTGTCTGGTGTATTGTGTTTGTTCTTGTTTATGTTGTGCTTATAGGTGTTTATCTGCAAGTTTTGAGGTTTAAATAACCATAATCCATTAAGAGGACATAAAATCTGAAATACTTGTTGTTTTAAACTGAAATTTTGGGGACACCTAGATCTAAGGGTAGACTAGGGTTAACAAGTGCTAAATCTAAGTTTATGCAACCTGTGTAGAAGATTTGAGGTGTTAAAATTGGATCTGTGGTCATTTAGATCAACAAAAGGGTTTTGGGTATCACTTTGTTCATCAGTAATCTGCATAAGCTTGAATCTATCTCTAATCTTTGAATCAATGTTTAAAACAAGTTTATTTGTGCTTATTGGAGTTTATTATAGCTTGTGTATGCATCTAGTTCATTTTGGTTGGCTTATTCATGCTTAAACTGCTTAATTGCTCATAATCTGGTTATTTGCAAGTCTGTGTCATATCTGGTGACTGTTTGCTTAAACTGTATCATTTGGCTGAGTGATTTTGTGATTTCTTGCTTGTTTATGACTCCTTACAACTCACTGGTTGTAAGGGTGCCCTTGTTATCCATTGAATCCAAGTGAATCTCTCAGAAATCCAAGGTCAAATAGTCAAAGCAGTGGGAACTCCTTTCCCCTGTTGCTAGCCACTGCTAGTGTTATTTTTGGTTTTGCTTATCAATAAGTTGTTCTAGCTTATTTTAACCTACAGAAACTTTAATTTTGTAATAGGTGCTCATCATTTGACCCATTTGTTCATTCTAGAGCATTTGGGTGGTTGACTTTAAGGTTTGACTAGAAAACCAACTAGTTTGACTTTTACATGAGTGCTTATCAGCTTATTCTGCTTATTTGGCTTGGCTTATTGAACTTTTCTTGATTTATTTGGCTTATTTAAGTCATTTAGAGTCTTTTGCAAATTGAATCAAGGTCTGAGGTGGTATATAACTCTAAGTCGACTATTTTGTCTTTTAGTGAATTTTTACTTTGCTTATTTCTGGCTTATTGGTTGTGCTTTTTCAAAATTTCTTTTCACAGATCTCTTAGGCATCTCAAAATAAGGTTGTGTGTCAGATTAGAGCTTATGGCATTGGCTTATAGCTTAATGGGCCAAAAAGCCCATTAAGAATAAGCTGTTGTACATTTAAGCTTTGATAATCTCACATTCAGCTTTTGGGCCTTCAGACTTTTATATTTAGAATTGAATTTTAAGCTAGACTGGTGATTTTCAGCTTATTTGGTTAAGTTTCATCTTATTGGGCCAAAAGCCCATTTCATTTGAACTGTTTTTGTTTTTAGCCCATTAGGGGTATTTTGGTAATTTCACACTTTCATTTTCTGTTTATTTAGGTTAAAATAAACTAGTTTGCAAGTTTTTAGTAATTTTTATAATTTTTGGATTTTTAATATAATTTTAATATTATTTTATTATTAAATTTCATTTTTAATATTTTAGCAACTTTTACATTTTTGTTAGGTCAAATACATTAAGTTAGGATTTTTAAAACCCTTAGATTAATTTTCTTATCATTTTATTAATTTTTAGAATTATTTTAATATTTTAATAGTTTTTAATCATTTAGAAATAGTTTTATTTAGTTTAAAATTTCATAAAAATAGTTTTAGTCTAATTAAGTCATTTTAGAGTTTTACAATGTGAAAAATCTTTATTTGGGCTTTTTATTAATTATTTGGATTTTTAGGGCTTTAATTAGCATTTAAAAATTTATATTTAATTAAATAAAAGGTTTGAAAAAGTTTTGATCATTTGTCAACTCTTAGTTTATTTTTATTTTTTTGGCTATTTTTTGGGAATTTTTAGAATTAATTTTTATTTTGTCACTTTTTACGGTTTTTCGTTTAGTCGTCGTAGTATAATTTTAACGTATCCGTCATTCTCTTTTCTCATCCCTTCTTTCTTTCATATTAATCCAAAATCATTACGAATTATTCACACACATATACCTCCTTGGGAAACGAACATTAAACTTCATTGGGTCATTAGTACACGGTTTTCCTAAACCGTCGTATTTAATACTTATCTCTATTTTACGCTCTTTTGATTTTTCCTAAAGTCAAAGGTGTGGTAAAACACTGCAATCATTTTGGCGCCGCTGCCGGGGAGGTATGTCGTGATTAATTTGTTCATTTTGTTTTTAATATCTAACCATAATAAGTATTTGTATTAGTAAAACTCTACTAATACGTATTATCGGTTTTTTCGTTTTTCTTGTGAAATATTATTACTATATTGTATAAATTGTAAAATCTGTAAATTCAGGTTTTGACTATGTCATCATTGTATACGTCACTTTATGATATCTGAATAAATAGTACCACCTTTGCATGAAATCTTTTGAGCAATCATATGATCATACACAGCATACATTATTTTAATCATCAACACATGGGGACATTTAAGCCTCATAGCATACATTGTGATTTTCATCACTTAATCACAAGGACAGTCACATTCGGATGACTACATTTTATAAACATGCAGGACTATAATCAATCACTTTTTTTTAAACATTTTAGTCACTTGGACATACACTCATAAGCATTCATCACATTGGTTCATAAATCCAAACTCATGATCACAATTAATAAATAATTACTTAAGTATAAATTCTTAAGCTTTAAATATATTGATATATCTATATATTTCTTACACTATAATTGACTTTACGTTACGACACCAACTATTTTTGTATTTAAACAGTACCTTTAACCATTTTTACCTTTTTAAACTAAGTTGTCATACTTTTAATATAGTAAAATCCTTTCTCATCTAAAAGTGACCATACTTTCACCAAAGGTCCCAAACTTAACCAAAATCAACCTAGACTACATACTCACACAATATTATACCTATACTCCTAGTGACTATACCTAGACACAAAAATTAAACATAAAAATACCCTAGACCAAATTATGGCCGAATATATATATATACACATAACATTTAAATGCCAAAAACCCTTACCATGTACACTCTTGACTTTTTAAACTAATACAACCTAGTTATTTAAGTTTTACACTATAGCAAACATTTCCTTTCCTTTGACTAACCCCTATACCACCGGTTTTTATTTAAAAACCATGAGACTATGTACAAATTTGGCATTTAAAACATGTACTAAGGGTTACTATGATTATACCACATGACCAAGCCACCTAGCATACTCCTTGCACCCTTAGACGTGTAGCAACCAACATCCATAAACAAAATACTTGTGTACAACTTCCCAATTAATTAAAACACTATGCAAACTAGTCTTTGTTCCCTTGGAGACCATACATGCGACGGTATATTGGATGTTTAGGACATATGTACACTTGCTTGCAGTTAAAACATGTACCAACATTGTACACTTCCAAAATCCTCATATCTTGCTAACTCTCTCTCTTGGCGTGTATGCACCCTAAACCACATCTCCCAATCTCATAGCTAGGATATTTAGCAAACACTAAGCTTCACACATCACTCACACACCCATATTCGGTTCTCTCTCTCAAACAAAACGCCTAGATATCTCTAAGCATTTACTTAAACTAGTTCTTGGTCCTCTCCAAGCAGTTAGTGCTCCTTAATCAAGATACTTCACATTTAAGACGAATCCAAGACCATTCTAGTAGAACCCGACGTCTAGAATCCTCAAGCCATAGTCATCATCTCATTTCTTGAAAGCAAGTAAGTATAAACCTCCTTTAAGCTTTTCCTTACTCATTTCATGTATCATGCATATTCATGTTATGAAAATGAAGATAGTGATGCATGCACACGTTGGAAACTTATGAACAAACCCTAAACAACATATAAGCCCACGGCTTATATGATTTTTATGGGTGTTCTTGCCTAAAAACCCTAAAAACGTGTACATTTAAGCTTATACAAACTTATTTAAGCCCTAGAGTAGTCACTTGCCTTAAAATGTATTAAAAACTTAATATAAGCCGAAACCATTAACCTAATATAAGCTCATGATTTATATAAGCCTAGTCATATCTAAGTTGGTTATATAAGCTCATAAGACCTAATATAAGCCAAGGACTAAACTTATTTAAGCTAAGTTATTTAAGCCGAAACATGAAACCCTAAAAGCTTATATAAGCCAAGACTTAACCTAGCTTATTTAAGCCCACTAATAAAATAATCCGTAGCTATGTAAGCCCATAAGTCATCAAGCATTAAATTTAATATAAGCCTTAGGATTATTTAAAAATAATCCAAAACATATAAGCTTAATACAAGCCTTAATAAGCCCAATGAAATAAGCCCATAATTTAAACATAAGCTTAGAAATATTAACCTAAGCCCACTTGGTAATTCCCTAGTAAATTGTAGTAGCCCATTAGGCCCACATTAATAAGCCGAGACCCAAATGGGCTAGTCAAGCCCAATTGCTAAAATATGGAGACTTTTCGGGCCACATTTGACAATTGGTGAAAGTTAGGTCCAATTTCATAAATTAATCAAACTTATATAATTGTTTTCGTGACTTTTTGTAAGTACAAGGACCAAACACGTCATTTCCCAAAGTATAAGGGGGCGGTTAATTCAAACCGTGTGCTTATATGAAACCACAAGGGCCATAGTTGCCAAAAACCTAAACTAAAATGGAGCCCTAGTTGTTTTAATAAACAAACTGAGACCTTAGGGGTCACTTTTGCCATTTGTGTAAAGTTTTACAAGCCCTAACCTTATTTTATTAATATTCGAAACTTAAAGGGCCATTCCTACCATTTTTGAAACTTAACTCAAACCCTAGAAACTCTATAAAACATTTACGTGACTTAAGGGACTAATTGTGTCAATTTCGAAACTTGAAACAAGCCCTAAATCCTTATAATAATAATTCCGAGACTTAGGGAGGGTGTTTTGTCATTTCCCCAAAGTTTTACAAGCCCTAGGGGCATTTTTATAAATAAACTAAGCGGACAAGGATTAACGGCGTAATAAACTTAACGATGAAACCTTAAAGGTTATTTTTATAATTTGTCATATTTACAAGGGTTACTAGTAACTTTTAATATAATTAAAAGTATTAATAAAATATTTAATGAAACTTAGTTATTTGAATGATTAAATAAATCACTAAGTTTATTTACGAGACTTTATAAACTGACGAATCCCGTTAATTATATTTTTGAGACTTAAGAAAATAATATAATATTACCTTACGGTTTATTTAATTAAAATCCATTTATTTAATTTAAGCCCGTTTACTAAGTCAACTTATATATTTTTAGACACTAAAAATATACATTTATCACAACTCTTTATAAGTATAAACATTTAGACAATCGTTATAACATATTAATTTGTGATCATGCATTCCTTAAAAATCATACATCCATCATGCATTGTTTATTATGTATTTTCTAAGGCACTTAAAATTACTTAGGTAATTACTCCGGTTCATGATCATATTGTGCCAGTTTGATAAGTGACATCATCATCATCACATCATTACCACTAAGGTGAGTTCATGGCCCCATCTTTACTGTTTTATAACCGGGGGAGAAAACATATAAAAACTATATTTATTTTAATATGCAAAACATGCACCGACAACAACAACAACTTATTGCCTATTGTTTGCCCCATACCCGTAGACTGTAATAGTTAATAGTGTAGCGCGAAATGTGTGAATAGATATATTTGGGTATTGACAATACCCGGCCTGCGTGACTTGCTATCACGAAACGCTTAGGCCAAGCAACATGTTTACATCATTGTCGGACTGAGGGAACAACATCGGGACACATCCAAATGGGGGTACCGAACAACTTATTTTGTCTAGCTTCTATTACAGGGCAATAGGAACTACTATAGTATGTATCTTAGTTCTCTACTATCTTTGTGATGTTTTGGCATATTATTAACTTATTATTTAATTAAACCTGTGAATTCACCAACTTCGTGTTGACCCCCACATTTTACTCTATATGTTTTCTCAGGAAAATAAAGCAGGTTCATGCATTGGATTCCAGCATTTTAGGACCATCATGTCTACCATTGGGCTGGGATATTTACTTCAGTTTTAATAATAAATGTGGTTTACAAAAAATATACTAAGTGTGTACAATTAATTCATGTAATTTGTATTAAATGACTTTTATGATCATTGCTCTATATACTATGTGTTATCGATCCACTCAAGTAACACCCCAATTACTATTCTGCTGCATTTGACCAACTTGGGGGTGTTACAGAAATGGTATCAGAGCGCATAGTTATAGAGAACCAGATCGATAATAAAATTTTTAAATATAATAAATTTTTTAAACTGGACTATAACTGAACTTTTAAAAATCAATAAAATAAAAAGAAAGTTGATTTTTGGGGAACCCTTATAAGTTATGCATATAGTACATAGAGCATACACATTATGTGAACTAGTTTCGCACTGATTTATAACCTTTGAGTTAGTAAATCACCTAAGTATCTACCTATACTTTTAACAGTCATAGTTAAAAGACATAAACCACATCGCATATGCACTTTAAAAACTTTTTGAATTGTGTAAGTTAAAAACTTACTCAACTTTGAAATGCTATTTTTAGATATCATGACGCCACCTACTATTGTGACTACCTTTGAGGAGCTCATGGCTCCTACCACCATTCCAGTATCACCGACGTCAGTATTTGTCGGACCCGCATCCGACACGGAGTCCAGAGATGACCAGCCAGACGGGGTCATCATACTTTCAGATTCACCTACTCCATCACCACCTATTGTAGCCCCTACTTCACCACTGCTTGTAGTACCTGCATCTCCTCCTAGGGAGATGGATCAGGTTGTGCCATCCTTACCACCATTACCACCACCTTCTGCACATCACCCTTACCCCACCAGCACTCTGCCACCTCGCAAGAGGAGGCGTGATTTCGTTCCTGACTCGACATTCGAGGTCGGAGAGGGATCTAGAGCTGGACAACCCAGTCTTGGTGCCCTGTAGGCACAGGTCGACGCACTTGTGGCCTGCCAGGCGCCGGACACCGCTCTCATTCATGCCCTATTACAGGCGGACCAGCAGGGTCGCGCCTTACTTCAAGAGAGGTATAGATCTCTCTACTGGGCTGTGGCTAGTGAGTCACACACCACACAGAGTTCTCTGGGTATGACCCAGGGAACTATGCATTGGTTATTGGATGAGGTTGCTTACCTCCGCTACCGGTTAGCTACATGTGAGGGTCACTCATACGAGACCTAGGTTGCTATCCTCACCCAGGAGGAGACCTTTCAGACGTTCGTAGACCTAGCAGACCTCCGCCATCAGGGACTCACTACTGAGACAGACCACCTACGGAGTGCCGATGCAGCACGTCAGCACCAGATCTAGAGACTATGAGATTCTCCAGCGAGACTAGGAGGGCGATGATCCGTATGCAGGATGATCGTGCACCCACACCACCAGCCGGACCACCTGCACCTGCAGACAACCATACTAGTGTAGGCTAGATTTCATTGTACATCATGACAAGCATTGAGTTGCATCTCGGCTCGCATGATTTAGATCTTTTGTACTTGTATTTCCATTTCAGTTGTATCTGTATCGTAGCACCTAACCTTAGTAGGTAGGTTATCTTTTATAGTATTACAAACATTAGTACCACTATCTCAGACAGGATGGTTGTATCTCTGTCTTAGATCGGTTGTATTGTATTATATTGATGTTCACCAGTACTGATATATCATCCTTTACTTGTTTGTTTGAATTTATATTATTATTAAATCTTGACAGGTTATCCAACTTGATGTGAATTCTATGCATACCCATTTTTATGCAGCTTAATATTATAATCCTACTAACCAGCTGATAAATCTCATCTTTGTGTATGATAGAACAATGGCACAGAGAGTCACTCGACAGAACACTAACGCTGCTCCTTCAGCGACTGTTTCAGAAGCACAACTCAGAGTGCTTATCGGTCAAGGCATTGCTGATGCCCTAGCCGCCAGGGAAACACACTCCAGCGGAAACCAGGGCGACAATCAAAACTCGAATGCTAGAGATCGAGTTGCCAGAGGATGTACCTATCCTGACTTCCTGAAATGCAAGCCCAGTTACTTCAAGGGCAAGGAAGGGGTAATAGGACTCATGCAATGGTTCGAAAGGACCGAGACAGTATTTCGCATTAATGATTGCACCAGGGAGAACAAGGTGAAATTTGCCACCTGTAGTCTCTTGGAACATGCTCTCACCTGGTGGAACTCCCTAGTTGCTACCCTTGGACATGATGAAGCCTATGGGATGACCTGGAATGCATTTAAGGAAAGACTTACCACGAAATACTGTCCTCGAGGCGAAATCAAGAAGCTAGAGATTGACTTGTGGAACCTCAAATGCTTGAATCATGACATCACGACTTACAACCAGAGATTTCAGGAGCTGACTTTGATGTGTACTCGGATGTTCCCTGAAGTGAAGGACAAGATAGAAGACGTGTAGGACAAGATAGAAAAGTATGTCAGTGGACTTCTGGATTCTATGCACGACAATGTACTCGCATCCCGACCCACTACAGTCGAGGGTGCCATAGAATTTGCCATAGAGCTGATGAACAAACGGGGACGTGATCATGTGATTAGGCAGTCTGAGTACAAGAGGAAGGTTGAGGAGAACTACTGTGGTTACAATCAGGCCCAGCCACCAAAGAAGCAAAACTTGGGTCAGATTTGTAGTGTTGTTTCCTTAGCACCACCACCATATGCATGCAACAAGCCGAAGTGCACCAAGTGAAATTTCCATCATTTCTCTACTTTTGAATGCCGAAGGCCCGGACAGGGCAACACTTATGTTCCAGCCATCAGGAACAACTCCAACACCAACTACAAGCCCCGCAATGGCAACAGCCAAAACTTCCGTGGAAATGGACAGTAGGGAAACCGCCAGCACACTGGCAGTCGTAACACAACCCGTAGGGAAATTCGTTGCTATGGTTGTGGAGAGATCGGACACATCAGCCCTGATTGCCCAAAGCGAGCAGTTAGGAACGAGAGTAGAGGAGGAGCACCGTCTAGAGTCTATGTGATAGGAGACGCCAAGACCCACCCAGACTCCAATGTGGTTACCGGTACGTTCCTTCTAAACAATCGCTATGCCAATATATTGTTTGATACGGGAGCCGATAGGAGTTTTATATCCACAGACTTTAGTAGCTTACTAGACATCACACCTACACCGTTAGACGACTTTTACAGAGTCGAATTAGCAGACGGTAAGATCATTGAAACTAACACTATTTTAAGAGGCTGTGCCTTAAACCTTCTAAATCACCCATTCGATATCCACTTAATACCTGTAATTTTGGGTAGTTTCGACGTCATCATTGGTATGGACTGGTTAGCTAAATATCACGCGACCATTATGGGCGACCAAAAGCTAGTCCGTATACCATGGGGAAAGGAAAACCTAATCGTTCGAGGAGAAAGAAACTCAGATAGAACCGACACCAGGCTGAGTGTTATCTCATGCACTAAAGTCCAGAAGTACATACTAAAAGGATGCCCTATCTTTTTAGCACATATTTCAAAAACCGACAAAGAAGGGGAACCAGAGAAGAAACAAATCAAGGACGTGCCAATTGTCCGTGATTATCCTGAAGTTTTCCGAGACGACGTACCTAGTTTGCCTCCAACTCGTCAAGTGGAATTCCAAATCGACTTGATACCAGGAGCTGCACCTGTAGCTAAAGCACCATACCGATTATCACCAACCGAGATGAAATAAATCGCTGAACAACTTCAAGAACTGTCAGACAAAGGTTTTATCAGACCCAGTTCCTCACCTTGGGGAGATCCAGTACTCTTTGTCAAAAAGAAAGACGGATCTTTCCGAATGTGTACCGATTACAGAGAACTGAATAAGCTAACTGTGAAAAATCGTTATCCACTACCACGAATCGACGACTTATTTGATAAGTTACAAGGATCAAGTGTATACTCCAAGATCGACCTACGATCAGGGTATCACCAGTTGAGGGCCAGAGAAGAGGACATACCAAAAAACAGCTTTCAGAACTCGTTACGGTCATTATGAATTTCAGGTCATGCCATTTGGCCTGACCAACGCTCCAGCCATATTCATGGACCTCATGAACCGAGTGTTCATACCTTATCTAGATAAGTTCGTGACTGTGTTTATCGATGACATACTCATTTATTCCAAGAATGAGCAAGAGCACGGAGAACATCTTGCTCAAGTGCTAAAAGTACTTAAGGAAGAAAAGCTGTACGCAAAATTCTCGAAGTGCAACTTTTGGATTCCTAAAGTTCACTTCCTCGGTCATGTGATCGATGACAAGGGAATTCAAGTAGATCTCACAAAAGTCGAATCCGTGAAGGATTGGGCATCACCCACTTCACCAAAAGAGATTCGCCAATTTTTAGGCCTTGGCGGTTACTACCGGAGATTCATAGAGGGATTTTCTAAGATAGCTAAATCTATGACAAAGCTTACTCAAAAAGGCGTAAAATTCGATTGGGGAGAAAAAGAAGAGGCCGCATTCCAAACCATTAAGCAGAAATTGTGTAGTGCACCCATTTTAGCTTTACCAGAAGGCAACGAAGACTTCGTCGTCTACTATGATGCCTCACACAAAGGCTTAGGAGCTGTCTTGATGCAGAGACAGAAAGTGATTGCCTATGCTTCAAGGCAATTGAAGAAACACGAGAAAAATTACTCTACCCATGATCTAGAGCTTGGATCTGTAGTTTTTGCTTTGAAAATTTGGAGACACTACCTGTATGGAACAAAGTGCACAATGCATACTAATCACAAGAGTTTGCAACATATCCTAGACCAGAAGGAGCTAAACATGAGGAAACGTCGTTGGATAGAATTGCTCAGTGACTACGACTGCGACATCAAATACCACCCAGGTAAAGCCAACGTAGTCGCGGATGCACTAGGTGGAAAGGGAACTGACCCTCCCATGAGAGTTTGAGCTCTAGTCATGACCATTAGCTTGAACCTACCCAAGAAAATACTAGAGGCTCAACTCCAAGCACAGAAACCTGAAAACATCAGAAGAGAAGACATAGGAGGAATGCTTAGGACTGACCTAAGCAAGGAGAAGCTGGAAGCTAGAGCAGATGGAACGTTATGTTTACACGGAATAAGTTGGTTACCATGCTACGGAGACTTGAGAAACGTGATCATGCACAAATCTCATAAGTCCAAGTACTCTATACATCCCGGATCTGAAAAGATGTATCAGGACGTGAAGAAACTATATTGGTGGCCAAACATGAAAGCAGACATTGCCACATACGTGAAGAAGTGTCTGACTTGTGCCAGAGTAAAAACAGAACATCAGAGGCCATCCGGTTTGTTAGTCCAACCTGAAATATCTAAATGGAAATGGGACAACATCACCATGGACTTCATTACCAAACTTCCTACTTCATCTCAAGGTTACGATACAATATGGGTAATCGTCGACCGACTCACAAAGTCCGCTCACTTCCTGCCCATCAGAGAGAATGACTCTCTGAACAAGTTGGCTAAGTTGTACCTAAAGGAAATAGTGACTAGACACGGCATACCAGTCCCAATCATTTGTGATCGAGATGGTAGATTTACGTCAAACTTTTGGAGAGCATTCCAACGAAGTTTAGGAACAAAGTTGGACATGAGCACCGCATACCACCCGCAGAATGACGGCCAGAGTGAACGAACAATCCAAACCCTAGAAGACATGCTGAGAGCATGTGTGATCGACTTTGGAAAATGATGGGTCGAACATATACCATTAGTTGAATTCTCCTACAACAACAACTACCATGCTAGTATTAAAGCAGAACCATTTGAGGCCCTGTATGGCCGCAAGTGTAGATCACCAGTATGCTGGGCAGAGGTGGGGGAATTTCAACAAATTGGACCCGAACTAATCCAAGAGACGACAGAGAAGATCACTCTCATCAGGCAACGAATTCAGGCTGCACAAGATAGACAGAAGAGCTATGCAGACATGAAACGAAAGCCTATGAAGTTTGAGGTAGGTGACCGTGTTATACTGAAGGTATCACCTTGGAAGGGCGTCGTCCGATTTAGGAAACGTGGGAAACTAAATCCAAGTTATGTAGGACCCTTCAAGGTGATTGCCAGAATAGGTGAAGTCGCCTATCGTCTAGAGTTGCCCCAGCAGTTGAGCCGGGTACACTCTACATTCCATGTCTCGAACTTGAAGAAGTGCTACGCGGATGAGCCGCTAGCCATGCCATTGGAGGGAGTCCATTTCGATACAAACTACAATTCATAGAAGAACCGGTGGAAGTCATGGAGAGAGTAATCAAGAAACTAAAGCGAAGCCAAATCCCGTTAGTTAAGATACGATGGAACTCTAGGAAAGGTCCTGAGTTCACATGGGAACGTGAAGACTCATTTAGAGCTAAGTACCCACACCTGTTCACCTGAGCAGTGACGTCATCTTAAGCTTTGAGGACAAAGCTAAAATAACGGGTTAATGCTGTAAAACCTGTAAATTCAGGTTTTGACTATGTCATCATTATATACGTCACTTTATGATATCTGAATAAACAGTACCACCTTTGCATGAAATCTTTTGAGCAATCATATGCATCATACACAACATAAATTATTTTAATCATCAAAACATGGGGACATTTAAACCTCATAGCATACATTGTGATTTTCATCACTTAATCACAAGGACAGTCACATTTGGATGACTACATTTTATAAATATGCAGGACTATAATCAATCACTTTTTTTAAACATTTTAGTCACTTGGACAAACACTCATAAGCATTCATCACATTGGTTCATAAATCCAAACTCATGATCACAGTTAATAAATAATTACTTAAGTATAAATTCTTAAGCTTTAAATATATTGATATATATATATTTTTCTTACACTATATAACACCCCCAATTTACATTGCGCAGCGGAAATACAAAATTGGGTGTTATTTACAAACTTCATTTTACAACTCTTTAAACGACCCAAAAATATTATATTTTAAGAATAAATATGGTAATAATTTAAATCAATGTCTAAAACCTTCAATCCCAAGTAAAATCAGTTTAAAATATATCAGAGTAGCGTACATGTTTCCCTAGGATCTTAATCAAAACAACAAACCTTTTACCAAAATATTTGACCATTTACTATATGTTTTTGACAATAGGGAAAGAAATCTGTTTTAGACCAAATTACTACAAAAGCAATCCCGCAATCCTTCTCCAGCAAGCTCCGCAATTCAACAACTTCAAGTACCGAAATACATGCTTAAAATCATCAACACAAAGGTTGAGCAAGCCTATAGGTTTTACAAAACATAATTGAACACATCGTAAAAATCATTCACAATTGTTTAATAGAATTGTGGCCATGCAATCTATTAATCAGGCATATCATCTTATAGCAGTAGCTATTGAAATGTATTAAGCTCATGACACCGACCCCTTAACTTAGTCACCCATGCCAAATGCCAGCATGACTAGAAAAATTACTAGTGCCCCTACTAGGGTATTTATTGCAAGAATACCAATTCTCATTCACGTAAAATTATCCTTCCCAGCGGGTTACTCAGCGTAAAGCCCTGGTCCCAGATAGGGTTGTCAGCCCAATAGTACTATTATTAGAATAAGCGGCTATTCCCAACTCGCAACATCAAGTCAGAAGATAGTTAACGGCTCATGAATTTAGGGTATTATGCAATTAGGTACTTATACAATTCATTTCATCAAAGGCAACATCGGGTCCAACAATTACTCATGACATGTGTTCATTTTACTTCAAATAGCATGTATCCCCCTCGCGGGTTTTAAAATCATTAAAACAAGTAGAAAGCGAGGCTATAGACTCACCTGAAGTAAGAGCAGTAGTAAGACGATCTTCGACGATAGTTGATGCCCGGTAAACACAAAAACCGCAATCTATCAAATAAGGCGCGTTCATCAATATTAACTCGAGTAAAATTCATACTTAGTAATATCAAACTCAAAATCATAAAATCACAATCAATCTAAAATAAAAAAAATAATACAAGTGACCTTTTTACTCCATTCTATATTTTTATTCTATTAGTTAACTCCTTCGATAAAAATCTGCCGGTACACACCAAATGTACAAGCTCATTTACCCCACTTAAACACGTCAAATTTTTATGATACTAATCAGAAACTTCACTTACTATGTTTAGAAAGCCCTGTTAAAAACTAATCAAAAGATTTTACATTTAAAGTTCCCTGCCCGACTCATCTTTGAACTACAAAAACCGGACAGTTTTACGTCAACAACTCATATAGTCTTTTAACACTTTTATTTTTCTCCGTTTATGAAACCGACACTCAACTTTGAAAATAACTCGACATCCTCATACTTAACATTTAAAATCAGTCCATGACATACTTAAAAATCCATTTTATAGTCCCCGAGATTCGATCCAAATATCGACAACAATTATATATTGTAATGATACTCGTCTCCCGGTACACGAAATAGTCAAACTAACGTAACTTTTCGCTCGTTTGGAGCTAGAAGTCCTACCTTATACCAAAACAAAGATAAAAACATCCTCTAAAACAATATCTAATTAGTTCATCTCAAACTCAAACTCATATTTTCAGAAAATTACTTTTAATAATCTGCTATAAAATATATATTTAAATATCACTCAAAATTAAATTTTCACCACATTTTAACCCCATTTTTACCACTATAATCATTCTTACACTACTAGTTTCAATCATAACACTCAAAATCATACTAGATGATCAAATCATAAAAACCCAACTCAAAAATATTAACATGCAATCATAAAAACTAATGTATATGAACATAAACACCTACATACAACAACAATTTAAGATCAAACAACAAGATTTTCATCCAAAAATGGGTTTTTCAAAAATGTGCTTGCATGTGGGAAATTTTCATACCAATGGATAGAGAATGATGAAACTAAGATGGGTCTTTGATTAGAATTAAGAGATTCAAGCTTGAAATCAAAATTTTTGGGTGTTTGTGTGGTGTGGAGGTGACAGACACAAAGAGAAAAAGGGGAGGGAGAGAGAAAATTTGGATGGTGGAATGTTATGTGTGATTTTTCAATTTATATGGAGAAAGTTTAGGGTAGTTTTTGCCAATTGTGATTCTTTTGGACCAAAGTGAAAATACTTTGTTAAAAAGCGAGAAATGACTATTTGTCACTTTTGAAAATATTTACGGGTCTCGGGTTTCATAAAAATGCTTCTCAAAACTTAAAACGCACACAAAATATGATATTATATAGTCCCGGCACGACTTAATACGACATTAAAATTAAAAACGTCAAAATATTAAACATCGACATGTTTAAAATAAAATGTAAAATTTCTCGAGCATTCGTCGACATCGTCATCACTAATAATTCTCGCAACTCGTCAAAACGTAAAAATAAAATTTCAACATCATCCAATTCAAATTACCAATCGTCATGACAATCAACCTCGTCAAAAATTTCAAAAATATACGTAAAAATATAATTAAATAATGACCACGGTTTTGGGTTGTTACATCCTACCCTCCTAAAAGAGAGCTACGTCCCGACGCTCAACCCGCCTCATACTCGCACTTCCTCACTTCTAGAGTCAACGTGACCTCTTATCCTCAAGAGATACTCACGTCTTTCACACCAGTCCAACTCAATTCTTATGATATCACCATATCCACAACTATGACTACACTTCAACTTTTAATTTCACCTACTATTATGCTAATATTCCTTCGTCATTCATACTCCTTCTGCATCACTTTCTCAGTTTCATTCCTGCCCCAATACTGTAACAACATACCCCACAACTATGTATGTTCTCAAATTACACCTCTTAACTACTGATATGACGATTATCATTGCATAAAGATTCCATCTTCACTAGTTTCCATTAGTCCTCATAGTGAAATATTAAGATATCATCATCCCAAGTTTCTATTATATGTTGATGTGATTGATACCAATTTCAATTACCATCGTTCAATTCATCCTTTCACTCTGTCCATTGCTTTCCGAAAATACACAATATTCCTTCTTAACTCGATTCTTCACGCTTTCTGTAGAAATTTCTAATATCCAAAAGTCAATCTCAATCTCTGGGTTACATATAATATTTCCAAACCTTAATCAATACTCATAATTTATCACAGCAATTTCCAGTATTCAAAATTTTACTCTGCCTCTATGTCCTGAGGTTACACTCAAACTAAATACAATGAGATTATCCATAATTCTAACCAGTCACTTAAATACTTTCCATACTCATTTTCCACTTTCATTCATTCTAACAATCTCCATGTCCCGAGTGTAGTGCTTGCTAGATCACTGATTTACTGTACCTTCCATAGTACATTATTACATCTTCCTCATATCATATTACTGTTTAAATAACTCCGTTAGCCTCACATATTCAAATCTGAAATATATAATGGTCAGATCACTTCCTAATATCATAATATATTTTATCCCAACCATTCTATATCAATACTTCAATTTGTAAAATCCCTTCAATACTACATGCAACACTCTCAGCACTCTAAGAATAATGAAATTCTCTTTTTAATCTGAACAATTCATTCACCATTGGTCCTTGCATTCTTAACACACTCTCTGATCTAATAGGAGAAAAATTAAATAATCACAATAACTGTTTTTGTCCCACAAAAACATACATCTCAACTCTTTCATTTCTATTACCATTCTATTTCAAAATTCCCAACAATCTATTGATCTTCTTTCTTTGATATTCCTTTTCCATTAGTTTATCAATTCAATTCTAACTTTCTTTCCATTCCATCCATTCTAGTTGTTGCGACCAATATTCCAATTATCTCAAAACTTAAGAGTCAATTCTCAATTACTTCAGAAACTTTATAAGTCCTTTTTCCTTCCCCTTCTTACTAAATACTCACTAGTTGATAGTGGCAGTATCCACACTTATCCTTCATAATCTGAAACATACTTCATAATACATTACTATAACATATCCCATCTAAAATTTACCGATTATTATTTTCCCCGTCATCATTAAGTAATCCTTATCTCCTTTCTTTAAAATCCCCGAATGGCATTTATACACAAGTCCTTCTTATTCTTATTTTCTTCATACTTGATTCCATACAAGTAATACTTTTCAATCCCAAAACAAATACCACAATGTCCAATCTCATGATCATATAAACCCCGTTACACTTCTTTATTCAAGTCAACACACTATTATTGCTTTGCTTTCCAATTGATATTATCCAAATATCATCATCGCAACTCTATAATTCCTTCAGATTCCTCCAATACGAATTATACAAGCACATAACTTCAATCTATCCTCAGCGTTCATAAACAACTTTCTCAACTACAAGATCAAATCTCAAAACCATAACTTAAATATATGAATGGATTTCACACATTTAGTTCTTCTCTTTCAGCCTTATCCTTGGTTCAACAATCAGTGAAAACCTCCTGATAAACCTCCGATAATACTCAGCTTACACAAAGGAATTGACAAGCTTCAGTCGGTTTCGTCAGCATTGACAAAGCCTCAATCGTTTCAATCTAGTCAGATTTTCACGATCACTTCAGCCATAGATTGCACATTCTAAAACATCTATAATACTCCAACTAAAATTCTTATCCAAAGAATTTTACACACCGTTCCTCCTTTTAATAACAATTTTCCAATTGTTAGATAATACTTTTCTTTCCTTCAATCATCAAATCGTCACACTAAACATTCACAATCAATAATGGATACCGATTTCTGGTGCTCAGTTTGTTCAACCTCACAGCAATCATCTTATTCACAAAACATCCAGATTCTTTACTTACTTACATTATTACTTCTCTGACGACTTACCCTTCCAGTCAAATCAGATTATCCTTATTGTCTCATCTGCCAATCCTTACAATCAAACATATTACCATTCTCAACTTCCTGATAATACCATATAATATAATATACAATCAGATTGCATAACTCCTATCACCAAGCTAACACAAAGCTTCCTTTTTCCCATGACGACAGTGAACTCTAAGACTCCGTCGAAAAATCACATAGTATCCTCAAGTACTAACTCATCTTCTCATTCTTTTCCGACTACTAGTAGTAAAGCGCACAAAAAATTCGACTTATTGTAGTTTCCTACTACATACCTTCTCATCATTGACCAATAAAATCGTCAAATAGAAATTCCAATGATTACTCCCTGAAATCAGTACTCAATGTTCAACAACATTCCAATTTAATTCTTTCCACCTTTATTTATCATATCCTATGATACTCATCCTCATCCTGATTAACTTTCTCACAACTATAGTTCAGTTGATTGCGCTGTAATTCTTAATTCCATAAGCTTAGAAAATATTTCCTTAATATATATATATATATTATTCTTCCGTCGGTGGATTTCTCATTTCAACCAATCGCAAATTCTCGTCGATTTCTCGCCCTCGAGTCAGCTAAAATCTAACATCTTTAAATCTCAATATATCCTCAATAACACCCTCAGAATTTAGATACACCATCAATAACACTTTCAAAATTTCAAAAAAATTCTAACTCAATGATTACCAGATAAGAATATACAAATTACTTCATCTAAATCTCAGATCTTATAAGCTTTTCCAAAATATAAACTGTAATAGCAGCAACATTCCCTTCATATTGATCTTTCATTATCTGAATAATTCCTTTATTCAATCTCCTTTACCGAAATGAAAACATTCCATTACCACAGAAATACAATTTTATACCACATTCCTTGTTATTCCTTCAGCAGCTTGACCTCCAGCTAGTCTGTACTTACATCAAGTAAATAGATAATTAATTAAGTGGTATAAAATACATGTGATCTACACATCATACTTCCTCCTGTTTACCCGATTAGTAACTGCTTGAATACCATCTCTTCTTATCTTAGACTATTAAATTCCAAGTTTACTTTCTATTAGAGGAAATAAATTCCTATTCCTTATTGTCATTCGCAACAATACCGTTCCTTTACCCTTTTCTGCCAGACTTAATTCCGAATCAGGATCAATCTTTAAATTACTATCTCTTCTCGTCGAGTCGAACAACCCAACTGACTATCGATATATTAAACATCCATCAGTTACTCGAATTTACCCATATAGTTGCACCTTTCCAATTACCATCAATAGTCGTACGACACTCTTCACCGCATCTCTTCTCATTCCTAAGAATCTAATACACAGACATCCTTTTAAAATCTTGCAGAATAACAACAACATCTCTAACTGGAACAACAGCATCTTAAATCTCAGCAGCATCTTCAGTTTCAACAGCATCTTTAGTTTCAGCAACATCTTCAACTAAAACAGCAGGATTTTCAATCTCAGCAGCATCTCGTCTCCTCTCAGCACTATCAGCTTCAAACAATCTAACAACTATTCCCACAATCATATAATCTACCCTAATGATTGGCAACCTTTGGAGACATATTCCAAGATACTAAGTCACACACACATGAATCCCTGCTAATGACAGAAACATATCTCACTCAACTCTTTCCATTGTTATCACATATGAAAGAGACTTGATAAGTATACACATCGAGATAGAAAGAATAGGGTCTTTTCATCAAGATATAACATGAATACTGCATACGCCAACAACACAATACTACCTGAAATCCATAATCATCTCGAAAGAGAAGATAACAAAGACACATCAAAATACTAAAGGATAGTAGTAGATTTCATCCATAAATCCGAGAAAATCGCAACAAAATCTTGTCACTAATGTCACTTACCCTTACCATCCTAAACAACAACAATAATAATAATCCATCACAATACTACCTCACAACATCTAAATAATCCAAATACAATACATTAATACATAACTGAAATACAACAAAGATCCATCACTACATCACTCCATAGGATGTGGTCCATCACTTTCTCCAACTTGGCTCGTTCCTGCTTCATCTTCATCTGGTCCTAACTTGCAGCACCTCCCTTTTGGATATAAACACGGTGGGTTCCTAAATCCATACTTCAAAATTCCTTCTTGACACGGCGGATCTATCATATAATGAGAATTAGCATACACCTCACTATCCTGAAACTTCCAATGTGGCTCAAGATACGGCCCAAGATGATCTACATATTCCCTTAACCTGCGAAGCATATCTATCTCTTTCCGATACTTCTCAAAATCAATCCCATAACTTCTCACTTCTGCTCTAAACTCAGTTTTTCCAACCTCACTCTCACTCATATAATTATCACTATCAGATTCTACAACATTTTTCTTATCATTCGTATCATCATCGTAATCTAACCATCCACCTGAAATCTTATGATCACCTACATACTGATTCTGCAAACTCCATTGACCTACAGCAAATCCCCCATTCTTGACGTAATATGGTATGTCAGACATTATCTGAAATCACAGAAAATTCAAAAGTACATAAGGTCATTATTCAAAAATATATATGCAATGCATAATCATGCAAATGCAAATGAATTACGTATGCAAAATAGATATATATGTATGTGATTCAATGATTATGCAAATGCAAATAATTTACGTATGCTAAATATATGTATGCGATTGCAATGCATTGCAAATGATAATTATACAATATTCAAAAAAATGAAATTAGGATGAAATTATGATGAAAGCACTCCACGTCCTTTCATTAATACCAATACCTCATTGCAGTATTTACTTAATAAATACTCAAGAATTCACAACAATTATAAGGGATACATCTATAATAACAAAGCATAATAAAAAATAAATAATCTTACCGGAGCCTTGCAGAGAAGTTGCGTTGCTTTTATAAAATACTTTCGACACCAAAGTTATAGTTTAGGATATTTTTCAAAAATCGACCTAATTCGCTATAACTAAAAAGCTCTGGTTACAAATCTATAACACCCCCAATTTACATTGCGCAGCGGAAATACACAAATGGGTGTTATTTACAAACTTCATTTTACAACTCTTTAAACGACCCAAAAACAATATATTTTAAGAATAAATATGGTAATAATTTAAATCAATGTCTAAAACCTCAATCCCAAGTAAAATCAGTTTAAAATATATCAGAGTAGCGTACAGGTTTCACTAGGATCTTAATCAAAACAACAAACCTTTTACCAAAATATTTGACCATTTACTATACGTTTTTGACAATAGGGAAAGAAATCTGTTTTATACCAAATTACTACAAAAGCAATCCCACAATCCTTCTTCAGCAAGCTCCGCAATTCAATAACTTCAAGTACCTGAAATACATGCTTAAAATCATCAACACAAAGGTTGAGCAAGTTTATAGGTTTTACAAAACATAACTGAACACATCGTAAAAATCATTCACAATTGTTTAATAGAATTGTGGCCATACAATCTATTAATCAGGTATATCATCTTATAGCAGTAGCTATTGAATTGTATTAAGCTCATGACACCGACCCCTTAACTTAGTCACCCACGCCAAATGCCAGCATGACTCGAAAAATTACCAGTGCCCCTACTAGGGTATTAATTGCAAGAATACTAATTCTCATTCACGTAAAATTATCCTTCCCAACGGGTTACTCAGCGTAAAGCCCTGGTCTCAGATAGGGTTGTCAGCCCAATAGTACTATTATTAGAATAAGCGGCTATTCCAACTCGCAACATCAAGTCTAAAAATAGTTAACGGCTCATGAATTTAGGGTCTTATGCAATTAGGTACTTATATAATTCATTTCATCAAAGGCAACATCGGGTCCAACAATTACTCATGACATGTGTTCATTTTACTTCAAATAGCATGTATCCCCCTCGCGGGTTTTAAAATCATTAAAACAAGTAGAAAGCGAGGCTATAGACTCACTTGAAGTAATAGCAGTAGTAAGACGATCTTCGACGATAGTTGATGCCCGGTAAACACAAAAACCGCAACCTATCAAATAAGGCGCGTTCATCAATATTAACTCGAGTAAAATTCATACTTAGTAATATCAAACTCAAAATCATAAAATCACAATCAATCCAAAAAAAAATAAAAAAATAATACAAGTGACCTTTTTACTCCATTCTATATTTTTATTCTATTAGTTAACTCCTTCGATAAAAATATGCCGGTACACACCAAATGTACAAGCTCATCTACCCCACTTAAACACGTCAAATTTTTATGATACTAATCAGAAACTTCACTTACTATATATAGAAAACCCTGTTAAAAACTCATCAAAAGATTTTACATTTAAAGTTCCCTACCCGACTCATCTTTGAACTACAAAAACCGGACAGTTTTACGTCAACAACTCATATAGTCTTTTAACACTTTTATTTTTCTCCGTTTATGAAACCGACACTCAACTTTGAAAATAACTCGACATCCTCATACTTAACATTCAAAATCAGTCCATGAAATATTTAAAAATCCATTTTATAGTCCCCGAGATTCGATCCAAATATCGACAACAATTATATTTTGTGACGATACTCGTCTCCCGGTACCAAAACAAAGATAAAAACATCATCTACAACAATATCTAATTAGTTCATCTCAAACTCAAACTCATATTTTCAGAAAATTACTTTTAATAATCTGCTATAAAATATATATTTAAATATCACTCAAAATTAATTTTTCACCACATTTTAACCCCATTTTTACCACTATAATCATTCTTACACTACTAGTTTCAATCATAACACTCAAAATCATACTAGATGATCAAATCATAAAAACCCAACTCAAAAATATTAACATGCAATCATAAAAACTAATGTATATGAACATAACACCTACATACAACAACAATTTAAGATCAAACAACAAGATTTTCATCCAAAAATGGGTTTTCAAAAATGTGCTTGCATGTGGAAAATTTTCATACCAATGGATAGAGAATGATGAAACTAAGATGGGTCTTTGATTAGAATTAAGAGATTCAAGCTTGAAATCAAAATTTTTTGGTGTTTGTGTAGTGTGGAGGTGACAGACACAAAGAGAAAAAGGGCAGGGAGAGAGAAAATTTGGATGGTGGAATGTTATGTGTGTTTTTCATGTGTGATTTTTCAATTTATATGGAGAAAGTTTAGGGTAGTTTTTGCCAATTGTGATTCTTTTGGACCAAAGTGCAAATACTTTGTTAAAAAGCGAGAAATGACTATTAGTCACTTTTGAAAATATTTACGGGTCTCGGGTTTCATAAAAATGATTTTCAAAACTTAAAATACACACAAAATATGATATTATATAGTCCCGGCACGACTTAATACGACATTAAAATTAAAAACGTCAAAATATTAAACATCGACATGTTTAAAATAAAATGTAAAATTTCTCGGCCATCCGTCGATATCGTCATCACTAATAATCCTCGCAACTCGTCAAAACGTAAAAATAAAATTTTAACATCATCCAATTCAAATTACCATTCGTCATGACAATCAACCTCGTCAAAAATTTCAAAAATATACGTAAAAATATAATTAAATAATGACCACGGTTTTGGGTTGTTACACACTATAATTGACTTTACATTACGACACCAACTATTTTTGTATTTAAACAGTACCTTTAACCATTTTTACCTTTTTAAACTAAGTGGTCATACTTTTAATATAGTAAAATCCTTTCTCATCTAAAAGTGACCATACTTTCACCAAAGGTCCCAAACTTAACCAAAATCAACCTAGACTCATACATACTCACACAATGTTATACCTATACTCCTAGTGACTATACCTAGACACACAAATTAAACATAAAAATACCCTAGACTAAATTATGGCCGAATATATATATACACATAACATTTAAATGCCAAAAACCCTTACCATGTACACTCTTGACTTTTTAAACTTTTACAACCTAGTTATTTATGTTTCACACTATAGCAAATATTTCCTTTCGTTTGACTAACTCCTATACCACCGGTTTTATTTAAAAACCATGAGACTATGTATAAATTTGGCATTTAAAACATGTACTAAGGGTTACTATGCTTATACCACATGACCAAGCCACCTAGCATACTCCTTGCACCCTTAGACGTGTAGCAACCAACATCCATAAACCAAATACTTGTGTACAACTTCCTAATTAATTAAAACACTATGCAAACTAGTCTTTGTTCCCTTGGAGACCATACATGCGACGACATATTGGATGTTTAGGACATATGTACACTTGCTTACAATTAAAACATGTACCATCATTGTACACTTCCAAAATCCTCATATCTTGCTAACTCTCTCTCTTGGCGTGTATGCACCCCAAACCACATCTCCCAATCTCATAGCTAGGATATTTAGCAAACACTAAGCTTCAGACATCACTCACACACTGATAACTAGATTTTACCTAGTTATAATTTGATTTAAAGATTAAGTTCGTGTTCTCGGTATCTTAACGAATTGATCTAGGCCCTATGTGTGACTCAGTTGATCTTTGGTGAAAAAAGAATATTTTTGGTTGTTTTTAATTAAAGGTGCAGAAACAATTAATGTAAAGGTGCTCTTAAAGTAAATCTAAGTCTAATTAAAATAAAGGTGCAAGTATTTAAAAATGTGACTGAAATTAAAGGGTACTAAAGCAAATGACGAAAACTTAAATCTATCTAAAGCAAACTTAAAGTGCGACTAAAACTAAGGCAAGTCTAAAATAAAACTAAGGCAAATAAACTTAAAGTGCAGGAAAAATAAAACTTGAAAATAAAAATCAAAGACTGGAATTAAGAAGAAGGACTGAAGAAAAGAAAAACTTACAGAACCTTTGATTCGGAAGTTCAAAACTTCCGAATGAACAACCTTGACTCGGAACTTTTTATGTTCCGAATGAGTTCTCCTTGATCCTGAACTCCTTGATTCGGAAGACTTCCGAATGAAGCCTTCTTGACTCGGAAGTTTCAGACTTCCGGATGAACACTCTGATCCGGAACTTTGTTCAGAAGATTTGGTTGGTTCGGAACTTTTTCCTTCGTCCGGAACTTCGTCCGGAAGTATTGATCCGGAACTTTTTAAAGTTCCGAATGAATTGCTTGATCCGGAACTTTTTAAGTTCCGAATGAAGGTCTTTACTCGGAACTTCTTGAGTTCCGAATGAACAATACTTCTTTCCTTGATCCGGAAGTTTGAGACTTCCGGATGAATCCCTTGGTTCGGAACTTTGAAAGTTCCGAATGAACAAACTCCCTCACTTGATTCGGAAGATTTCCTGGAAGATCAGAAACACAAACCAACTATCCCGAAGAACAAGGGATACAGTAACAGCAGGTATAATAACAAATTTAACCAAAATCAAACACACGGATTAATCTAAACAGTAACGAATCAACAAATAACATCAACAAACAGTTAAAAACAAGAAATCAAACCACTTTAACCACAATAATCAAAAACCACTTTGGATCAAAATAAAAGCATGAACATAAACATAAACATAAACACAACAAATCAAAGATTTAGAAAGGTAGATAAGAGATTGACAAGATAAAGTAAAGATTGACAATAATTAAAGAAAAACTTACTTGAAATTAAATGAATTTAAGGTGCAAGACAAGGTATTTAAATTTGACAAGGAAAGTAAATGACAAGGTATTTAAATGGTGGAAGAGCTAATTGTCACACTTAGCCAACAAAAACAAATGAACACACTAATGGTCTATTTATAGGGGAGGATTAGGAAGCTTCCTCCCCTCCTTCATTTCTTGTTAATTGCAAGATTAAGCCCCTTTCTTCTTAATTCTTCATTAATTACACCATTAGTCCTTTTCTTCTAATCTTCTTTAACTTGGACTTAAGGGACTTTTGGCTTCGGGATTTCTTTTGAACTCGTCTTTCATTTCTTCAATAAAATAGACTTGAATTCTTCGGCTTTTGATAAACTTCCGTCTTTTGACTTTTTCTTCGATAAATCTTCAGAATTGGTCGTGGACTTCCGTTCTTTTTGCACTTTTGACTTCTTGACTTCGTCTTTCATCCTTTTCTTCAATAAAAGTCTGTAAATGCCCGTGAATGTCCGTGTTTTCTCCACTTTTCACGTTTTCGTCCTAAATCACAACAAAAACACAAACCACGCATAATTCCGACATAAAAGACATAAAATACACGTTGTGGTCCGGTTATTATTGTAATTAAGTGGTAGAAAAGATGGGTGTTTACACACCTATCAAATCCCCTACACTTGACCATTGCAATGTCCTCATGCAATGCATTAGTTACAAAGCAAGATTACACTTTTCATCATAATTAATTCACGTTGGCCTTTATTAAAGAGATAGAAAATTAAAGACATACAAAATAAAGAAATCAAAAGCATACCTTGGGTTTTGAAAATGTTATGAATAATCATCATCCTCAAGTTTTTACTTTCTCCAAACCAAGCTTAAAAACGAGATCATTGTTATTATAAGTTAGCAAACCATCACGAACTCATGTGGGCCAATTACTCACTTAGACTCCCTTATTCCTAGGTGTATCTCTTATATTTTATTATTGTCTTGAATGATCACGAGGATGCATTGTTTGACTTATTTCGATAGTTTATTAGGTCCGAAAATAAAGTGAACGATTTAATCAATAGTTAGCTAAAGGACCAAATCTTTTAAAACTGCTTCTCGGGACCTCATAAAGTTCATATCTTGGCATAACTCGCTTCGCGATTTGAGACCTTTCTCGGACCGATATTTGGCAGCGACTTCATACTTCAAATCTTGAGAGACGTTCATGAAATAATGGTCTTCTCTTCATAATAGGAATTCTTCACTTTGAAGTTTTGAGAGATTCATACTTGGACCACGACTTCTTCATTTTTCTCCAATCTTTATTTTGGACTTTGATATACAACGATCCGCCTCCTTTTATGACTTGGATCTATTTATCCTCATACCTTGTTAGGGTCTTTTCGGATACACTTCTCCATGACTTTTGGGGATTTTTGCTTTACGTCGTGTGTCTCGATCCTTCATATTGATTTTCGATAAATGATTCTTCACATCACTTTGGATCTTTAGCAACAAAATATAGTCCTCATGCCTTGTTAGGGCCTTTTCGGACTCGCCAATCTTCGCGTCCCGCTTCAATAAGTTATGCCTTGGCTATGAACTCTAATCCATACCGAGCAACTTTTAAACGATCTGGGGCTAGAAGCTAAGTAACTTTTCAAATCGTACAACCTTATTTATTAGCAGATAAATTTATTAGCAAGCGATGGGAGAATATGTTGGGTCAAAAAGTTGATGTGGCAGAAACTCAAAAATGAAGAAAACGTGAAGTATTTGTCTAGGCGTTGACAAGAGCATTCCAGGCGTTGACAAGAGTTATTTAGGCATTGATGGAATCAAGCATTGTCGTGTGCAATCCAAGCATTGTCACATGCAATTCAAGCATTGACAAAACGTAGACAAAGAAGCTTATGGAAGCTTCTATTTAGATAAACATGCAAAAGATATTTTGCATAAGTTTATTTAAATAGAAGATTTACTTGTTTATTCATCCTTATCTCTTGTAAACCCTAATCCTTACATTATAAAAGGAACCAAGGGTCATAGGTTTTATTCATTCAATTCATTCACAATGTAAACCTAAAGTGTGTGTCGACTAAACGTGGGATTCAATGTATACACGTCTAGTGATTGTTGATTATCAATATAATTAGTAATCCTATTGTTTTAATTCATGTTATTGTGCCTAAACACCTTGTTAATGGTTGTTGTTCTAATTCCGCTTTGATTATGTTAATCATATGAACAATGATCATTCCTAGTAGCTTAAAAGATCCGGAAACCAAGGTTTCCACAATTGGTATCAGAGCCTCGTGGCTCGTGATGCTAGGACCAACAAGGTGTTCGTGTTTCGAGAAGAAAAGAAAAATCCGTCTAGGGTTTTTCTGGGCGATTTTGTGTGCGCAGCAGTATTCAGAAGGTCATAACTTTTGATTGAACCGTTGGATCGTCACGAAATTTTATATGTGTGTTCTACATACATAGATTTAAACATCCACCGGAGGGATTGTCGAGTTTTATCCCCAGGCAAAAGTTATTAAGCGTCGAAGTTGGCTGATGAGATGATTTTCAGATTTTCAGATTTGCATAAAATCATGATTTAGGGTTTCTTCAAACCCTAGATCATTCTTCTACAAAAAAAGGAGATATGTTGCTGTTCTTAGGGACGACTTGTGCTAGCCTTGGTGAGTGATTTCTTGGAATCACGATGAACCCTAGTACGATGTTCATTGATCATGAAGAATTTGTTTTCAGGGTTTCAAGAACCCTAGGTATGGTGTTTATGGAACTGCAAATCAACAGGAAAAAGGATTTTACATAAACCCTAGATTTGATCATTGAAAATAAATGCATCTACAGCAGCTTGTGGTATATTGATGAATCTCATAGGACGATTGCAGCATGTGTGTGTCATACGTGACTCTTGGAAGCATAACGTGGGATTCAAGCAGCTCACGAAAAAGATGAATACAAGCCTTTGTTCACATGAAGCAATGTTTCTGATTGGTTGGTTATCTTGTGTTCACATGGATTTATGAAAAGGTTGTGCGCTGTTCACGTGAGCCCATAGTCAAAGATGTTGCTACATGGTAAGCTGTACGTATATTGTATGTATTTTGGATTTAATCAAATACATGCTATTCCATGGTAAGCTGTTTGGAAAACAATTGCATTCACACGGTTACAAGAATTGTTTATGTTCACACGATGCAAGTGTTTCTTATTGGTGGAAGATATTAGTGTTCACACGGTTATTCAAGTCTGATTGGTCAAAATCATTCACACAACCACAATGAAGAGTGACGTAGAGATGGAGATTTGGTTATATTTTGAGCAAAGATATGGACGTGACTGCAAAGTAGGTATACTGATTTCTTGGATATTATTTGTGAGTATGACGTGGGATGATAATCTTCATGCGTAAACTATGGAGCAGATATGAGATTTGTGAATGTAGAAAAGAAAACGTGTACTGGTTGTCCTCCTATTTTGTAGGAATTACGGTTGGAAGGATATTGGTTATAAACTTTTAAGTATTTCCTAACAAAAGTAATCACGTGAAGATTTTGATAAAGTCAACACATATGGAGCTATTAAAGGACGTGTGGTATTATTTTTTAATGCAACAGAAGAAAAAATGACAAGAAGTTTGGTCTTCACGTGGGCAGAAAGAGACGTGTGGTTTCTAAAGTTAAAAGGGACATGACGTGATGGCTGTACTATGTTTGTCACGTGGGATCACAAAGAAACATTAACACCTTTTTGGACAAGATATGATATCTTAACATCACTTGACGTTTGTAACTTCACGTGGATTTGGTCTTTCTAATTAAGAAAGAGACAAAGGTATATTATGGATGGTATTATTGTCATCACATGTGCATGGGATACACATATAAAGAAAAGATTTGATTTATTCACGTGAGGTATTGTGCAAACAAAAGAGAATATTTACGTTGCTGTTTGTTAGTTTGACGCTGACAAGGTCTTAGTGCAACGCTGACAGAAGAAGACGCTGACGTTTGTTATTTTGACGCTGACGAGAATAAGTTTGACGCTGACAGAATAGGCGTTGACATGAGATGTCCGAGAAACGCTTGCTCAGGCGTTGATAGGTGTTGTCCTATATGTGACAGTACACATAGAAAAGATATTGGACAAAGAAGGTTCCCGGATAACAAAAGAATATCTGCTGTTTGGAAAATTGGTACGTTTTGAGCACACAAAAAGGAGGATTATACACACAAAGGTACATGGAATCTCCGTTTTAATTTATAATATCATGATGATATTTATGGCTCGGATATTTTGAAAGGGATTAATGGTTTTAATGCGAGTTGACAACAATTCGTGAGGAAATTTATTGGATTTGATTATGTAATCGGGGTAGCCTTGTAAAAGAGTTATCCGTCTTAATGCTTTTACATATGATATGAAGATTAAGATTCTTCATGAAGAAGTGTTAGCTTAAGGGGAAGAATTCTTATGGTAAGTTTGATGATTGAAGAAGATTTTCGTGAGTTTGTGTTCTATCATATCTTAAAGTCATGGACTTCCAGCCACTGACTTTAAAGGTAACTTGTTCGTGCTTTACATGGTTGGTGATGAAGACTTGTCATAACACTTGAAGGAGTTACATTATCGTGCTCAGTGTCTCACAAAGGATGAGAATATTGACAAGGGATCGAGGTCTACTTATATCTCCTCTATAAGTTCTTTATCACGTGGATAAAACAAGACATGGAACACAAGGTTGGGTTATTCTACTTCTACATCAAAAATAGTATATTAATTGTTCTTCAAGATCATTACACAGAGCCTACATTTGGAGAATCTTCAAAGATTGGAACATTGTTTACTTCCTTGTTGATGTGACAAAAAGGGGAAGAAATACATGCTATACTTGAGGGGAAGCAATTTGAAGATCATGTATAACTTACAAGAGATACACATAGAGTTTTGCCACCATCAACTAGGGGAAGATTGTTGGGTCAAAAAGTTGATGTGGCAGAAACTCAAAAATGAAGAAAACGTGAAGTATTTGTCTAGGCGTTGACAAGAGCATTCCAGGCGTTGACAAGAGTTATTTAGGCATTGATGGAATCAAGCATTGTCGTGTGCAATCCAAGCATTGTCACATGCAATTCAAGCATTGACAAAACGTAGACAAAGAAGCTTATGGAAGCTTCTATTTAGATAAACATGCAAAAGATATTCTGCATAAGTTTATTTAAATAGAAGATTTACTTGTTTATTCATCCTTATCTCTTGTAAACCCTAATCCTTACATTATAAAAGGAACCAAGGGTCATAGGTTTTATTCATTCAATTCATTCACAATGTAAACCTAAAGTGTGTGTCGACTAAACGTGGGATTCAATGTATACACGTCTAGTGATTGTTGATTATCAATATAATTAGCAATCCTATTGTTTTAATTCATATTATTGTGCCTAAACACCTTGTTAATGGTTGTTGTTCTAATTCCGCTTTGATTATGTTAATCATATGAACAATGATCATTCCTAGTAGCTTAAAACTTGTTGATCCCAAACTTAGATCGATTAAGCTTTGTGTATACGAGATTAGATCAAGTAATACACGTAGAGAAACCTTTGCTTATGAATAAAGTAACTAAGTGTTATGCGGAATTAACACTTGATCTAAAACACAAAGATGTTAAACAAACTTTCACTTGTATTAGAATAAACGAACTTGATTACAATGAAAGAGGTTTAACTTGTGAAAACTTATGAAAACTGATAATTAACTTTAACCTAAAAGATCTTCTTTTATAGATTAAGAAGTCTTGTACAATAAGCTACGAATCAACTATTCTAGGTAAAGATAATAATAGAAAATACAATGTCGAGCTTATCTTTACCATACACAAATAAAGAAACAAATAAACAAAAAGATTCGTATGAAGATATATTCCATCAGTGCTAATCTTCAAGGCTGTCAGCGTTGACTTCTTCAATGTCAACGCTTGGCTGTCAGCGTCCAATGTCATCCTATCAGCGTTGACATTCTTCTTATCAGCGTCTAGTGAACTGACCAATAATTTATTCCCAACAATCCTCCCCTAAACTTGATATCTATTCCAATGATCAAGTTTCTGAATAAAAACTTAAGGCTTAGGAGGAATCTTGCAAAAACTTCTTATGTTGGTGATAAACATATCTAATCAAGTCCTTGGCCACGTCACTAGTATAATCAATCTCCAAGGGTGTCTCTAGCATCTTCTCCAACACTTCTTTGGACAAGAAATAGTCAGCATCCACAAGTAGATATTCTGAAAACTTTGTAGAGCTCAAATGAAATACACCACAAGTAGAATAAAGCCTCCAATGAAGATTACTGAGATCATCTTCAAGATCCTTCCATATGGCAGGATCTACTTCTCTTGGACCACACAAAGTCAAAAATGTGTTCCAAAGTCTTATTCCATTTGCTGAAGTAGGTGCTTCAGCTGTATACTTGGCCTCTATCAATCTCCATAGATGCACCAAGTCTTCTCTGTCTATGCTTGCACATATAGAAATAACTGAAGTGAAAGTATGTACCTCCTTTCCAAACCTGCCAATCTTCCCAAATCCACACTCATCTTCATCAAAACTGATGATTGGATTTCTGTCATCTAGAGGTACTACATTAACCAAATCTGAAGCTTCCAATGGAGAAAGCTTGAGATGCTTCCTTATGACACCTTCAGTTGGAAAATACACATCCATATCTTTGGGAAATTGAAAAGGATCTCCTTTCTTTACTGGTCTTTGAGCAATCCTCATTTCCTTTTGAATCTGCATTTCCTCAGCAAGCTCTTGTTTCCTTTCTTCTGAAAGAAACTGGTAGACATTATTTTCTTGCACATTCCTCCAAATAGGATGTGCCCTATACTCTAGCTCCTCAAAAGATAAATCCAGCAGCTTCTTGTATGTCCATCTAGGTTGATGGCATCTAAGCAACTTGTAGTACAACTGCCTTCTATCTCTTTTGAGCCAAGTCTTGACCTCTTGTGCATTAAACCTCAAAATCACCTTTATGTCATCTTGTACCCTAAGAAGAACTTCCAACCCCCAAATTTGATCTGACAAACTCATCCCTGGGTTGTCCATAACCTTGTCTTCCCAAGAATGGTACATTCTGGTGATTTCAGGAAGGTCCCAATCAATCTGATTCTTCAAATCACTCAATCTATCCTTTGCTAGCTCATCCCCATATTCAAGCCGTTCTGGATCTTCAATAATTTGAATACTTGAATCTGAGCTATCTCCTTCTTTATCATCACCACTCTCTTCCTCACTCTCAGAAGTAGCAACAAATGGTGATCTACCACTCCTCTTCAAATCTCTTTCCAAAAGTTGTGCAGCCAACTGTTCATCAAATGCAATTTGTGCTGCATCTTTCTTTGGAACATCTTCTTCAACCAATTTTCCTTTACCTTTGTCTTTTGGATCAATAATAGGTAAAGTAGAAGAAGGAACCTGTGTGGACACATCTTTGATGATTGTTGATGACTGGAATACATCAACACCACCTGCAACTTTGTCAGCGTTCAAGTTACCTCTATCAGCGCCACGATTACCTTTGTCAGCGCTGGATGTGTCAGCGTTCAAACCTGTATCAGCGCCCATTGTTGCTGTGAAAGATCCTTCCAAGTTTAATGGTGTCACCTTGGATGTATCAATAACTGGGTGCTTCTTCAAGTTGGTGAGTGCTTCAGCAACCTGTAAGGATTCACTAAATTATGAACTCTTCTCTGAACTCTTCTCACTAGCTGTATGAATCAGCTCATCCTCTTCATCCTCTTCATCCTCCCCTTTGGAAGATTCCTCCATTAGACTCCTGCTACTTGGATTCTCCAAAACAGTTACCCGCTCCCTCAATACTTGGAGTTCACTGCCCTGGTTGTTGACAATTTGTACAAGGCTGACATTTTGCTTTTGCAAGCTAATGACAGCAGCCGTCAATTCAGTCAAAGTCATAGGTTCCAATCTGCCCTCAGCTAGAATGGGAATTTGACCTCCCAAAATAGAATCATAGGGCATGGATGAGGTCTTAATGATGTTGGGACTGTCTTGACCAGCATCTAAGCCTGTATCAATAGCCCCAGCCTCACCCATGTCACCAGCCACACTTGTGGAGGTGGTTCTCTCTGCTACAAGGCTAGGACCACTAGAGGAGAACACTCCAGTAGTCCTTTGGCGTTTATTCAACCTAGATTGTAAGGGAGTGGAAGATGAAGTAGATTGTGTGGGTGTTGGTTGGTTAAGGGGTGTTTGGGATTGTTCAGGGATGTTATCAGCGTTGGGATTGGCTGTGTCAGCGCCAACAGTTTGAGTGTCAGCGTTGGGTTGGTCAATGTCCATGTGATCTGGTGAAGGTAATGGTTCATGAATAGGCTCAAGTTGAGGTGCAGGGTCTGGTTGTGGTTGAGCAGCCTGAATTACTTCAAGCATGGCTTGGGTGAGAGGTATGGATCTGTTTGTGGAGCTCATTTTAGCAAAAATGGTTTTCTGTTGTTTAGGGATCTCATAAAAAGTGTCATGATCCCTAGAACAATATTCTTGTAAATCAAAGACCATTTGCAAAAATCTTGGGTAAGCCAAAGTCATTTTACTTCCCTTATTTTTACACATCCCTTCAAAAATCATTTTTGAAAAATTATACTTAAGCCCACGTGTTATACAAACCAAAGCACTTGCAATTGACCTGTTTATTTCATTAAAAGAAGTACATTTTGGACTTAAGCATTGGAGAAGGACATGTATCAAATATTTCCAGTCAGAGGGAAATTCCTGCTTATGATATTTATTTAAAGTGACATCAGCAGGAATAGGATAACCCAATTCCCTAAGACCTTGTTCTATTGTTGCAATGGCAAGGGTAGTCACACCATCAGCGTCATCAAGACGCAAAGCTTGGCGAACCAAGGCTTCAGTGATCACCCATGTTCTTCCATGAACAGTAGATGTTAATGTGGTCACTCCATTAGTTGTTGTGGAACTAGCATTGTTCCAAAACTGTCTAATGTGTGCGACAGGGACTAATGGTGTATGAGAAAGCGCATACCTTAATGAGGATGCATTTAAAAATGCCACCATTTGTGAATACTGAGGGAACAAATCATTATCAACAGTCAAGTAAGCTACCATATTATGTTGGCTCTTGAACTCCAATGTTAAATTCTTTGAGTTGAACTTGGGTGCCATGGTGAAAGCTGTTTAGGTTATGTGATATGGGAAAAATCTAGGAGAAAAATGTTAGACAAGAAAATATAAATACCCAGAATAAAAAGATTAGCCAAATTTATAGGAGAGATGCATGATTTTGATTGGTCAAAAATGAGGCAGTTATATTCAAAGAGCAATGATGAAAATATTGAATCAAATATAACTTATCTCATGCATTAATTAAAAGTAACAACTCCCCAAAATTACGGCCAAAGATTAGTCAAAAATAACAACTGGGTAGGGCCCACTAGGTGTCAACGGTCAAAAATAGCCCATCAGCGCCCAACGGCTATATTTTCTTGTCAGCGTTTGCCTAAAGCCTTGTCAGCGTCACGATTGGACGTAACAGCGTTTGGAGAAAAACTTGTCAGCGTCTAAAAATAAAAATATTTAAAAAGAAAAAGACCTTAACAAAGTAATTTATCCTAAGGGAAATATCTTACAAGTTGATAATAATTACTGGGCGGCAAGCACTGTCCATTTATGCACACTTGCTTAAGCAAGATAGACACAAATGTCCTCTAGTGTCCCTTGCTAACCAAAATACTTACCAACAAAGTTATTTCACAAAATTCTTTGTAACTCCCAGGTAAACCCATAACAAAACTATTCCCAAGTCCCCCATCAGACCACAACCAATTCTAGGCCAAAAATGTCTTGGCAGCATGCATAGTTTATCAACTTTGCATGCTACAGTGCCTCATGGTTTAGTAAAACTAACCCATACTCACCTATGGACACAATCTAGAATTGTGATGAGAGTATTATAAGAATACCCAAGAGTCCTAAAGGTTCCTTAAATCTCCCCTCAAACTATGATACATGAGTTTCTCAAAATATATATGAACATTAAAAATTTATGTCAAGATAGGAATATAAATATTCCAACCATCATCCATAAACAAAAACATGTCCAAATAGCTCTTCAAAGATCCATAAGCAACTCTGTATCCAATGGCATAAAGCTACCACCACCTACACATTTAGATGAAAACCACAAAACTAACATTTGTTGCTGACAGCGTCCCGACAACACTTGTCAGCGTTGAAGGAACTCTTGTCAGCGTTAGACAATAATATCTCTAACAACGGCAAAATAACACTTGACAGCGTTACATTTACCTTTGTCAATGTTAGAAAAATAAAGTGGAAAAATCTAAATCATCACAAAGACCAATAACAATGCATTATCCTGTACATACTTTTACAAAAAGGTTCCAAAACACATATTAAGTGAGATTAACCATTCCAATATTTATTACCAAATATTGAAATCTTCCAGCATCAAAAGGTTTAGTTAATAAATCAACCACATTATCTTCTGTGGCTACCCTATCTGGTTGTATTAAACCTTTCTCAAAGCAATCTCTTATAAAATGATGTCTAATTTCTATGTGTTTGGTTTTAGAATGATGTACAGGATTTTTAATAATGCATAAAGTACTGTTATTGTCTACAAAAATCTTGGTATGCATAAAATTATACCCATAATCCAACAGCTGGTTCTGAATCCATAAGACTTGTCCACAACAAGCAGCTGCAGCTACATATTCTGCTTCAGTTGTAGAGTTTGCCACCACTGTTTGTTTCTTGCATTGCCAAGATATCAATCTACTCCCAAGAAATTGGCATCCACCAGTTGTGGATTTCCTATCAAACTTGTCACCACCATAGTCACTGTCTGAATATGCAATAAGCTCCAATGGAGAATCTTTTGGGTACCACAAGCCAAGATCTGGATAACATCTTAGGTACCTAAAAATTCTTTTCACAGCAAAAAGGTGACATTCTTTGGGAGTCACTTGATGGCGTGCACAAGCACACACAGCAAACATGATGTCAGGTCTTGAGGCTGTAAGATACATCAATGAACCAATCATTGATCTATAGTGCCTAACATCCACATCCTTTCCAGCTCCAATTTTTCCCCAAGGGTGTTCCCTATCCATAGGAGTGGAAGCATCCTTTTCATGTGGAGAAAAACCATATTTCTTCAAGATTTCAGCTACATATTTATCTTGGGAGATGAAGATACCATCTTCTTTCTGCTGAACTTGTAAACCTAGAAAGAAGTTCATCTCACCCATTGCACTCATCTTGAATTTATCTGTCATGAGCTTGGAAAAGTCCTCACTCATTTTTGGATCAGTAGACCCAAAAATGATGTCATCAACATAGACCTGCACAAGCAACACATGTTTTCCTTTCTTCTTTGTAAATAGTGTCTGATCTATGGTGCCCCTCTTGAATCCATTGTCCACCAAATATGTAGACAAGGTACCATACCATGCTCTAGGGGCTTGATGAAGTCCATACATAGCTTTCTTCACTCTATAAACCTTGTCTGGATTCTCAGGATCTTCAAAACCAGGAGGTTGCATAACGTATACTTCCTCAACAATTGTTCCATAGAGGAAAGCACTCTTCACATCCATTTGATAAACAGTGAAATTCATACAAGAGGCATAAGCTAAGAAAATTCTTATAGCTTCAATTCTTGCAACAGGAGCAAACACCTCTTCATAATCTATTCCTTCCTCTTGTGTATATCCCTGAGCTACCAAACGTGCCTTGTTTCTGACCACAATACCCCTTTCATCTTTCTTGTTCCTTAGAACCCATCTTGTCCCAATTGGTCTCACATATCTAGGACAATCAACCAGCTCCCAAACATCCTGTATAGCAAATTGGTGAAGCTCATCCTGCATTGCTTCCACCCAACTAGGTTCTTTGAGAGCATCAAAAATCTTGTTGGGTTCTTCTTGTGACAGAAAACATGCAAACAAACATGCTTGTACAAGAGGGGTATCAACCTTCTTGTGTATATTGGCAATAAATCCACCAAGACTTTGATGGGATCTTCTTGTCTGAACTGGAGCCATAACATCACCAATGATCTGAGATGAGGGGTGATCCTTTTGTGTGGAAGTGAGAACCCCTCCTTCAAACAGTCTGGTGTCCTCAATTTCACGCTCCATGTTGCCAATATCTTCTTCATCAGACTCTCTTTGATCAACAGAAATCTCTTCATGGACATTGGAAGGTCCACCTTGTTCAAAATGGGAAGAGAAAAGATGTGCAAAGGTGTTGTCAAAGTCTGATCCTTGTTTGTCAGCGCTTGGGCTAACAACGCTTGAACTGTAGGTGTCCGCGTCTGATCCATCAGCGTCTGAATTGCTCTTGTCAGCGCTTGATTTCCCTTTGTCAGCGCCTGAAGAAGTATGCATGTTTGTATTTGGTGGTATTTGGAAACCACCATGATCTTTTCTAGCAGCAGCAGCAGCAGCATAATACTCATCTGTCCATATAGGAAGTGTAACATATTCTTGTGTGGGAGATGATACAACTGCTGGTGGTCCATCCTCCTTAGCAACCTGTATACTTGAAACATTACCAATTCTCTTTTCCAAAACACTTGAAGTTACCTTCACAATGTCTGGATCAGTAACAGGCATATAATTTAAAGCTCTAGATAAAGGTTCTAAGTCAAACAACCAATTTGGACCACTTTCAGGATCACTAGGTTTACTCTCTAAAAACCTAACATGTACTTTTTCAAGTATACGTTTTTCCTTTTTAATGTAAACCCTATATCCTTTGCTCTGCACTGAATAACCCATGAAGTAGCCTTCATCACCTTTTGAATCAAATTTACCTAGGGCCTCACTAGTTTCTAAAACAACTACATGACATCCAAAAGGCTTGAGAAAGCCAATATTTGGCTTCCTTCCCCAAAGTAACTCATAAGGTGTCTTATTATGTATTTTGTTGACCAATGCCCTATTTTGAACATAACAAGCTGTGTTAACAGCTTCAGCCCAAAAGGCTATAGGAAAGTGGGCATCAGCCAACATGGTTCTGGCTGCTTCAATTAGGGTTCTATTCTTCCTTTCAGCAACCCCATTTTGCTGTGGGGTTCTAGCTATGCTAAACTGCCTAGTAATCCCTTTCTTGGCACAAAAATCATCTAACAACTGATTTCTAAACTCACCCCCATTGTCACTTCTAATAATTTTGACCTCATTACCATTCTTCTTTTCAATCTGGGTAATGAAATTAATCAGACTTTGGGCAGTTTCACTTTTCTTGGCTAAAAAGAAAGTCCATGTAAACCTGGAATAATCATCAGTGATAACAAAACAATATGATTTACCCTTCAAACTTTCTATATTAGTTGGACCAAAGAGGTCCATATGCAATAAGTGAAGTGGTTTAGAACTAGAGTGCACCTGTTTAGACCTGAATGAGACCTTGTGCTGCTTGCCCTTAAGACATGCAACACAAGAGTGGTCATTGTGGAAAGCCTTTTCAGGCAAACCATCAACTAAACCAAGCCTCAAAAGTCTATTGATATTCTTAAAGTTTATGTGCCCTAATCTCCTGTGCCAAAGATTACTTTCATCTACTGAGGCTTTAGCATAAAAACATGACATCATTTTATTATTTATCTTAATTCCATTAAGATTCACATTATATATGTCTTTATGCCTTGGTGTTCTAACTTCTATGTATTTCTCCTCAGGGAGCTTGTAATCTTTGCTTAACACCAAGCACTCAGTATCTGTGAAAAGAACCTTATTTTTGTTATCACACACTTGTGATACACTAAACAAATTATAATCCAGTTCTTTTACCAGGAAGACATTATCAAAACGTAGATTATTGGTGACAAGGGTTCTTTTTCCTGTGATTGTGCCATAGCCCCCTCCAAAGTATACCTTATCACCATCTTGAATAGGAGTGAAGTTTGTCAGATAGTCTTCCTTTCCTGTCATGTGCCTTGAGCATCCACTATCCCAATATCCATAATCATTGATCTTCTTCTGAATGCCCTGCACATAAAGAAAACACATTAGTTTTCTTTGGGAACCCAAGCCTTGGAAGACTTGGATTCATCTGGTTGTTCAACAAGAACAGACTTGGTTCTCATAACAACCCCATTTTCATCCCTTTTTGAATGAAATTCCCAGTTAACCCCAATTGGTGTTGACATTGCTTTTGAAATATAATGAAACCTGTTGCATGTCATAGAAACACCAGTAGAATTAGAGTTTTGGTCTTGTTTTGGTCTCCATGTTAAGCTAGTAGAAGCTTTAGACCTATTTCCCTGTGGTTGCAAATACCTAGGTTTGGCAGTGTGTCTGTCAGCGCTGAAATTGTTCTTGTCAGCGCCCCGATTGCCTTTATCAGCGTTGAACCTAGGGTTTGCTACAGGAACCCATTGCCTATTGGACCAAGTGTTTGACTTTTGAAAAGGTCTTAGGCCTTGTGTGTTAGACCCTCTAGTAAAGAATGGGGCTGGTCTAACAACTTGTGAACTTTTGTTCACAAAGGTATTGGGTCTGACAGTGTTTGACCTATGTTGACTTTTGTCAGCGCTGAAATGGTTCCTATCAGCGTTGACATTGGAAGCGTTGACACATTTGTAAGCCAAATGTGAAAAGCTACCACATGAGTAACAAGCTTTTCTAGACATAGTCTTAGGTCTAGAAGCAAAGAAGCCTGTTCCATGGTTACTAACTTGGCTTTTTGGTGACCTAGTATTCCTATACATCTCTGCATACTTAACACTAGGTTTTCTAACAGTTTGTGGGCCAAGGTCAATAGCTTTGCCAGTGGTAGGGTGTGTGATTTTAATAGGTTTAGGATCATTGGACTCCACAATATTATGGCTCATGATTGGTGTGGGCTCATTTGGACTTTCACACAACAACCCTCCCTTAACAAACAAAGTGTGGTTAGCTTTCTTCCACTCATCTAGGTCAGTCAGTTTTTGTTGGTATTCCTCAACTGGGGAAGTCACTCTAGGTGGAGGAATGAATTCCTTCTCTTGGAGTTCTGGCAAGCCAGTCCAAGATAAGTCCTTTGATTGGACACCATAGAAATCCCCAGCTGGTGGTGGAACACCAGTATAATCTTTCATTCCAATCCCACTCATGTCCTTAGAGTCTCTTTGTTTACTAACACACTCTCCTAGGGATTGTGTGGCCTTATCAAATCTCTGGATTTTAAGACTCACATTATCTTTATTTTTGTTAGCCTCCTCTAACTGAGCTATCAAATCAAGATTAACCCTGTTTACTATATCTTGACAATCTTTACTTTGATGTAACTCATGTTTTAAGATATTTATTTGATCCTTTAAATCAAACTCCATTTTCTTATACTCAGCTACTGTCTTTTCTGTTTGGGTAAGAGCAATTTGATAATTAGATACTTTGCATCTTTCAGTACTTGCCTCATCTAATAATTTTACTATCTCTTGATTTAGTTTTTCAGTATTTAAACGACAACCCTTAGAACAAAAAGCATCATCATATACCTCATTATCTGATGAAGAGGAGGAGTGTGCCATGAGAGCATATTCAACATGCTCTTCTTTAACTTCAGCAACCAAAGCTCTGTCTTCTTCCTCATCCTTAGCCATAAAGTTCCAGCTCCAGTCCCATCCTCCAACGCCATCAATTTGTTGAACAGCAACCATGGCCTTGGGATCTTGGCTCTTAACCATTTGGCTTGAGGGCTTACCAGCATCAGATCTTCTTGGAGATCTACATTCCCTCATAAAGTGCCCCATCCGATGACAATTGTAGCACTCAACCTTTGATTTGTCAAATCCAGCAACATCCTTAGCATTAAAGGTCATCTTCTTCTTGAACCTTTTATTAAACCTGTTTGCTCTTAAACTTACAAGAGCCATAGTCCACTTGATGTCCATCTCTTCCAATTGTTCATCACTTATCTGCTCAAGATCTTCATATGTAATCCTTGAATCACTGGGCAAAGAAGCAATGAATGCACACACAGTATCTAGATCTAAACCAGCAGGTTTAATTCTATCAGCGCCAAAGTTGTGTGTGTCAGCGCTTGAGTATAAAGCGTTGACAGGATATGATCCAGCGCTGACAGACTGAGATCCAGCGTTGACACATTGAGATCCAGTGGCTGGATGTCCATAGAAGTTCATGGAATCAAATTGGCCTTCACTTTGTGAGAAGAAGGCCATGTTACTACTGGAAGATTTATTATCACTATCCAAAAGCCATTCATTCTCCAACAGTCTTAGTTTGTTGAAGATGTCATCAAACCTGGAGGTCTTGTGGGTGTTATTGACAAGAATGGATCTTGTCTCAATCTTCCATACATCACCAAGGCTTTTGAGAAAAGTAGCATTCAAGTCAGGGTCATCAATCTGTGTTCCCATGAAGGAAAGTTGACTTGTGATGTCAAGCAATCTACTTCTCACACTGCTGAGATTCTCATTTGGTTGAGCCTTAAAGACAGCATACTCATGCATGAGTTGCTTCTTCTTTTCATCTTTTGTGTCAGCATTGCCACCATGTGCTACTTCAAGAGCTTCCCAAAGCTCTTTTGCAGACTCAAAGCGTTTGTACTTGTGCTGATTCTCATGACCTAGGGCGTGTTTCATGATGTTCAAGATTTTCATGTCCACCCTTTTCTTGGCTATATCTTCAACAGATACAGCTCTTCCATCTTCAGGCTTTTCCTTCTTATCAGCTTCAGGACAATTAGGAAGAGCTACCCTTGCGGCAATAGCAGCAGCAATCTTTTGAGCTTTGTTGAATGTGTTCCCATATTCAACAATCTCCCAAAGAGTGTAGTCATGGATGGCTATATATTGCTCAAAATTAGACTTCCAAAGCTCGAAGTTCCTGGCATCAAACATGGGAATTTTGATACTAGGGTTTGTGGAGTTGTTTTGTAGCAAAGCAGAAGGCTGATTTGTGCCAGACATGATGTTTTTAGGGTTTTGAGAGATTTAGGGTTTTTAGGGTTTGGTGTTTTAGGGTTCTTGCGTTACTTAAAGATCAAAAGTTTCTCAACAAGCTCTGATACCACTTGTTGATCCCAAACTTAGATCGATTAAGCTTTGTGTATACGAGATTAGATCAAGTAATACACGTAGAGAAACCTTTGCTTATGAATAAAGTAACTAAGTGTTATGCGGAATTAACACTTGATCTAAAACACAAAGATGTTAAACAAACTTTCACTTGTATTAGAATAAACGAACTTGATTACAATGAAAGAGGTTTAACTTGTGAAAACTTATGAAAACTGATAATTAACTTTAACCTAAAAGATCTTCTTTTATAGATTAAGAAGTCTTGTACAATAAGCTACGAATCAACTATTCTAGGTAAAGATAATAATAGAAAATACAATGTCGAGCTTATCTTTACCATACACAAATAAAGAAACAAATAAACAAAAAAATTCGTATGAAGATATATTCCATCAGTGCTAATCTTCAAGGCTGTCAGCGTTGACTTCTTCAATGTCAACGCTTGGCTGTCAGCGTCCAATGTCATCCTATCAGCGTTGACATTCTTCTTATCAGCGTCTAGTGAACTGACCCATAATTTATTCCCAACAGAATAGGCTTATAGTTAACTCACATAAATTCACGAAAGAATACCGAACTTATAATTGGCTCTATCATCTCTCGTTCTCCACAGTTTAAAATCTCAAGTAATGAGAATCGTGGATGCTTAGCCTATTAAATCAAAGTTTTGGGTTTTCGAGTCGCCTATAGGATCTTGCAAATTCTTGGACTTTTTCAAGTTTAAAAATCGCATTTTAAAGTTCCCTTGATAAACGACTCTCTAGGATCAATTATAGGAACTTGCGAAAAGTTCTTGTTCTTAACCCGTGAGAATTAAGACTTTCGCGTTTTATAGCTCCCTATATAAAAGCCTAGCAAAACTTGACTTAAACACTTTAAGGATACTAGCTAGAGTAACTTAGATAAGTAAACTCGGGTTGAGTCAAAAGATTCACAACGTTTGAAAATTAAAACCACTTAATTACAGATTTATTCTAATAAGGCAAGAAAATAACTATATAAAAGGAAACACTAATAGGCCAAAATAGATCAAAAATTTTGAAAAATGTCGAAAAATTGATTTTCCGGTTAAAATGAGGACAAAAACAAGGAAAGGGCCACTTAACTTTGATAGAAGTCCCCCCTACACTTAATATAAACATTGTCCTCAATGTTTAAGCATGTGGAAGTAAACTCCCCTACACTTAGGACATTGTGCACGTTGTTTAAATCTCGCTAAGGGAAAGGACAACTAAAGAGATTCCTATTTTAATATTGAGAAAATATAAAATAGTGAATCGAAAAGAGTTTAGGATAGAACCGGAAAAAGTGGACACGGAATCACGGGTCGTCAAGAATCATCAAAAGTGGATCATTTAAGCTCGAATCCCAGATTAAGAGAGGAGAAGAGGAAAGCAAACCAACGGGTCTCCCCCTACACTTATGATAAAGAAAGCTAAAAGATAGATGCATGGGTTGCCTCCCAAGAAGCGCTTGATTTTTGATTACCGAGTCGTGAGCCTGACTCGACCTTGATCATCAACGGAAGAAGCATGAAACATATCCACTAGGATCAAAGACATAGTTTTCATCGAGCAAATAACACAAGCTTAAGGCGAACAAGGCAAGCCAAAGAAGAGTAGGCAGGGTTCCCTTAAGCAGTGATGGAGCACGGTGGGAGCAAGGGTGAAGTGGTGCAAGCATGTCTTCCATGGGTCCAAAGATTTTTCCTTTTATTTCATCAGGTGGATACTGAGATGGCTTAAAGACGTCAATACCGGGGTCGAACACCTTTTCCTTTAGGGGAAAATAGCACTCAGGCTCAGCCGAGTGTGAAGAAGATCCGCAAAGAAGCACAACCTCGTCCTCAGAAGAAGGACAAAGAGGTGGCAAATCGTATGTGCAACGGATTTCGGTGTCGATCGGTTTCTTCTCCTTTGACAGAATGCTCTTCAAATCCAAGGTAGGATCAAGACGATAATCTTCAAAGTCATAAGGAGGTGCATCACTCTCATGAGGGAAGTAAGTGTTGAGAAATTCAGAGAAATCTTCCTCAAATGAATAATCGTCCAAAGTAGGATCGAGTGATGGCGGAGGATCTTCATCATGTGAAGAATCGCTCGAGAGAGTATCGGCCTCATCGAAATCATCGAAAGTGGGCAGCTCGGGATACTCAGAAGTACAATCAAAATCATCCGAATCTGAGCTAGAATCATCATCATCATAAGCATCGAAGACCGGTGAAGAAGCATAAAAGGGAGAAGCGTCTAAAGTAGGGAGAGAAGCATCCACATTATCGTCAAAGAGTGGATTATCAGTGGAAGACTCGAATAGAGGATTGTCATAGACGGTGAAGTCATCGAGCACATTAATCATATTCACTGATTCTCGGTCTCCAAAGGATTTGTCTGTAGGCGTCCCCATTTTGAAATTTTGTGAGGCATTCCCGACTCTTAAGATTAACTCACCTTCGGCCACATCTACTAAAGCACGTCCGGATCTCAAAAATGGCCGACCAAGTATTAAAGGAATACGAGGGTCCATTTCATAATCAACTACGACAAAATTGACCGGGAAAGTAAATGCGCCAACTTGAATGAATACGTCTTCGGCTATACCAACAGGGTAAGCGAGAGTGCGATTAGCAAGTTCGAGAGTCATCTTTGTTGGAATGAGATCGGGTAATGATAGTGTTTTCCAAACACTCAAAGGCATCAGATTAATACTAGCCCCGAGATCAGCAAGTGCAGTAAATTCTTCAATTTTGTTGAACACGCAAGGCAACACAAAACGACCGGGATCCCCTAGTTTTTCCGGAAGTTCTTTAAGAATGACTGCAGAGCTGTTTTCATTTAAGCGTGTGTTGGCGAGTTCAATCAGCTTCTCCTTCTTGTTAAGCAAGTCCTTAAATGCTTTAACAAATTTGGGCATGTGGACAAGTGCTTCAAGAAAACTAATGCTGAAACCCATTTGAGAAATCATATTGATATATTTTGTTATTTGAGAGTCATTCTTGGTTAGCTCGTTGGTCTTGCCTATGCGAGAAGGGTATGGGATTCTAGGTTGATAGGGAGACGGTGAAGGTTGTGATATTGAAGGGTCCTTCCGATATACGTCGGCATGACGAGGCGGAGACGGTAATGGTGCACTAATACTAGGTGTAGGAGGAGTAGGGATACATGGTGGTGGAGGAGGTGTAGATGATGGCGGTGGGATAGGTGGATTGACAATGGTAATTCCACTACGCGTAGTTATAGAACTCACATTAGCTCGCGGATTGGGGACGGTGTTTGAAGGTAGAGAACCCGAAGAAGAAGAAGGTTGAGCTTCGGGCAAGAAACTAGGCAATAGAGTCTTTAATTCAGTCGTTTGAGTGATGAAGGAGGATTGAATATTATTACGAACCTCGGTCCTGATGTCATTACCTTGCTTCAAGATATCTCCTTTCAAATTGATTATTTGGCTCTGTAGATTCTTGATTTGCTCACCTTGAGTTCTCATGATGGCATCAACATCGGGATTAATGGGTGGGTGTTGTTGGGTGGGTGGTTGATAAGGGTTAGAAGCACGAGGTGGGATTTGGTTGCTTCTATTGTAGTTGTTGGCGGGGTTTTGGTTTTGAGGAGAAAAATCGGGTGAAAGGTAGTTGTTGGAACGGTAGCTCAGCAGATTTCTATCCCCTTGTTGTCTAGCTTGGTAATTTTCCGGTGAATAATTACCGTAAGCAGCATACACATTTTCCGGATTTCCTTGTGTCGAAGGATAATCGGTGTATGAGTGAGGACCGCCACATGTTTCACAAGGATTAGAAACCGCTTTAACTTGTTGTTGTTGTTGATTTGAAGCGAGAAGCGTAATACTTTTGCTCATTTCGGCCATCATGCGGGTGAGTTCGGTCATCTCAGGGTTTGTTGAGGTAGAAGAAACATTGACTCCCGGGTTGTTCCTAGATGAAGCAGAGGAATCCCAGTTCTTATAATGAGTAGTCATGTTTTCAATTAACTCTCTACACTCCTCGGGTCTCCTTTTCATGAATGTGCCACCGGTGGCTGCATTAATCGTATCACGATCTCGAAAAGTCAAACCGTTGTAGAAAGTATCGATTAAGGTTACAGGGAGCATGTTGTGGTTTGGACATCTATCGATCAAGACATTATATCGCTCCCAAGCGTCAAAAAGAGATTCATCAGGGTCTTGCATGAAACCGCTGATCTGATTACGAAGGCTTGTGACCATGGATGGTGGAAAGTAGCGCGACAAAAAGCGTTGAGTCATATCATCCCAAGTGTGAATAGAATTCTTCGGGAGACGATCAAACCATTTCTCGGCATGATGCGATAAAGTATGTGGAAAGAGTTGTAGGCGGAGTACATCCATTGTGGTCCCAGGCAACTTCATGCTTTGGGTGATTGTAATGAACTTGTCGAGGTGTTTGTTGGCATCATCATCAGGCAATCCTCTAAATGGGTTTGTTTGTACTTGCTGAATCATGTGGTGCTTCAATGAAAACTCAGGAGCGTTGATTTGCATCGGCGCAATCGGTCCTCCTCGTCCAAACATTGTTGGTTGACAAAGTTCCTCCAGGGTCCGAAGATCGGGCTGTGGAAGAGCATTGTTGGTATTATTATTATTATTGAGGTTCGGTGGAATGTTGTTGTTGACACCTGCCATATCTAAATCTTCTTGAGGCTCGGGCTCTTGATAATTAGAAGATCTAGTACGCATACACCTGAAAATGGAAAAGAAAAAGAAACCAAACACAAAGACAATATATATACACAATAAAAACAAAATCTTTTTGGATTTTTGAAAATTTTAATTTTTATGGTTTTTTGAATTTTTAATTTTTATGATTTTTTTTTGAATTTTTTAGGCAAGAAAAATAACGTTCACAAGTGAGCGGATCCCAAAAAGCAACGTGTCTCTCACAGAAAACTGTTGATCTTAACGAAAAGAGCCGGCAGCGGCGCCATTTGATAACTAGATTTTACCTAGTTATAATTTGATTTAAAGATTAAGTTCGTGTTCTCGGTATCTTAACGAATTGATCTAGGCCCTATGTGTGACTCAGTTGATCTTTGGTGAAAAAAGAATATTTTTAGTTGTTTTTAATTAAAGGTGCAGAAACAATTAATGTAAAGGTGCTCTTAAAGTAAATCTAAGTCTAATTAAAATAAAGGTGCAAGTATTTAAAAATGTGACTGAAATTAAAGGGTACTAAAGCAAATGACGAAAACTTAAATCTATCTAAAGCAAACTTAAAGTGCGACTAAAACTAAGGCAAGTCTAAAAAAAACTAAGGCAAATAAACTTAAAGTGCAGGAAAAATAAAACTTGAAAATAAAAATCAAAGACTGGAATTAAGAAGAAGGACTGAAGAAAAGAAAAACTTACAGAACCTTTGATTCGGAAGTTCAAAACTTCCGAATGAACAACCTTGACTCGGAACTTTTTAAGTTCCGAATGAGTTCTCCTTGATCCGGAACTCCTTGATTCGGAAGACTTCCGAATGAAGCCTTCTTGACTCGGAAGTTTCAGACTTCCGGATGAACACTCTGATCCGGAACTTTGTTCGGAAGATTTGGTTGGTTCGGAACTTTTTCCTTCGTCCGGAACTTCGTCCGGAAGTATTGATCCGGAACTTTTTAAAGTTCCAAATGAATTGCTTGATCCGGAACTTTTTAAGTTCCGAATGAAGGTCTTTACTCGGAACTTCTTGAGTTCCGAATGAACAATACTTCTTTCCTTGATCCGGAAGTTTGAGACTTCCGGATGAATCCCTTGGTTCGGAACTTTGAAAGTTCCGAATGAACAAACTCCCTCACTTGATTCGGAAGATTTCCTGGAAGATCAGAAACACAAACCAACTATCCCGAAGAACAAGGGATATAGTAACAGCAGGTATAATAACAAATTTAACCAAAATCAAACACACGGATTAATCTAAACAGTAACGAATCAACAAATAAACATCAACAAACAGTTAAAAACAAGAAATCAAACCACTTTAACCACAATAATCAAAAACCACTTTGGATCAAAATAAAAGCATGAACATAAACATAAACATAAACACAACAAATCAAAGATTTAGAAAGGTAGATAAGAGATTGACAAGATAAAGTAAAGATTGAAAATAATTAAAGAAAAACTTACTTGAAATTAAATGAATTTAAGGTGCAAGACAAGGTATTTAAATTTGACAAGGAAAGTAAATGACAAGGTATTTAAATGGTGGAAGAGCTAATTGTCACACTTAGCCAACAAAAACAAATGAACACACTAATGGTCTATTTATAGGGGAGGATTAGGAAGCTTCCTCCCCTCCTTCATTTCTTGTTAATTGCAAGATTAAGCCCCTTTCTTCTTAATTCTTCATTAATTACACCATTAGTCCTTTTCTTCTAATCTTCTTTAACTTGGACTTAAGGGACTTTTGGCTTCGGGATTTCTTTTGAACTCGTCTTTAATTTCTTCAATAAAATAGACTTGAATTCTTCGGCTTTTGATAAACTTCCGTCTTTTGACTTTTTCTTCGATAAATCTTCAGAATTGGTCGTGGACTTCCGTTCTTTTTGCACTTTTGACTTCTTGACTTCGTCTTTCATCCTTTTCTTCAATAAAAGTCCGTAAATGCCCGTGAATGTCCGTGTTTTCTCCACTTTTCACCTTTTCGTCCTAAATCACAACAAAAACACAAACCACGCATAATTCCGACATAAAAGACATAAAATACACGTTTTGGTCCGGTTATTATTGTAATTAAGTGGTAGAAAAGAAGGGTGTTTACACACCTATCACACACCCATATTCGGTTCTCTCTCTCAAACAAAACGCCTAGATATCTCTAAGCATTTACTTCAACTAGTCTTGGTCCTCTCCAAGCATTTAGTGCTCCTCATTCAAGATATTTCACATTTAAGACAAATCTAAGACCATTCTAGTAGAACCCGACGTCTATAATCCTCAAGCCATAGTCATCATCTCATTTTCTTGAAATCAAGTAAGTATAAACCTCCTTTAAGCTTTTCCTTACTCATTTCATGTATCATGCATATTCATCTTATGAAAATGGAGATAATGATGCATGCACATGTTGGAAACTTATGAACAAACCCTAAACAACATATAAGCCCACGACTTATATGATGTTTATGGGTGTTCTTGCCTAAAAACCCTAAAAACATGTACATTTAAGCTTATACAAACTTATTTACGCCTAGAGTAGTCACTTGCCTTAAAATGTATTAAAAACTTAATATAAGCCGAAACCATTAACCTAATATAAGCTCATGATTTATATAAGCCTAGTCATATCTAAGTTGGTTATATAAGCTCATAAGACCTAATATAAGCCAAGGACTAAACTTATTTAAGCTAAGTTATTTAAGCCGAAACATGAAACCCTAAAAGCTTATATAAGCCAAGACTTAACCTAGCTTATTTAAGCCCACTAATAAAATAATCCATAGCTATGTAAGCCCATAAGTCATTAAGCATTAAATTTAATAAAAGCCTTAGGATTATTTAAAAATAAGCCGAAACATATAAGCTTAATACAAGCCTTAATAAGCCCAATGAAATAAGCCCATAATTTAAACATAAGCTTAGAAATATTAACCTAAGCCCACTTGGTAATTCCCTAGTAAATTGTAGTAGCCCATTAGGCCCACATTAATAAGCCGAGACCCAAATGGGCTAGTCAAGCCCAATTGCTAAAATATGGAGACTTTTTGGGCCACATTTGACAATTGGTGAAAGTTAGGTCCAATTTCATAAATTAATCAAACTTATATAATTGTTTTCGTGACTTTTTGTAAGTACAAGGACGAAACACGTCATTTCCCAAAGTATAAGGGGGCGGTTAATTCAAACCGTGTGCTTATATGAAACCACAAGGGCCATAGTTGCCAAAAACCTAAACTAAAATGGAGCCCTAATTGTTTTAATAAACAAACTGAGACCTTAGGGGTCACTTTTGCCATTTGTGTAAAGTTTTACAAGCCCTAACCTTATTTTATTAATATTCGAAACTTAAAGGGCCATTCCTACCATTTTTGAAACTTAACTCAAACCCTAGAAACTCTATAAAACATTTACGTGACTTAAGGGACTAATTGTGTCAATTTCGAAACTTGAAACAAGCCCTAAATCCTTATAATAATAATTCCGAGACTTAGGGAGGGTGTTTTGTCATTTCCCCAAAGTTTTACAAGCCCTAGGGGCATTTTTATAAATAAACTAAACGGACAAGGATTAACGGCGTAATAAACTTAACGAATGAAACCTTAAAGGTTATTTTTATAATTTGTCATATTTACAAGGGTTACTAGTAACTTTTAATATAATTAAAAGTATTAATAAAATATTTAATGAAACTTAGTTATTTGAATGATTAAATAAATCACTAAGTTTATTTACGAGACTTTATAAACTGACGAATCCCGTTAATTATATTTTTGAGACTTAAGAAAATAATATAATATTACCTTACGGTTTATTTAATTAAAATCCATTTATTTAATTTAAGCCCGTTTACTAAGTCAACTTATATATTTTTAGACACTAAAAATATACATTTATCACAACTCTTTATAAGTATAAACATTTAGACAATCGTTATAACATATTAATTTGTGATCATGCATTCCTTAAAAATCATACATCCATCATGCATTGTTTATTATGCATTTTCTAAGGCACTTAAAACTACTTAGGTAATTACTCCGGTTCTGATCATATTGTGCCAGTTTGTTTAGTGACATCATCATCATCACATCATTACCACTAAGGTGAGTTCATGGCCCCATCTTTACTGTTTTATAACTGGGGGAGAAAATATACAAAAACTATATTTATTTTAATATGTAAAACATGCACTAACAACAACAACAACTTATTGCCTATTGTTTTCCCCATACCCGTGGACTGTAATAGCTAATAGTGTAGCGCGAAATGTGTGAATAGATCTATTTGGGTATTGACAATACCCGGTCTGCGTGACTTGCTATCACAAAACGCTTAGGCCAAGCAACATGTTTACATCATTGTCGGACTGAGGGAACAACATCGGGACAGATCCAAATGGGCGTACCGAACAACTTATTTTGTCTAGCTTCTATTACAGGGCAATAGGAACTACTATAGTATGTAGCTTAGTGCTCTACTATCTTTGTGATGTTTTGGCATATTATTAACTTATTATTTAATTAAACTTGTAAATTCACCAACTTCGTGTTGACCCCCACATTTTACTCTTTATGTTTTCTCAGGAAAATAAAGTAGGTTCATGCATTGGATTCCATCATTTTAGGAGCAACATGTCTACCATTGGGCCGGGATATTTACTTCAGTTTTAATAATAAATGTGGTTTACAAACAAGATACTAAGTGTGTACAATTAATTCATGTAATTTGTATTAAATGACTTTTATGATCATTGCTCTATATACTATGTGCTATCGATCCACCCAAGTAACACCCCAATTACTATTCCGCTGCATTTGACCAACTTGGGGGTGTTACATAAGTATCACAACAAATTCAAAATATCTCCAAAAGTGTGAAAACACAACCTTAATTGGGATTTGATCTCCTAATTATTGTATTCGAATCTCAAACAAAAAGAAAAAGGCAAAAATAGATAAATACTTTCGTGAAGCTCGATTTTGAAAAATACGAACTATAAGGTGGGTATAAGGCGGGTGTAATAAAATACACCCTAAAGAAAAAGGCTCTTAAGTGCTTCGCGCCGTCTTGTTTCTCCGCTTGCTTGTGAGTATTTGAGATTGAAGGCTAATCGAGGGTTTTGCCACCCAAAGTATTATTACGTATCATATATATTTGCTTGGTTTCTTTGTGATTAAACCCTCTTGAACAATTTGGTTTCCACCAAAGTTCTAAAGTCAATCGAAGGCGTTCACTCCACGTGATCGTTTTCATTCTTTTGAGGCTTCTTTAATCAAGATTTTTATTCGAGGAGAGATTTGGTAGATTGTTGTCTACAAATACACACAAAATCCAAAAAAATTAAAAACAATCAAAAACACCCAAAAGAATCTTCTTTGCTCACCTCCACATTCTACGTCACGTTTATGCATACTCGTAATCAAGCAAAACGAGCTCGCAAACTTCGTCAAAACCAAGGAAATTTGATTGAAGAAGAAACTCCAATTGTCGAACCCGTTGTAGAACCAATAGCCGTCATGGCTAATTGTACTATGATGGAGTTGCTTCAAGCACCCACCGAGGGTTTTGGAGAAGCTATTGTGATTCTCGCCATCCTTGCGGAGAATTTCGAGATTAAGACGGGTTTAATGTCGATGTTACAAGCAAACAAGTTTCGAGGTCATGAGAAAGACAACCCGCACTATCACATAAGGAATTTCAATCGTCTCACCACAACAAGCAAGTTTAAGGATGTTCCACATGACGCCATTAAGATGATGTTGTTTCCATACTCGTTGGATGGACCCGTAAAAATTTGGCTCGAGAAAGAACCGCCAAATTTGATTTTGACATGGGGTTATCTCGTTTCTAAGTTTGTGAACCAATTTTTTCCACCATCTAAAACAACACATTTGAAAAATGAGATTTCAAGGTTTACACAACGTAATAATGAAAGTTTTTCAATGGCATGGGAACAATTTAAAGAAATGTTACATGAATGTCCACACCATGATTTTTCGGAATTGCATCAAATTGATACTTTTTATAATGGGCTTAACGATCATGAACGAGATTATTTGAATGCCGCCGTGGGTGGTAATTTTTTGTGCAAAACGACCGATGAAGCTTTAAAGATTATCGAGAATAGATCTAAGGTTTATAACCCTCGTAACACACCGAGTGTTACCAATATGGGTCCATCGTCATCGTCATCGTCTCGTAACATTAATGCCTTTCATGATGAAGCTAATGAGGAAAATCGGTTTTTCGATAGATTTTCGACGCTTATGACGCACTGGAAAGCACAAGATGCTTTGAATTCTGCATCAGTTAAAGCGGTTGAAAAGAGTTGTTTATCTTGTGGTGGAACTCATGATCTTTCCGAGTGCATTACCGCCGGTGGTAACACTTCGAGTGCTTACATAGCAACGGGAACTTACAACCAAAACGGCCAAGGTTCCCGCCCAAATCAAGCTTCCCAAAATCAAAATGCTAACAACTATCGAAACAACAATCAAAATGGTGGTTATCAAGGCAATTCACGTAACTACAACAAAGGGAATTATCAAAGTGGGAATGGGCAAGTTCAAAATCAAAACCAAAACCGTGATTTTCAAAAAACTACACAAGGTTTTCAAAATTCTGACACTAAAAATCTTAATGGAGAATTTTTGGATTATGCAAAAGCAAAGGATGCTAAGTTTGATAACATGTAACGTAAGATGATTAGCTTAAGATCCGAGTTAAAAAACGAGCTTAAAAACGAACTTGCTAATGAATTGAAAACTCATGCTAATAAAATGGAAGGAAACGTTCAACGTCTTCAAAAAAATCAACAAAAAATGGAACAAGGTCAACATGAGATTAAGCAAGAGTTGTTAAAAGCGGATTTAAGGCAATCAAAATTTGAAGATCGAATGGCAAAAATGTTTGAAGCAATCATGTGTAAACCCTCCTCCTCGGGTGGTCTTCCTAGCGATACGATTGCAAACCCAAAGGGAGAAATGAAGGTTATTACTACTCGTAGTGGTAAAACTTTTAAGGAACCAATCTCTCGTCCTAGTAGTTCTACGGAGAAGGAAATCGAGAAAGAGCCCGAGGTGATGGTCGAAAAGGAGCATATCACAAGCCCACGAAGTACCGCTCATACCACACCTACGGTTGAACCAATAGAAATTGTGGAACCCGAGATTCCAAGGCCGTTACCTATGCCCCAACCCACACCACCCTTACCTTACCCATCAAGACGAAACAAGAAAAAGGCACAAGAATGGAATAATTATCAATTTGAGCTTTTTATGAAAATGTTTCGTGATTTTCACTTTTATATAAGTTTTGCCGACGCTTTAATCATGATGCCTCGATTTGCCGCAAACTTCAAAAGTATGTTGATTAACAAAGAGAAGTTACAACAATCGTCTAGTTGTTCATCGGTTTTTCTTAGCCGCATACCCCAAGAAGTCGGTGATCCCGATAAATTTTTGATTCCATGTGCAATTCAAGATATGGAGGAATGCTACGCCTTGGCAGATCTTGATGCTAGTATTAATTTAATGCCTCTTGAGATATTCAAATCGCTATCACTTCCGGCTCTTACGCCTTCGAACATGTCTATCGAGATGGCCGATCATTCTACGATTTTAGCATGTGGAGTAGCCGAGGACGTTTTCGTAAAAGTTGGAAAGTTTTACTATCCCGTGGACTTTATCGTTGTAGACATTCCTACGGATCCTAAAGTTCCTCTCATTTTGGGTCGTTCATTTTTGGATACATCGAGAGCACTTATTGATGTTCATGCTAGAAAAATCACCCTACGTTTCAATGAGGTAGAACTTGTCATCAATGCAACTCAAAACTCCAAGATTTCTCATGTCTATTCTATTGCAACTTTAAACCATAGTTATTCAACCAATATCGTTTCCAAGGAATTTTCACAAAGAGTTTTAGGAATTGTCAACAAAAACGATTTACCATTTCCTCCGCCGATGGAGGTTATGAGTGTTAAACCTACAAACAAGGAACCATCAATACTTGAATTGAAAAATATTTCGCCTCACCTCGAACATTCATTTTTGAAAAGTGTTGATAAGTTGCCGGTTCTTACGAAAGATCTTTCGGATGACGAATATGTTGACCCGATGGGGAGGTTTTCTTTATTGATAAACGTTTTGAGAACTTACCACCGCCAAAACGCAACTTAAATGTGAGAATTTTTAGTGTACCTAATATCGTTTTAGAAACACCAAATGTTATCGACATAATCAAAACGGGTTTCATAAGGAGAGTTTAAAAGATAAAAAAGGAAAAGATTTTAAAGTCGATTTAAAAGATTTTTCTACAAATCTAACTCCGTCATCACCACGTGTTTTGAGTACTACAAGCTCGTATACTCCTTTTGACGATGCTTTGTGTGGTTTTAGTATGGGGTAAACCCGTTATGTTCCCTCACCTTTCTCCACCGAGGACGAGATCTTCGATCCCGGAATTTTATGTAAAAGGAAATCTCGGTCTTCCACCGATGCAATAAATGGAAACTATATCTATTTGCTTGGTGCGAGTCTACCTCGAGTAGCTAAAAAATTTGTCTTACCAATTGTCCCACCCTTCTACTTCTCATCTCTTTTCTTCAAACTCTTTGAGTTTTTGGCACGTGTTGAAGTGGCGTTGGTTTGTTTATCCAGTGAAAACGAGGACGCCATCTTCGATCCCGGTATTTTGCATCATCAAAGGACTTAGTCCTTATTACCGGTTGCTTTTTGGGCCTTGTTTATCATGTAAGCCCCACCAAAAATTGACCATACCAAGATTTTCCCTAAATGATCACATTTAGAGGGGATCGAGTCGAGCTCATGACTCGGTAATCAAAAATGAGGTGCCTCGTGGGGGAGATCCCATGCTTATCTATTATATATATTATCACTTTCTAATGTAGTTAATGAGATGGGATTTGTGCCCTTCCAAGTCGTTGTCTCGTGGTTGTTTGTGAATGTGTTTTCTAGATCATCATCATTGCCACGATTGAAAACTCTCGTGTTCATTTACGTGAGCCTCGATCGTTTCCTTGAAGAGTTTTTCACGAATCCATGACATATCCTTTATTGTTCTAACAATGATCTTTTAGCATAATTCATAAACGGCTTTAGATATATTGTTGATCACCCTTTCCATGTTAGATCCTAAGCATTCGACTCTTCGTCTCTAGTATGGGGGTGCTCCACCTTTAGACTCGAAACATTGAGGACAATGTTTAATTTTAGTATGGGGGTGAATATATAATTGCCTTGCTACGCCCTCACGTTTTCCAACTTTCAACGTTTTGTTTTGTTTTGTAGCAAATAAGGCTAAAAATGGCAAATTTTAAATTTTTTCTTAGTTTTCATAAGTTTTTTTAACACACGAATGTGTATGATCTGTTGGGTAGAATAAGAGTTAATTTTTGACTTGATGGGCATTTAGAGCCCTTTACATTCCTTAACCCGCTCGAATCAAGTTTTGCTAGAATTTTATATAGGGAACTTTAAAACGCGAAAGTCTTAGCTCATTCGGGTTAAGAACAAGAACTTTTCATAAGTTCCTATAATTGATCCTAGAAAGTCACTTATCAAGGGAACTTCAAAATGCACTCTCTAAACTTGAAAAAGTCCAAGAAAGTGCAAGATCCTTGTAAAACCCTCATGCTTTTACCATGAATAGTGCCCTTTAGATCGTACGTACAAGATTAGAACTTTCCTTTTATAGCATGTTTACGTCACGTATAAGAATTTTAAGTATTACGTACGTGTTAGAAAACGATAAGTATTTATTACGTATGAACACACGGTAATTATTTAAATAATAATTACAATCACGAACATACGATCATGAAATCATGAACGTAATTTAATCACGAGTTAATATTAGTTACGTATATATATTTATTGAGAACACAAATAAATATATTAAGTCATGATTAATAATTAATTAGAATACGTAAAACACGAACACGATAAGACACGAACACACACTATAATATTTAGACTCGAGAAAAGTACGGGTTACCCCATGTGGGGCCCCTACCCGCGGCATACATAGAAGCATGGGCTTAGCCCATGCAAAATTTACTAACAAGGGGTTAAGGGGTAAAACTTGTGTCATTAGTCACAAAATCAAGAAATAACAAAAAACCTAAATCTTTTCTTCTTCCTTCTCTCCTTTGGCCGCTGGATATACTACACCAAAAGGGGTGTTCGGGTTGATTTTGATCTTGAAAATTGTGCAAGTATTCGTGTGTGTTCATCCTTAATTGATCCACGTATTCGGTATAACTTCTTAACCCTTTTCTTTTATGTTTTGATTTGATGAGTCACATAAAATCATGGTGTTTTTAATTAAACTAATTAAAAACAATTATTCTAAACATGTTAAGGATTATGGGTTAAATCAAACAAGGGTTTTTAGGGGTGTTTTGTGTTGGCCGACGCCTAACCGAGCCCCATGGGGGTCTCAGCTTGGCTTATTACCCACCACCGAGACCATATGGTCTCGGTATGGTGGTGTTGATGTCACGACAGTAGCAAGCAAGGGGGAACCCCGACCTTGGTTTGGGGTATGGTGTTGTTACGGGTCTGGTTCATGGTTTCTAGTCACGGGTCCGGTTCATCGATTATTTTTAAGGTTTGTGATTTTACTAGTTATGTTTTAAAATTAAATTAATAAAACATGACATGATTAATTTAATGTACATGACTTAGGTTATAAATTAAATTATTAGATCATGAATTTTAACCTAAGTATTTATATTTTATTAGACTTTATAATTAATTAATTATTAAAAACCATGACTATAATTAATTAATTAACATGACTTAGGTTATATTATTAATAGTTAATAATACATGTTTTAACCTTAGTATTTTACCTTTATTTAATTAAAAACATGATATATTTAATTAAATACTTTTAACCTATAGTTTATTTAATTTACATGAAATAATTAATAAACTATACTTTATAACTACATGACTTAAAATAATAATCAGAAAACACTTAAGCTTATATAATTAGCTTATTTATCCAGCTTATATCTATTTATGGAAACTTTCTATTTTTAAAAACTTATTTAATTAAGGCAGCTAATCTATTTATGGGAACTTTCTAATTTTAGAAACTTATCTATTTTAAGCAGTAATTCTATTTTTGGAAACTTTCTATTTTTGGAAACTTTCTAATTTTGGAAACATTCTAATTTTGGTAACTTTCTATTTTTGGAAACTTTCTATTTTAGGAAACATGCTATTTTTAGAAAGTTACTTATTATTAGACAACAAGTATAATAATACATGAAATACAAGTAATACTTAATCATAATAGACAGAATATAAGATAGACACAATATAAAGCTTAAAACAGTAAAACATGACATGAACGTATAAAATAAGCTAAGACATGATATAAAACCAGTTACGTATTTAGTAATCAGATACGTATACACGTATGTATTTATGTAGCATTAGTGATACCGAAGTAGGACTGTCTTCCGTCCGTCTTCTTCGTTCACTGGACATAAGGTACGGATTCCCGTCCTTTCAGTATGGACATTCTTTCCTTATTATGATTCCCAGTATGTAGCCAACTGTTTTCCCATAGTATAAGTTTATATGTTTGATTGCTTATGTTTAATTAGAATACCTAAAGCCATATATATGCATGACCAGTTTCACCTCGTTATGGAGGTACCATAACCATAACACTAGAGGCACTGGTGTTATGACTTCCCCACAGCGGAGTGATTGCTCGTGGCGTCCCTTCAGCTTTTGGCCATATTATTATATTTATCAGGTGGGGCATATGGGTGCATCCTAGTTACATGTTTTTCAGCAGATTACTCAGTGTGAATGTGGTGTGTGCCTTGAATCCTTCACAAGGAGCTGATCCCTCCTACCCAAAACCAGTATATTAAATTAGAGGTAGCCCCTCTAATTTGCATGATGAGGTCACCCTTCCAAGTATTCATGCACGATGGATTTTCATGACCTATATTGGCTAATGGTAAAATATGTTACGCGGTTTTTACAAGATAAACATAAGGCTTTTCAAACTATAAAACCAGTTTTATTAAGACTTAACCGGGTTATTCGGGACTTAGTTTCTTCCGCTGTTATATGCTTATATGCTTATATTATTCATGCTTTATTGTACATCCGTGCACTGAGCGTATTGCTCAGCCGTTTTCCTTTTCATGTTCCCAAAACGGTAGGTACTCAGGGACGCTCGTAGACTTTAAGCGTACGTGCATATGGACTGGAAGCTTTCTAGCCTTTCTTTACTTTATGCATTATCTATACTTTGATACTCTTTCCATGGACATTATTTAGTCCTTTCATTTACAGTACTTATTTTTGTGTGTGATGAGCTTTACTTTTGGACTACCGATGTTTGATCCCGGTATTTCCTTTTATGGTCATGTAATGTTTTAGACAGTTATCCTTGTATGCTTTGATGACACGCCATAATTACGTGTGACATTCCATTTATCAAAATGAGGTATTACAATTATGGTATCAGAGACAAGGCTTCGACCTGTAGGCTCTCAAAAGAAGCAAGATTCGATAGAAGCAAGGTGCGATGCTATAACTGCCAGCAACAGGGTCACTTTGCAAGGGAGTGCCCTAGCAAGAATGATCAGGAGAAGAGCAGGTACTCCGCTTTCAAGGTTCAGGAGATAAAAGATGACAGGAAGGCATTGGTATCTGTTGACTCTATGGTCAACTGGAATGATCATCAGGCTTCTACTCTGGAGTCAGCTGAGTCCTCGACTGACGTGTTTGCAATGATTGCTGGGAATCTCTCTGATGCAGAAGAAGCAGACGAGTTTGCTCTCATGGGCATCTCACCTCAGGTACAACATTGTCCTCTTGGTTGTCATGATAAATACTCAGAATTGTTGTCCCAATTTAATGAAGTAAATGATCAAAATGATAAGTATTTTTTAGAGGTTCAAGCCTATAAGGCTTCATTAAACACATTGGAACAACAAAAGAGGTGGTTACAAGATACACAACATGCGTATGAGGATAAAATCAGGATACTAAGCATTGATTTAGAAAACACTACAAATATGCTTAAATATACAGAAACTGAAAGAGATGCTAGTATCAAAGAAAAAGAGGAGATGCAAGCTAAATTAGATGCTACAATGCTAAGATTTGACAAATGGCAAAAGGCACCTAAAAATCTTTCGAAATTAATTGATAGTAGCATGTCTGGCAGAACTAAAAGAGGCTTAGGATTTGAAAAATATATTGATTCAGAAGATGTATTTGATTTATCTTTCTCAAGTGTCTTTGATGTCGACAAAGAGGATGAGGGCAAACCTAGTTACAATAGGTTTAAACCAGCAGCAGAAATGCATGCTGTCCCTCCTCCTCTTACTGGAACTTTTATGCCCACCACATGGCATAATGACTCGGATGGATCACAGATGCTTGAGTCCCCAACAAGTTCTACTAATAATAATGACTTTGTCTCATGTACTTACAGTGACAAAGCCGGTGACTCTGCATCTAGTGGTTCAAGTGAAGAGTCAAGACCTACAAGTTCCAAGTTGAATGAACATGCTGCTACTGGTGCTAGGAAGTGTGAAGAAAAAGTTGCTGTCAAGTCAAGTGTGTCTGGTCCTTGTTTATTGAGTCCTAGGATGAATGTTTTTCCTAGAAATGTGTGTAATAAAGTAGGCAGTATGAAACAATCTCATTCTAATAAAAGGTCTTTCAAAACATGTTTTGTTTGTGGCAGTGCCTTTCATTTAATTAAAGATTGTGATTATTATGACACACATGCATCTGTTAATCATGCTTTTCCTGCTCCTGGTCCACCAGGAGCTGCTTCATATACTTCTAGAAGACTTAATCCTAGTGCTCCAACGTTTAATACTTCTAGAGTATCCTCTCCTTTCGCGTCTGATTATTGGAGAGATAGTGGATTCCAAACAACCAGTAATTATTTTCAAAATTTTAATCCAATCTATCCACATAATTTAGACCACACGTATTTTGGTTTGGGAAATTTGGGAACTGCTGTTAAGCCCTCGGCAGGTTGTTCTTGGTTAAATAATAATACCCATATGATGCATAGGCAACCAAGGAACAACGGTGGATCTCATCAATCTTCTTGGCACTCTTCTAATGATCCACAAGGCAGGCTCAAACCTGAAAAGGTTTGGGTCCCCTTAAGACACTAACTTTTGCATTTTTATTATCTTGTTGTTGTAGGTTACTCCATTCCAGGATCCTAGTCTAGGTATTGTTGATAGTGGTTGCTCCAGGAGCATGACTGGCAATAAGAGTCTTCTCTCTAACTTTCTACCATTTCATGGTGGCAAGGTCTATTTTGGTGGGGGTGAAGGCAGAATCACTGGAAAAGGAACGATAAAGACTCCAAATCTAAATTTTAAGCAGGTCTACTATGTGGAAGCACTTCAACACTTCAACTTGATATCGGTCTCTCAGATTTGTGACAAGAAGCAGTTTGTTCTCTTCACCGATACTGATGCACTTGTGCTTTCCAAAGACTTTCAGCTTCCGGATGACTCACAAGTTTTACTCAGAATCCCTAGAAGACACAATCTCTATAGCATCAAGTTGAATGAAGTCAACCCTACTGGTCAACTAGCATGTCTGGTTGCAAAAGCCTCAGAAGATGAAGCCACTAAATGGCACCGAAGGATGGGGCATGTGAACTTCAAGACCATTCACAAACTTGCAAATCTGAATCTGGTCTCTGGTTTACCTCCCAAGACGTTTCGAAATGATATACATTGTATTGCCTGCAGCAAAGGCAAACAGCACAAAGCATCCTTCAAGGCCATTACTGCTCTAAGTCTTATTACTGAACCATTGCAGCTTCTACACATGGACTTATTTGGTCCTACTTCCATCAGGAGCATTGACCACAAGCAATTCTGTTTGGTGGTAACTGATGGTTATAGCAGGTTTACGTGGGTGTTCTTCATGGCTGCCAAAAGTGAGACCTACTCAATTCTTAGAGATTTTCTTACCTTGATAGAGAATCAGTTGTCCAAGAAAGTTAAAGGTATTCGTCGCGACAATGGAACCGAGTTTAAAAATAAAGACCTCATCGCACTTTGCAATGCTAAGGGCATCAAAAGAGATTATAGTGCTGCTAGGACTCCTCAACAGAATGGTGTGGCAGAAAGAAAGAACAGGACACTAATAGAAGCAGCAAGAACTATGCTTGCCGATTCTAAGCTTCCAACCATGTTCTGGACAGAAGCTGTTAATGCTGCAAGTTATGCTTTGAATAGGGTTTCTATTACCAATCCTCACAAGAAGACTCCTTATGAGCTGCTCACGGGCAAAGTTCCAAATATTGCTCATTTGAAGCCTTTTGGGTGTCCAGTCACCATTCTGAATACTAGTGACTATTTGGGGAAGTTTGATGGCAAGGCAGATGAAGGATACATTGTGGGATATTCAGCTCATTCTCGGGCGTATCGTGTCTACAATCTTCAAGCCAAACGGATCATTGAAACTACTAATCTCAGGTATTTTGAGGAGAAGTCAAACATCCAAGGCAAAGGTCCAGAATGGTATTTTGATCTTGATTATCTTAGTGATTCGTTAGGATATTTTCGTTTCAAAACTAACCATGATGCAGGACCACAAGTGTTTGCAACTTCTAGTACTGGTGTTCCTTCTAGTCTTTCTGATTCAGATGATGAGGATGACATTTTTGTGGTTCCATCCTATTCCACCACGGTTTCTCCTACTCCTCCTAGTGATGCAACTCCATTGGATGTACAGGATTCCCAAGCAGCTCTTGACACTCTTCTCAAATAGCAACAAGAAGCTACTAAAGCAGCTGCTCAAGGTAGTTTTGAGTTTCCCTTGGTTGAGCCTACTGACAAAGCTGCTCCTGGTACTCCAGCTTCTGCTCCTAGTGCTAGCTTATCACCTACTGGTACTCCAGCTTCTGCTCCTAGTGCTAGCTTATCACCTACTGGTACTCCGGCTAGTGAGTCTGCTTCCAATACTCGCTTCTCTAGTCCTTCTGATTTGGGGAACCATGAAAAGAAGTCTTCTACCAAGCTGGATGATATTCATAAACAACTGGTAGATGGGATTTTCCAAAATGCTTCTTATGATGCTGACTTTGTTGGTGATCTCAATAACTTGGCACCAGAAGTGGAGGTTTCTTCCAATCCAGTCTTGCAGTCACATAAAGATCATCCTACCACTCAAATTATTGGAGATCCTGGTTCTACCGTCACGACACGCAGAATGTAGCAGAAGGCCTCGTCTGATCATCATGCTCTTGTGGGCTATATTGAGGATCAAAAGCGTCATAATCATACGGAATTTCAACACTGTTTGTTTGCTTGTTTTCTTTCACAGGTGGAACCTAGGTCTGTTTCTCATGCTCTTGAGGATCAAAGTTGGGTGGAGGCTATGCAGGAGGAAATGCAGCGATTCTTGTTTCAGAATGTTTGGGTTCTGGTTGATTTACCAGATGGAAAGTCAGCTATCAATACCAAATGGATTCTCAAAAACAAGAAGGATGCACGGGGAATTGTCGTCAGGAATAAAGCTAGGCTTGTCGCACAAGGACACACTCAAATTGAGGGCATTGACTATACTGAAGTCTTTGCGCCGGTTGCAAGGATCGAGGCCATTCGTCTGTTTTTGGCCTTTGCTTCTTATGTTGGCTTTACGGTGTTCCAGATGGATGTCAAGAGTGCATTTCTCTATGGCAAGATTGACGAGGAAGTGTATGTTACTCAACCTATGGGGTTTGTAGATCCACTTCATCCCAAGAAAGTCTACAAGGTGGTCAAGGCTCTTTATGGGTTACATCAGGCTCCTAGAGCTTGGTATGAGCGTCTTTCAACTTTCTTGTTAAAGAATGGCTATAGAAGAGGTACTATTGACAAAACACTATTTCTTCGGCGGAATTCCAAGGATATTATCCTTGTTCAGGTTTATGTGGACGACATTATCTTTGGTTCTACAAGGAAGGAGTGGTGTGATGAGTTTGAACACTTGATGAAAGGCGAATTTCAGATGAGTGCAATGGGTGAACTGTCATTCTTCCTTGGTCTTCAGGTCAAGCAACAATCGGATGGGATTTTCATCAGTCAAGATCAATATGTCCATGAGATTCTTCAGAAGTTTGACATGGATCCTCTTAGACCAGCAGCAACTCCTTATGAAGTTGCTAAAATCAAACTTAAGAATGAGCCAGACCCCCCGGTAAATGTTCACATGTACAGGTCTATGATTGGCTCCCTCATGTATTTGACTGCATCACGTCCGGACATTATGTTTGCAGTAAGTGCTTGTTCTAGACACCAGGTGACTCCAACAGTTTCGAACTTAAATGCAGTGAAGAAGATTTTCAAGTATATCAAGGCTCAACCTAAATTGGGTCTATGGTATCCTAGAGAATCTCCTTTTGTTCTAGAAGCCTATAGTGATAGTGACTATGCTGGTGCTAATAATGATAGGAAGTCTACTACTGGTGGTTGTCAATTTTTGGGTCGTCGACTTATTTCATGGCAATGTAAGAAACAGACAATCGTAGCTACTTCTTCAACAGAAGCTGAATACGTTGCTGCTGCTAGTTGTTATGGACAAGTTTTGTGGATCCAAAATCAGATGTTGGATTATGGTTTCAATTTTATGAATACCAAAATTTTTATTGACAATCAAAGCATTATTTGCATTGTGAAGAATCCTGTATTTCATCAGTGGATGAAGCATATTGAGATTCGGCATCATTTTATACGAGATGCCAATGAGAAGAAGCTGATACAGGTTCTTAAAGTTCATACGGATGACAATGTTGCTGATTTGCTGACTAAAGCTTTTGATGGTCCTTGGTTTAACCACTTGGTGGTTCATATTGGGATGGTCAATCCTTGAGGTCTAGGATTGAGGGGAGGCAAAGCCTAAGGGGAGGCTTTGTGTACATATTAGGTCAGACTAACGTATTGATAGTATTTAACAACATAGTTTCTTGGTTCTGATGGTGTGTGGTGCTTATGATGGAGGATTTTTGCTCTCTACTGGTGGATATGGCCTTACATGACTGGCTTCTGGTCCTCTTTGGTCAGCTTCTAGTTATAATTGGTTGGCTTCTGGTGGTTTAAAATCCTTCCATGTCAAGTGGTGTTTGGCTCCTGGTACTGGTCTGGCATACTGTTCAATCCTTTTGTCCTTTGTTAATCACGTTTTGCTCCTGGTCTGACCATTGTGTGCTTTGACTTTTGGTCAACGCTCCCAATCCTGGTATTTACAAGTTTGAATTAAACATGTTAATTGGGAGTTGGTTATTATGTTAAAAAGGGCAAGTGGTTACTATGCAATTATGGTTTAATTTGAAAGGGCAACCCCCTATTAATAGGGGTCAGAACAGTTACCACTTTCTTTATATATTGTCAAAATACACCCTTGACTCACTCATTACAATTAACACACACACAAAACCGCTTCTACTCTCTACACCCTAATCTCAATCCTTCTTCCTTCCATTAATCAAGATCCATGGCTGCTCTTGCTTATCAACCTGCTCACAACCGAGTTGCTTATCTGGGTGATGGTCCCCATCGTGAACATTTTGCTGACATCCTGGATTACATTGAAGCATCCGACCTAAGGTTTGCATTTACTATATGTCCCACCATATATGATAGTGTGATTAGATAATTTTGGGCGTCTGCTCAACTTGTGAATGTGGCTGGTCGTCCACGTGCACTCCATGCTACCATCGATGGACGTGCATATGTGGTGACTGAGGCTTCTATACGCTCTTCTCTTCATCTTCAGGATGAGGGTGGTGTTGAATCCATCCCCAATGTTGAAGTATTGGAGGGGATGGCTGCTTTAGGATATGAACATGGGGGGAAGTTTAACTTCCAGAAAAATAGGTTTTCCCCCTAATGGAAGCTTCTGGTCTACTTTTTAATCCATTGTATGAGCCCCAAGTCTGGGAGTTGGGATGCTTTCCCTACTCCTTTGGCTACTGGTCTTATCTGCTTAGCCCAGGGTCGAGTTTTTAACTTTTCTCATTATATATTTGAGGGGATGGTTAGTAATTTGTCTAATGCTGGTTCGAGAAAGAAGTTTCTTATGTACCCTAGGTTTCTTCAGCAAATCCTTGTTTGCATTCCACGTGATAGGACTGAGCATGTGCCGTCTAAACTTACAGCTAAAGTGTATTACAATATGGTCAATGGGTTTACTGGGAATTGGAGGCCCCTGACTGAAGCCATGTTGGGATTGGCTCAGGGTCCTATGGGTAAGGAGGAGGAGGCTCCTGAGTTTGTTGTGATAGATGATGACCCCATGGAGGAGGAGGCTCCTACTGTTGGTGCCACTCCTGTGGTAGAGGAGGAGCTAGTTGAGGAGGTGGTGGTTGAAAAACCATCTCCTACCAAGGCTGGTCCTTCCTCAGTCCCACAAAGGTATCCATTTGTGGAGACTCCACCTCCTAGTCCTGCCCCACACTCGACTGATAAACCGTTTGATGCTAGTACTCCACAGGTTGACCCACATGTTGCTTCGGGCTCCAATGATGCTTTCCCTGATCCAAGTTCTCTTGGTGGGCAGGCGGAGGAGCCTACTACACTGATATCTTTGCTTGATCTTATGCGCAGGTACCATGAGCGGATGATTTGTTTGGAAGCTGATTTAAACCAACATCGGAAGCTTACAAGGGAGTTTGTTCTTCCTCTGGCTGATCGCATCAAGGCGTTGGAAACTCAACAACGTTGTCGCAAGAAGCATGTGGTCCATTCAGATTCTGATGAAGAGGGTGCGGAGAATGTTGAGGATGGCTTGACGTTGTTGGCAAAGGCTGCCTTTGCTGATAAAGTTTATGATGATTTGCCGGTTCCTCCAACGTCCTCCAGTGTTCCTTCTCCTGGTGCTATTCCCCCTTCTATGGGTGGTGATTCTGATCTTGCTGATGGTTCTACTGCTGGTCCCTCTCATGATTCGAAGGGCAAGGCCCCAATGACTGATGCTCCTTCCCCATCTCGCAAGCGTACCCGTCGCCAGATTGAAGAGGAAAGGCTTGGTGAGGAGGCTGCTCGTCGGGTTCAAGCTGAGATTGATGAAGCTGATAGGGCTGCTGAGGAAGAGCTTCGAGGGCGCAGGCGTACACAAATTCAGCATGATGCCATGCATTGGAGTGATAGTGAATGGATGCAAGTGTTGACTGTTCTCACTCGGGATTATGCTCAGTTTAAGGATCTTTTGGGTGACGATGTTGATGAACACAATTGTATACCCAAGGCTATGGTATTGATGCGTAAGCATCAGTTGGCTCTTGCTGCAGAACTTAGGAAACAGAGAAAGAACAGACCGTTATCTCGGGCTGAGGAGCGCCAGCAGATGCAACGTTATGTGAAATTTCAGTCTGCTGCTCATTTTAATGCTCCTTGGACGTGGGCACGGGTGCGGGCTTTGACTTTTGATGAGCTAAAGGCCCTTTATGAAAAGATGGTTAAGCGTCAAAGTCAACCTATTCCGGAAAGATTTTTTACCATCCTCGTGGTGTGACTTCTTCTATGCCTGCTGCTTCTACTGGTCCTTCGTCTGCACCCACTCCTGGTTCTGCTGCTAGTCCTTCTGGTTTTGTTGCTACTTCTGTTGGTCCTTCTACTTCACCTTTGGTTGCTCCTATGGGTTCTCCTGCTGGTCCTACTACCACCACCACACATGTTCCTGCAAGCACCTTTGTTACCACCACCATACCTACTACATCTGATGTGCCATCTCCTTCACCACCAGTTCCTGGAACTCAACCTAATCCTACTTCTGATGCAGCTCCTAGTGGTCCATTGGGTGGACACATTCATGAGTCTACTTCTACTGCTTCCCCTGCTGCTGCTGAGGTTACGGTAAAGGTTGAATCCACACCTTCTGATCCCACACCTAGACGTTCCCTTCGTCAGAAACAGGCTCGTCGTATTCGCCATGGTAAGACAGTTCCTTTTGAGAAGCGAGATCCTGAGAAATTAATTGATGCAGCTTCTGACAGCGATTCTGACTTACCCTTGGGCAATGGGAGCATTACTGGTTATACGGTTGAGCGTTCTACAACACTTCCTGGTGGCGTATCCCATCAGATTACTTTGAGTGATGGGTCTGTGCGATTGGCAACGGGTTTGCAGGGTGTGTTGTCTTGGGCTGACCGTATGGATCTTATGGCGTTATATGGACTTGTTGATTCTAGTATGCCGTTTCACCCAATGGCTGTGTCTTCCTGGCCTGGTCTCCGTATCTGGGCTGATCTCAAGCTAATGTTGGATGCTCCTCCTAATGCTCCTGTTTCGGGCATATGGAAGGATCAAATGCAATGGGAGATTCTGCGCTGGAAGCTATATGCTGGATGTGGAGTTCATGTGTTGGGATTAGAGTCTGGTCATATGGTGTTTATGCTAACGGCTGTGGAGTATCCTTTGACTATTTCTTCGATGGAGGCGATGTTAGCGAGTCACTTGCAAATTTCTACTGCTCCATCTGGAAATGAGTCATCTATGGCAACGACATTGGTAGAAGGTATTCAGGCAAGGTTGATAGCAGATAAGAAGGCTGCTTCTGGTATGTAAGGTGATTGGGTTGTAAGTGTTTATGCTTTGTATTTTTGATTATTTGTTCTTATTTTCATTCTTTTCACCAATATGTACCGTGATTGGTGAACTTCATTCTTTAGAGTTAATAAAAAAAAATTATTCTTTTTATATAATATTTGCTTATACTTTAAACACAGTTTAGATTTTATACTTGTACATAATATCCCTTGGCTGCTTCACAATGTGGTTTCTGGTTACTGCTTTCCGATTTTCCTGGTACTTGGTTTCACTTGGTGTTGGACGTGGTCCACACAACAAATGGTCCTCAACTCACCATGTCTCACCGACAAGAAAGAGTTGATTCACCTTGAGGGTACGGCTCCTGGTGTGATTCTCAAATCCATTGATGGTTGCCAGGTTACCCAAAACTGGATGGTTTTCACTTGCCATAGTCTTGGACTGAAAAGTGGCTAATCCAAGGGGGTACGGCTCTTGGTAAAGATCTTATCAAATCCGTTGATAGCTGTAATAGCTTGCTTAAAGCTATAGGGTGTTCAACTCACCGATGCTTCATTGCTAAGAGTTGGCGAGTCCAGAGGGGTACGGCTTCTGGTAAAGACGCATCAAATCCGTTGACGGCTGTGATGGTTTGCCTAAAATTATCAGGGTACTCCCACTCACCATTGATTCACGTTCTAAGAGTTGGGCTGGGTTCTAGTCTCCCAGGGTGATGCTTATTCCACCAGAATGACTAGCTAGCCCAAGAGCGAGCAGCTACTTGGTAAAGGCTCATCAAATCTGCTCATGTTGCTGAATAGATTCAACACGATGCTGATTTGTTACAAGCTTTGGAGAAGCTTCTAGTGTTTCATGTTGTGGCGGTTACTCTGATTCTTATCTTGTTGATGCTGTTATTTGTTTTGCTGATACAATCCTCGGGCTTTCTTTGCACGTTTTCCAGGAAACTTGAACTCAACAGGTCAAATTCAAGTTTAGGGGAGGATTGTTAGGACCATTGTAATAGTTATATGTAATAGGTAGACTAGGAGGTATGTAGTTCCTCCTGGTCCTAGTAGTAGTAGGAGCAAGTCCTGCTCCTGGTCCTAGTCGAAGTCAAACTTTATTATTTACTTAATATTCTGTTAGGATATGCATGAGATATGTTAGGAAAAGATATGCATATCAGTTTTACACGTTTTCTTTAATGATGTATTAGGGTTTCCTTGTAGTATAAAAGGAACCTTAGGCAGAAGGGTTAGACACACCTTCACCAAACGTAGTTCTAGTGATTATTAATATTAGAAATCCTTAGAAAGGATCAAGTCTTTAGAGTTATTCTGTTCTTCTTAATTATATTTATATTCTACATTCATATTGTGTATAGAGTCTCTTTGTGATTTGACTTGTGATTACAGAAGTCATTCACCGGTCCTGACAGGCTGCAAGATCTACATCTAGTAGACCCAACAACCTGTGATTAGTGGGTAGTCACTATGGTCTTCCTAGAACTGACAGTCGGTTTTCATGCATTCATCGTTTTCATGCATACATATATATGTCATTGTCACAGGTTTATGACTAAGTAATGGTTGGTACAGGACTGGCCCTATTTAGTCGCATGTGTTTTATCGAAACTTTTAAATTTGGGACCGACCCATAGGCGTTCCCACGCCATGTCTTTATTTTGGGTGAACTGACCATAGGCGTTCACTCTCGAGCATACAAAAGTTTTCATAAAACTGCATCATGCATTCATGTACAAATTTTCTGCATAAAATTTTTCTCTTGATTTATTGGTATAAATTTTTTTTCATATATATATATTTTATGTTTTGATCTGTTTAATCATGTATTTTATGTTATACTGTCAGATGGTTCTCACACGCGAGCAGGAACAACTCAATGCGGCAATCCAAGCTGCAATGCAAGCTTTGCTTCCTCAACTGAGGAATGACATCAGGGCCGAGGTTCAGGCTGCCAACAATCAACAGCAAAACCAAGCACCTCCTCCTCTTCCTCCTCCTCCAGTGGCATTGGAAATATAGCTGGAGAGATTCAACAAGCTCCGTCCTTGAGCTTTTAAGAGAACAGATAGCCCCAGTGAACTGAAAGCTGGTTGGCTCACATCGAGAAGATCTTCGATGCTGTGGGTTGTGACCCCGTGTTCAAGGCGAGGTTGGCATGTTACCGGTTCGAAGGCGATGTGTTAAATTGGTGGTTAGCATTGAAGCAGTCTGAGGGAGGTGATAATTGGGTGGCTGGTTTGACATGGGCTCAGTTCAGAGATAGCGTGATGGAGCAGTTCTTTCCCAAGGCTGAGCAAGACAAGCTTAAGAGGGAGTACCATGGGATCCAACAGAGAGCTGGGGAGAATAGCAACGAGTTCATGCATCGCTTTCTTCGTTTAGCTGGTTTCCTTGGTGCAGCGGTAGGTACTCCGGAAGAGCAGGCACACAACTTTACGTGGGCTCTTCGCACATCGGTCACAAACAATCTGGTATGTGCTACGTTCAACACGGTAGCACAAGTGGCCGATGCGGCACGTAAGCTGAAGATGCTGCATGAGAGAGATGAGTTCGGGGAAGCTGAGAAACCCGACAAGAGGCAGAAAACTGGGGACCGGTCTCAGCCGGCTACTCAGCAGCAGCCTAATCAGCCCAAGGGAAACGGTCAGACTAACGACCGTTCTGCTATGGATAGGCGTGGCGGTAATGATAATTACTGTAACAACGCTGGACATGTTGGGAATAAAATATAGCCAGTACACTTGAACGCTGACAAGAAGAAAACAAGCGTTGATAAGAAGAAAACAAGCGTTGACAGATCAAGCGTTATCAGGAAGAAGTCAAGCGTTGATAGGATGAAGTCAAGCACTGATAGAAAGATATGGTCTACGCGTATTATGTTTCTAGTTTGTTTCTAGTAAAGATAGGATCAACAATGTATTTTCTATAATTATCTTTACCTAGAATAGTTGATACATAGACTCTTGTACAACGCTTCTTATGTGTATAAAAGAAGACCTTTAGGTTTTGTTTCATCTAAGTTTTCATACGTTTAACACTTTCATTGTAAGCAAGTTTGTTCTAATCAATCAAGTGAAAGTTTGTTTTACATTCTTTGTGTGTTCTTGTTTGAGTATTAATTCCGCATAATACTTAAATTGTTTTATACACAAACAAAGTTTCTCTACGTGTTTAACTTGATTTAATCTCGTTTACACAAGCTAAATCGATCTAAGTTTGGGATCAACAAGTGGTATCAAAGCTTGTTGAGAAATTTTGATCTAAAGAACACAAGAACCCTAAATCACCAAAAACCCTAATTTTCACAAAACCCTAAAAACATCATGTCTACCCCATAAGTAAACTCCTCCTCCTCCTCAAACCATAACATTAAGATTCCCATGTTAGACCCAGACAATTTTGAGTTGTGGAAGTTTAACTTTGAGCAATATCTACAAATCCATGACTACACTCTATGGGAAATTATTGAATATGGAAACACATTCAATAAGGCTGAAAAGATTGCACCTGCCATTGCTGCAAGAACAACTATTCAAGGTTCTACTGAAGAAGAACGAAGAGAAAAACCTGATGATGCTAGAGCTGTCTCAGTTGAGGACATAGCAAAAAGAAGAGTTGATATGAAAACCCTAAGCATTCTGAAACTCTCTTTGGGACAAGAAAATCAACACAAATACAGAAGTTATGAGTCTGCAAAAGATCTTTGAGCAGCTCTTGAAGTTGCTTATGGTGGTAATGCTGATACTGTAAAAGAGAAAAAGAAGCAACTCTTGCATGAGTATGTTGTTTTTAAGGCTCAACCTAATGAGAAGCTAAGTAGTGTGAGAAGCAGACTGCTGGACAACACAATCAAGCTATCCTTCATGGGAACAGTGCTTGGTGATGTTGATATTATCTCCACATTTCTTAAAAGCCTTGGTGATGCATGGAAGATTGAAGCAAGGTCTATAATTGCTAATAACACTCACAAAAGTTCTACTTTTGACGATGTGTACAATAAACTGAGGCTGATAGAGAATGAAACTCTTTTGGATCATGGAAGTAAGTCTACCAATGGAAACACGACCTTCTTCTCACATAGTGAAGGTCAATTTGATCAGAAGGAGTCATACATGCATCCAGTTACTGGATCAACCTATGTCAATGCTGGATCATATCCTGTCAACGCCTCACATTCTGACGTTGACAAATACAAAATTGACTCACCAAGAGTTAAGCCCGCTGGTATTGATCTGGATACTGTGTGTGCATACATTGCTTCATTGCCCAATGGTTCAGTGATTACATATGAGGACCTTGAGCAAATTAGTGATGAGCATTTGGAGGAGATGGACATAAAGTGAAATATGGCTCTTGCAAGTATAAGAGACAACAGATGGAATAGAAGATTTAAGAAGAAGATGACTTTTAATGCTAAGGACACTGCTGGATTTGATAAATCCAAGGTTGAGTGTTATAATTGTCATCGTATGGGACACTTTATGAGAGAATGCAGATCTCCAAGAAGATCTGATGCTGGAAAACCTTCAAGCCAAATTGTTAAGGCTCAGGATCCCAAGGCCATGGTTGCAATGCAAGAAATTGATGGTGTTGGATGGGATTGGAGCTATTTGGCTAAGGATGAGGAAGAGAATAAAGCTTTGGTTGCTGAGATGGAAGAAGAAGAGCATGTTCACTATGCTCTCATGGCACACTCCTCATCTTCATCAGACAATGAGGTATATGATGATGCTTTTTGTAGTAAGGGTTGTCGTTTAACTACTGAAAGACTTAACAAAGAGGTTTTAAGATTGTCAACAGATGTGAGTAATGAGAGATGCAAGTTGTCTAACTATCAACTTGCTCTTACTCAAAATGGAAAGACTGTAACTGAGTATAAGAAAATGGAGCTTGACCTAAAAGATAAAATCAATATCTTAAAACATGATTTAAATGCTAGTACTGATATTAGAAACATCATGGAGAGGGTCAATGCTGAATTACAGGCTAAGTTAGATGAGGCTATCAAGAATAAGGATAATGTAGATCTTAAAATTCAGAGATTTGATAAAACCTCACAAACCCTAGGAGAATGTGTTAGTAAACAAAGGGATTCTAGGGATAGGACTGGGATTGGGATGAAAGAGTATGCTGGTGTTCCACCACCAGCTGGGGACTTCTATGGTGTCCAAAGAAAGGACTTATCTTGGACTGGTTTACTAGAACTCCAAGAAGAGGAATTTATTCCTCCACCAAGAGTCCTTACCCCAATAGAAGAATATAGCAGAAGTTGACTGATTTGGACCAATGGAAGAAAGCCAACCCTACTTTGTTTGTCAAATGTGGCATGCTTAGTGATAGTCCAAGTGAGTCTACCCCTATCAAAGTAACAAACCCAATCACTGGCAAGACTGTTAACCTTGGCTCAAACGTTGTTAGAAAACCTAGTATTAAATATGCAGAAATGTATAGACAATCTAGGTCACTAAAAAGCCAAATTAGTGATAATGGAACAAGTTTCTTTTCTTCTAGACCTAGAGTTATGTCTAGAAAAGCCTGTTATACTTGTGGTAGCTTTTCACATTTAGCCTATAAGTGTGTCAACGCTTCCAAAGTCAACGCTAACAAAAAGTCAAACACTGTCAAACCCAAAACTTTTGTTCAGCAAAGTCCACAAGTTGTTAGACCAGCCCCATTCTTTTCAAAAGGGTCTAATACTTATGGACAAAGACCTTTTCAGAAGACCAATACATGGTCTAATAGACAATGGGTTCCTGTAGCAAACACTAGGTTCAACACTGACAAGGGTAATTTCAGCGTTGACAAGACCAAATCAAACGCTGACAGAAACGTTGCCAGACCATATAATGGTAAATATTTGCAACCACAGGGAAAGGGGTCTAAAGCTTCTTCTAGCTTGACATGGAGACCTAAGCAAGATCAAAACCCTAATTCAGATGGGATTTCTATGACCTGTAATAGATTTAATTATATTTCAAAGGTCATCACAAAACCAATTGGGGTTAACTGGGTGTTTAATCCAAAAAGGGATGAACAAGGGGTTGTTATGAGGACTAAGTCTGTTCTTGTTGAACAACCATATGAATCCAAGTCTGCTCAGGCTTGGGTTCCCAAAGAAAACTAATTTGTTTTCTCTATGTGCAGGGCATTCAAAAGCAGGTTAATGATTATGGCTATTGGGATAGTGGATGCTCTAGGCACATGACTGGGAAGGAATATTATCTCACAAACTTCACTCCCATTAAGGATCGTGATAAAGTTTACTTTGGACGCGGATATGGAACTATCACAGGCAAGGAACTCTTCTCACCAACAATTTGCGTTTTGAAAACGTGTTTCTGGTAAAAGAACTTGAATATAATCTTTTTAGTGTATCACAAGTTTGTGATAACAAAAATAAGGTTCTTTTCACTGATACTGAATGCTTGGTGTTGAGCAAGGATTTTAAAATACCAGATGAGAAATTCATTGATTATAGAACACCTAGGCATAAGGACATTTATAATGTAAATCTTAATGGGATTAGGATGAATAATAACTTGTCATGTCTTTATGCTAAAGCTTTAGTTGATGAGAGTAATCTATGGCACAAGAGACTAGGACACATTAATTTTAAAAATATAAACAGACTTGTGAGACATGGCTTGGTTGATGGTTTGCCTGAAAAGGCTTTCCACAATGACCACTCTTGTGTTGCATGCCTTAAAGGCAAACAGCACAAGGTCTCATTTAAGTCTAAACAGGTGCACTCTAGTTCTAAACCTCTTCACTTGCTGCATATGGACCTGTTTGGTCCAACTAATATAGAAAGCTTGAACGGTAAATCTTACTGCTTTGTCATTACTGATGATTTTTCTAGGTTTACTTGGACTTTCTTTTTAGCTTTGAAAAGTGACACTGTTGATACTTTAATTAACTTTATTAACCAAAGTGAGAAGAAGACTGGTAATGAAGTTAAGATGCTTAGAAGTGATAATGGTGGTGAGTTTAGAAATAAGCTATTGGATGATTTTTGTGCCAAGAAAGGGATTACTAGACAGTTTAGTGTAGCCAGAACTTCACAGCAAAATGGAGTTGCTGATAGAAAGAATAGAACCCTCATAGAAGCAGCCAGGACTATGTTGGCTGATGCTCACTTTCCCATTGCTTTTTGGGCTGAGGCTGTGAATACAGCTTGTTATGTTCAGAATAGAGCATTAGTCAACAAGATACATAACAAAACACCTTATGAGTTACTTTGGGGAAGGAAACCTAATATTGGTTTTCTTAAACCTTTTGGTTGTCATGTAGTTGTACTAGATACTAGTGATACCTTAGGTAAATTTAGTGCTAAAGGTGATGAAGGCTACTTCATGGGTTATTCAGTGCAGAGTAAAGGATATAGGGTTTACATTAAGAAGGAAAAACGTATACTTAAAAAGGTACATGTTAGATTTTTAGAAAGTAAACCTAGTGATCCTGAAAGTGGTCTAAATTGGTTGTTTGACTTGGAACCTCTATCTAGGACTTCAAATTATATGCTTGTTACTAATCCAAACATTGTGAAGGTAACTTCAAATGTTGTGGAAGAACCAGTTGTTGATGTTTCAGGTACACAGATTAATTAAGAGGTTGGATCACATGCAAACAAATCAGCACCCATACTTGAGTATGTCACTATTCCCATATGGACAGATGCTTTTGCTGCTGCTGGAAAGGAAAATGATGGTTCCCAAGTATCACCAGTTAACAACATGCATGGTCTTTCAGGCGCTGACAAAGGAAAATCTGGCGCTAACAAGACAAATTCAGACATTGATGGCTCAAACATTGACAACTCTATTTCAGGCGTTGATGGCCCAAACGCTGACAACCTTGGTTCAGGCGTTGACAACTCTTTTGACCATATTTTCTCTTCCAATTTTGAACAAGGTGAACCTTCAAGCAGAAATGGAGAGGTTCATACAGATATTGATGGAAGAGAGTCTGAAGAAGATATTGGTAACATGGAAGATGAGATTGAAGACAAAAAACTTTTTGAGGGAGGAGTTCTTACTTCTACAATGAAGGATCACCCTTCTTCTCTAATTATTGGTGATGTGATGTCTCCTGTTCAAACTAGAAGATCTCATCAGAATCTTGGAGGATTTATTGCCAATATACACAAGAAGGTTGATACCCCTCTTGTTCAAGCATGTTTGTTTGCCTGTTTTCTGTCACAACAGGAACCCAAGAAGATTTCTGATGCTCTTAAAGAACCAAGTTGGGTGGAAGTAATGCAGGACGAGCTTCACCAATTTGCTATTCAAGATGTTTGGGAGTTAGTTGATTGTCCCAGACATGTCAGACCTATTGGACAAGATGGGTTCTTAGAAACAAGAAAGATGAAAGAGGCATTGTGGTCAGAAACAAGGCACGTTTAGTGGCTCAAGGATATACACAAGAGGAAGGGATAAACTATGAGGAGGTCTCTACACCAGTTGCAAGGATTGAGGCTATAAGGATATTTCTAGCCTATGCTTCCTGCATGGGCTTTACTGTCTATCAAATGGATGTGAAGAGTGCTTTCTTTATGGAACAATTGTAGAAGAGGTTTATGTAATGCAGCCTCTGGTTTTGAAGATTAAGAGCATCCAGACAAGGTATATAGAGTCAAGAAAGCTATGTATGTACTTCATCAAGCCCCAAGAGCATGGTATGGCACATTGTCCACCTATCTAGTGGAAAATGGATTCAAAAGGGGCACCATAGACCAGACCTTATTTACAAAGAAGACTGGTAAGGATGTCTTACTTGTTTAGGTTTATGTGGATGATATCATCTTTAGATCATCAAACCCAAAGATGAGTGAAGACTTTTCCAAGCTTATGACAGACAAGTTCAAGATGAGTGCAATTGGGGAGATGAACTTCTTTCTAGGGTTACAGGTTCAGCAGAAAGAAGATGGTATCTTCATCTCTCAGGATAAATATGTAGCAGAAATCTTGAAGAAGTTTAACTTTTCTCCAAATGAGAAAAGGGCTAGTACTCCTATGGATAGAGAACACCCTTGGGGAAAAGTTGGAGATGGAAAAGATGTGGATGTCAGGAACTATATATTAATGATTGGTTCATTGATGTATCTCACAGCCTCAAGACCTGACATTATGTTTGCTGTGTGTGCATGTGCACGACATCAAGTGACTCTCAAAGAGTGTCACCTTCATGCTGTCAAGAGAATCTTTAGGTACCTTAGATGTTATCCAGACTTGGGATTATGGTATCCAAAAGATTCACCAACGGAGCTTATTGCATATTCAGACAGTGACTATGGTGGTGATAAATTTGATAGAAAATCCACAACTGGTGGATGTCAGTTTCTTGGGAGTAGGTTGATATCTTGGCAATGCAAGAAACAAACAGTGGTGGCCAATTCTACAACTGAAGCAGAATATGTTGCAGCAGCTGCTTGTTGTGGACAAGTCTTATGGATTCAGAACCAGCTGTTGGATTATGGGTATAATTTCATGCATACCAAGATTTTTGTAGATAATAACAGTACTTTATGCATTATTGAAAATCCTGTACATCACTCTAAAACAAGACACATAGAAATTAGACATCATTTTATAAGAGATTGTTTTGAAAAAGGTTTAATACAACCAGATAGGGTTGACACAAAAGAAAATGTGTCTGATTTATTAACTAAACCTCTTGATACTAGAAGGTTTCAATACTTGGTAACAAGTATTGGAATGATCAATCTCACCTAATATGTGTTTTGGGGTCTTATTGTAAAAGTATGTACATGATATGCATTGTTATTGGTCTTTTTGAGAAGTTAGATTTTCCACTATATTTGTCTAACGCTGACAAAGGTTATCTTAACGCTGATAAGTGTTATCGTGACGTTGTTAGCAACATGTTAGTTTTTTGGTTTTTGATCTAAGTGTGCAGGTGTTGTTAGCATTGTACCATTGGATACATAGTTGCTTATGGATCCTTGGAGAATCATTGGAGCATGTTTCAATTTATGGATGATGGTTGGAATATTTATATTCCTATCTTGACATAAATTTTTATTTACATGCATATTATTTGGCAACTTGTGTATCACTGTTTAAGGGGATGTTTTAGGAACCTTTAGGACTTTTGGGTATTCTTATAATACTCTTATCACAATTCTATATTGTGTCCACATGTGAGTATGAGTTAGTTTTCTATCTCATGAGGCACTGTAGCATGCAAAGTTGATATACTATGCATGCTGCCAAGACCTTTTTGGCCTAGAATTGGATGTGGTCTGTTGGGAGACTTGGGAATGATTTATAATGGGTTTACCTGGGAGTTACAAGGAATTTTATGAGATAACTTAATTGTTAAGAATTTTGGTTAGCAAGGGACACTAGAGGATTGTTATGTCTATCTTGCATAAGCAAGTGTGCATAACTAGACAGTGCTTGCCGCCCTATAATAATTTTCAGTTTATAGGTTATCTTCACTAGGATAAATTACTTTGTTAAGGTCCTTTTTCATTTTTATTACTTTTATTTTTGGACGCTGACAAATATTTTTCCAAGCGTTGTTGTGACCAATTTAGACGCTGACATGGCTTTTGCAAACGTTGACTAGAATATAGCCGTTGGGCGTTGACGGGTTATTTTTGACCGTTGACACTCATTGGGACCTACCCAGTTGTTATTTTTGACAAATTTTGGGGCCGTAATTTTGGGAGTAGATAACTTTTAATTAATGCACAAGATAACTTATTTTCTTTTCAATATTTTCATCATTATATTTTGAAAATACTTGCCTTATTTTTGACCAATCACATGTGCCTATCTCTCCTATATATTTGGCTCCTATTTTTAAACAGGGTACTATCATATTCTTGTCTAACACTTTTTCTCCTATAATTCAATTTTCATCAATCTTTCACAAACAACTTTCTTCAACAATGGCACCAAAGTTTAAACCAATTGACTTGGTATTGGGATTCAGAAGTCAGCACAACATGATTGCTTATTTGGCGGCTGATGATACTTTGTTTTCACAATACACTCAGATGGTGGCGTATTTGAATGCATCTCCTCTTAGGTATGCACTTTCTCATGCTCCTCTCATCCCTGTCACTCATATTAAACAGTTTTGGAACACTGTTAGTTTCTCAACACTTAATAATGTGACTACATTAACAACTATTGTTCATGGGCGTACTTGGGTGGTTACTGAAGCCTTGGTTCGTCAGGCTTTGCATCTTAATGATGCAGATGATATAACCACTCTCCCCATTAATGAAATAGAACAAGGACTTCGGGCTTTGGGGTATCCTTTCCCTGATGAGGGTACTTTAAATAAATATCATAAACAAGAATTTCCCCCAGCCTGGAAGTACCTCATACATGTCATCCTTCAATGTTTGAGTCCCAAATGTACTACACATAATGAAATTAACAGATCTACTGCTAGTGCAATTGTGTGCATTACAAATGGGCAAAAGTATAATTTTTCAAAACTAATTTTTGATGGCATGTGTAAAAACAAGGGGAATAAGATGACTTTGGCTTATCTCAGATTTTTACAAATGATTTTTGATGACCAAGGGTATTGTGCAAGGGATCATGATGATTTTTATGCGATCCATGTGCAAAAGAAAGTTATTTTTAGTAAGATGAACTCACCCCCTCACCGTGAATTACCCCTCACCCAAGCCATGCTTGCTGTTATTGCAGCAGCACAACCTCAACCAGACCCACAACCACAAATTGAGCCAATACCAGACCCTTTGACTTCACCTCAACACATGGAAATTGACCAGGAATCCTTCAACGCTGACACATTAAATGTTGGCGTTGACACTAGTAATCCAAACGTTGACACCTTTCCTTCACAGACCCAAACACCCCTTAACCTTCAAACTACTACCCAATCCACATCATCTTCTACACCCCCTGAATATAGGTTGATTAAACGCCCAAAGACTATTGGAGTGTTCTCCTATAGTGGTCCTAGCCATGTTGTAAAGAGAACCACCACCACAAGTGTGGTTGGTGCTATGGATGAGGCTGGGACTATTGGTACTAGCTTAGATGCAGGCCAAGCCAGTCCTAACATATTTAAGACCTCATCCATGCCCCATGACTCTACTTTGGGAGGTCAAATACCAATTCTAGAGGAGGGCAAATTGGAACCATACACATTGATGGAATTGACGGCTGTCTGCATTAGCTTGCAAAAGCAAAATGCAGACCTGGTACAAACAGTCAGTACATAAGGCCTTGAACTCAAGCAATTGAGGGAGAGGATTGTCATTTTAGAGGATGCTAACAATAGGCGTGGTATGGAGGAATCTTCCAAAGGGGAGGATGAGCAGATCCATGTGAGTGACAAAGGCTCACATGATGGAGAATCTTTGGGTGTTGCTGAAGCCCTCACTGAATTGAAGAAGAAACCAGGTTTTGATACGTCTTTGGTTACTCCTACAAACTTGAACTTGTCTTTTACAGCAATGATGGAGCAGTTCACAAGAGGCGCTGAGACAAGTAAGGTGAGCGTTGACAAACAAACTTTAGACGCTGACACACCAAGCGCTGACAAGAGTAAGTTGGGCGCTGACACACAGAATTTGAGCGTTGACAGACCTGCAGATATGGTTGATGTATTCTAGTCATCATCTATCATCAAAGAAGTGTATTCACAGGTACCATCATCATCTTTACCCATCATTGATCCATTAGATAAGGGTAAAGGAATCATGGTAGAAGTAGAAGTTCCAAAGGATGCAACACAAGTAGAGTTTGATTCAAGGTTGGCTGCACAACTTGTGGAACAAGAAATGAAGAAGGTTGGTGAATCACCATTTGTTGTCACTTCTGAGGAACAAGAAGGAAGTGATAAAGGGAGTTCAGATTCAAGTGTTATGATAATTGAACAACCAGAAAGACTTGAATATGGTGATGACTTGGCAAGAGAGAAGCTTAGAGAGTTAAAATTGCAAGTAGACTATGATATGCCAGAAGTTGCTCAGATGTACCATGCTTGGGAGAATAGGATTATGGAGAATCCAGATCTGACAATTTCAGACCAAATTTGGGGATTGGAGATTCTTCTAAGAGTTCAAAGAGACTGCAAGGTAATTCTGAAGCATAAGGCTAGCAATGTTTTCTCACTGCTGAAGAGGGATAGAAGGGAGCTTTACTACATGTTACTTAGATGTCATGGAACTGGATGGACCTTCAAGAAATTGCAGGGATGATCCTTTGAAGAATTGGAGTATAAGGCTTATCCCATTTGGGCAAGAGTGCAGGAAATAAATACTCTTAGACTTCTTTCAGATGAAAGGAAAGAAGAACTTGAAGAAGAGATGGAGATTCAAAAGTCAATGATTGTTCCAAGGCCTTTGAAGAAGGGAGTTCCACTTGAGTTTCCTAAAGATTTAAATAAAGTGGTTCCCAGTAAAGATATTCTTAGAAGGAGCATTAAGCTCTCACCCATGCCAGAAACCCTATCATTAGCTATGAAGAAGATGCAAGTGGGTTTTGGATGATTGGCAGATATGGGAAAGAGGTACACACATTTACTACTCTTATGTCTCTCTTTGCAAGTATGGATAGGGAAGACTTGGCAGATCTTTGGAGGTTGTTGATGGCCAAGTATGAGACTGAAGCACCTACTTCAGTCAATGTAATAAAGCTTTGGTCAACATTCAAGAGAATGTGTGCACCAGAAGAAGAAGATCCTGTTTAGAAGGATCTTGAGGATGATATCAGTGGACTTCAATGGCATTTGTATTCAGCTGCTGGTGTGTATTATTTGAGCTCTACAAAGTTTGCTGAGTATCTTCTTGTAGATGCTGAGTATCCCATGTCCAAAGAAGTTTTAGAAAAGATGAAGACAACATAGTTGGAGATTGACTATTCAAGTGACGTGGCCAAATATTTGATTAGACATGTTTATTACCAATATGATAAGATTTGTAAGATTCCTCCTAGTTCTTAAATTTTATTCAGAAACTTGATTGATAGAGTAGATATCAAGTTTAGGGGAGGATTGTTGGGAATAAAATGTAGCCAGTACACTTGAACGCTGACAAGAAGAAAATAAGCGTTGATAAGAAGAAAACAAGCGTTGACAGATCAAGCGTTGACAGGAAGAAGTCAAGCGTTGATAGGATGAAGTCAAGCACTGATAGAAAGATATGGTCTACGCGTATTGTGTTTCTAGTTTGTTTCTAGTAAAGATAGGATCAACAATGTATTTTCTATAATTATCTTTACCTAGAATAGCTGATATGTAGACTCTTGTACAAGGCTTCTTATGTCTATAAAAGAAGACCTTTAGGTTTTGTTTCATATAAGTTTTCATACATTTAACACTTTCATTGTAAGCAAGTTTGTTCTAATCAATCAAGTGAAAGTTTGTTTTACATTCTTTGTGTGTTCTTGTTTGAGTATTAATTCCACATAATACTTAAATTGTTTTATACCCAAACAAAGTTTCTCTACGTGTTTAACTTGATTTAATCTCGTTTACACAAGCTAAATCGATCTAAGTTTGGGATCAACAGGACACTCCAACGGCAGCAGGTCCTAATACTTACGTATTTCCTTATAATTTCATGTTATAACTCATAATTCTAACACTTTAGCAAATCTTCTACCAGGAACCATGGAAACGGTAAGGACCAGAACCAGAGAGGTTCACAGCCTAGCCATCCAGCTATCACTGGTATTCAATCTTACGATTATTCGCATTGTCCTTTGTACCCTGTTATCATGTCTCATGTAAAATGTTTTATCAGGTCCCCAGCCGGCCAGAGCACCTGCTGGAGGATATACTCATCCTCTTTGCTCTACTTGCCACCGTAGGCATCCAGGGCCATGTCGTCGTGACACTGACGCATGCTTCAAGTGTGGTCTTCCTGGCCATCGCATGAAGGTCTGCCGTAAGGGCGAGATGGAGGGCACATCGGGACATGCTGATACCAAGCCGCCTCCTACCACTGGACGTGTCTACACGACATCTCGAGACCAGGCCAACAAGTCTACAGGTACCATCACTGGAATCTTGTATATGTATGGTCAGGCTGAGTGTGTTCTATTTGATACGGGTGCTACTCACTCGGTCATTTCTACTGCTTATGCCAAGAACATTAGGATGCTCCCCATGCCACTAGATAATATACTGAGTATTTCCACGCCTTTGAGAGACTCTGTACGCATAACCATGTATACAAGAGTCTTCCCCTAGAGTTTGATGATAAGGTTCGTCTTGTTGACGCACTTCTGTTGGACATGAATGACTTTGACATGATTTTAGGCATGGATTGGCTATCCAAGCATCATGCTACCATAGATTGCCATTCATATCGAGTCATATTCGGTGATGTTAATGCACCAGATTACATTTACAACGGGTTCGTACCCGGAAGGTATGTACAAATCATATCTACCCTGCAAGTACGTGCACTACTGTCACATGGCTGCGAGGGTTATCTCGTTACGGTTCACACATGGATGCTGAATCTCCATCAATTCAGGATCAGCCAATAGTGTCGGAATTGCAAGATGTATTTCCAGAAGAACTTCCGGGCATACCACCTGCACGAGAAGTGGAATTCAATATCGAGCTCATCCCAGGAGCTGAACCGATTTCCAAGGCTCCTTATCGCATGGCTCCCATAGAGTTAAAGGAGCTGAAGGATCAACTACAAGAACTTTTAGAATGAGGTTTCATTCGACCGAGCGCATCTCCATGGGGCGCACCGGTCTTATTTGTTAAGAAGAAGGACAACAGTATGTGTCTTTGCATAGATTATCGCGAGCTCAACAAAATTACTATCAGGAATAGGTATTCACTTCCGTGTATAGACGATCTGTTTGACCAACTCCAAGGGGCCAAATACTTCTCCAAGATTAATCTTAGGTCAGGCTATCATCAACTACGGGTGAAGGAGCAGGACATCGCCAAGACTGCCTTTCGTACCCACTATGGCCACTACGAATTTGTAGTCATGCCATTCGGCCTGACCAATGCTCCAGCAGTGTTCATGGATTTGATGAACAGAATCTTCCATGAATTTTGGACAAGTTTGTTATTGTCTCCATCGATGACATCCTGATTTTCTCAAAGTCCAAGGAGGAACACGAAGACTATCTTCGTACAGTACTACAGATGCTTCACCAGAAGCAGCTGTATGCTAAATTCTCCAAGTGTGAGTTCTGGTTAGAAAAGGTGGCATTCTTAGGTCACATTGTATCTGTAGAAGGAATCACTATGGATCCAGCGAAGGTTGAGTCTATAACTAAGTGGCCAAGGCCGACATCAGCGACAGAAGTCCGTAGTTTCTTAGGCTTAGCTGGCTATTACCGTAGGTTCGTGGAGAAATTTTCCCGCTTAGCACTAGCATTGACTAAAATGATGCGGAAAGGGGAGAAATTCGTCTGGACTGAAGAACGAGAGAAGAGCTTTGAAGACCTGAAGCAGAAGCTAGTATCTGCACCTATTCTTACTCTCCCATATGGTACGGGTGGATTTCAAATCTACAATGATGCATCGGGGAAGGGACTTGGCTGTGTTCTCATGCAACATGGGAAAGTGATTACGTACGCTTCATGGCAGCTTAAGCCTTATGAAGAAAATTACCCTACGCATAACTTGGAACTTGCTGCAGTCGTGTTTGCATTGAAGATATGGAGGCACTACTTATATGGAGAATCATGTGACATTTTCACGGACCACAAGAGCTTGAAGTATATCTTCACTCAGCGTGAATTGAACATGAGACAGAGAAGATGGTTAGAGCTGTTGAAGGATTATGACATTAATCTGCAGTATCATCCCGGAAAGGCAAATGTAGTGGCAAATGCACTTAGTAGGATATCCGGAATGATCAAGGGCATTAAGATTGAGAAGGAAATCATAAGAGACTTGGAGCGAATAGACATAGAGATCATGGTACGTGGACAGCACGGTTATTGGGCTAATCTTAGAGTAGAACCCGAGTTACTCTCTAAGATCAAGGAAGCTCAGAAAGATGATGGAGAAATCTGGGCGATAGTTCAGAATTTGGAGAAGCAGACGAAATTCAGAGTAGATGCAGATGGTATCGTATGGCAGGCACGAGACTTTGTGTTCCTGATGATCAAGAACTTCGGGAAGCCTTGTTAGCTGAAGCTCATAGCTCCCCATTCTCTATACATCCTGGTTCGACTAAGATGTACCATGACATCAAGCAGTACTTTTGGTGGAGTGGTATGAAACAGGATGTTGCCACTTACGTCTCTAAATGTCTTACCTGCCAGCAGGTTAAGATCGAGCATCAGCGATCTGGCGGTCTCCTTCAACCGTTAGATATTCCAGAGTGGAAGTCGGACAAAATCACCATGGATTTTGTTACTGGTCTTCCGCCAACCAAGAGGAAGCACGATGCAATTTGGGTTATCGTAGATCGACTTACCAAATCAGCTCATTTCTTACCGATCCGCAAGGAAGATTTGGTCAGTAAACTCGCCGATACGTATAGAAGAGAGATCATGAGACTCCACGGTGCTCCATCCAGCATCGTCTCAGACAGAGATCCTCGATTCAATTCGCGATTTTGGAAGAGTCTGCAGAAAGCTTGGGGTACACAACTTAAGCTTAGCACGACTTTTCATCCTCAAACAAACAGGCAGTCGGAGCGAACGATTCAGACATTGGAAGATATGTTGAGGTCATGTGCGTTGGAATGGACGGGTGATTGGGACGATTATATCTGTTTGGTGGAGTTTGCATACAACAATAGTTGGAACGTAAGTATCAAGTGTGCTACTTTCGAGATGTTGTATGGCAGAAAGTGTCGCGCCCCAATCTGCTGGGATCAGGTTGGCGAGCGAACACTTGAAGGACCAGAGATCATAGAGATGACTAATGAGAGGGTCGCAGTAGCTAAGCAGAAACTTCAAGAAGCACGTTCACGTCAGAAGAGTTAGGCCGATGAGCATCGTAGGGATATACATTTTAATGTAGGAGCTCACGTCTTTCTTAAGGTTTCACCGGCACGTGGTGTTAGACACTTCGGGGTTAAAGGGAAGCTCAATCCTCGTTTCATCGGACCGTTTGATATCATTAAACGAGTCGGTGAAGTATCTTACCGTTTAGCGTTACCTCCGTAGCTTTCACATGTACACAATGTGTTTCATGAGTCCTTACTCAGAGGGTACCAGTATCATCCCCTTCACATGGTTCAGTATCCACTGGAACAGATACGTGAAGATCTCACTTTCATAGAAGAACCCGAACGAGTTCTTGACAGACAAGAACGAGTCATGAGAAAGAAGATGATTCCATTCGTCAAAATCCTTTGGAGGGATCATACCGAGCGGGGAGCCACTTGGGAAACAGAGGAGTCTATCCGGGCTTCTTACCATTTCATATTTTAAATTCGGGTATGTTCTTATTTTCCAGTTTACTTTATCTATAATTCGGGGACGAATTATTCTTTTTAGGGGGGAAGAGTTGTAAAACCTGCATGCTTTTACCATGAATAGTGCCCTTTAGATCGTACGTACAAGATTAGAACTTTCCTTTTATAGCATGTTTACGTCACGTATAAGAATTTTAAGTATTACGTACGTGTTAGAACACGATAAGTATTTATTACGTATGAACACATGATAATTATTTAAATAATAATTACAATCACGAACATGCGATCATGAAATCATGAACGTAATTTGATCACGAGCTAATATTAATTACGTATATATATTTATTGCGAACACGAATAAATATATTAAGTCACGATCAATAATTAATTAGAACACGTAAAACACGAACACACACTATAATATTTAGACTCGAGAAATGTACGGGTTACCCCATGTGGGGCCCCTAACCGCGACATACATAGAAGCATGGGCTTAGCCCATGCAAAATTTACTAACAAGGGGTTAAGGGATAAAACTTGTGTCATTATTCACAAAATCAAGAAATAACAAAAACCCTAAATCTTTTCTTCTTCCTTCTTTCCCTTGGCCGCCGGATATACTACACCAAAAGGGGTGTTCGGGTTGATTTTGATCTTGGAAATTGTGCAAGTATTCGTGTGTGTTCATCCTTAATTGATCCACGTATTCGGTATAACTTCTTAACCCTTTTATTTTATGTTTTGATTTAATGAATCGCATAAAATCATGGTGTTTTTAATTAAACTAATTTAAAACAATTATTCTAAACATGTTAAGGATTATGGGGTAAATCAAACAAGGGTTTTTAGGGGTGTTTTGTGTTGGCCGACGCCTAACCGAGACCCATGGGGGTCTCGGCTTGGCTGATTACCCACCACTGAGACCATATGGTCTCGGAATGGTGGTGTTGATGTCACGGCAGCAACAAGCAAGGGGGAACCCCGACCTTGGTTCGGGGTATGGTGTTGTTACGGGTCCGGTTCATGGTTTCTAGTCACGGGTCCGGTTCATAGATTATTTTTAAGGTTTATGATTTTACTAGTTATGTTTTAAAATTAAATTAATAAAACATGACATGATTAATTTAGTGTACATGACTTAGGTTATAAATTAAATTATTAGATCATGAATTTTAACCTAAGTATTTATATTTTATTAGACTTTATAATTAATTAATTATTATAAACCATGACTATAATTAATTAATTAACATGACTTAGGTTATATTATTAATAGTTAATAATACATGTTTTAACCTAAGCATTTTACCTTTATTTAATTAAAAACATGATATATTTAATTAAATACTTTTAACCTATAGTTTATTTAATTTACATGAAATAATTAATAAACTATACTTTATAACTACATGACTTAAAATAACAATCAGAAAACACTTAAGCTTATATAATTAGCTTATTTAACCAGCTTATATCTATTTATGGAAACTCTCTATTTTTAGAAACTTATTTGATTAAGGCAGCTAATCTATTTATGGAAACTTTCTATTTTTAGAAACTTATCTATTTTAAGCAGTAATTCTATTTTTGGAAACTTTCTATTTTTGGAAACTTTCTATTTTTGGAAACTTTCTATTTTTGGAAAATTTTCAATTTTTGGAAACTTTCTATTTTTGGAAACTTTCTATTTTTGAAAACTTTCTATTTTTGCTAACTTTCTATTTTTGGAAACTTTCTATTTTAGGAAACCTGCTATTTTTAGAAAGTTACTTATTATTACACAGCAAGTATAATAATACATGAAATACAAGTAATACTTAATCAGAATAGACAAAATATAAGATAGACACAGTATAAAGCTTAAAACAGTAAAACATGACATGAATGTATAACATAAGCTAAGACATGATATAAAACCAGTTACGTATTTAGTAATCAGATACTTATACACGTATGTATTTATGTGGCATTAGTGATACCGGAGTAGGACTCTCTTCCGTTCGTCTTCTTCGTTCATTGGACATAAGGTACGGATTCCCGTCCTTTCAGTATGGACATTCTTTCCTTATTAGGATTCCCCGTATGCATCCAACTGTTTTCCCATAGTATAAGTTTATATGTTTGATTGCTTGTTTAATTAGAATACCTAAAGCCATATACATGCATGACCAGTTTCACCTAGTTATGAAGGTACCATAACCATAACACTACAGGCACTGGTGTTATGACTTCCCCACGGCGGAGTGATTGCTCGTGGCATCCCTTCAGCTTTTGGCCATATTATTATATTTATCAAGTGGGACGTATGGGTGCATCCTAGTTACATGTTTTTCAGCAGATTACTCAGTGTGAATGTGGTGTGTGCCTTGCATCCTTCACAAGGAGCTGATCCCTCCTACCCAAAACCAGTATATTAAATTAGAGGAATCCCCTCTAATTTGCATGATGAGGTCACCCCTCCAAGTATTCATGTACGGTGAATTTTCATGACCTATATTGGCTAATGGTAAAATATGTTAAACGGTTTTTACAAGATAAACATAAGGCTTTTCAAACTATAAAACCAGTTTTATTAAGACTTAACCGGGTTATTCGGGACTTAGTTTCTTTCGTTGTTATATGCTTATATTATTCATGCTTTATTGTACATCCGTGCACTGAGCGTATTGCTCAGCCGTTTTCCTTTTCATGTTCCCAAAACGGCAAGTACTCAGGGACGCTCGTAGAGTTTAAGCGTACGTGCATATGGACTGGAAGCTTTCTAGCCTTTCTTTACTTTATGCATTATCTATACTTTGATACTCTTTCCATGGACATTGTTTAGTCCTTTCATTTACAGTACTTATGTTTGTGTGTGATGAGCTTTACTTTTGGACTACCGATGTTTGATCCCGGTATTTCCTTTTATGGTCATGTAATGTTTTAGAAATTTATCCTTGTATGCTTTGATGACATGCCATAATTACGTGTGACATTCCATTTATCAAAATGGGGTGTTACAATCCTATAGGTGGCTTGAAAACCCAAAACTTCGATTTGATATAGTCTTAATGAAAGCTAATCTAAATTTGGCTTAATTTTGACTTGCATGGGTAAGTATTCACGAGTCTCTTTAATTAGAGGTCTTTAAATAGTGAAGAACGAGAAATGATAGAGTTAGACAAGTGATCATGCTAAACGTAGAATATGATAATGTTTTTTCAAAAACTCATATGTTTTTAATTGTGGGTTTTTCTCCAATAAGATCAATGCATTATAAATAAAATAATTGCAATAAGTAAGGTCGTACGATTTGAAAGGTTACTTAGCTTCTAGCACAAGATCGTTTAAAAGTTGCTCGGGGTTGAATAGAGTTCATAGCCAAGGCATAACTTATTGAAGCGGGATGCAAAGCTTGGTGAAGATCAAAAAAGGCCCTAACAAGGCATGAGGAGCTCTATTTTGTTGCTAAAGATCCAAGATGATGTGAAGTATCATTATTCCAAAATCAATATGAAGGATCGAGACACACAACGAAAAGCAATTACTCCCCTAAAGATCATGGAGAAAGTCTATCCAAAAAGACCCTAACAAGATATGAGGATAAATATATCCAAGTCCTAAAAGGAGGCGGATCGTTGTATATCAAAATCCAAAATAATGATTGAAGAAAAATGATGAAGTCGTGGTCCAAGTATGAAGAATCTCTCAAAAACGACAAGTGAAGAAATTCCAAATTATGAAGAGAAGACCATAATTTCAAGAACGTCTTCCGAATATTTGAAGTATGAAGTACATGCCAAATGTCGGTCCGAGAAAGGTCTCAAATCTTGAAACGAGTTATGCCAAGATATGAACTTAAGGAGATACACGAGAAGCCGTTTTGAAAGATTTTGTCCTTTAGCTAACTATCGATTAAATCGTGCTACTTTATTTTCGGACTAATAAATACTCAAATAAGTCAATATGAATCACTTGTGATCCATGACAAATAGTTAAAAATTTCTAGAAACCTTTTCTTTTCATAATAACTAGGATTGCGGGGAGAAAAAGTATTACACAATTTGAACGTATGAGTAGTGTTAGCATTGTGACTTGTACCAACAATTATCTCGTTTATTCACTTATCATGGAATGTATGACAATCAAGGATGACGAACTTTACTCTATGGGACATTCACTTGTTTCTATTTATTGACCCTAAAACTCACTTTCGTGATGAAAATCATACATTATGTCTTGTACACATCTTCGTAGTATTGTTGTAAGTTTTACTATTCAATAAAGGGTAATAAAATTGAATTTTGGAGATGCTTTGATACTTTATTCTAGCATTGCGTGAGGGCACGACAATGGTTTAGTATGGGGGAGTGATGATATGTCATTTATACATGATCTCATCATTCTTTTTGGGCTTTAAATGTATAAAATGTCATCAAAATACCATATATATGCTTGTGTTTGTTTACTTGTGTATTTTAGGTATAGATATCGTGAAAAAGACAAAAGATCACAAGAAACAAGGAAAAGCGAACACGAGAAACGAAGTCGCACAAAGAACCGGGCCCTAGTTTGTGATTTATCAATGAATAACCCTTAAAAACTTGAAGATGTACAATATTGACCCCTCATTTATGAATAACTGACACTTAATACCCTTGTATATTCATAATTACAAGTTCGGTCCCTTAAGTTTGTCAAAATGACAAAAAGGTCCTTCATCTTTGAAGATTTGGCAAGTTTAGTCCCTCAACAAATCTAAATTGTCAAAAATGGTCCCTCATGAATTCAAACATCCAATGAAGACCCTTGAAGTTCAAGAAAATTACATATTTAGTCCTTTTTAAATGGATAAAACATCAAAAGGGCCATTTGTGTAATTACACCAAAGTTGAATAAGCCCTAAATTCTGTTTTGAAAAGTATTCGTGGCCAAACTATGAAGAATGAAAGTTTTATAACAAAGGAATCCAAGTTACAAGGCTGAAATTCTTATTATACAACATTTGCCAAAGTCTAATGACCAAAAGTGACCACTGAAACATTCAAAACTGATTATTGCGCCAAACAACTTACTTTCCCCTAATTTCGGATCAAAAGGAGTTACTGTTCACCGTATGAAACCCAGTTTTACCTTCCACTTAACAAAGGGTACATCAAAATTACCCATACCCACGCTTGATTGACACTCACATGAACACATCCCACGCTTGAACTCACAATCCCACTCACTCAATGACCTCACCCATACCTGCCCTGCACCAATCATGTGACACCCTCCTCTCCAAGCAAAGCCACATGGCATGATCAACGTCCCACACTCCTTACTTGTCCCAAAAGCAAAAATGAATGCATAGGATTCATTTGGACAACTCACAAACATCAAACACATCTAGAAGATCAAGGGCGTATCCGAGATTTCATAGCAAGGGTATCTCATGTATTTTGCATTTTAGAATCATCCAATGTAGTCTATAAAAGGAGCCTCAACATGTGAGTAGCCATTTGTTCCAGATTTTAGCTTAAATCTTTATAATTCCTTTTTATGAAATAAAAGTTGGTATTTTCTGAAAATTGTAATTGTAATATCCCGTACTTAACGTCATCGTTTTACCCCAACTATGTAACGTATTTTGAGTTTCTAAGTAATGGTGAGTATTGTTATGTTTGACGGTTTACGTTGAAACCGGTAATGTGTACCTATATTTAATTGTTGTGACAATTGAAGAGTACTAATAGTGATCGTGATGCCGATGGATGCCCAAATTTTACGTTTTATTATCGATTATCTCGATATTGGAGATTTTTGGAATTTTCGTTTCATTACGTATTAAGTTGAGTCGGAACCTTACTATTGCTTTTCGTGTGCGTTTAAATCTTTCAAAAAGTATTTTATTGAACGAGATTTTAATTTTTATGAATCCGGGACGAAACCCGACTCTCGTAAATTTATAAAAACCGACTAGTTACCATTCCCGCTCTTTAAAACTATCTTTGCTAAAAGGGCCAAAAGAAAGCCACAATTGCACCATAGGTCCTCCCACCTTTATACAAAAACCACTAACACAAACACACACTTCATTTTTAACATCAAAAAAAATTTTCTTCCTCCTCCTTTCTCTCTTAAACCCACGGCCAACCATGGCCACCACCAAAACTTGATTTTTGGAAAATCTAGTCAAAGACCAATGTTTGTATCATCAAGATAAGTAAATCCCACCACAAATTTACAACATGCAACAACATTTTTCAAGATTTAATTTTTGACATATTTTGATAAAAACTATGTTTTGATCTAATTAGTTTTATGGGTTTGTGTTTAATTGTGTTTAGGAACACACTATTGAAATAATGGAGCTTGGAACAATTTTATTCTTGGTGATTTCAGCCCCTAAACCCACGAAATTTGTGGGGGGTTTGGGTGTTCTTGGTGTTTTGATCTATTTAATCATTGTAAGGTTCCATTGTTGTTGTTATTATTATTTTAATCATTTTCCTTTGAGTGCATGCATTTGTTTATAATTTTTGGTAATTTCATATTGATCATGCAAGTGATTAGGAGTTTAGGGATTGTTATGGATGATGAATATGGGTTATTTGAGGTGTTGGTAAAGTTGGAAATGGGTCAAAATAGGATTTGGTATAGTTTTGAAGTGGTCATTTTAGACCAGTAGGTCTAAGCCTATTTTCGTGGTTTTAGGTCTGAGATAAGGTTTATATTATTGGATATAGTTGTAGTGGTCGTTGAGACGGTCGTTTCGGTATAAGATAGAGCTTTTAACTCCAAATGAGTCAAAAGTTACATAAGTTTGAATATTCGTGTACCGGGAGGCGAGTATCGACGCAATCTGAAATTGTTGTCGATATTGGGTCAAATCCCGGGGACTATAACTTGAGTTTAAAAAATGGTCAAGGGCTGTTATCAGGCCCTAAACTTATCATTTTGAGTCTATTTTCAAAGTCAAGTGGCGATATTGTAAATGGGAATGTTTAACAAGATCAAAATGGTTTTACGAGTCAAGTGTGTAAAACAGTCCGGTTTTTAAGGTCGAAAGATGTGTCGAGCAGGTGGGTCAAAAATATGAATCATTGGATGAAATTTAAACTGAGTCTTGTACATATTATAAGTGAGTTTGTCACCAAGTTTCGTCGAAAACGGAGATGTGTAGGTATGGGAAAACAGTGGGTACTTTTGGTAAGTACCGGCTGAGTATTATTGAGAGGTACTTAACCTCGCGTCATAGTTTGAGGCGAGAGGCTAATCTATTAGTTTCTAAAAGTTCTAGAAGGATATAAGTATTGTGTGTGAGTATATATTCTGAGATTGGAGACCCATGTAGGGTACTTGAACCGTTTTGATTTAGCATCTTGAGATGGATCAACATCGAAGGTACTAGTTTTGGAAAGCTAGTATGTGTTGTGGGATTTAGAAAGGATTCACTTGCATTGGTTGGTCATGTCTATGTACATATTATTTTGAATCGTTGGTTTTATTATACTAAGTATGTTTTGAGATACTTGAGTATGTTGTTAAGCGCGCACATTATTTGTTAGGTGGCGGCTTTTGACGTGTATATTTGGGAGGCATCTTCACTTCGGCGATCACTACTACTACTAGCTTCGTGTATCATCTAAGGTGAGTCTATAGCCTCGCTTTTATACTGGTTTTAAATGATTTTAACCCGCGAGGGGGAATACATGCTATTTGAAACAAATAGAACACAAGTCTTTGAATGATTGCTTAAACTCAAATGTTGTTTTGATTGTAACAAGTACGTTGAGTACAATGGAATTGGTACGTTGAGTACAATGGAATTGGTACGTTGAGTACAATGGAATTGGTACGTTGAGTACAATGGAATTGGTACGTTGATTACAATGGAATTGGTACGTTGAGTACAATGGATTGGTACGTTGATTACAATGGAATTGGTACGTTGAGTACAATGGATTGGTACGTTGAGTAAAATGGATTGGTGTGACTCGTATAACAACGTAGGGTCACACAAAGGAACTGTAAATGAAATTGCTTTTTATATACTTGTGTTCAAATGATAATTTGCAAAACCTATAGATTCGCTCAACCTTTGTGTTGACCCTTTTAAGCGTGTATTTCAGGTAATCAAGATGGATAGCAGCGGAGCATGCAGGGAGGGAGTTGGTGCTTACTTGTCTAAACTTTGTTTATTTTTCATCCTTTTTAAATTAACAATTTAATTAAAGTATTTTGAGGAACATGTTGTGTTGGTAACAGTTTTTGGGACTAAAACGCTACTCTGATGGTATCTTTTCGGATGGAAAATATTTTAGACAATGTTGTATTTATACATTTTAACGTCTCTTTTGGGATTGTTTTCTATGATTGTGTGTGATGTGCTATGAGTAACGCCCAATGTGGACATTCCGCTGCGTGGTAATTTGGGACTGTTACAAATTGGTATCAGAGACACAAGTTATAGATAACTAGGTCGATTCTTTTTTAAAATGTCCTAAACTATAACTTTTGGTGTGTCGTAAAAGTTTTAAGCACGCAACTACTCCGCATGGCTCCGGTAAGGCTATTATTGTATTACTTTATATTTGACTATGATTATATGAACCTATGTGTATATTGGAATGGTAGTATGTATATGTATGAATATACTATGATATTTAAAGGCATTGTACGCGAAGCAATGGTCCTTGAATGATTGTTGTACATTTTATAATTCGGTTTTGAATAGGATTTGGCCTCATCGCCAATCACCGATCTTGATAATTATGTATTATAAATACGAGTGTGAAACTCGTTTGATACTTTGGGTACGTGTATGTTGTTTCGTAGTCTATCGCATATCGACTTGTTTAAGTTCGATCGTTGTCGTCACATTGTGATGTGCCACTTTTGGACAACTCATATTGAAACGTAATTGATTAACGTGATATTTTTATTTCCGTTACTTTTTATGATTCTAAAGAATCATTTATCCAAGGCGACATCTTCTACGTAATGCGACTTGTGATTTGAATTTATATGACTACGTTTTACTGGCGAAAAGGGGGATGCCAATGTTGGACCTAAGATATATATATCCTAATCAAATATATATAGTTTGGGTACAACAAAGATATGCTCGTAGTAGTCATTCGGTTGAGTGGCTTGATGTCTTGTATCTAATTGGAATGAGACATTTAGATATAGAGATTTTAACTCGCTCAACTATGAGTTGTTTAAGGGTATCTTATTGAAATGGATTGGGACATTTGAATAAGAAGGTTTAAAACCACTGGACCTTAGATCGTTATGATCTCCTTATTCAAATGGAATGGGACATTTGAATACGGAAATCATGATATAATTTTATTGACACCTTGTATTTACTATGGTATTTTGATATGATATCTGTTGAGAGATAGTAATACTTGAGTAGGATGACTTATAATCGTCATGTTGAAATGGATTGGGACGCCTTTTCATTTGAACAAGAAAGTTATAAGTTCCCGACCCGTAAATTTATAAACTCTTGTATACATGGAGGGGGACGCCTTTTGATGTAGACAAGGAGTTATAAATGAGTGGGCCCAAGTATGTTTGGCTCGATTTGTGGATTTTTGGTGTGCTACGTCTTCCTTCGACTCGTATTTCGTTGGTAAGAATCGTTCGGTGTTGTCGTCATTATGATGATCATCGATTATCATCTATGTACAAGTAACCCGTTGGACTTATCTCGAGTTATGATTTGTTTTGAGGGACCATTTCTAATGTGTCTCGATGATCGCGAGCTTTATAAACAGATTGTTAAGAACCGTTGACCGTTCCGAGAATAGGCGACTCGCTTAAGCGTCACCAGGATTTATGTGTGTACTTGCGGATTGACTGAGGATCAAGTTATCAACGACAACTTATCGTGGATGTGAAGATTTTGTAATTTTACTTGCTACTATCAAAGGGGCACTGAAGACTTTTTCTTGATGACGAACCCGTGGGGCTAATATGACGAGCAAACAACGAATATGATGTATTACTTTGAGCACTGAAGTAAAAGTTATTGGGATACATTTGTATGATGAATGTTGAAGCAGAAGTTAGTGCGACGCTTTCGAATGTTGAACATTAGAGCAGAAGTTGATGGTACGCTCGATATGTTGTGAATCTTCGCCAATGGACCGAATTTCTTAATGATTGGAGTTAATAAATCCGTTATCACCTCGAGGAGCATGTTGAAGCCGACACCAAAAGTGGAAAGACTTTGAAGATCTAGTGGTATTATCAAGGATTCGTTCCAGGTTTACTCGATGATCAACGGTGGAGATCTATATTTGATATTTATGTTTGACCTTTTCTTTTTATGTACTTATATGGTATGTGATCTAGTCGAATGATCGTAAGTTGTGAGAACTTGAGACGGCATTGTCCAATGACGTCCGATCATGGAGAAAACGTACCATGTAATATCTTTTTGACCATGATGTTTATTGAGACTTTGATGCGCGTGGACGGAAGTGAGATGGTGTTCTTGTATTATCTTTTTCGTATGGATCTGAGTGTGAGCCCTCCGATGACGAAAATACTTTATTATTATTTCTTCTTAATATGCGCCCGTGGATATCCGGCCAGTTGAAATCCTTTAACTTGCAACCTTCCAATTGACTAGACCTACCCGAAGGTCTTGTCAAGTGTTTTTATTTATCATGGCTTGGCTACTTAGCAAGCATGAGTTAACCCGATTGAATTTATTAATTTGGCATGGGTTGATTATTTTGCAAACATGTGGTGACTTAATTTTTACGTTCCTGGTGTTGGCTTTTGTGTTTGAATTAGATCGTAATGCGTCCAATGGATGCCCAATTTTTATGTCTTATTGTCGCTTTGTCGATATTGGAGACTTTTGGAGAATTTTATTTTTTTAGTTCGTGTTGAGTCGAGCCGGGTGCGTTTTATTATATCTCGGGTGCATTTAAATCGCTTTAAAAGTATTTTCAAGTGTTCAGGGCGACCCGTGACTCCCGCAAATTTTCAAAACCAACTAGTAAGTCAATTTCCCGCCACAAAAATTTGTCGTTTAAAAAATGAGGCCAAAAGAAAACCAAGATGGCAAAAGAGACCCCTCAAAAATCGTCGGATGAGCTTCGTGTAATTTCTGTAATTTTCGTGTGTCGAGATTGAAGAAGTTCTTGGCGGATAAGGACTCCTTCATCCCCTTTTGGTGAGATACAACTTGACGACGGGTTGCATTTTGTCGAAGAACGAGTGGAGATCGTGGATCGAGAGGTTAAGCGTTTGAGACCGAGTAAGATTCTCATTACGAAGGTGCGATGTATTTCGAGACATGGAACGAGACTCACGTGAGAACGTGAGGATTTCTTTATAAGAAGTGCCCTCGTTTTTCCTAGGAGAGCGCGATACGAGTATGAGGCGAGGCGAGCGCCGGGACGTTTCTCCTTTAAGGAGGTGAGAATGTAATATCCCGTACTTAACGTCATCGTTTTACCCCAACTATGTAACGTATTTTGAGTTTCTAAGTAATGGTGAGTATTGTTATGTTTGACGGTTTACGTTGAAACCGGTAATGTGTACCTATATTTAATTGTTGTGACGATTGAAGAGTACTAATAGTGATCGTGATGCCGATGGATGCCCAAATTTTACGTTTTATTATCGATTATCTCGATATTGGAGATTTTTGGAATTTTCGTTTCATTACGTATTAAGTTGAGTCAGAACCTTACTATTGCTTTTCGTGTGCGTTTAAATCTTTGAAAAAGTATTTTATTGAACGAGATTTTAATTTTTATGAATCCGGGACGAAACCCGACTCTCGTAAATTTATAAAAACCGACTAGTTACCATTCCCGCTCTTTAAAACTATCTTTGCTAAAAGGGCCAAAAGAAAGCCATAATTGCACCATAGGTCCTCCCACCTTTATACAAAAACCACTAACACAAACACACACTTCATTTTTAACATCAAAATTTTTTTTCTTCCTCCTCCTTTCTCTCTTAAACCCACCGCCAACCATGGCCACCACCAAATCACCACCAAAACTTGATTTTTGGAAAATCTAGTCAAAGACCAATGTTTTTATCATCAAGATAAGTAAATCCCGCCACAAATTTATAACATGCAACAACATTTTTTCAAGATTTAATTTTTGACATATTTTGATAAAAACTATGTTTTGATCTAATTAGTTTTTATGGGTTTGTGTTTGATTGTGTTTAGGAACACACTATGGAAATAATGGAGCTTGGAACAATTTTATTCTTGATGATTTCAGCCCCTAAACCCACGAAATTTGTGGGGGGTTTGGGTGTTCTTGGTGTTTTGATCTATTTAATCATTGTAAGGTTCCATTGTTGTTGTTATTATTATTTTAATCATTTTCCTTTGAGTGCATGCATTTGTTTATGATTTTTGGTAATTTCATATTGATCATGCAAGTGATTAGGAGTTTAGGGATTCTTATGGATGATGAATATGGGTTATTTGAGGTGTTGGTGAAGTTGGAAATGGGTCAAAATAGGATTTGGTATAGTTTTGAAGTAGTCATTTTAGACCAGTAGGTCTAAGGCTATTTTCGTGGTTTTAGGTCTGAGATAAGGTTTATATTATTGGATATAGTTGTAGTGGTCGTCGAGACGGTCGTTTCGGTATAAGATAGAGCTTTTAACTCCAAACGAGTCAAAAGTTACATAGGTTTGAATATTCGTGTACCGGGAGGCGAGTATCGACGCAATCCGAAATTGTTGTCGATATTGGGTCAAATCCCGGGGACTATAACTTGAGTTTCAAAAATGGTCAAGGGCTGTTCTCAGGCCCTAAACTTAGAATTTTGAGTCTATTTTCAAAGTCAAGTGGCGATATTGTAAATGGGAATGTTTAACAAGATCAAAATGGTTTTACGAGTCAAGTGTGTAAAACAGTCCGGTTTTTAAGGTCGAAAGATGTGTCGAGCAGGTGGGTCAAAAATGTGAATCATTGGATGAAATTTAAACTGAGTCTTGTAAATATTATAAGTGAGTTTGTCACCAAGTTTCGTCGAAAACGGAGATGTGTAGGTATGGGAAAACAGTGGGTACTTTTGGTAAGTACCGGCTGAGTATTATTGAGAGGTACTTAACCTTGCGTCATAGTTTGAGGCGAGAGGGCTAATCTATTAGTTTCTAAAAGTTCTAGAAGGATATAAGTATTGTGTGTGAGTATATATTCTGAGATTGGAGACCCATGTAGGGTACTTGAACCGTGTTGATTTGGCATCTTGAGATGGATCAACATCGAAGGTACTAGTTTTGGAAAGCTAGTATGTGTTGTGGGATTTAGAAGGGATTCACTTGCATTGGTTGGTCATGTCTATGTACATATTATTTTGAATCGTTGGTTTTATTATACTAAGTATGTTTTGAGATACTTGAGTATGTTGTTAAGCGTGCACCTTATTTGTTAGGTGGCGGCTTTTGACGTGTATATTTGGGAGGCATCTTCACTTCGGCGATCACTACTACTACTAGCTTCGTGTATCATCTAAGGTGAGTCTATAGCCTCGCTTTTATACTGGTTTTAAATGATTTTAACCCGCGAGGGGGAATACATGCTATTTGAAACAAATAGAACACAAGTCTTTGAATGATTGCTTAAACTCAAATGTTGTTTTGATTGTAACAAGTACGTTGAGTACAATGGAATTGGTACGTTGAGTACAATGGAATTGGTACGTTGAGTACAATGGAATTGGTACGTTGATTACAATGGAATTGGTACGTTGAGTACAATGGAATTGGTACGTTGAGTACAATGGATTGGTACGTTGAGTACAATGGAATTGGTACGTTGAGTACAATGGATTGGTACGTTGAGTACAATGGATTGGTGTGACTCGTATAACAACGTAGGGTCACACAAAGGAACTGTAAATGAAATTGCTTTTTATATACTTGTGTTCAAATGATAATTTGCAAAACCTATAGATTCTCTCAACCTTTGTGTTGACCCTTTTAAGCGTGTATTTCAGGTAATCAAGATGGATAGCAGCGGAGCATGCAGGGAGGGAGTTGGTGCTTACTTGTCTAAACTTTGTTTATTTTTCATCCTTTTTAAATTAACAATTTAATTAAAGTATTTTGAGGAACATGTTGTGTTGGTAACGATTTTTGGGACTAAAACGCTACTCTGATGGTATCTTTTGGGATGGAAAATATTTTAGACAATGTTGTATTTATACATTTTAACGTGTCTTTTGGGATTGTTTTCTATGATTGTGTGTGATGTGCTATGAGTAACGCCCAATGTGGACATTCCGCTGCGTGGTAATTTGGGGCTGTTACAGTAATTCCATTTTATTTTTATAAAAGTTTGGTGTTTGATAAGCTAAGATCTGAGTTCCATTAATATGTTTGTTCAGTTTTGAGGAAAGGTTTTATGTTTTAAATCCTTGTTTTCAAAAATTAGTCATAATCTGTTATTATTGTTCATCCTTGTGTTTTTTGAATCTTAGCAGGTACAAGGAAGTTGGTGCTTGTTTAGCTAGCACCTAATCTCACACATCCCAAAGTATAAATGTATGTTTTAGAGGTGCTCATCTTTAAACCCTTTTACATTTTTGCATATTTTTATGGTTTATGTTTGAATCTGAGTATTTGTTTGTGAATCTGTGTTTTTGTGGTTGGATTTTGTTTATCTGAGGTTGTTTTTGTTATTGAATTGATTTGAGCCTGGTTTGTGGGTTGAATCACACAAATCCTTTGAAAAATTGTTAAATTAGTAATTAAAGGGGTGTTTGGGTTAACTGCAATATCTAGGTTTAAGTTGATTTGAGTAGGTGTTGTCTGGTGTATTTTGTTTGTTCTTGTTTATGTTGTGCTTATAGGTGTTTATCTGCAAGTTTTGAGGTTTGAATAACCATAATCCATTAAGAGGACATAAAATCTGAAATACTTGTTGTTTTGAACTGAAATTTTGGAGACACCTAGATCTAAGGGTAGACTAGGGTTAACAAGTGCTAAATCTAAGTTTATGCAACCTGTGTAGAAGATTTGAGGTGTTAAAATTGGATTTGTGGTCATTTAAATCAGCAAAAGGGTTTTGGGTATCACTTTGTTCATCAGTAATTTGCATAAGCTTGAATCTATCTCTAATCTTTGAATCAGTGTTTAAAAAAGTTTATTTGTGCTTATTGGAGTTTATTATAGCTTGTGTATGCATCTGGTTCATTTTGGTTGGCTTATTCATGCTTAAACTGCTTAATTGTTCATAATCTGCTTATTTGCAAGTCTGTGTCATATCTGGTGACTGTTTGCTTAAACTCTAATATTTAGCTGAGTGATTTTGTGATTTTGTGATTTCTTGCTTGTTTATGACTCCTTACAACTCACTGGTTGTAAGGGTGTCCTTGTTATCCATTGAATCCAAGTGAATCTCTCAGAAATCCAAGGTCAAATAGTCAAAGCAGTGGGAACTCCTTTCCCCTGCTGCTAGCCACTGCTAGTGTTATTTTTGGTTTTGCTTATCAATAAGCTGTTCTAGCTTATTTTAACCTGCAAAAACTTTAATTTTGTAATAGGTGCTCATCATTTGACCCATTTGTTCATTCTGGAGCATTTGGGTGGTTGACTTTAAGGTTTGACTAGAAAACAAACTAGTTTGACTTTTATATAAGTGCTTATCAGCTTATTATGCTTATTTGCCTTGGCTTATTGAACTTTTCTTGATTTATTTGGCTTATTTAAGTCATTTAGAGTCTTTTGCAAGTTGAATCAAGGTCTGAGGTGGTCTAGAACTCTAAGTCGACTATTTTGTCTTTTAGTGAATTTTTACTTTGCTTATTTCTGGCTTATTGGTTGTGCTTTTTCAAAATTTCTTTTCATAGATCTTTTAGGCATATCAAAAGAAGGTTGTGTGTCAAATTAGAGCTTATGGCATTGGCTTATAGCTTAATGGGCCAAAAAGCCCATTAAGAATAAGCTGTTGTACATTTAAGCTGTGATAAGCTCACATTCAGCTTTTGGGCCTTCAGACTTTTGTGTTTAGAATTGAATTTTAAGTTAGACTCGTGATTTTCAGCTTATTTGGTTAAGTTTCATATTATTGGGCCAAAAAGCCATTTCATTTGAACTGTTTTTGTTTTTAGCCCATTTGGGGGCCCATTAGGGGTATTTTCATTTTTTTTACTTAGGTTAAAATAAACTAGTTTGCAAGTTTTTAGAAATTCTTATAATTTTTGGATTTTTAATATTATTTTAATATTATTTTATTATTAAATTTCATTTTTAATATTTTAGCAACTTTTATATTTTTCTTAGGTCAAATACATTAAGTTAGGATTTTTAAAACTCTTAGATTAACTTTCTCGTCATTTTATTAATTTTTAGAATTATTTAATATTTTAATTGTTTTTAATCATTTAAAAATAGTTTTCTTTAGTTTAAAACTTCATAAAAATAGTTTTCAGTCTAATTAAGTCATTTTAGAGATTTATAAAGTGAAAAACCTTTATTTGGGCTTTTTTATTAATTATTTGGATTTTTAGGGCTTTAATTGGCATTTTAAAATTTATATTTAATTAATTAAAAGGTTTGAAAAAGTTTTGATCATTTTTAAACTCTTAGTTTATTTTTATTTATTTTTGGTAATTTTTGGGAATTTTTAGAAATAATTTTTATTTTGTCACTTTTTACGGTTTTTCGTTTAGTCGTCGTAGTATAATTTTAACGTATCTGTCATTCTCTTTTCTCATCCCTTCTTTCTTTCATGTTAATCCAAAATCATTACGAATTATTCACACACATATACCTCCTTGGGAAACGAACTTTGAACTTCATTGGGTCATTAGTACACGGTTTCCCTAAACCGTCGTATTTAATACTTATCGCTATTTTACGCTCTTTTGATTTTTCCTAAAGTCAAAGGTGTGGTAAAACACTGCAATCATTTTGTGGTAAAACACTGCAATGCCTTAACCCGGCTATAACATCAATACCCAAACCCTAAATTATACTCCAATGAATCAATTGAAAACCATGGATCCGAACCCTCCTCTTTGTGCGACTCGACACCCATAAGACAAATTTGTAACGAAGGGTATGCCTTATATCAAATTAGGGCACACAACCACTTAGCTATTTGGTAAACCTTGCGTCGACCACTAAGACTAGGGAAGTGTGTGTTGTTTTTGTTAGGTTCTGTTGTTTTTGCAAAGTATTCACTCAAGGCAAATGTGAGTCCTATTTATAGGAAGAGAGGACATGTAACAAGTAATTGTATGAGTTTACTTAGGGTTTTTATTAGTTTGGTTGTAATGCAACTAGTTTGATATGTAGAAAGTACCATGGAAAAGATGAAAGGAAGTTGGGGCGTGGGTTTGGCAGGGGTAGAAGATGATTATGGGTTCCAAGGTTTGACTACCTTGTTATTTGATGGGTAATGGTTAAGTTTGGTAAGTTTTAATGAAGGTAGGAGACATGACTTGAGTTTTAATGGGAAAAATGGGACGTGTATAGGAAAGAAAAAGGGGGCTGGTTTGAGTCCACATTTTTAGGATTGGTGTTTTCAATTTGGTAAGCAAATAATGTATATAATGTATTTAGTAAAAGTTTGTTGTTGTAAAACCCGCATAACATTCATGAAGATATTAATTACATGAAAACACGGATAAATTAAAACTTTATAATTAATTAATATACGACAAGTATCATGAATATTAAATGAATAAATACAAGTATTACGTATATTATTTTATTTATTTAATGACAAGTGTTTACATATAATAATATTACACGACAAGACTTAACCCGAAATTTAAAACACGATCTTACGTCATGAATATTAATACACGAGAATTAATAAAACACGAAAACAAAATATATACTTTAAAGGGGTGTTTAGCCGGCTATAAAAGAAAAGAAACAAGAAGGGACCAAGCTCGGCCCGTTAACCATTCTATTACCATCATAACCACTCTTAGGAAGTTCATTTTAGCAAGTTAATAAAAAAATAAAGAAACCCTAGGTTGGGAGTAGTTGCCTCCATCCAAGAAACAAGAAAAGGGAAAAAGAAAAGCTTTTGATTTTAGTTCGGGTATAGATCGTGGTGTTCATCATTCATTCAATCACATTCGGTATCACCAAACTTAAATCCTTCTTTTATTATTTTTCTTATCATGAATTAATATAATTAATGAAGAACACATGAATTGTATGATTAAAACATGTAATTATTCATGAAATTAAACATGGCATTTAGTTTAATTAAATTAAGACTTAGCTTATTTAATCAATTACAGTTTAATCATGGTTTAATTAAATTAATTACTACTTTCATTTAATTATACAATTATCAAGTTTATGATAAAGTTTTATTAATATAAACTCATGTTATGTTATTAATTAATAATCACTTATAAATCATGTCATATTATTAATTAATAACTATTATGTTAGACTAAACTATTTATTTATTAATAAACTTTATTATTATGACATTTAATTGATCATGACTTATAAAATATGGTCATTAAGCTTTGGCTTATATTTTCTGCTTATTAATCAAGCTTATTACTATTTATGGAAACTTACTAATTATGGAAACTTTCTATTTTTGAAACTTACTAATTATGGAAACTTTATATTTTTAGAAACTTACTATTTATGGAAACTTATTATTTTTGGAAAGTTGCTATATATGAAAACCTGCTATTTTGGAAAGTTACTATATATAGAAACCTGTTGATTTTAAAAAGTTACTCATTATGGAAATATCAGGTATAATAACACATGAAACATGAAATACGTTAATCAAGAACAAATGAAACACTAAGAAATACATGATAAAACATAAAACAGTAAAACGAGTCAAGAACAAGTAAGAGAAGTCAATAACAAGTAGAAGAAGTCAAGAACAAGTAAGTTAAACTAAGAACCAGTAAGTTATACATGAACATACAACTCATACACGTCCTTTATTATGTAGCACTCGTGAAGTCGGAGTAGTTACTTTCTGTCTTTCATCTTCGTTCTTTATTGGACATAAGGTACAGATATCCCGTCCTTCAGTAAGGATATTCTCTTTCTATGCATGATTAGTATTCCTCGTTTGCTGCCATATGTTTTCCCCTGTAGTTTACATGTCATAAAACTTTTCAGTATTTGCCATGCTATCTTTTTAAATTATATACATGCATGACCATGTCCACCTAGTTATGTAGGTACAATAACCATGACACTTGAGGCACTAGTGTTATGACTTCCCCACGGCGGAGTGATTGCTCGTGGCGTCCCTTCAGCTTTTGGCCATATTATTATATTTATCATGTGGGGCGTATGGGTGCATCCTAGTTACATGTTTTCAGCAGATTACGCAGTGTGAATGAGGTGTGTGCCTTGCATCCTTCACAAGGAGCTGATCCCTCCTAACCCAAACCAGTATATTATATTAGAGGCAGCCCCTCTAATTTGCATGATGAGGTCACCCCTCCAAGTATTCATGCACGGTGGATTTTCATGACCTATATTGGCTAATGGTAAAATATGTTAAACAGTTTTCATAAGATAAACATAAGGCTTTTCAAACTATAAAACCAGTTTTACTAAGAAATAACCAGGTTTTCCAGGACATATACATTTCCGCTGCTATATGTTATTCATACTTATATTATTTATTTCATGATTGTATATCCGTGCACTGAGCATTATGCTCAGCTGTTACTTTCCTTTCGATGTCCCAAAACGGCAGGTACCCAAGGACGGACTCGAGCATTTTGGAGGACATGCAAAGGATGGAAGCTGCCATAGACTTCTTCTCCTTTTGCCTTCATATATTTGTGCTTGTTTAAGTCTTCCATTATTTCATTTACTTTATTATGTTTTGAGCTTATGTTTGGGGACCGATATTTGATTCCGGTTTACCCTATGGTCATGTAATGTTTTAGACATTTATCCTTGTATGCTTTGATGACACGCCATAATTACGTGTGACATTCCATTTATCAAAATGGGGTGTTACAATAATTATGGTATCAGAGCCCAAGGTTTCGACCTGTAGGCTCTAAAACTTGACATGTGACTATTGGGTAGTCACCAGGATCTTCCAAACCGACAGTTGATTTTATTTCATGTATCACTGTTTTTCTGTTAAGTTTTGACTAGTATGAATCAAACCATAGTCGTTCATACTTTGTCACATGTTTTCTTTGGAATTTTGACTAGTGTGGATTAAACCATAGTCGTTCACACTTAGTCACATGTGTTCTTTTGAAATTAGACTAGTATGGGTTGAACCATAGTCGTCCACACTCAGTCACATGTCTTCCTTTCAATTTTGTGGGCTGAACCATAGTCGTCCACACCAGCAATTTTCAGATCTTATTATAGATACTCTCAGACTTTTTTCATGTTCTCTCATTAATATCTCATGCGTATAACCGATTAAACATTTACTTTCTTTTGAAACTGTTAGATGGTTAACACACGCACATATGTGGAACTCGCTGCAGTTGTCAATGCAGATTTGCAGGCTATGCTTCCCCAAATCCGTAATCAGATTCGGGCAGAATATCAGGCTTTACCAAATCATGCAAATCCTCCTTCCCCTCCACCAGTCGTACTCCACACATGGCTAGAACGCTTCAACAAGCAGAAGCCTCGGTCATTCGATAAGGAAGATATCCCGTCAAATACAGAGAAATGGATATCACATATGGAGAAGATATTTGACGCCATGGGTTGCGATGGGGTATACAAGGAGAGGTTGGAAGTCTACAAGTTTGAGGGTGATGCATTAGCCTGGTGGAAGGCTTACAAGTAATCCAATGAAGGAGAGGCATGGTTTGCCACATTGACATGGGCGTAGTTCAAGGAGTTGTTCTACAATCAGTTCTTCCCTAGAGCTGAACAAGAGCGACTGAAGAAGGATTATCATGCTATCCGTAAGAAGGTATGTGAGACTAGCACAAAATTCATGCAATGTTTCCTCAGGCTAGATGGTTTTCTAGGTGAAGCTACTGGCATAGCAGAGGATCAAGCGAAGCATTTCCGTTGGGCTCTTCGCACTTCGATTACTGATCGTCTACTATGTGCTACATTTACCAATGTGGCACAAGTTGCTGACGCAACACGTAGTTTGGAGATTCTTCAAGAGAGAGATGAGTACGAGGAGTTGGATCGACCAGAAAAGAGGTATATTGCAGTCATCAAGCGTTACCATCTCATTCATATCATTACTTTCAATTATATATCATGCTCTATTCGACTTTATCTTTCAAGCAGAAGGGTGGATACCGGTCCTAACCTGCCACTCAACAGAACAACTACAGGAACCACAGTCAGACTAACGACCGTAATGGGTCCGACAAGCGTGGTGGTAGTGATAACTACCGTATCAATGCCAACCACTCCAACAACCACAGGTCCCTTAAATTAAACTCTTCCATGTTAAGCTGTTGTATGACATAAATTCTAACATCTCAGCATTATGAAAGGAACTCTGGTAACGGGCGTGACCAGGATAACAAGGGTCAGCAGCCTAACCGTGCAACTCAATCTGATATTATAACCTAAACTTTCAGTGTAGTCATGTTTATGCTCCAATAATCATGTCTCACACATATCTTCTGAATCAGGCTCTCAGCTAGTGAGGGTACCCACTGGAGGGTATACCTATCCCATCTGCACCACTTGTTAACGACGGCATCCTGGACCATTTCGTAGTGCTGCAGGTGTTTGCTTCAAGTGTGGGCAAGCTGGTCATCTCATGAAGGACTGCAAGAAAGGGGAAACCATTGGTACATCAGGACATGCTCCTTAGAAACCAGCAGCATCCAGCCGTATGTTCACCACTACTAGGGACCATGTCAACAAGTCTTCAGGTACCATTACTGGCATACTATTTATGTTTGGACATGTTGCCTGCATTTTGTTTGATACAGGGGCGACCCACTCAGTAATATCCACTACTTGTTGCTCGTATTAATAAGACACCTACACTGCTTGATAACGTGTTAAATATATCCACGCCTATAAGAGACTCTGTTCACATTACCCATGTGTACAGAGATCTTCCCTTAGAGTTTGATGACAAGATTCGTCCGGTTGACGCACTTCCTTTGGACATGTGCGAATTTGATATGATTTTAGGCATGGACTGGTTAGTAAAACACCACGCCACCATTGATTGCCATACATATCAAGTCATATTCATCGATGTTCAAGCTCCAGAATACATTCATAATGGTTTTATACCAGGTAAGTCTGTATAAATCATTTCTGCCTTACAAGCACGTGCCTTATTAGCTCATGGCTGCAAAGGTTTCTTGGCTACCATTCATGACACGACTATTGAAGCTCCATCTATTCATTATTAGCCAATTGTTTCAGAATTCCCAGATGTATTTCCAAAAGAACTCCCGGGTATACCACCTATCCTTGAAGTAGAGTTTGTCATTGAGCTTATTCCGGGAGCTGAACCTATCTCCAAGGCTCCTTATCACATGGCTCCCATTGAGCTCAAGGAGTTGAAGGATCAGCTACCGGAGTTACTAGAACGAGGTTTTATTCACCCGAGTGTATTACCATGGGGTGCACCAGTGCTATTCGTTAAAAAGAAGGACGGTATTATGAGACTGTGTATCGACTACCACGAGCTGAACAAGATCACGATCAGGAACCGTTATCCACTACTACGTATCGATGATTTGTTTGACCAACTGCAGGGTGCTAAGCACTTTTGTATGATTGATCTATGATCAGGCTACCATCAGCTGCGAGAGAAGGAGCAGGATATATCTAAGATTGCTTTTCACATACGTTATGGTCACTATGAGTTTGTTGTTATGCCTTTCGGACTGACGAACGCTCCAACGGTATTCATGGATTTGATGAACCGAGTTTTCTATGAGTTCTTGGGCAAATTCGTCATTGTATTCATCGATGACATTCTGATCTTCTCAAAATTCAAGGAAGAACACGAGGACAATCTTCGCACGGTACTGCAGATTATTCGACAAAAGCAACTGTATGCGAAATTTTCCAAGTGTGAATTCTGGTTAAGTAAGGTGGCATTTATGGGCCACATTGTTTCCGCAGAAGGGATCACCATGGATACTGTGAAGGTTGAGTCTATCACTAAATGGCCAAGACCGACGTCTGCAACAGAGGTTCATAGTTTTCTAGGATTAGCTGGCTATTACCGCATGTTTGTGGAAAATTTGTCACGGTTAGCCTTTCCTTTGACTAAGCTGATGCGTAAGGGAGATAAATTCGTCTGGAATGATGGGCGGGAGAAGAGCTTTGAAGAACTTAAGCAGCGATTGATTTCTGCACCTATTCTTACTCTCCCATCTGGCACAGGTGGATTTCAGATTTATAGCGATGCTTCGGGAAAAGAACTTGGATGTATACTCATGCAACATGGGAAGGTGATTACCTATGAATCACGACAACTTAAGCCATACGAAGAAAATTATCCCAACCATGATCTGGAATTAGCAGCAGTTGTATTTGCACTCAAAATCTGGAGGCATTATCTTTATGGTAAGTCATGTAACATCTTGACTGATCATAAGAGCCTCAAATACATCTTCACTTAGCGAGAAGTAAACATGAGACAGATACGGTGGTTAGAGATACTAATGGATTATGACACCAACATTCAGTACCATCCTGGTAAAGCTAATGTGGTGGTTGAAGGTTTATTACTATCATAACAATTATATAAAACCCTAAACGAGATCAACACACATATAGCGAAAGCGATTTAATAAGATCATAATAATAACACAATTATAATTAATCGAATTAGGATACATACCATTACGCTAAAGAAAATCCACAAGACGAAGAACGAATCATCAATTCGGGCTAATACCGTATACATCAAGGTATAGTCTAAAGTAAGACTATATTACGATCTTGTACACACGTAATACAACGAGCTAACCGTGATTCTAGCACGTGAGAACCGAGCTACAACGTTGTAAATAATCTACCCAACAACCCTAGAGAAGGGCTAGGACTAGATTATGTACACAATCGATCAACCAAGAAAAACCAACCAAAACCCTTTGTTGTTTCCCTCTTGTGATCGAACCAAAAGAAAGAGAGGGGAAAGATTATTGTTGTGTGAATTATGAGGGATAAGGAGGTGTATTTATAGACTTCCAACCCATTGTAGCCAATAAATATAAGGCAACTTCCCCCCCCCCCCCTTAGGCATAACCGACGGTCGAACACTCCATATGGGGTGTTCCGGAACTTTCCGTTCTTATTTCCTTTTGTTTACATATTTATTTAACGCTCGTTATAACGTAACTATTAGTTAATTAATGATCGTTAAGGTTATATAGTTACTTTCTCGGTTAAATTAACAAATACATAAATATATTTATTAAATAAATTAATAAATACAATAAATATATTTATTAATTAAATTAACTCTTTACGTATTGTGTGCAATCCCGTAATCTCGAGTTTGATCCTATCACACGACTATTAAATATAAGTCCATAAACTTACAGCTCCCATTTGGACATATTTCGAATATCGTGATTACATTGTCTAGCGTCTAGTTACACTAGCAATGTCTCTAGTACAACTCGAGTAAGGTCTCCTGGACAAAACCTTTTAACGATTATGCATCGTTATTATTATCCTTCTATTTCTAATACAACGTTAATAAGGATATGGATCTCAGTCATTTCCTTTCATTAACCATTCTGTTTCTCGTTCACAGATTCAACAAGATTACAAAACAAATTTGGGTGTGGCCACACAAACATCTTACTAATCCCACGAGGGGCCCAGCTGTATTAAACTTTAAAACGAAACTTGGAGGAAATAAATTCCATATTCACTACGAGCAAAACATATGAATTTTGCAACACTTCTGAAAATAATCCTTATAGCTACCAGTTACGTTTAGCGTTAGATTATTCCACAGAGATGCACTAGATTCACAACAGTTTCCTGGTATCTCAAGTCTAATGATAACTATTTATGTTTTACTTGATGATAAAGATCCATAAAGTAAAAACATATAGTTGGGATAAGTCCTATATTCGATTCATCGAACATCATCCAAAATCGATCAATATACGTTCAAGTATACTCTATCGCTATTTTGATTTGTCTTAATTTAATAATATTCCCATATTGTTAATCGACAACAGACATTTAGCATAGCTATTATTCATGGATTAAAACATGTAAAATAGGATACACTTATTAAATGATAAAAGTAAACTAAACCCAATCTTTATTTCATTATATAACAATTTCATAACATCCTTTATCCAAATACTAATCACAAATTTATTGCATGAATTCGCTAGCTAGTTGCAGCCCAATCGTCTTGGCATGCTTAACTACCTTTGGTCTAGGAAAAGCCTTAGTCAAAGGATCAGCTACATTATCATCTATGTGATCTTTTATCAATTTTATTTCACGAGCTTCAACTTGTTCTCGTACGTAGTGATGTATACGCATAAAGTGTCTGACGCCTTTCATGACTCCAGGGTCATTGGCAAATATTATTGTGGCAGAATTGTCACAATACATATCTATAGGTTCTTTAATTGAAGGCATCACCTCAAGATCTTCAATAAACTTCCTAATCCAAACAGCTTCCATTGCAGCTTCTGAAGCAGCCATGTACTCAGATTGAGTAGCATGCATTGCAATCGTTTTCTGTTTCTTGCTCTTCCAGTCAACTGCTCCTCCATTGATAACAAAAATGTAACCCGTCTAAGACTTCGTATCATCTTTATCACATTGCTAGGACGCATCACAGAAACCTGTAACATTCAATTCTGTGTCTGGTTTCCCTCCAAATACCAAAACATATCTTTCGTACTCCTCAAATACTTTAGAATATGTTTGATAGCAGTCCAGTGGAGCTTCCCTGAATTCTGTTGGTATCTACTGACCATGTTCTGAGCAAACGCCACATCAGGCCTTGTGCATCTAACAACATACATTATAGATCCTACAGCTGAAGCATAAGGCACCTTCTTCATGTATGCCTCCTCTTCAGGAGTTGATGCATCCATCTCATGACTTAGATTATGCTTAACTTACATAGGTTGAAAACCTTTCTTGGAATTATGCATATTATACTTCCTCAAAATCTGATCTATATAAGCATCTTGACTTAGACCAATTAACCGTCTTTTCCTATCTCGATAGATCTTAATTCCCAGAATGTATGCAGCTTCTCCTAGATCCTTCATAGAAAAACATTTACCAAGAGAATCCTTAACTGCTTTAAGTCTTGGAATGTTACTTCCCATGACTAATATGTCATCAACATATAGGACTAGAAATACTACATCACTCCCACTAGCTTTGCCATATACACATGGCTCATCACGATTCTGAATAAATCGAAAATTTTTTATTTCTTCGTCAAATCTTTATTCTGTTGATGTGATGTTTGCTTCAAACCATAAATGGACCTTTGAAGTTTGCACACGTGTCCTGGATTCTCAGGATCAACATACCCTTCTGGTTGCTGCATATAGATGTCTTCATCTAAGCGCCGTTCAAGAAGGCAGTTTTAATATCCATTTGCCATATCTCATAGTCATAGTATGCTGCTATAACTATGAGAATCATAATAGCTCTTAAGTCTGCTACAAGAGAAAACGTCTCCTTGTAGTCTACGCCAAAAGTTTGAGTAAATCCTTTAGCTACTAAACGAGCTTTATAGGATTGTACTTTTCCGTCAATGTCGGTTTCCTTCTTGTATATCCACTTATGTCTCACTACTTCAACATTTGGTAGTGGTTCTACAAGAATCCAAACATCATTTACTTTCATGGATTTCATTTCCTCATCCATAGCAACCATCCACTTATCCTTTTCAGGATCAAGTATGGCGGATTTATAATTAGCGGGTTCACCAAGATCCCCTAACTCATCATCATCCTCTATGTTAAGACATATATTGCTATTTGTGTTTTTAATCCTTGCGGATCTACGCAAAGGAACTAATTCCGGTGGAACCGCCAGACTTTTTGGTTCTACAGGAATTATTTCGCTAGTGTTTTCAGAAGGTAATGTATCTATATGACTCTCTTATAGATCATAATTTCCCCCACTGAATTCTTGATTTACAAGATCAGATTCAAGGAAGTCTCCATGCCTAGCAACAATCAATTTGTTCTCAGGTGGATAATAGAAGTAGAACTCATAGTTTCTTTTTGGGTATCCTACAAAGATACATTTTACAGATCGTTGTTGGAATTTGTCACCCGAGTCACGTTTCACATACGCCTCGCAACCCTAGACCTTTTAATAAGACAAATATGGCTTCTTGCCATGCCATAGTTCATATGGTGTCTTATCGACCTTTGTTGTCCCATAGATTTCGTGATGATTAAACAAGAAAGAAAGGTAGATCAAAGATGAATTCTAGAGAGAGAAAGTAGTGAGAGAAAGTAGAGAGAAAATGGTTGTAACTTTTGGAGGATTAGACTAAAGAGAATAGTGAAAATGACCAACACCCTTCCTAACATGCTAGGAAGGGCATATATAGTTCACCCACATGCGGGCTTGGTTATGGACTATAGTCTAATGGGCCAGGCTTTTCTTTTGGGCTTTGGTTACTTATAAATGAACCTTAGCCTAAAGTTAAGCCCGTATAACACGACTAATCTACTACCTATTACAAAGTTCTATTATACGATATATAATAAACATATGACCGAGCATTCTTGTTTGACTCAATATTTTGAGGCTAACAATCTCCCCCAATGAGAGGTCATTACCCTTTATAAGAGGTCATTACCCTTTATCATTTGGAGATTTGTAGATATTACTAATCTCGCCATAAATGAGTCTTGAACGTGTAATAGTAGTCTTGTTTTTCATGCTGTGATCTTTGAGCCTTTGTCGTTTTCTTTCGACTTTGTCTTTAAATCTTGAGATCTTCAAATCATCCTTGACTAGACTTTGCCATCTTGCGATCTTGTGTCTTCATCCACATACTCACACTATTAATTGTTGAATATGTCTTTAGGCATGAGCATGTAGTTTTGAATCTTTGACTTTGTTGAGTACACCGTGACGCCACATTCTTGAGACAAAACATAGACACGGACTGAATGGCTTTGACATTCGTCCTAAATCGGTAGCGTTTTACCTCCGGTCAGTGAAGACTGTTATACGATATTAAATAGCGTACCTGTGATTAGGTTGATTCAATTAAGAATCTCCTTGAGAGGGTTTCGCGGCTGTACTAGCCGTTCTTTTTACTCGACCGTCTCAAAGCAAGACTGCAAACATAAAGAGTGAATCAATTGGATAAATATCTGCTTGATTAAGGTCGTCAATTCAAATTCCTGGTACAAGTGTGATTCATAAAGAATCTTACCATTGTTTCTTTCCAGTTCACATGTAACACCCCATTTTGATAAATGGAATGTCACGCGTGATTATGGCGTGTCATCAAAGCATACAAGGATAAATGTCTAAACATTACATGACCATAAAGGAAATACCGGAATCAAGCATCGGTAGTCCAAAAGTAGAACTCATCACACACAAACATAAGTACTGTAAATGAAAGGACTAAACAATGTCCATGGAAATGAGTATCAAAGTATAGATAAATTCATAAAGTAAAGAAGGTTAGAAAGCTTCCAGTCCATATGCACGTACGCTTAAAGTCTACGAGCGTCCCTGAGTACCTGCCGTTTTGGGAACATGAAAAGGAAAACGACTGAGCAATACGCTCAGTGCATGGATGTACATGTAAAACATGAATAATATAAGCACATAAGAATGAAACAGCGGAAGAAACTAAGTCATGGATAACCCGGTTATATCTTAGTAAAACTGGTTTATAGTTTGAAAAGCCTTATGTTTATCTTGTGAAAACTGTTTAACATATTTTACCGTTAGCCAATATAGGTCATGAAATATCAACGTGCATGAATACTTGGAGGGATGACCTCGTCATGCAAATTAGAGGGGTTGCCTCTAATTTAATATACTGGTTTTGGGTAGGAGGGATCAGCTCCTTGTGAAGGATGCAAGGCACACACCACATTCACACTGAGTAATCTGCTGAAAACATGTATACTAGGATGCACCCATACGCCCCACCTGATAATATAGTAAATGGCCAAAAGCTGAAAGGGACGCCACGAGCTATCACTCCGCTATGGTGAAGTCATAACACTGGTGCCTCTAGTGTTATGGTTATGGTACCTCCATAACTAGGTGAAACTAGTCATGCATGTATATGGCTTTAGGTATTCTCATTAAACATAAGACATAAAAAACATATAAAACATATACTGGGAAAATGGTTGGCTGCATACGGGGAATCCTAATAAGAAAAGAATGTCCATACAGAAAGGACGGAGAATCCGTACCTTATATCCAGTGAACGAAGAAGACGAACGAAAGAGAGTCCTACTTCGGTATCACTAATGCTACATAAATACATACGTGTATAAGTATCTGATTACTGAGTACGTAACTGGTTTTATACCATGTCTTAGCTTGTTTTATATGTTCATGTCATGTTTTACTGATTTAAGCTTTATACTGTGTTTATCGTATATTCTGTCTATTCTGATTTAGTATTACTTGTATTTCATTTATTATTATACTTGTTGTGTAATAATAAGTAAGTTTCTAAAAATAGCAGGTTTCCTAAAATAGAAAGTTTCTAAAAATAGAAAGTTACCAAAAATAGAAAGTTTACAAAAACAGAAAGTCACTTAAGGGTAATTCCTGCAGAATAAACAACATTAGAAATGAGAGAGCGAAATCAAAATACGTGGTTCACACGAATGAATTTCAAGACGATATAGTCTAACACACATCATGACGGATAAAGAAAATCATTATCCACGTCCAATGATTTTTCGAAGGTCTGCTAAAATAGGTAGAGAAGTCGATCGATGTAGAAGCATAACAACGTTGAAACTTTCAAGTCTAGTATCAATGGTAAGAAATTAGACAAGTGGTAACGAGAATTATATCACGAAGGAACATGAGGTAACAAGTAAAACAAGGATCGTTGAGTAAAGAATTATGTGCTTGATGGCACGTGATTCGTTCAAGAAAGAGGTAAGAAAACATGTGCATATGTTACGAACGGGTTCTACTCGCATAATATGTAAAAGTTTTCAAAATTTTCATTTATCTAACTTTTTAAGGAACATAATTAAAAAGTTGGTTCTTGATCAAATATTTAAGGTGACTACTATTCGGCCTCGCATGGCTCCTTCTAAATTACGCATACTTGATCAGGCCATGCATAATTTAGGACTAGCAATGCGATGCTCAGCTTCGTAAAACAAGTATTACATGTCATATGATTTAAAATATGTATATAATTCCATTTGTAAAAACAAGAATCAAAATAATTTATGAAACGTTCTCGAGAGTAAGTAAATCATGAAAATACATTGTAAAAATAATGTCAAATATCTTTATAAAGTAACATTTAAATATTTTGTAAAGCCCAAGTAAAATATTTTGTAAAATGGGTTATGAAACATTTTACAAGTAAATAATTGGCTAAATATTTAAATCCACAATTTTAACGTTACAATAATTCTTTTTTATGACCAACACTGAACAATTTGCAAAATAATTCGCAAACAATACCAATTTAAGTTTATATGGTGACATGATGATATTTTATAAAATAGTGAGTCGTTTAATGAGGCTAGTAATGAGTAGCTCATAGGACAATCGATGAAATGGTTACAAGGTGATAAGGTTTAAAACGGTTTGGTTAGAGTCGTTATGTGACACGTGTCAAGATGATAACGAATGACAAAACTAAGAACTTCAAATCTTCACCCAAGTCAGTGGTACGTAGAAGCCAAGAAAGACAATATATAATGACAAATAAGTCATATATAAAAGAAAAGATAAAGGAATCCATATGTGTCCACATCGTAATTTATTTAACATAAATATGCTTTTAAGAAAGTAGAGCATCAGTTCCCAAATAGTACAACTACTCCAAAAAGTTTCTATTTTAAACGTTTTTAAACACAATCAATGTTTTTAGTTGTAAAATATCATTAGTTAAAGTTTTATAGGCTCAAATGAACAAAAAAATGCTTCAATCCATATTTTTAAATTCTATCAGTTTTGACCTTTTAGGTTTGACCTTTGGGTTTGACCAGACCAATTGACTCACTAGATGATATTTTTAAGACTCAGAGTCTAAAGCAATTGGGTGTAAAACGATGTTTTGAACAACTTTCTAGTTTTACTCGAGACTTGAAACAGATTAGAAATGGACGAAAATGCCCTTGCATTAAATCTACCAACCAAATGATATTTTTGAAAGACGCAGAAATAAGTTCTTAAATTTATAATTTCAATTGAGCGTAACTTGCTCGTTTTTAAGATTTACTGGCCAAATTTTATGTCTTAAACGGACGTCTCAAAAAGTAGAAATATATATATTTTTATGCCTAAAGTTATAAAATATTTTCTTGACATCGTTAAATTATCTGTAAATCTTCTGCACAAAGTATATTTTTCGACACACCTTGAAATTTAATCAAACTTCATAACGACCCGGAGTTTATGTACACATAATTTGTGGATTCCATAGAGACGAAAAAGAATAGATTGTATAATTGAGTATATAAGGAAAACATAGTATAAAAATGGTTTAAGAATACCAATGATAATCTAAGAAACCAAAAATGGCGCAGGACATCCATGTCTTAGATTTCAAGATGTAAGGTAGGAAGGTCTCTTGGTGGCGTGATTTTCCAAAATTATAAGACATACCTATAAAGAAATTGGAACATAAAGGAGTTGCACTCCCATAGCGAGGAGATTTAATGAAAAGGGAGGATACATGTTTATAGAAGTAGAACCGTATTTCAAACAATCGCTACATAATAGAGGATGAATTACAAGCTGACGATGGTGTTTTCAAGGTACAAATGGACGTTAAAATTCAAAGTCGAAACGTAGAATGGTCAATGAAGTCACATTTAATCGATATTCGAGTGTCGTGTAAAAGTGTAAAACGGTGACGGAAAGGTCAATCAAAGTTATGAAAACTCATGATATTATTCAACATGAATTCAAGGAATGCTTCAAGATGTGTTACTCACACGATGTCCTCTAGTCTTTTTCGAAGACACATTGAGCTACACAATGGTCTACAGACTATTTTTCAAGACATCCAATCACAAATGATCGGATAACAATTTGGATATCTAAATAGATATCTTAAAGAGGTTTAACAATGGAAGTAACGTACAGGGTAGAAAAATGAAAATCGGAAGTTTTATTGAAAGCAACACTTCTTAATCCCAAACAATGGTATCACGAGAGTATGCACAACATGTAATAGTGAGTCAAGAAAAATAGACGGTTCAAAACGAACAAGTATACGAGATCAGTCGTATCACGCATAAACAAGATAGCAATAGTACTCAGAAAAGTGAGTATGAAAAGTCGGCAGCATGCTCGGTCCGAATACAAGTATGTAACGTCATAACAAATTAAAATCATGATAACAAGATCAAGTTTACATGAACAAGAATTCAAGAAATAAAATACGTGCATATGTAATCACAGTAATATTCAGTAATAATTCATGAAGCACAAGAGATTTGTAAAGAGATAGTAATTATCATAATGAGGGTAATATAATATTTCAAAATGTAATCAAGAAATGAAATACTACAACGGTAAATAAAAGTAAATAACAAGGATTGGAGAGTTACCCGCGCAGATATCGAACAGCAATGGCAGATTCTGGGTTTGACACTTAGAGACATGAAATATTTGAACTTTCGGTTATAGACTAAGTTTTGAAAACGACTCAGTTCCCTATAACCAACGCTCTGATACCAATCTGTGAGACCCCCAAAATCAGGCAAGGAAACACGTAGGCAGCAAAGGGGTTCCACGTCATGGTACAAGAAACAATGAAATACTGTTGACATAAAGTTGACGTAATAAAAACTTATACATTACATCACAAAAAGATCAGAGTTTTTAAACAAAGGTCCCAGAGTTTTATAAGCGGAAAATCTATTATTTAAACATGGTTTTGTAACATGTTGTTACCAAAAATATAGGATAAACTTCTGACAGCTTTTACCAAAACCAAACTTTAAAAAGTAACACAGAAATCTCCAAGCTGCGATAATATCCTGCGGGCTCCCATCCAAGCAAAGCTAAGTAATAATACCTGAGATTAAACATGTAAAATCGTCAACATAAAGTTGAGTGATATTCATAGGTTTAGCAGTAAAGGTGTGGAACACAAGCATTCATTTGTAAAACAAGAAATAGGGAAAATGGTTACGTACGATAACCATAGTCCGAAACCATTATTATTGTTATTTAGTTCATGAACCGAAGCTTAACTCAATGTAAGTTCCTTTAGTGAGTATTCAGCCTAAATACTCAAGTATAAACAAATGAAATGCGTCGTGGTTAAACAACCGCAACATGGGACGGGGATTGTCAATCCCGATGGATCCACCCACAACATTCGCGCTTAGAAACACAAGTAAATTAACGGTTCATGATCAGGAGAGGAAACTTAAGGGCTATAACTAAAAGCAATAATAATAATGAAAATCTGTTAGAAATCATCAAGTTCTGGAAAGCATACAAGTTCTGGATAGCATACAAGTTCTGGATAGCATACAAGTTCTGGATAGCATACAGTTTTAAATGAATGTGTTCCAACATGTAAAATCTCACCCGCGTTTAGAAATAATGTATAAGTAGTAAAAAGGGGCTATGAACTCACCTTGGCGATAGCAATCAAACGAGGATAATGATCAAGATAATAGTGAAGGGAGTGAAACGATGAAATCAGATAAGCCGATAAACCATGAGCTTCTAAGGACGACAAAGAAATGGAGAAAACACCACAACAACAGTTCATCCAACTTAAAATCTTGATTAACCAACACATAACTCTTTGTAATACATTAAGCCAAAACTTTCCAAAGTTGATGACGTTTTTGGTGATATTAGCTTAAGAGTTAAGCTAAGTTTAATTGGTGTATAATCTAATCATGTAAGAATTAATAAAGTTTCAATTTTGTGTGATTATTTTGATGATGAGACTCGGCAAACAATGCACCAAAATGAAGTATATGAGCCTTTGTTTAAGAAACTTACTTCTTATTCTACATATTAAGTATTATAGATATGTTTCACCGATAGATGACCACATTCAAATGTTTGTACACATTTTGCTATAGAAAAACACGTGTACTCCAACATAGATACACGCAGCATGTCAAAAATTACATTTTATATCTTCATTATATCTACTAAATTTTGTTTAATTTTTGAACTATATAAAAAAAATACATACTTAGTGAATCAAGTTGTAAACAGAAAGGAAATAAGTGTTTATGGCAAAGGTGGCGTGAGTAGATAAAAAGAAAGTGAGATTATAATAAATTTTGTTTTACAATTTGTAAAAAGCGGGCATTATCGAAATCCGATATTTTAAAAGTTACGCGATTTAAAAGATACTTGGTAAACCACGAAAAATAAACGCTCAATATTAAACAAAAACTTCGGCATTCGGAGAACATTTATATCTATATATATATAAAAGAGGGCTTATTATTTAATAAACGTTAACGCGTCATATAAACGAATAACACTTAAAGGTTTGTCATAAATTTTACGAAGAATGTCCGTAAACGAGCGATTAAAATAATGACAAGAAAAATATTTTTATGTCATATCGAAGATATTTACGGTTGACAACGGACATACACTTTGCCAATAAATAATAAATGACAAGTACTCAAAATATTATTAATGATCAGAAAAATAATTAAAATATAATTCAATTAAAATTCTGGAGATCTTAAGATTTACATATGAAAAGTATATAGAACAAGTAAAATATTGTAAAATCGAAAATTATGAATAAAAGAATAATTTAGTTACCAGTAAAAATTACGAGTTCTCATAATTTGGGCCAAGTTTGACTTTTTGGGCCCAAAAGCCCATTAAGGTTGACTGTTTTTGCTTTTAGCCCATTTGGGGGCCCATTAGGGGTATTTTGGTAATTTCACTTTCATTTTCTGATTATTTAGGTTAAAATAAACTAGTTTGCAAGTTTTTAGAATTTTTTATAATTTTTTTATAATTTTTGGATTTTTAATATTATTTTAATATTATTTTAATATTATTTTATTATTAAATTTCAAATTTCACATTTTTGTACTTTTCATATTTTTCTTAGGTTTAATACATTAAAATAGGATTTTTGTAACTCTTAGATTAATTTTATCATATTTAGATTAAATTTTATAATTATTTTAAATTTAAGTAGTTTTTAAATCATTTTAAATAGTTTTAATTAGTTTAAAAATTTATAAAAATAGTTTCTAATATTTTTAGGTCATTTTAGAGGTTTACCAATTGAAAAGTTTTTATTTGGGCTTTTTTATAATTAATTTGATTTTTAGGGCTTTAATTAGCATTTAAAAATTAATATTTAATTAATTAAAAGGTTTGAAAAAGTTTTGATCATTGGAAAACTCTTAGTTTATTTAATTTGATTTTTGGTAATTTTTTGGGAATTTTTAGGATTAATTTTTATTTTTGCTCTTTTTACGGTTTTACGTTTAGTCGTCGTAGTAATAATTTTCACGCCTTCGTCATTCTATTTTCTCATCCCCTTCTTACTAATATTAATCTCAAATCTTGTCACATTTTAGTCACACACATATACCTCCTTGGGAAACGAACTTTGAACTTCATTGGGTCATTAATACACGGTTTTCCTAAATCGTCGTACTTAATACTTTCCATATTTACCTCTTTTTCCTAAAGGTATGGTAAAACACTACAATCAGTCCCAAATTTAAAAGTTTCGATAAAAACACATGCGACTAAATAGGGCCAGTCCTGTACCAACCATTACTTAGTCATAAACCTGCGACAATGACATATATATGTATGCATGAAAATGATGAATGCATGAAAACCGACTGTAAGTTCTAGGAAGACCATAGTGACTACCCACTAATCACAAGTCATGTTTTGAGAGCCTACAAGTCGAAGTTGGCTCTGATACCATCATTGTAACACCCTATTTTGATAAATGGAATGCCACGCGTAATTATGGCGTGTCATCAAAGCATACAAGGATAAATGTCTAAACATTACATGATCATAAAGGAAATACCGGAATCAAACATCGGTAGTCCAAGAGTAGAACTCATCACACACAAACATAAGTACTGTAAATGAAAGGACTAAACAATATCCATGGAAATGAGTATCAAAGTATAGATAAATGCATAAAGTAAAGAAGGATAGAAAGCTTCCAGTCCATATGCACGTACGCTTAAAGTCTACGAGCGTCCCTGAGTACCTGCCGTTTTGGGAATATGAAAAGGAAAATGGCTGAGCAATACGCTCAGTGCACGGATGTACATGTAAAACATGAATAATATAAGCATATAAGCATGAAACAGCGGAAGAAACTAAGTCCTGGATAACCCGGTTATATCTTAGTAAAACTGGTTTATAGTTTGTAAAGCATTATGTTTATCTTGTGAAAACTGTTTAACATATTTTACCGTTAGCCAATATAGGTCATGAAATATCAACGTGCATGAATACTTGGAGGGGTGACCTCGTCATGCAAATTAGAGGGGCTGCCTCTAATTTAATATACTGGTTTTGGGTAGGAGGGATCAGCTCCTTGTGAAGGATGCAAGGCACACACCACATTCACACTGAGTAATCTGCTGAAAACATGTATACTAGGATGCACCCATACGCCCCACCTGATAATATAGTAAATGGCCAAAAGCTGAAAGGGACGCCACGAGCTATCACTCCGCCGTGGTGAAGTCATAACACTGGTGCCTCCAGTGTTATGGTTATGGTACCTCTATAACTAGGTGAAACTGGTCATGCATGTATATGGCTTTAGGTATTCTAATTAAACATAAGCAATCAAATACATATAAAACATATACTGGGAAAACAGTTGGCTGCATACGAGGAATCCTAATAAGGAAAGAATGTCGATACTGAAAGGACGGAGAATCTGTACCTTATGTCCAGTGAACGAAGAAGACGAACGGAAGAGAGTCCTACTTCGGTATCACTAATGCATAAATACATACATGTATAAGTATCTGATTACTGAGTACGTAACTGGTTTTATACCATGTCTTAGCTTGTTTTATATGTTCATGTCATGTTTTACTGATTTAAGCTTTATACTGTGTTTATCGTATATTCTGTCTATTCTGATTAAGTATTACTTGTATTTCATGTATTATTATACTTGTTGTGTAATAATAAGTAACTTTCTAAAAATAGCAGGCTTCCTAAAATAGAAAGTTTCCAAAAATAGAAAGTTACCAAAAATATAAAGTTTCTAAAAATAGAAAGTTTCCAAAAATAGAAAGTTTCCAAAAATAAAATTACTGCTTAAAATAGATAAGTTTCTACAAATAGAAAGTTTCCATAAATAGATTAGCTGCCTTAACTAAATAAGCTTCTAAAAATAAAAAGTTTCCATAATTAGATATAAGCTGGATGATTAAGCTAATTATATAAGCTTAAATGTTTACTGATTATTATTCTAAGTCATGTGATTATATATTATAGTTTATTAATTATTACATGTAAATTAAATAAACTATAGGATAAAGTATTTAATTAAATATAACATGATTTTAATTAAATAAAGGTAAAATACTTAGGTTAAAACATGTATTATTATCTATTAATAATATAACCTAAGTCATGTAAATTAATTAATTATAAGTCATGGTTTTAATAATTAATTAATTATATAGTCTAATTAAAGATAAATACTTAGGTTAAAATTCATGAATTAATAATTAAATTAATAACCTAAGTCATGTAAATTAAATTAATCATGTCCATGCTTTTAATTAATTTAATTTTAAGTCTTGAAAAATAACATAACTTGTAAAAATCATAAACCTTAAAAAAAATGATTCATGAACCGGACCCGTGAATAAAACCCATGATCCGGACCCGTAACCATCACCATACCCCGACCGAGGTCGGGGTTTCCCTTTGCCTTGCTGCTGCCGTGAGACCACCACCACCATACCGAGACCATATGGTCTCGGTGGTGCGAAATAAGCCAAGCCGAGACCCCCTTGGGGCTCGGTTAGGCGTCGGCTAGACAACAAACACCCCTAAACCCTTGATTGATTTAAACCCCATGATTAGAACATGTTTATATTACTTGTTTTTAATTTGTTTATTAAAAACATCATGATTTTATGTGATTTTATAAATCAAAACATAAAAAGAAAAGGTTAAAGGTTATACCGATTACATGAAATCAAGAAGGATGAACACACACGATTCCTTGCAATAAATCAAAGATCAAAATCAACCCGAATCACCCTTGCAATGATGTAAACCCGACGGCCAAAAGGGAGCACCAAAAGAAAACTAGGGTTTTAATTATTTTCTAGATTTTGTGATAAATGAAACATGTTTTTCCCTTAACCCCTTGTTTAGTAAAATTTACATGGGCTAAGCCCATGTTTCTTGGTATAGCCGCGGGTAGGGGGCCCCACATGGGGTAACCCGTACCTTTTTCCGTGTCTAAAATAATAGTGTGTTCTCGTGTATTCTCGTGTTCGTAATTTACGTGTTCTAATTAGTTATCGATCGTGACTTAATATATTTATTCGTGTTCGTAATAGATATATATACATACGTAATATTAGTTCGTGATTAATTTACTTTCATGATTTCATGTTCGTATGTTCGTGATTATAATTATTATTGGAATAAATATCGTGTGTTCATACGTAATAAATACTTATCGTGTTATAACACGTACGTAATGCTTGTAATTCTTGTACGTGAAACGTAAACATGTTATAATAAAAAGTTCTAATCATGTACGTACGATCTTAAGGGTACTATTCATGATAAAAGCATGCGGGTTTTACATGACACAAGCTTGATTCATAAGAATCTCACAAGTTACCTACGGTAGCGCTGTTTGATGTTAACGCTAGAAGGATTTCCATTCGTCACTGTGCATATTAATGAATATCACTCTGAATGTTCTGGCAAAACCATAAAGATATTACGTAGAAACCTGAAACGAGTTTGAATCAATTTAGAATCAAACCATTGTTGCTTTTCAGTTCTACATATGTTTAATTCATAAAGAATCTCACATATGACCTACCGCAATGCTGTTTGATGTAAACACTGGAAGGATTTCCACTCATCATTGTGAATACTGAGTAGTATCACTCTGAGTGTTCTAGCAATATCGCAAGGATATAGCGTAGGACTCTCTTTATCGTCATTCTGTGTGTCCTAACGAGATTTGATTGATCTCTAGGCTCTAGACTCGATTTGTGCACTTTAGTGGTCGGAGGCTGGAGCAGATTACCATGTATTCAATATCAACTATCTTGGAGTGAGAAAGCTAATAGAAGTCATGTTGTTCTCCGTGAAAATAAAACAAACTTCTTTTGAGAGAAGCCTGAGTAGCTAGGAAAGGGTTGTGCACTTCATCACTGGGTCCATGATGAGTTTGTCTTCATGATATGTTAACCCGGTTTCTGCCTAAGTTGTATGGAGGGCTTCTTTCTTTACACCCTTTATCCTTACATTTCTTTTTCATTCTTCAACCCCTTCAATGCTTACCAAGACATCATTAATAGCACCTTGTTTTGATTGTTCCAGTGCTATCATCAGTACTTAGTCGGCATTCAGCTACGTTTACATTCTACTCCATCTTTCCTAAGGACTTCTAATAATCTATTAAAGATGTTGTGGGTATCTGATCGTTACCAAAAAAACCAAATGCCTAACAAGGTGTTTGAAAAACATTTAACACCTTGATAGTTTTGTCGTTTCAGAAGTGCTCCCCCTTTACATGTGCATCGATAATCGAAAGTGTTTTGCACATGTAGGTAAGAGTTAAAGTGCTTAAGTCTTATATAAGATCACATTTTAATCACATTTTCTCCCCCTATCTCTAATATATAAAATCTTTTGATATTAGAGATACCAAATTTGATTAAAATATATTTTGAAAAAATAGTCTTGAAAATCTTCAGGAGAAAGATGTGTCAAACTTTGCATGATGTTGAAATGCTCTCCCTCAAAAATTGATCCAATTGAATTGTCAGTGTGAGGATATGATCCACATTTCGCTTTTTGAGGATAGGAGTTGTTGAACACACAATTTTTGAAAGATTTTGAATAATCATTGGAAAACTATTGAAAAAATTGTGTTCAACGCTTTTTGAAAAATCCTATTTCAATTTGGCGAAGAGGTTTTTCTAAAGCATAAACTTGAGTTCATAGACTTTGAATGTCTTGACAAATCCACTCAAGGGTAAGAAGATTTCTCTTCTTTTGCTGAGGGTAAGCGCACTAAATCGTACACTCCCCCGTGAATATGGATCCGGGTTGCAATCTAAAAGTGATTACAAGCCATTGTGTTGAGCTCAAAACGTTGAATGTTTTCTGACATGCTCAACCCAAGATAGAATGATCTACCCGTTGTTTGGAAATATTGTCCAAAATAGACAATTTCCTTTATTAAAAGGAGAAATGACATGTTTTGAAAAATATTTGCAACTTTCATTCGAGTTTTATGTACATACCCGTGTCGTTATTGAGCGACATTTCTAGGCACATCCATATTATCGATACTGAAAGACATGTCGAGAAGAATATTTTTAGATTTTCAAAGATTTTTAATTTTGTGTTTTGCTTTTATATGTTTTATATTTTTGTATTTTGCTTTTTCAAAGATATTTACAGGTAGATGTTTGATAGATAAATCAAGCAGGCACCTTTGCCAGTATCTCCAGGTATACTGGAGTCAAACATCTCATACCAATTTGCATAACGAGGTACTCAAACCTATCTTTCGACAGAGATTTCGTAAACAAGTCAGCTAATTGGTAATCCGTTCCAACAAAGTATAGTTCAACGATACCTCTTTCAACTTTTCACTTTATGAAGTGGTATCTGACATCGATATGCTTCGTGCGGGAATGCTATACCGGATTGCAGGAGATGGCTATGGCTGAATTTAAGTCACAGTACATAGGTAATTATCAAAGTGGAAGCCATAATCCGTGAGTTGTGTTCTCATCCAAAGAAATTGAGCACAACACGTAGATAGAGACACATACTCCGCTTCGGCTGATGAAAGTGACGTGCAATCCTGCTTCTTGGAAGACCATATCACAAGCTTATCTTGACCTAGAAATTGTGCACCACCAGAAGTACTTTTTCGTGTATCAAGATACCCTGCATGATCAGAATCTGAATAGGCCGTTAGAAAGAAACCGGTTTCCTTCAGATACTAGAGTCCCAAATGAATGGTATTCTTGAGGTACCGAAAGATCCGTTTAACCTCCTTGAGGTGCTTTTCAGTGGGCCATGCTTGATATCGTGCATAATAACACATAGCATGTGAAATATTAGGTCTGCTTGCTGTCAAGTACATAAGGGAACCGATCATGGAACGATATCTCGTTTGATCTATGGCATTTCCCTCCAAGTCAGCATCTAGCGATGTGGTTGATAATGGTGTCCCAACGGGGTCAGATGAAGTCATACCATGCTTTTTGATTATCTCTTGACAATACTTAGCTTGGTTTATAAAGATACCACTTGGGACTGGTGAACTTGAATTCCAAGAAAGAATTTTAGTTCGCCCATCATTGACATTTCAAATTTGCTGTGCATTACTTTTTCAAACCATTTTGAAAGTTTTGGGTTTGTAGACCCGAAAATAATGTCATTAACATAAATTTGCACGAGCAAAATGTCATGCCCATATTTATAAGTGAGCAAAGTTAGATCAATGGAACCTTTTGAGAAACCTTTGGATACCAGAAATTTCGAGAGCTCATCGTACCATGCCCTTGGAGCTTGCTTGAGTCCATAAAGTGCTTTGTGGAGACGATACACCTTGTCAGGATAATGAGGATTAACGAATCCTTGCGGTTGCGTAACATAGACTTCTTCCTTCAAAGGACCGTTCAGAAATGTTGTCTTCACGTCCATTTGATAAACAGTGAATCCCTTATGTGCAACATAAGCAAGGAAAATCCTGACCTCTTCCATACGAGCAACTGGTGCAAATGATTCTTCAAAGTCAATACCCTCTTTCTGGCCATACCCTTTAGCCACTAGCCTGGATTTGTTCTTGATGATTGTGTTCTCTTCATCCATCTTGTTTTTCCAGATCCATCGAAGATTTAATGGTATTACATCGTATGGTCTGTCAACAAGTTCCCAGACTTTAAGTCTTTCAAATTGTTGAAGTTCATTCATCATTGATTCAATCCAAGCATGATCAGCCATGGCTTCTTTGATGTTTTTCGGTTCAGCTGTACTCACGGTGAGTGCGAACATACAAACATCGCCATCGGTTTCAAGATGTCGTCTTGTACGAACGGGCTGTGAAGGGTTTCCAATTACTTGAACCAAAGGATGATCTCGGGTCCAATGATGTGTTGAAGGATGTCTTTGGTAGAACGTATGCATATTTGACGGATCAACATGGCGAGTAGAAGACTCTCCAGTTTCGTGTACCGAATGGGTTGATAAATTCGTCTTCGTCATTTAATGCATAGTTTGCTTGATTTGTGTTCTCTGGAGCAATGACAGTAGTTGTGGATGTTGTAGGAGCGGTTGTTGATGTGATATTCTGAGGAGGTAAATCTGCAGCAACCCGTGTTGAAGTAGATAAAGTTGTATCCTTTTGTTGACGATGATCGGTATCATCATTCTTATCATGAGTGACAGCGGAAGACTTCGATACAACATGTTTCTCCCCCGTGTAATATTCATAATACATTGGTCCATATAACATTTCCAACTCTTCAAGTGTCGTGTTGACTGTAATATCTGCTCTTGGAACATTTCCTTGAACTAGCTTTGAACTTGACGGTTCATTGTTATGGTCTTGAGTTTCGAGTTCTGTGCGGTTGTGAACGGAAGTCGTTTGTCGTTGTGGATCGGGACCTTAAACTATTTTGTTCATGTGCCATTTCTTGCAATTCATCGAATCTGATATGAATAGTTTCTACTATCAATTTTGTTCTCTTGTTATACACTTTTTATCCCTTAGACTGAGTTGCATATCCCACTAGAATGCATGCATCACCTTTCTCTTTCATCTTGTCCAGATTTTCACCATCTCGAATAATGTAACGCGTACATCAAAAAACGTGAAGGTGTTTGAGTGAAGGTTTTCGATCATGAATTATGTGATATAGTGTCTTTTTGTGTCTAGGATTAATTAAGGATCGGTTTTGTGTGTAGCATGCGGTTAACACGGCTTCGGCCCAAAAGTATAATGGTAATTTTGAAGCGGATAATAGTGTTCGAGCTATAGATGTTTCATGTTCAATCCCTTCGGCTTCAAAATAATTCTTCAGAGTTGAATTCAAGAATTATGTGCCTCTGTCAGTACGTACCACTTTTACTTGAGCTTGAAGACCACGTTGTATAAACTTAAGGAAGTTAATGAGAACCTCAGGTGTTTCATCCTTGGACCTCAAGAAGTGAGTCCATGTGTACCTTGAGTACTCATCGAAAATTACCATAACGTATTTCTTCCCATTGATGCTTTGAACACGCATGGGTCCACACAAATCGATATGAAGAAGATCTAACCGTCCTTTTGAGGTTGGTGTAGTCTTTGTATTGAAACTACTCCGTTTAGTTTTGCAAAGCTCACAAGAAGAACAAAGATGATCCTTGATGAGTTTCAAGCTTGGAAGGCCTATCATAATATCTTTATTGGAAAGCAAGTTGATGGTATCAAAATTGAGATGAGATAAACGTTGATGCCATAACCATGCCTAAGTTGTTGAAGCTTTAGCCATGAAGAAGATCGGAGTTGAGGAAGTTGTGTCTTGAAGTGAAATTGTGTAAAGATCAGTACCCCGTGAACCGGTAAGTAAGTCATTCCCATTATAATCACAAACAAAACATGTCTTCTTTCTAAAAGCAACCTCGAAATCTGCATCACAGAATTGACCAACCGAGAAAAGATTGTGATTAAGCCCTTCGACGTGGTATACCCTTTTTATCGTGATATTCCCCTGAACTAAATCTCCATATCCTAGGATCGGTGCAAATTGACCATTTTCGAATCGGACCGTACCCAGGAACTTCTCCACGAAGTTAATTAGAAGCTTGAGATTCCCCGTCATGTGCTTCGTGAATCCGGAGTCCAGTATGAAGAGAATTATTTGTATCACCTGTAGAAGAATTAGAACACGATGGAGCATTTGTTAAATTGGATACCAAGTTAGTTGTGATTTCATAATCATTAGTATCCTTAGCAACATTTAAAGGCATACTAACACTCGTTGTCACATTTTTTGTCCTAACTTTAGGCATCCATTTATATCCTAGTGGACATTGATTAGCAAACCACCATTTCCAAGATTTACTCGCAGACTCATATAATTCCCTAATTCTGCTTCTAGGGTTCTTAGTGGTGGAGTCTAATGCATTACTTTTCTTAGTGGGGGTTGCTCCAGAGTGATTCACTTTGCGTTTGGGTTTACTAGCACTAATAGGCATCGCAACTTGCTTCTAAGTTCTAGTATCTACGTCTTTGACATTATTCATAGCACACATAGAATGATTAGCATTAGCACATTTTCCACATTTGACACAAACAAACTTAACATTTAAAGCATTCAAAGTAGTCGAATCCTTCAAATCGTAATTACATGCAATTACAGACTTTTTATTCTTAAATACATTCAAACTCCTAGAGTGTTCTTCTACTTGCTTCATCTTCCCTTGACTCTTATGTTTCCAAACCTTATCATTCACTTGGTTGCGCTTAAGCTGAGGTCGGCTAACACTAGCAGTGGAGACTACTCCTGTAGTAGAAGACACACGAGTATTAGTGTTTCTAGAAGTCTGAGGCAATGAACTAACTATGTTTGTGGGTTTAGTGGTTATTCTATACATCCCGGGTTTAATCACGTTATTGTGCTTAACGCTTGGTGCTTGAGTATTCCTTAAGGGTTGATTCTGTGGTAACCTTTCCTTTCCTTTCCATCCATCTTGGGGGCAAACACAAGTTTTGTAAACGAGGAATTTGAGAAGGCAGATGGTTTTCCCAAGATAGAGGATCTATTCACTTTATAGGCATTGGGTTTCCTAACAACAAATTTCTTTACTCGAACAAAATTTAGCTAAACATAGCATCGGAATGTCCATCGGAATGTGCTATCAGAATGTCCATCGGAATACTCTGTCGGAATGTCTGTCGGAATAGTTGTCGGAATGTATAACTGTCAGAATATGAGCTATCAGAATCACTGTCGGAATAAAAGATGTCGGAATCACTATCGGAATCACTGTCGGAATAAGAAACCCTTTTCTGATGGAATTCCGTCGGAATAACTGTCGGAATATAAAACCCTTTTCTGATGGAATTCCGTCGGAAAAACTGTGTAGTTCCGAAACTTTAGGTAAAAAAATGAGATTTTTGACAAGAAATCCGTAATTTTAACTAACCTAAAGCAACCAAATCCCTACCACAACTATGTAGAAGATTTTATCAAGATTTAGAGCATGGAAAACACAAAAAATCTTGAATTCGAGAGATGAAATAAGGATCAAATCAAATGAATCAAATGAAAACACAACAACCAATTACAAAACTACCCCATGGCGATTGATACCAATTGTTGTCCCATAGATTTCGTGATGATTAAACAAGAAAGAAAGGTAGATAAAAGATGAATTCTAGAGAGAGAAAGTAGTGAGAGAAAGTAGAGAGAAAATGGTTGGAACTTTTGGAGGATTAGATTAGAGAGAATAATGAAAATGACCAACGGCCTTCCTAACATGCTAGGAAGGGTATATATAGTCCACCCACATGCGGGTTTGGTTATGGACTATAGTCTAATGGGCCGGATGTAACACCGCATTTTGATAAATGGAATGTCACGCGTAATTATGGCGTGTCATCAAAGCATACAAGGATAAATGTCTAAAACATTACATGACCATAAAAGGAAATACCGGAATCAAACATCGGTAGTCTAAAAGTAAAGCTCATCACACACAAACATAAGTACTGTAAATGAAAGGACTAAACAATGTCCATGGAAAGAGTATCAAAGTAAAGATAATGCATAAAGTAAAGAAAGGCTAGAAAGCTTCCAGTCCATATGCACGTACGCTTAAAGTCTACGAGCGTCCCTGAGTACCTGTCATTTTGGGAACATGAAAAGGAAAACGGCTGAGCAATACGCTCAGTGCACGGATGTACAATAAAGCATGAATAATATAAGCATATAAGCATATAACAGCGGAAGAAACTAAGTCCCGAATAACCCGGTTAAGTCTTAGTAAAACTGGTTTTATAGTTTGAAAAGCCTTATGTTTATCTTATAAAAACTGTTTAACATATTCTACCATTAGCCAATATAGGTCATGAAAATCCACCGTGCATGAATACTTGGAGGGGTGACCTCATCATGCAAATTAGAGGGGCTGCCTCTAATTTAATATACTTGTTTTGGGTAGGAGGGATCAGCTCCTTGTGAAAGATGCAAGGCACACACCACATTCACACTGAGTAATCTGCTGAAAAACATGTAACTAGGATGCAGCCATACGCCCCACATGATAAATATAATAATATGGCCAAAAGTTGAAGGGACGCCACAAGCAATCACTCCGTCGTGGGGAAGTCATAACACCAGTGCCTCTAATGTTATGGTTATGGTACCTACATAACTAGGTGAAACTGGTCATGCATGTATATGGCTATAGGTATTCTAAATTAAACATAAGCAATCAAACGTATAAACTTATACTACTGGAAAACAGTTGGCTGCATACGGGGAATCCTAATAAGGAAAGAATGTCCATACTGAAAGGACGGGAATCCGTACTTTATGTCTAGTGAACGAAGAAGACAAACGGAAGAGAGTCATACTTCGGTATCACTAGTGCTACATAAATACATACGTGTATAAGTATCAGGTTACTAAATACGTAACTGATTTTATGTCATGTCTTAGCTTATTTTATACATTCATGTCATGTTTTACTGTTTTAAGCTTTAAACTGTGTTTATCTTATATTCTGTCTATTCTGATTAAGTATTACTTGTATTTCATGTATTATTATACTTGTTGTGTAATAATAAGTAACTTTCTAAAAATAGTTGGTTTCCTAAAAAAGAAAGTTTCCAAAAATAGAAAGTTACCAAAAATAGAAAGTTTCCAACAATAGAAAGTTTCCAAAAATAGAAAGTTTTCAAAAATAGAAAGTTTCCAAAAATAGAAAGTTTCCAAAAATATAATTACTGCTTAAAACAGATAAGTTTCTAAAAATAGAAAGTTTCCATAAATAGATTAGCTGCCTTAAGTAAATAAGTTTCTAAAAATAGAAAGTTTCCATAAATAGATTAGCTGCCTTAATTAAATAAGTTTCTAAAAATAGAAAGTTTCCCTAATTAGATATAAGCTTGTTAAATAAGCTACTTATATAAGCTTAAGTGTTTTCTGATTATTATTCTAAGTCATGTTGTTATAAAGTATAGTTTATTAATTATTACATGTAATTTAAATAAACTATAGGTTAAAAGTATTTAATTAAATATATCATGTTTTTAATTAAATAAAGTTCAAATACTTAGGTTAAAACATGTATTATTAATTACTAATAATATAACCTAAGTCATGTTGATTAATTAATTATAGTCATGGTTTTTAATAATTAATTAATTATAAAGTCTAATTAAAAATAAATACTTAGGTTAAAATTCATAATCTAATAATTAAATTTATAACCTAAGTCATGTTAATTAAATTAATTATGTCATGTTTTATTAATTTAATTTTTAACATATAACTATTAAAATCATAAACCTTAACATAATCAATGAACCGGATCGTGACTAGAAACCATGAACCGGACCCGTAATCAACACCATACCCCGAACCAAGTCAGGGTTCCCGCTTGTTTGCTGCTGCCGTGGGACCCACACCACCATACCGAGACCATGAGGTCTCGGTGGTGGTTACAAAGCCAAGCCGAGACCCCCCTTGGTCTCGGTTAGGCGTCGGCCAACATCAAAACACCCCTAAAAACCCTTGTTTGATTTACCCATGACGATTTACATGTTTTAATAAATGTTTTTATATAGTTTTTAAAAACATTATGATTTTATGTGACTTATTAAATCAAAACATAAAAGAAAAGGATTAAAAAGGTTATACCGAATGCGTGGATCAATAAAGGATGAACACACACGAATGCTTGCACGATTTCCAAGATCAAAATCAAGCGAACACCCCTTTTTTGTGTTGTATATCCGGCGGCCAAAAGGAACAAAGGAGAAAGAGAAAACTTTTTAGGGTTTTTAATTATTTCTTGATTTGTGAATAATGACACAAGATTTTACCTTAACCCCTTGTTAGTCAAAATTAAATGGGCTTGGCCCATCCTCTTGGTGTAGCCGCGGGTAGGGGGCCCACATGGGGTAACCCGTACCTTTTCCGAGTCTAAATCTTTTAGTGTTCGTTCGTGTTCTATCGTGTTCATGTTTTATGTGTTCTAGTTAATTATTAACCGTGACTTAATATATTTATTCGTGTTCGTAATAAATATATATACGTAATTAATATTAGCTCGTGATTAAATTACGTTCATGATTTCATGATCGCATGTTCGGGATTATAATTATTATTTGAATAATTATCGTGTGTTCATACGTAATAAATACTTATCGTGTTCTAACACGTACGTAATACTTAAAACTCTTATACGTGAACGTAAGCATACTATAAAAGGAAAGTTTTAACCTAGTACGTACGATCTTAAGGGTACTATTCATGGTAAAAGCATGCGAGTTTTACAACTCTTCCCCCCTAAAAAAAATAATTCGTCCCCGAATTATAGATAAAGTAAAATGGAAAAGAAGAACATACCCGAATTCAAAATATGAAATGAGGGTAAGAAGCCCGGATAGACTCCTCTGTTTCCCAAGTGGCTTCCCGCTCGGTATGATCCCTCCAAATGATTTTGATGAATGGAATCGTCTTCCTTCTCATGACTCGTTCTTGTCTATCAAGAACTCGTTCAGGTTCTTCTATGAAAGTGAGATCTTCACGTATCTGTTCTAGTGGATATTGAACCATGTGAAGGGGATGATACTGGTACCCTCTGAGTAAGGACACATGAAACACATTGTGTACATGCGAAAGCTGTGGAGGTAACGCTAACCGGTAAGATACTTCACCGACTCGTTCAATGATATCAAACGGTTCGATGAAACGAGGACTGAACTTCCCTTTAATCCCGAAGCGTCTAACACCATGTGCCGGCGAAACCTTAAGAAAGACGTGATCTCCTACGCTAAAATGTATGTCCCTACGATGCTTATCGGCGTAACTCTTCTGACGTAACCGTGCTTCCTGAAGTTTCTGCTTACCTACTGCGACACTTTCATTAGTCATCTCTATGATCTCTGGTCCTTCAAGTGTTCGCTCGCCAACCTGATCCCAACAGATTGGGGCGCGACACTTTCTGCCATACAACATCTCGAAAGGAGCACACTTGATACTTGTGTGCCAACTGTTGTTGTTTGCAAACTCTACCAAACAGATATAATCGTCCCAATCACCCGTCCATTCCAACGCACATGACCTCAACATGTCCTCCAATGTCTGAATCGTTCGCTCCGACTGTCCTTCTGTTTGAGGATGAAAAGCCGTGCTAAGCTTAAGTTGTGTACCCCAAGCTTTCTGCAGACTCTTCCAAAATCGCGAAGTGAATCGAGGATCTCTGTCTGAGACGATGCTGGATGGAGCACCGTGGAGTCTCATGATCTCTCTTCTATACGTATCGGCGAGTTTACTTACCGAATCTTCCTTGCGGATCGGTAAGAAATGAGATGGTTTGGTAAGTCGATCTACGATAACCCAAATTGCATCGTGCTTCCTCTTGGTAGGCGGAAAACCAGTAACAAAATCCATGGTGATTTTGTCCCATTTCCACTCTGGGATATCTAACGGTTGAAGGAGGCCGCCAGATCGCTGATGCTCGATCTTTAACCTGCTGGCAGGTAAGACATTTGGAGACATAAGTGGCCACATCCTATTTCATACCACTCCACCAAAAGTACTGCTTGATGTCATGGTACATCTTAGTCGAACCAGGATCTATAGAGAATGGGGAGCTATGAGCTTCAGCTAACAAGGCTTCCCGGAGTTCTTGATCATCAGGAACACAAAGTCTCGTGCCCTGGCAAACGATACCATCTGCATCTACTCTGAATTCCGTCTGTTTCTCCAAATTCTGAACTATCGCCCATATTTCTCCATCATCTTTCTGAGCTTCCTTGATCTTAGAGAGTAACTCGGGTTCTACTCTAAGATTAGCCCAGTAACCGTGATGTCCACGTACCATGATCTCGATGTCTAGTCTCTCCAAGTCTCTTATGATTTCCTCCTCAATTTTAATGTCGTTGATCATTCCGGACTTCCTGCTAAGTGCATCTGCTACTACATTTGCTTTTTCGGGATGATACTATAGATTAATGTCATAATCCTTCAACAGCTCTAACCATCTCCTCTGCCTCATGTTCAATTCACGTTGAGTAAAGATATACTTCAAGCTCTTGTGGTCCGTGAAAATGTCACATGATTCTCCGTATAAGTAGTGCCTCCATATCTTCAATGCAAACACCACTGCAGCAAGTTCCAAGTCATGCGTAAGGTAATTTTCTTCATAAGGCTTAAGCTGTCGTGAAGCGTACGCGGTCACTTTCCCATGTTGCATGAGAACACAGCTAAGTCCCTTCCCCGATGCATTACTGTAGATTTGAAATCCACCCGTACCAGATGGGAGAGTAAGAATAGGTACATATACTAGCTTCTACTTCAGGTCTTCAAAGCTCTTCTCTCGTTCTTCAGTCCAGACGAATTTCTCCCCTTTCCGCATCAGTTTGGTCAATGGTAGTGCTAAGCGGGAAAAGTTCTCCACGAACCTACGGTAATAGCCAGCTAAGCCTAAGAAACTGCGGACTTCCGTCGCTGATGTCGGCCTCGGCCACTTAGTAATAGCCTCAACCTTCGCTGGATCCATAGTGATTCCTTTGGCAGATACAATGTGACCTAAGAATGCCACCTTGTCTAACCAGAACTCACACTTAGAGAATTTGGCATACAGCTGCTTCTGGCGAAGAATCTGTAGTACTGTACGAAGATGGTCTTCGTGTTCCTCCTTGGACTTTGAGAAAATCAGGATGTCATCGATGAAGACAATGACGAACTTGTCCAGAAATTCATGGAAGATTCTGTTCATCAAATCTATGAACACTGCTGGAGCATTTGTCAGGCCGAATGGCATGACTACAAATTCGTAGTGACCATAGCGGGTACGAAAAGCAGTCTTGGCGATGTCCTGCTCCTTAACCCGTAGTTGATGGTAGCCTAGCCTAAGATCAATCTTGGAGAAGTGTTTGGCCCCTTGGAGTTGGTCAAACAGATCGTCTATACGCGGCAATGGATACCTATTCCGGATAGTAATCTTGTTGAGCTCGCGATAGTCTATGCAAAGACACATACTGTCGTCCTTCCTCTTAACAAATAAGACCGGTGCGCCCCATGGAGATGCGCTCGGTCGAATGAAACCTCGTTCTAGAATTTCTTGCAGTTGATCCTTCAGCTCCTTTAACTCTATGGGAGCCATGCGATAAGGAGCTTTGGAGATCGGTTCAACTCCTGGAATAAGCTCGATATTAAATTCCACTTCTCGTGCAGGTGGTATGCCTGGAAGTTCTTCTGGAAATACATCTTGGAATTCCGACACTATTGGTTGATCCTGAATTGATGGAGATTCAGCATCCATGTCGTGAACCGTATCTAGATAACCCTCGCAGCCATGTGACAGTAGTGCACGCGCTTGCAGGGTAGATATGATTTGTACAGACCTTCCGGGTACGAACCCGTTGTGAATGTACTCTGGTGCATTAACATCACCGAAGATAACTCGATATGAATGGCAGTTTATGGTAGCATGATGCTTGGATAGCCAATCCATGCCCAAAATCATGTCAAAGTCATTCATGTCTAGCGGAAGTGCGTCAACAGGACGAACCTTATCGTCAAATTCTAGGGGAAGACTCTTGTATACATGGGTTATGCGTACAGAGTCCCTCAAAGGCGTGGAAATACTCAGTATATTATCTAGTGGCATGAGGAGCATCCTAATGTTCTTGGCATAAACAGTAGAAATGACCGAGTGAGTAGCACCCGTATCGAAAAGAACACACGTAGCTTGACCATACATATACAAGATTCCAGTGATGGTACCTGTAGACTTGTTGGCCTGATCTCGAGATGTCGTGTAGACACGTCCAGTGGTAGGAGGCGGCGTGGTATCAGCATGTCCCGATGTGCCCTCCATCTCGCCCTTACGGTAGTCCTTCATGATATGGCCAGGAAGACCACACTTTAAGCATGCGTTAGTGTTACGGCGACATGGCCCTGGGTGCCTACGGTGGCAAGTAGAGCAAAGAGGATCAGTATATCCTCCAGCAGGTGCTCTGGCTGGCTGAGGACCTGATAAAACATTTTACATGAGACATGATAATAGGGTACACAGGACAATGCGAATAATCGTAAGATTGAATACCAGTGATAGCTGGACAGCTAGACTGTGAACCTCTCTGGTTCTGGTCCCTACCGTTTCCATGGTTCCTGGTAGGAGATTGGCTAAAGTGTCTGAATTATGAGTTTCAACATAAAATTATAAGAAGATGCGTAAGTATTAGGACCTGCTGCCGTTGGAGTGTCCAGCGTTGTTACGGTAATTATCATTACCGCCACGCCTATCCGTAGCAGAACGGTCGTGAGTCTGACCGTTTCCCTTGGGTTGATGAGGTTGCTGCTGAGTAGCCGGCTGAGACCGGTCCCCAGTTTTCTGCCTGGAAGATACAATTTAAGAGATGAATAATTGACATATATAGAAGAATACGGATTGATCACCGCTTGAATACGAATGTTTACCTCTTGTCAGGTTTCTCAGCTTCCCCGAACTCATCTCTCATGCAGCATCTCCAGCTTACGTGTCGCATTGGCCACTTGTGCTATAGTGTTGAACGTAGCACACACCAGATTGTTTGCAACCGATGTGCGAAGAGCCCACCTAAAGTGGTGTGCCTTCTCTTCAGGAGTACCTGCTGCTGCACCAAGGAAACCAGCTAAGCGAAGAAAGCGCTGCATAAACTCATTGCTATTCTCCCCAGCTCTCTGTCGGATCCTATGGTACTCCCTCTTGAGCTTGTCTTGCTCAGCCTTGGGAAAGAACTGCTCCATCACCCTATCTCTGAACTGAGCCCATGTCAAACCAGCCACCCAATCGTCACCTCCCTCAGACTGCTTCAATGCTAACCACCAATTTAACACATCACCTTCGAACCGGTAGCATGCCAACCTCGCCTTGAACACGGGGTCACAACCCATAGCATTGAATATCTTCTCGATGTGAGCCAACCAGCTTTCATCTTCACTGGGGCTGTCTGTTTTCTCGAAAGCTCGAGGACGGAGCTTGTTGAATCTCTCCAGCCATATTGCCAATGTCACTAGAGGAGGAGGAGGAGGAGGTGCTTGGTTTTGCTGCTGATTGTTGGCAGCCTGAACCTCAGCCCTGATGTCATTCCTCAATTGAGTAAGCAAAGCTTGCATTGCAGCTTGGATTGCTGCATTGAGTTGTTCCTGCTCGCGTGTGAGAACCATCTGACAATATAACATAAAACATATGACTGAACAGATCAAAACATAAAATATATATACATGAAAAAAATTTATACTAATGAATCAAGAGAAAAATTTTATGCAAGAAAATTTGTATATATATGCATGATGCAGTTTTATGAAAACTTTTGTATGCTCGAGAGTGAACGCCTATGGTCAGTTCACCCAAAATAAAAGACATGGCGAGGGGACGCCTATGGGTCGGTCCCAAATATAAAAGTTTCGATAAAGCACATGCGACTAAATAGGGCCAGTCCTGTACCAACCATTACTTAGTCATAAACCTGCGACAATGACGTATATATGTATGCATAAAAATGATGAATGCATGAAAACGACTGTCAGTTCTAGGAAGACCATAGTGACTACCCACTAATCACAGGTCATATTTTGAGAGCCTATAGGTCGAAGCCTTGGCTCTGATACCATAACTGTAACACCCCATTTTGATAAATGGAATGTCACGCGTAATTATGGCGTGTCATCAAAGCATACAAGGATAAATGTCTAAAACATTACATGACCATAAAAGGAAATATCGGAATCAAACATCGGTAGTCCAAAAGTAAAGATCATCACACACAAGCATAAGTACTGTAAATGAAAGGACTAAATAATGTCCATGGAAAGAGTATCAAAGTAAAGATAATGCATAAAGTAAAGAAAGGCTAGAAAGTTTCCAGTCCATATGCACGTACGCTTAAAGTCTACGAGCATCCCTGAGTACCTGCCGTTTTGGGAACATGAAAAGGAAAACGGCTGAGCAATACGCTCAGTGCACGGATGTACAATAAAGCATGAATAATATAAGCATATAAGCATATAACAGCGGAAGAAACTAAGTCCAGAATAACCCGGTTAAGTCTTAGTAAAACTGGTTTTATAGTTTGAAAATTCTTATGTTTATCTTATAAAAACTGTTTAACATATTCTACCATTAGCCAATATAGGTCATGAAAATCCACTGTGCATGAATACTTGGAAGGGTGGCCTCATCATGCAAATTAGAGGGGCTGCCTCTAATTTAATATACTGGTTTTGGGTAGGAGGGATCAGCTCCTTGTGAAGGATGCAAGGCACACACCAAATTCACACTGAGTAATCTGCTGAAAAACATGTAACTAGGATGCACCCATACGCCCCACATGATAACTATAAGAATATGACCAAAAGCTGAAGGGACGCCACGAGCAATCACTCCTCCGTGGGGAAGTCATAACACCAGTACCTCTAATGTTATGGTTATGGTACCTCCATAACTAGGTGAAACTGGTCATGCATGTATATGGCTATAGGTATTCTAAATTAAACATAAGCAATCAAAGGTATAAACTTATACTACGGGAAAACAGTTGGCTGCATACGGGGAATCCTAATAAGGAAAGAATGTCCATACTGAAAGGACGGGAATCCGTACCTTATATCCAGTGAGCGAAGAAGACGAACGGAAGAGAGTCCTACTTCGGTATCACTAGTGCTACATAAATACATACGTGTATAAGTATCTGGTTACTAAATACGTAACTGATTTTATGTCATGTCTTAGCTTATTTTATACATTCATGTCATGTTTTACTGTTTTAAGCTTTAAACTGTGTTTATCTTATATTCTGTCTATTCTGATTAAGTATTACTTGTATTTCATGTATTATTATACTTGTTGTGTAATAATAAGTAACTTCTTAAAAATAGCAGGTTTCCTAAAATAGAAAGTTTCCTAAAATAGAAAGTTACCAAAAATCAAAAGTTTTCAAAAATAGAAAGTTTCCAAAAACAGAAAGTTTCCAAAAATAGAAAGTTTCCAAAAATAGAAAGTTTCCAAAAATAGAATTACTGCTTAAAATAGAGAAGTTTCTAAAAATAGAAAGTTTCCATAAATAGATTAGCCTCCTTAATTAAATAAGTTTCTAAAAATAGAAAGTTTCCATAGTTAGATATAAGCTGGTTAAATAAGCTACTTATATAAGCTTAAGTGTTTTCCGATTATTATTCTAAGTCATGTTGTTATAAAGTATAGTTTATTAATTATTACATGTAATTTAAATAAACTATAGGTTAAAAGTATTTAATTAAATATATCATTTTTTTAATTAAATAAAGTTAAAATACTTAGGTTAAAACATGTATTATTAATTACTAATAATATAACCTAAGTCATGTTGATTAATTAATTATAGTCATGGTTTTTAATAATTAATTAATTATAAAGTCTAATTAAAGATAAATACTTAGGTTAAAATTCATGATCTAATAATTAAATTTATAACCTAAGTCATGTTAATTAAATTATTTATGTCATGTTTTATTAATTTAATTTTTAACATATAACTATTAAAATCATAAACCTTAACATAATCAATGAACCAGATCGTGACTAGAAACCATGAACCGGACCCGTAATCAACACCATACCCCGAACCAAGTCGGGGTTCCCCCTTGTTTGCTGCTGTCGTGGGACCCACACCACCATACCGAGACCATGAGGTCTCGGTGGTGGTTACAAAGCCAAGCCGAGACCCCCCTTGGTCTCGGTTAGGCGTCGGCCAACATCAAAACACCCCTAAAAACCCTTGTTTGATTTACCCATGACCATTTACATGTTTTAATAAATGTTTTTAATTAGTTTTTAAAAACATTATGATTTTATGTGACTTATTAAATCAAAACATAAAAGAAAAGGATTAAAAAGGTTATACCGAATGCGTGGATTAATAAAGGATGAACACACACGAATGCTTGCACGATTTCCAAGATCAAAATCAACCGAACACCCCCTTTTTGTGTTGTATATCCGGTGGCCAAAAGGAACCAAGGAGAAGGAGAAAACTTTTTACGGTTTTTAATTATTTCTTGATTTGTGAATAATGACACAAGATTTTACCTTAACCCCTTGTTAGTAAAAATTAAATGGGCTTGGCCCATCCTCTTGGTGTAGCCGCGGGTAGGGGGCCCCACATGGGGTAACCCGTACCTTTTCCGAGTCTAAATCTTTTAGTGTTCGTTCGTGTTTTATGGTGTTCATGTTTTATGTGTTCTAGTTAATTATTAACCGTGACTTAATATATTTATTCGTGTTTGTAATAAATATATATACGTAATTAATATTAACTCGTGATTAAATTACGTTCATGATTTCATGATCGCATGTTCGGGATTATAATTATTATTTGAATAATTATCGTGTGTTCATACGTAATAAATACTTATCGTGTTCTAACACGTACGTAATACTTAAAACTCTTCTACGTGAACGTAAACATACTATAAAAGGAAAGTTTTAACCTAGTACGTACGATCTTAAGGGTACTATTCATGGTAAAAGCATGCGGGTTTTACACCGGGCTTTCCTTTTGGGCATTGGTTACTTATGAATGAACCTTAGCCTAAAGTTAAGCCCGTATAACACGACTAATCTACTACCTATTACAACGTTCTATTATACGATACATAATAAACATATGACCGAGCATTCTTGTTTGACTCAATATTTTGAGGCTAACAACCTTCTTTGTGGGAACCATATTTAAAATGCGAACAGTATATTCTAGAGCATAGTCCCAAAATGATAAAGAGAAAGTTGTAAGATTAAACATAGATCATATCCAATAATGTACGATTTATCATTTCATATACCCCATTTTGTTGTGGAGTATAGGGAGAAGTAAGATTCAGAACAATTCCATTCTCACTTAAATAATCTATAAACTCTTGACTTAAATATTCACCACCTCTATCAGAACGAAGAGCTTTAATCTTCTTCCCTAATTGTAGTTCTACTTCTACTTTAAACACTTTGAATGTTTCAAATACCTCATGTTTATGTTTAAGTAAATAAACATAACCATAACAGCTATAATCATCCGTAAATGTTAAGAACTAGCTAACACCTTTCCTTGACACATGTCTAAGTGGTCCACATACATCAGTATGTATAAGTCCAAGTAGATTAGTATCTCTTTCAATATTGCTATTAAAAGGTTTCTTTGTCATCTTTCCAGAGATACAAGACTCATATTTATCAAATGATTCATCATTGATATTTTCCAAAAGACCTTCACGTTGAAGCTTTTGTATACGAGTCTTCCCAATATGGGCAAGTCTACAATGCCAAAGATAAGAAGAGTTATTGTCGAACTTTCTCTTCTTACTCATGCTAAACACAGATTTATTGTTCTTGGATTCATTATCATGCATGTCTAATTCAAACACACCATTCACGAAATATTCATTAAAATAGAAAATACCGTTTTTCCAAACAGAAATTCCTTTATTATCAATCGTGTGAACAAATCCATCATTTAACAAACAAGAAAATGAAATGACACCCCTAACAATTATAGGTGCATAATGACAATCATTTAAACTCAGTACTAAACCCGAAGGTAAAACTAGATTAAATGTTCCTATAGCTTCAACTACTGCTTGTGCACCAGTGCCCACTTGCAGAAATTGTTCCCCATAGGATAGCTTCCTTTCCAAATTAAACCCTTACAGCGTATTTCAAATGTTAATACCGTATCCCGTATCATATACCCAGGAATTTAATTTGTATGTTAAATTGAACAATTCAATCATAAATGAAGTACCCGAAGCTGCAGCGCTCTGCTTAGACTTCTTCTTTATTTCTCGCAATTCTTCGAGGTAAATAGGGCAATTCCTCTTCCAATGACCATTTGCCTTGCAATGGTGACAAGTCTCATCTTTATGAGATTTATTCCTCTTGACAAAGTTCTGCTTAGGTTTTAAATAAGTCGCAACTTGTTTGCTCTTATCACCCTTGCCTTTGCCTTTCTTCTTATTCGCTTGCGGTTTTGGCTTACTCACTCTACCCTTTTGTATGGTTAGTACAAAAGGCGTAGAGGTAGATGCCTTGGCTTTCAACCCCTTTTCATAGTCAATGAGCATTGAATGCAGATTATTAACTATCTTCCCTGTGCAATGCATATTATAGTTTCGAACAAAATCATTGAAGTCCTTGTTAAGGGACCTATTGATCAATTTGATAGCCATATTATGATCATAGGGTTGTCATAGTGAAATGAGTTGTTCCATATAACCCCTCATCTCCATATAATGGGAACTTACAGACTTTTTATAGGAGCTTGCTTGCAACTATGCAAAGCATCTACCAAATCATAGATCTCCACAACTTGCGGCTTCTCGAACATAGCCTTGAGCTCATCAAGCATTCGCTTAGGTGAAAATAGTTCATACTTTTGTTGAATTGGAGGAGCCATTTTTTCTAACATTAAAGCAGCCACCTCAGAGTGCTTCTTAACATTAGCAGCGTGTTCAAGCCTTTGCGCATTAGATGCTCGTTCAGTAAGATCCTCTGAATTAAGAGTAGTCAAGATATTGATAGTACCCGCTACTCTCAAGACAATTCTTAGTGAGCGATACCAATCATAGAAGTTTAGGCTAGTAAGTTCAGGACGATTAAAGAAAGCTTTGAACGCAGAACTTATAGTCATATTGTTTTTGGGTTGAGCCATTTCTACAGAAATAAGTTCACATATTAGTATTTTCGATAACAAAATACTTTTAAGAAAATAAAATTACCCAGGTATAAAACCATATTATTTTCCTTGAATTCTAGAACTATATTGACATAAATCCATTACATCAGTTGATCTGCTAGTAATGAATGTACTTGATGAGATGGCATTTATACATGATCTTGAAAGTATGATTTTGCTAGGGTTAAAATTATCGTCCGATCTTGTCGAATTGATTACTGGTTTAAGTGTGATTCAGTCGTCTTTTGGTGGAAAAGAATATATTGGTCGTTGTAGTATAATTAAAATTGCAAGACTTTAAAGTAAATGACGGTAACTAAAGCTAAAACTAATTAAAACATAAATGGTGCAATATTAAAACTTTTAAAAGTAAATGAAGAGAAATTAAATGACGTAAAATTAAAACTCGACAAAAAATAAATTTGACAATTAAATAAAAATGCAATACGTAATTAAAATAGGCTAAAAGCAAACCGAGAAAAACTGTCACTTTTTCTCTAAAAAATAAAAACTAGAAAAACACTTGGTAAAAATAGAGATTTCGGGAAGCGTGAAAATTTTAAAAACTTAAAATAATGCAAACTTAAAATAAAATAAAACTAAGACAAAATATTATAATCAACACCTACCATCGGAATACCTTACCATCGGAATACCGATCAGAATGTAAGCCGTCGGAATGCACTTACCACTCTGTCGGAATGATGATCGGAATGGCACCTATCGGAATGTATGATAAGTGAAAGTATCGGAATAATGCTAATGAATTCTATCGGAATTCCTAAATTACTAATTCTATCGGAATACACTAAAAAGACAAATGATCGGAATACTAGAAAAGGACAACTATCGGAATACTTTAAAGATTGAAACCATCGGAATGTGGCTATAGAAAATTAGGCAGCACTTCGTTTCAATAAGACCTTAAGACTCGTCGCAATGTACGATCGCAATGAGCGATCGCAATCACGATCGGAATAAGGGAGAAAGAACCGTCGGAATCTCAAATCCCTAAGCCGATTGTCACGATCGGAATAGGGAAAGTTGTCGGAATCCCACGTCTCATTCCGATGGAAGTAGATACGAAATAAGCAAAACAAATAAGCTAAGACCAAAAAGCAAATACCAAAAACTTGATTAAACAAGAATAAGACGAATGAAATAAGCACAAATTTAAAGACTTTTAAGACACAAAATAAACAAACTTTATAAAATAAATTTTAAAAAGATAAAACTTTTAAGAAAACTTTAAAACAAATAAGCTAAATACAAAATAAGCCAATAAGATTGTCAAACTTATAGCTTAATCTGTATAAAAGCCTAGATAGAAATAAAAAGATAAACTTTTTAATCAAATAAGCAATAAGATTAAGCAAAATCAATGCTGTTGGAAATACGTTTTTACGTATTTATGAAGGATCGGTCGCTCCAACGATATATTAATGTATTAGGCTCGTGATCCAGTTGTAAACAGTATAGCCCATATAACCCACATGTAGGGTGGGCTATATATATCCCCTCCTAGCATGTTAGGAGGGGTTGCTCATTTCATTTTCTCACTTTCATATTAATAAAAATCACTTTCTCTCTCTACTTTTCTTTCCTCTCCTCTTTCTCTCTCTAGTTCTTCATCTTCTTCCTCCTCCTCCTCCATTCAATCAATAGGTAAATCATAGTTTGTCAAATCCTAAGAATTCGTAGACCTTCAATTGGTATCAAGAGCCATGGTTGAATATTAGGATATGCATATTTTTTATCTTTTGATTTGGTGATAAAAATCTTTTCTTTCTAAAATCTTTTCTAATCTTTTTGGTGTTAGATTTTTTTGATGTCACGTATTTTTTTAGATCAATTTTATATTTTTCCGTTTCTATCAAACTTATTGTCCAATCAAATCTGTCAAAACAGTCAAACAATCAATTTTTTTATTATTTTTTATTTTTTATTTTTTTTATCTATTGATTTGATTAAAAAAATCTTTTCTTTTCTAAAAATCATTTTTATTAAAGTTTTTATTGGTCAAATTACTTTCACTTTTTTATCAGTTTCATATTTTTCATCAGTTTCTTTTTAGATCTATTTTCTTGTCCTTTTGTCCTTTCAAACATATTATCAGTCCCATCCTAACCAAACAACTTTTCCAAACGAGCGGTTTTCCGAACGAGCAGTTTTCCGAACGAGCGTGCTCCGAACGAGCGTGCTCCGAACGAGCGTGCTCCGAACGAGCGTGTTCCGAACGAGCGTGTTCCGAACGAGCTGTTCCAAACGAGCGTGTTCCGAACGAGCGTGTTCCGAACGAGCGTGTTCCGAACGAGCGTGTTCCGAACGAGCGTGTTCCGAACGAACGTGTTCCGAACGAACGTGTTCCGAACGAACGTGTTCGGAACGAACGTGTTCCGAACGAACGTGTTCGGAACGAACGTGTTCCGAACGAACGTGTTCCGAACGAACGTGTTCCGAACGAACGTGTTCCGAACGAACGTGTTCCGAACCAACGTGTTCCGAACCAACGTGTTCCGAACCAACGTGTTCCGAACCAACGTGTTCCGAACCAACGTGTTCCGAACCAAGCATTTTTTATTCAAACATAACGGAACTCTACATTCACTCGACATCATCACCCACATCACCTCGACTCACACACCCTCGGACACACAACCACATCAGACTGACTCGACCAAAGAACATCACTCCTATTTTCAACCAACAGACTCGACACCAAATCATTATCCACAACCCACACCAAAAACTTGACTGGACACCATTAACTCAGACTCGACACCATTAAACACCAGACTGCTCAGACTCGACCCTCGGACTCACCCTCGACACAAGAACAAGATCCAAACCATTTACTCAGACCAAAAACACCTCTCGATAACACGTTGACTTGTCCACCAAACCAAATATAACCCAAACCCATTTAATCCATTACCCACAACACACTGATTTTGACCAAACACATGCAATAAAAGAAAACCTACCCGAGACCTCTTTTTTAGAAACCTTGAAGATCAGTTTGCCTTTACACCTCGAAAATACTGAAGATCTTTGATATAAGGTTGGGAATTAGTTGATATTGGGATGAATTTGTTCTAATGGTTTCACAGACTGATTAATCTGTGGCGTCGGTTTATGAGAGAAGTTGAGAGATCAGTATTTTGTTGTGAGATTTGAGAGAGAAGAGATTAGGTTCCGTTTGATTGAGGAGAGAGACGGTGAGAGTTATTAAATATTGGGTGAGAGTATATTTAAATATTGGACGAATGAAACAAGAAACTAATTGCCACGTTTTGTTTATATCTGCCACGTGGGTTTGACTGGGTATTGGGAGAGAAAGAAGGGGCGTTATCTACAAGAAAGGAATGGTGGAGTGTTATTTTTTATTATCGTTTTTTTTTTGGAAATTGAGGCCACGTCTTAAAATGTAAATTTAGGCCACGCCCTCTAACTTAATTTGAGAAAGAAGGGGTTGGGTTCGGAAATTGGGCCGGTTGTTTATTAAAATTGTTCTTGGACCGGGTTTTAGCACTATTGTGATTTTTGAAAAAGTTTTGGCAAAGTTTACTTAATTTGTTTAATTGTGTATTTTTGTCAATCGATTTATTTGGTATTTTTGTACATCGTGTTAAGGCGGGTATTTTGAAAGTATTAACGTGGAAAATATTTGACGGGTTAAAAGTTATTGTGGCCGGATTTGAAGACAAAAGTGACAAGTCAAAGTGACGGGCTTTCTTTTTTAGTGACTACGGATTTTTGATCAGGTTTGTTTTATCAACGTTTGAGCCGCAAAGAAACTCACGTATTTTTTGGTGGCTTTGTCATATTCCGTGAATTTCTGTTTCTAATTTTATTCACGAACTGCAAAATCACGAAAACAACCACAAAAAATTCAATGGATTTTTTGAAGTCGACATCGAACGAGGGAGAATCGCATAATTTGCAAAACAAAGTTAGAGAACGTGGCATTACTTCATTTCGAATGCTTCAGTCTCATCTTGTCACTCTTTCATGGATTCAAGGAGGGAGCGTATGACAATCTTTGGTCAAGATCGTCATATATTCATCGACTCAATATTCACCATTTTGACCCAACTCGCCGAGCAACTCAACCGTGACAACTTCAATCACTTTGCATCGGCACTTGCATATAAGGCTCTTGTGACACAACTCACGCCTTTCCTCCAATTCAATATCATCAAGCCTGAAAGTTCAATGATTTGCCAATCATTTCTTCGAGATACACATACCGAGCTTCGAGTTTTCCGTGATACAATTTTGAAACTCATGACATCGGTCTCGTCTTCGATTTATGAAAGCTCTCGACTTCAGCAAGGGTATGATAATGGAGTGCAAGACTCTTCGATGCAAGAGGAAACTGGTCATACGGTTGAAAACTTGGAGCCTAACGATGCCAAGAGCATGGAATCAGGAGGACAACATGATACCAGTGGCACGTCAGGGAATGTTCACGAGATCTCTTTTGATGACAGTTTACCCATTTATGACGCAGAGCCTGCAAACATGGTACAATGTAATATTGTTTATGATGTATATGCTGATGACATGCCGCATATTGAGCATTCTGAACCTAATTATGACAAACATGGGATGGAAAAGAGTGATAGAAATACCACTTCTGATTCATCCGATGTGAGTCATAATGGGGGAGAAAGTGTTCAAAATGCTAAACATCAGGATAATTGTTTAATAACTGCCTCATTGACTGCTTCTAATTCCAAGATTAGAGAGCTCGAAACGACTGTAGCTCAACAATCAAAAGATCTTGAGGATGCCAAACTTGAATTTTCTAAGAAAACAGACAAATTTGAAAGATACTTTGAAAAACTTGAAAAGTAAAACGTTGTTCTTGAAAGAAATTTGGATCAAAAAGTTTTAGATTCGAAAGCTGAAAAGGATAATCTTTTGAAACAAATTCAGTTACTAGAGTCTAAATTGGCATCCCAAGATAGATTGCTCAAAGAAAATGAAACGTTAAAAGCTCAAGTTCAGGAAAAGGTTTTTGCTATAGCTACGTTGAAAAACGAGTTAAGGAAAACTAGAGGACCTAGTATGGACACTAAGCTTGAATAACCATTAATCTTGGGGAAACCGCCTACAAATCAATTCGTCAGACAACCGACTGTCAGACAACCTACTGCATTTAGATCCGAGCGACCACAATCCTCGAGACCGCGGTTTGCCTCCCAAGTTGATTTGGTTCATTTTCCTAGACCAGTCACTCCAGCAACTAGGCCCAATGTGTTCAAAACAGCTTTGGCAAGACCTAATCACATGATTGCCTCTAGTTTCCCCAAAAATACCAAGACCACGTCTAGAACTAGTTCAAATGACGTTTGCCATAAATCTGGTCTTAGGGAAGCTAAGCAAAAGACACATGTAAGAGATAGCAATGTCAAACCTAGTCAGATGCCTTCTAGATTACCCAACACTGCTAACCGTAGCATATCATCTCCTAGGAGCATCGATCAATCATCTAGGAAGTACTCGGACATTAAATATGCTACTTGTAAAACATGTAGAAAATGTGTCTTTACGGCAAATCATGACTCTTGTGTCAAGAAATTACTTGATGAGGTGAACTCCCGTGCTAGAATTAAGTCCCAGTGGATAGCTAAAATCAAACCCTTTGGTAAAGTTTGGCGCCCCACTGGTAGAGCTTTCACTCTTGTAGGAAACGAGTGCCCTTTAACTAGGATAGTCTCCGATTCTACTAAGACTACTAGGGAGGAAATTGATAAAGATGATACTTCACTTAAGCCTAAACTTAAGGTTTTCTATAAAAGGAAACGTTTTCCAGCTAAGATAAGTGAATCATATACTCAGGTCGCCTCTGACTAAAGTAAAGCCAACTGTGAACCCCCACATGCTTCTATAATTGATATCGCTAACCCATGTCAAAGCATGCAAATTCCTAATGAGAATGCAGGTACCAAAGTTGATGTTCCAAAAGAACGAAGCGGTCCAATCATTGTATACCGTTCAACTAAGGATACTCTTAGAGTTTGGTTGCTGAAGAAGCAGATATCGGAGAAACAAGTGTCTTAGGGGATTCATGGTTAAGCTTACCACTGATGGCTCACATTCAAATCACAGTGTGTGACCCGAACTTCAGAGAAAGGGAAGCTCATCTCGTCAACGATAACTTACCCTCACAACGAGAAATTAATTTTTCTCGGACACGAGCTTACACTAAAACCATTCAACGGTTTTTAAGCTCGTGTATATGGCTTACATTCAAATTCCATTCTGTAACCCGTTCTTCAAAGGCAGGAGAGTTTATCGTCGATGATAAACTTATCCTAACAACAAGAAATCAAGTTTTCTTGGGCTTGAGCTTATATAAAAAACATTCCAAGTTTTTAAGCTCATGCACTATGACTTACAGTTAAATGTCAGACTGTAACTCGAACTTAAAATAAAGGAAAGATTATCTTTTATGATAACTTATCCTCTTAACGAGAAATTCACCTTGGTCATGAGCTTGTATTAAAACATTCAAAGTTTTAAGCTCAGAAAGGAAAGTGTATCTTTTAAATAAGAGAACTTTTCCTCATAACGAGAAATTAACCTTTCTCGGTCATGAGCTTTCCGTTAAAACAGTCAAAGTTTTCAAGCTCATGAAAACGACTTCTAAGTAAATGTCAGCTTAGGACTCGTCCATCAGATAAAAGGAAAGTTTATCGCCGATGGTAACTTATCCTTAACAACAGGAAGTTTACAACTTCTCAGACTTGAGCTCGTTTTGTAAGATATTCAACATCTTAAGCTCAAGTAATTGGTTTTCAAAACTTTGAACACAATTTTTCAAGAATTTCTCAAAAGGTTTTTCTAAATCTTCTAAAATTGTGTGTTCAAAAACGTTTTGATAAAAAGAGCATGTCTTCTGGAATCGATAATATTTACGAACCTAGAAATGTCATTCAATAATGACACGGGGTTGTAAATAAAGTTCGAGCAGAAGTTTAAAAGATTTAAAACATGCTCCATATGGTTTGCTATTATTTCCGATAGTAACCCGCTTTTGACATTGAAGTCAAGCATTTCACCGGAAAGCTTTGACTTTAGAATCCGAAGTTATCAACTCCACAATACGAAGTTTGGTGCAATTGATATCTACATACTAGACGATGCGACTACTCAAACGACGACTAAAGATCTTTAAGTAGAACACGGGTCAACAATTGAGGGGGAGCAATTGTCAAGCGTTCAGATTATTCGATGCCGAAAGTGCCAATGTTCACAAGTTGGTGTCAAGACAACGATATCAAATTGTCCATGTGGTGTAAAGGATAAGATAATTTTAGAAGTTACGAGGAAGACCAACATTCGTGAACAAGAACCATGTGCTTCTTTCATATGATGTTCTCCATCATTCAGGTCCAACCTCGTAAATTGCTAATCTTGTGAATAAATTATCATATATGATCTTTGCACGTGATAAATACCTTACACTTATGTTTAAAAGGTATTTAATTTAATTTTCAAGTAGACTCTCATTAATTTGAGGTGGAGCTTGTGTAACTCATGAAGATACTTGGCTTTGCATTTTTCTTACAAAATTTTCTTAAAATGCTATTAAATCAATTGATATTAAAAACATCGATTGGGTTAATATTTTTAATATGGGGGAGAAAATGTGATTTAATATGGGAAATTATTAATCACAAATGGTTTGACTTAACGTGTTAGCTCATCCCGACATGTGCGAAATGTTTTTGGATATCGTGGCATATGTTAAGGGGGAGCAAAATGGATTTGCACTTCAAAATGGATTTCATGGTGACATACAGTTACCCAAAACATCTCTATTCACGACGGTGAAGATTGTGGTGACATAAGGATGGTAGGATAGGTTAAAGTCCAATGATTTCTCTAGAACCGGAGGAATCTTCCCAAGTACATTCCATAGCTAGAAATAGTAGTCCTTAGGAAAGATGGAGAAAGATTGTGACGTAGCTGAATGCCGACCAAGTACTTAAGTTAGCACTGGAACAATCACAACAAGGTGCTAGTTATGACGTATTGGTAAGCATTGAAGGGGTTGAAGAATGAAAAAGAATTGTAAAGATAAAGGGTGTAAAGAAAGTAGCCCTCCTTACAACTTAGGCAGAAACCGGGTCAATTCATATGCTATTGAGATCATTTATGATTCTCGATATTGAAGATAGACATCATGGACCCAGTGATGCAAGGCACAACCCATCCCAGCTAACTCAGATATCTCTCAAAAGATATTTGTTTTAATCACACGGAGACAACACATTATCTATTGATTTATTCAAACCGAATAAATTGGTATTGAAAAGGTGGCACTCCTCTCCAGCCTCCGATCACTAAAATCCAAAATGCACGATCGAGTCTAGAGCCATTTGAGATCATCATATATCTCATTAGGACACACTTTCATAATTCCTTGCTTCTTCACACACTGTGAAAAGTAAGAAAGTTCTTAAGAGTCCTACGCAAAATCTTCATGATCTTGCCTGAACATCCGAGTAATACGAAAGTATTTACAATGAAGATGGAAATCCTTCATGAGCGAACGTCAAAAAGCTCATGGTAGGTGCTTGTGCGATTCTTTATGAATCAAACTTGTGATAACTGGAAAGCAACAGTGGTTTAAACTCTTAAATGAATTTAAACACGTTCTAGGCCTCTACGCAATATCTTAGTGATCTTGCCAGAACATTCAGAGTAATACTATTAAGTATTTACAGTGACGAATGGAAATCCTTCTAGTGTTAACATCAAACAGCACTTGGTAGGTAACTTGCAAGATTCTATATGAATCAAGCTCGTGACAACTGGAAAGCAACGATGGTGCGGTTCTTAATTGAACTTCACTTGTTCCAGGAACATGAATTGACGGCTTCAAATCATGCGGATAATATTATCCAAATGATTCACTCTTTTCGTTCGCAGTCAGCTTTGGACGGTCGAGTAAAGAGAACGGGTTTACCCGCGAAATCTTGTCAAGGAGGTTCTTTATTGAAACTACCTGCCACAAGTACGATATTTAATATCGTCCAATGGTCTTCACCGACTGGAGGTAAAATGCTACCGAATTAGAATGAAATGTTCAAGGCCATTTCATCCGTGTATATTGTTTGTTGCTAACTGTCTTATGCAGCGAACAAGAAGGTGGCATTGCGGTGTACAATCCAGAAGAAGTCGTCACCACATGCTTATACTACATACAATTAGTACTTCAACAAATTCAAGAAAGTCTGAAGGTCAAGTCTTCCGCTATATAAAACTCTGAAGCTTTCAAGAATTTAAAGGTATAAGTATGTGGAACATGAAGTCACGAAGAGGCGAATGTCACAAGTGACGAATGCACAAGGTCAAGGAAAGAAAACATGCTCAAGACTTAAGTCAAAGATCACATCAAGCATATTCACAAGAACAAGGTCGAAGACTCAAGCATAGATGCTAGGTTTAAGATTTTGTAAAAAGATGTGACCTCCCTTAGGGGGAGATTGTTGGAAATACGTTTTTCTCAATAAAGTCTCGGTCACATCTTAGTTAACATAGATCACGAGATATAGAATATTTAGAACTTTGTTAACTTGGAGCGACCTCCCTTAGGGGGAGATTGTTGGAAATACGTTTTTACGTATTTATGAAGGATCGGTCGCTCCAACGATATATTAATGTATTAGGCTCTTGATCCAGTTGTAAACAGTATAGCCCATATAGCCCACATGTAGGGTGGGCTATATATATCCCCTCCTAGCATGTTAGGAGGGCTTGCTCATTTCATTTTCTCACTTTCATATTAATAAAAATCACTTTCTCTCTCTACTTTTCTTTCCTCTCCTCTTTCTCTCTCTAGTTCTTCATCTTCTTCCTCCTCCTCCTCCATTCAATCAATAGGTAAATCATAGTTTGTCAAATCCCAAGAATTCGTAGACCTTCAAATGCTTAATCCGAACCAAAATCAAATCAAAGACAAGAAAAGTAGGATGAGAATGATAAAGAAAAGCTTGATTAAAAATAAGATTCAACAATTAAAGTAAAGACAAGAATTAACAACTTACAAAATTAAGGTGCAAGACAAGAAATTAAAGGTGCAATTAAGTAAATGACATTAAGAAAAGTGCAAGTAATTAAATTGGAAGACTAGTTTGTCAAAATAGCCAACAACTCCTAATATGATATTAGGAGGGTATTTATAGGTGATTAGGGAAGGTTAGCATGTGTTGCTTCTTTCTTTCTTCTCTCGTCTTTTCGTCTTCTAAATTCTTCGACTTTTTTGACTTTGTCTCGGGATTAATCGAACTCGTCTTGTAATTTCTTCATTAATAAGACTTGAGTTCTTTAGCTTTATTAAACTTCCGTCTTTAGACTTTTTCTTCGATAAATCTTCAGAATAGGCCTTGGACTTCCGTTCTTTTTGCACTCTTGATCTTTTGACTTCGTCTTTTGTCTTTTTCTTCGATAAAAGCCCGTGAAATCCCGTGTTTTCTTCCCTTTTCATATTTTGGTCCTAAATCACAACAAAAACACAAACCACGCATAATTCCGACATTTACGACATAAAATACACGTTTTGGCTTGGTTATTATTGTAATTAAGTGTGTAGAAACTAGATTGGGGGGGGGGGGGGCTGAATAGTTTCTCTTTGATTGGCAACCTAATTAAAATTTCTTTCAATTTGGTTTGTATCAAAACTGTCTTTTACTTGAAGCTAAGTTGCATAATGATTAGGTTCAATTCAAATGCACTAGCAAAGATAATAGGTAAGTGTAATGATAATGAAATAAGTAAAGAGTAAGGAAGGAGACAACCTAGTAGGAAGACACCAAGATTTATAGTGGTTCGACAACGAGGCTCTATCCTCGTTTCTACTCCACTCCTCGAGTACACCTACTCGAGATTTCCACTATATCCACAAGCTCCCTTCTTGGCGGAGAAAACCTTACATCGTCGTTTACATTATTTTCCGATACTAAGCTAAATGTCGAGACCTAATCTTTAGCTAGGACCAATCTACACAACGTTGCCTATTTCACAATTTAACGACACAAGGCTAGATGTCGAGTTCTAATCTCAAGGTAGAACCAATCGTCACGACGTTGCCTACTTCACCATTTTACGACACAAGGCTAGATGTCGAGTTCTAATCCAAAGCTAGAACCAATCTTCACGACTCTTCACTTTGAAGCTAAGTGAGAACTTCACACAACACAACTACTAATCACTTTCAAGTTAAGTGAGAACTTACAAGACACAACCACATCACTTGATAGTTTAGTGAGAACTTCTAATCAATCTATTACAACTCAACTAAACATATCCAAGTACACACATGTAGCTTGGATCTTGATGTGAGTTGATGTGTATATGTGATAATTAGATACGTTATAGGGTAAATTAGAAAATTACCTTTAGGAAAAAGTAATACACTAATAATACCAATGACGAATTCAATTAAACACGTGAGTGAGTCGAGTTCGTTGTACACGAAGATCTTATGAATTTGAGACGTTTTGCTTTGATTTGGACAATCGATTTGAATTGGTTTTCGGTTTTTAAACTAAAAATTAAATCTACAAATTTTAAGCTATTTAAAATAAACCTAAAGTGCATGAATCGTAAACCCCGCCTATTTTAAAAATCTACAAACAATTAATTATTTAACAATTAACACTATTAATTATTTAAAAATAAAACTAATTAAAAAATTAAACTCTTTTTAATAATCTATACAATATTAGTCTATAAAAAAAACTATAACTTTTACTTTACTTTAGCAAAAATTACTTTTGAAATAAATCTAATTAAAAACTATTTTAAATCTACTTTTATAAAAATCTAATTATTATACTAATTAAACTTTTTAAAATAAAAACATTTTTTTTATTTTACTTTATTTTATTTATATTTTTTATTTATAAAATTATATTTATTATTTATTAATTAAACTAAAACAGATTTAAAAAAACTTAAGTTGAAAAAGTTATAAAGAAACGTAACAAAACCTTACTAAATTTAAATCTGCTAGAATCCAAATACACTATATTAAACTAATAATGAGAATTAAACTCAAAAGGGCCCTTAGCCCAGTTGGTAAACGCGCAGGACCTATAGAGGGGAGGTCTCGAGTTCGAAACCCCCAAGAGACATTATTTTGGAATTGTTTCTTTTTGACAGTTATGAAAAAAAAACAGTCTTAGGAAAGACTTTTTGAGCTTATTAGCTTAAGCTGAGAGGTCACAGCTTATGGGCTTTTCAGTCAATTGGACTGCTCAGCTTAAAACCGACATATATCAGCAAGAATATAAAATCAGTAAACTACTAAATTTGAAACAGAATACAAATCAAGCAAATCCAAATACAAAACTAAATCAAGATCAAATAATTCAAATACTCAAAGCTCACAGTAATCAAATTATTTCCAAAATTAACTCAAGACAAATCAAAGCTAGCAGCCATCAAACTCAGATCATCACAACAAACTAACCCATTAAGCTAAACAAAGCATTTAGGAAATACCAGTTTTATCAGATTCAAAACATTTATCAAATAGCATTCAATAAAACAGTGGAGCAGTAACATGAACTATTTAACCCGCATTCAAATCAGTAATCCAAAACTATCATGTAAAATCAACTCTCCAGGTTCAAGTAATTCAGAAACTATATATCAATCCTAAAATAACATAAATTAGACCAATTCAAACACATACGAAACACGCAATTCAGTTCGTTAAGCAGACTTGACCATTTTAACAGAAACTTTCAGCAGATTCGAAATAATCTCATAATCATGAAAATCTAACACAGTAACATCTCATAAATTTCAGCATAACATCTCAGGTATCCAAATCATACAAGCAGTAAAATAAAACAGTTTAATCTAATTTAAATGAAAGATAAAAGGATTAAGCACCTTATGGGAAAACCTTTAGGAAGTAGGCCAGCGCTGTGCTGCCTATGAACCGTAACTGGAACCACCATACACCATTAATATTCAACCGAGACCACCATTTGTACCACCAAACGAAGCAGAATTATTTTTGTTTAATTTTCCCAGTAGGAAAAATTAATTAGATCCTTTTTTACTTTTGATAATAAGAATAAAGCTATTAATTAGCCTATTCTTACCATCACTAATATTATCCTTTTGAAGCAGTAAATAAGATTAACTTGTAAAAGCAGTAAAGAGAAAGAAAATCGAGACATCAATTTAAATAACTGACTGATTTTATTATAACAGAAATATTACAAGATTCGTTAAAAGAAATACAATATTAATCCTACCACTATTTTAACAGCATAATATTAAAGAAAAAGTAAAGGATGAATTACAAGGAAATAATGGGGGTTTTTATAGCCTCCCCAAGGCTTGTTGATGACGAATATACGGATCTTCAATGGAATATTCCCTTTTCTTTGTAGCCCTTGATCTTCTCTTTTTTTTCTCTTTCTTCAATCGGATGGTGGTGATCACACTAACTATCACACGGATTGCCAACGTGGCATCCGTGTGCTAGTTGTGTTTCTTTTGCAGCCTCTGATTGGTGGAATTGGAGATGTGAGGTGTATCCTCCTATCAAATTTAGCCACGTAGAAACCCCTCTCCATACCCTCTCTTCCTTAAAAATTGGGGACTTTTATTCCCACACACTTGAATAAAGCATGTGAACAAAACCCCTATATTTAATTGGTTTTTTACCCATTTAGGTTTTGTGGTGAATAGTAAAGATTAGCAGGTTTTTGGGGGTGAAATTGGGGAAGAAAGGTGAGACTTCGTTTGTAACGAAGTATTAATTGTGTGTGAATGGGAGTGGGTGAAAAATATACGGTTTTTATTTATTTGGTGTGGGATTTGGTGGATGTATGACGTGTGAAACGAGTGGGACGGTTTGGGTAATTATTTGTGGTGAGAAAACATGTTTTAAATAAAACGTGTGAAGGTTATAAAAAAAAACCTAAAGCCCATAAGTATCTTTTCTTCATTCGTTATTTTCAATTCAAGGGCTGTTGGGCTTTCCTTGGCCCAAAAAAACTTTACCATCCGTTCCATTTAGTTGCAAATTGGGCCTATTGGACTTGCAAATCAAAACCCTTTATTAACTTGAAAATCTAAATGGGCCATTGAGCCCATTTACCCCTTTGTGGGCCCCACTTAGCCATAAACTTGACAATTTATTAAATCCTCTAGAGTCGAGCTCGATTTTGGCTTCTATGATCTTTTTCCATCAATCTCGGTGCCGGTTCTCGTCGGTTTTCGTGAACTTGGTACCTATACACTTGAAAACAAGAAACAAGCATATCCAAGGCATTTTTGATACATTTTGTGCAATATTTCATTGTTTTAAGCTACAAATGATATGAGTAATTACACTCATATCAAATTCCCCCATGCTAAGCAATTGCCGTGTCCTCACGCAATGATAAAATAAAACTATAACTACACCATTATTCAACTTTTGACATTTTATTTTGTAAAGACATAAAATAACCTTAAGGATCATAAAAGCTCAAATAGATTCATCGTCCTAGACTTTTCACTTTTCCATGCCAAGTGCAAAAAACAAGATAATTGTTATTATAAGTTGGTAGACTAACACGAACTCATGTGGGTTAATTATTCACTTAGACTCCCTTATTCCTAAGTGTATCTCTTATATTTTATTGTTGTCTAGAATGATCACGAGGAAACATTGTTGACTTATTTCGATATTTATTAGGCCAAAAATAAAGTGAACGATTTAATCAATAGTTAGCTAAAGGACAAAATCTTTTAAAACTGCTTCTCGGGACTTCATAAAGTTCATATCTTGGCATAACTTGCTTCGCGATTTGAGACCTTTCTCGGACCGATATTTGGCAATAACTTTATACTTCAAACCTTGAGAGACGTTCACGAAATAATGGTCTTCTCTTCATATAGGAATTTCTTCACTTGAATTTTTGAGAGATTCATACTTGGACCACGACTTCTTCATTTTTCTCCAATCTTTATTTGGGATTTTGATTTACAACGATCCGCCCCCTTTTTGGACTTGGCTTCATTTATCCTCATACCTTATTTTGGTCTTTTTGGATAGACTTCTCCATGACTTTTTGGGAGTATTTTGCTTTTCGTCGTGTGTCTCGATCCTTCATATTGATTTTTGATAAATGAGTCTTCACATCACTTGAGATCTTTAGCAATAAAACATAGCCCTCATGTCTTGTTAGGACCTTTTTGGACTCGCCAATCTTCGCATCCCGCTTCAATAAGTTATGCCTTGGCTATGAACTCTAATCCATACCGAGCAACTTTTAAACGATCTTGGGCTAGAAGCTAAGTAACTTTTCAAATCGTTCAACCTTATTTATTGCAATTAAATTTATTAACAAGCGATGGGAGAATAGGCTCATAATTAACTCACATAAATTCCCGAAAGAACACCAAACTTATAATTGGCTCTATCATCTCTTGTTCTCCATATTGTAAAATTTCAAAAAAAAATGTGAAATCAATGGATACTTAGCCTATTAAATCAAAGTTTTGGGTTTTCAAGTCATCTATAGGATCTTGCATCTTCTTATACTTTTGCAAGTTTTAGAATTTGCGTTTTAAAGTTCCCTTAATAGACGACTTTCTAGGATCAATTATAGGAGCTTGCGAAAAGTTCTTGTTCTTAACTCGTATGAATTAAGACTTTCGCGTTTTAAAGCTCCCTACATAATAGCCTAGCAAAACTTAATTCAAATACGTTAAGGAAAAGCTAAGGTTAAAAACCGAGTCGAGTCAAAAACTATTCTTATTGAAAGCCTACATTTGTGTAAAAAACACTTATTTTACTTATTAAAACTTAAAAATAACACTAAAAATATAATTTTTTATGACAAATGAGAAAAACAATACGTTTGGACACGACAAAAGCAATTGCAAGCGATTATATCGATTGACTCCCCCATGCTAAAACCAAACATTTTCCTCAATGTTTCTTAGCTCAAGAGTAACACCCCCTTGCTAAAACACGAAGAGTATAATGCAAACTCCTAGCATGGAAAGAGCACGCACATCTATAAGCCGTTAATTAATTATGCCTCAAGATAAAACGTTAGTCGATAAAAATCAAGGGATAGAAAGTGTGCCCCTTTTTGGCATTCAAAGAATGGAAGATCAAGTGGACCGGCAAAAACCGAACATGAGAGTCTTCAAAAATTAGGGTCGTACCTAAGATCACAACACAACAAAAACACGAGCACGAGCTTGAAAGATCAAGCCTTATTAGGTGTTAGAAAATAGAAAGAAGATAGAAAAACTCGTTTTTGTTCACCGAGTCATGAGCTCGACTCGATCCCCGCATTCATTGGTCCTTAGGGAAAATGGTAAAAACCGGCACATTGGAATAAAAACCATCATGAAGCGCGATGCCGGGGTCAAAGATCTTATCCTCGTTGTCAGATGACAAACGAAAGGATAAAACTCCAACACAAATCTCTAAAAAGAGATGGTAATCACAAAAAATGGTATGGATATAGCATGCTCCCCGAGATAAACTCGTACCAAGATGATAGAAAAGTCTTTCAATTATTGCATCGGTGAAAGGCCGAGATTTCCCTAAATCAATGATTCCGGGGTCGAATACCTCGTCCTCGGTGGAGAAAGGAATAGACAACACGGTGTCGTCCCCCTATGCTAATCCTAAGTCATATGAAGCACATGGTAAAGGTGGTATTAAAGTCTCAACACTAGTGGTTTCAACTTGCATGACTTTGTTGACCTTATCACTCTTATGAATGTGAATAAAAGGGTCATGGTACTCAAAACGAGTCGCATGAAAAACCCGCACATTAAGATCAAAGCGAGTGGGAAGGATAATAGGAGCAAAAGTAATTTCTCCCTCCGGGTCAACATTGTCATCATCATAAATCGGGTGATCAAACCAAGAGTCTTCATCACCTTCATTAGACTCTTCCTCAAATTCCGAAGGAATGTCTATATAAAGAAACTCATCAACCTCCTTCATAAGAAGATCATCATCACAAAGGTTGTGAGACGTAGGAGGTATGATGCTCTCAAAATCCTCTTGAAACAACGGATTATTATTCAATGAAACTTCAAAGAGAGGATTTGAGTAAGTCACGAAATTGTCGTCATCCTTGTCATCACAAGAAATATCCGACAAAGTATCGAGTGTGTCACACTCAGATACTAGATCATCATTCTCATTTGAAGGCAATTCATCGGCGAATTCCTCGAGAATGGTAGGTAAAACACAAGAATCACGCTCGATCTCGAGATCGGAAACATCTTCACTTCCCCGCGGAAGTGGATCAATGATAGCAAAAAGTTCATCGATGAACTTATCACATGAATAGTCACTAACCTCACTCGGTGTGAAGCTAGGAATCAAAGGCTCTTCAATTGAAGATTGTGCCTTAGGAACATCAACATGATCCTTAGAAGAGAATGAAAATGAGTCCATTTTCAAAGATTGTTCAATTAAAGCAATGTCACTCTCGGGATCAAAATTTTCACTCACAAACTCACTAGCATCGAATGGCTCACTCAAGTAATCATCAATTTGTTTTTCAATCTTAGCACTATCATCCTCGTGTGGAGTGAGTGTAGATGAGGAAAGGTTACAACATGTTTCAACAAAGCAAGCTTCTTCATTTGATTTTAACTTTCCTTTATCACAAATAGAAGTTTCCAAAATTGGAAAAACACCTTTTATCGAAAAGAGCTTTTTTATCACTTTCAATTGTTTCAACTAGCTTAACACTTTCAACTTTCTTAGGAGCAAATCTTGGAATCTTTTCCGGTTTAAAAACAATGCTTTTATCTCCATAAAACAATTTAATTTCCTCTTTCCTCATATCAACTTGAATTTGAGCCGTGCACAAAAATGGTCTTCCTAGAATAATTGGCACACGAGGATTGGTCTCATAATCGACTATAGCAAAATCGGCTAAGTACAAGAAATTTCCCACTTTCATAATGACACTTTCCGCTATACCAACCGGTTGAGTGGTGGTTCCATTAGCAAGCTCAATGATCATACGAGTGGTACTAAGAGGCACATAATCAATTGTCTTCCAAAGGGCTAGGGGCATAATGTTAATGCTAGCTCCTAGATCGGCTAGGCCTTTGCAAAACCCCAAGCTCATTGAAAACACAAGGTATCAAGAATTGACCCGGATCTTTATACTTCTCGGGAAAGAAATCAAAGAAAACCGAGGTACTAATCACATTCAAAGTAGCCTTAGTGACTTCTAGAAAAGTTTCCTTAGGTGGAGGCTTAAACTCAATCACTTCAACTTTATCTAAATTCTCACAATCATCATAAACGGTTATGGCCTTAAGCTCTCCCTTCGGGTTTGGAATGGTATTGCTAGGTAAGCAACCCGAAGAAGATGACGGTTTAGACATAAATCCCTCAAACATCGAAAGCAATTTATTTTGACCTTGTTCCAAATTTTGTTGCATACGATTTTGAGTTTGCTCTAGCCTTTGTTGATTAAGCTCAATCTTGTTATTTTACCCTTTAATCGTATTTTAAAAATCGAGTCTCAAAGTATTAATTTGCCCTTGAATGTTATTTTGGAAAGCTTTCAAATTTGCCTCATTAGACTTGATATAGCTTGACAAATCATTTTGATTATTCCCTTGAAAACCTTGATTGTTTTGATTAGCATTAAACCCATTTCCTTGATTAAAATTCCCTTGGTTACCACGGTTAAAATTATTCCCATTATTTCCATTGTTGTACCTATTTTGAACCGGTGGAAAACCCGGTGGAGCAACATGATTTTGACGAGAAACTTGACTGTTGGAGCCATAAGTTCCCGTCGCGGCAAAAGCACTAGCTTGATCAAACCCCGCGTTTAAACAAGCATAATTAGGATGTGCTCCACCACATGATACACAAACATTCTCAATCATATTAATCGATCCATGAGGATTCTTCCTAATCTCACTCAACAAAGTCGCAAATCCACTATCAATCTTAGAGTCCAATATAGCAATCTCGACATTAGATAAATTCACATTGGAAACAACCGGTGTGTTTCGTGAATATTGTGCTCTAGACTTATCCTCAATGATTCTCCACGCGTCTCTCGGTGTTTTTCTTAAAAGATTACCACCCGCGGCGGCATTTAAAGAATCTTGTTCAATCATATTTAGCCCATTATAAAAAGTATTTATTTGATGCAATTCCGAGAAACCGTGGTGTGGACATTGTCTTAACAAATATTTAAATCTTTCCCAAGCAACCCCAAACGATTCATGCACTTTTTGTTCAAACCTAGTGATCTCGTTTTTATAGTGTGTTGTCTTAGATGGTGGAAAGAAATAATTCATGAACTTTGACACTAAATCATCCCATGTTAAAATCGAACCCGGTGGTTCTTTCTCATACCAAAGCTTAGCATTACCCTCGAGCGAGTACGGAAAAAGCATGAGCTTAATCACGTCATTCGGCACATCTCTAAACTTGAGAGTCGAGGTAATTCGATTAAAATTCCGAATGTGAGAATGCGGGCTATCGGTCTCATTGCCACGAAATTGGTCGGCACGAATGAGCGATAAGAGACCCGTCTTAATCTCAAAATGATCCGCCAAAATAGCCGGCACAACGATTGCTTCCCCATACCCTTCGGTGGGTGCACGGAGCAATTCCTCCATTGTTCGGTTATCGTCCATCTCAACAACAATTGGTGGAAGCTCGGGTTCCACTATTCGTTGTTGACGATTTCTATTTCTACGAGGAATATTTTCAAGCCTATTAAAATCAATCACAAGACGAGAAGAACGTAATTGCATACACTACAAAGACGAGAATTTAGAGGATTGAAGAAAAGAAATTAGACAAGAAGAAGATTATTTTTGGTATTTTATTTGGTATTGCTCAATCAATAATGATCGATAAAAAACAAGGAATAAGGATAAATACTATGGAAGTAAATTACCCTCGGTCGACTTTGAAACGATAGGTGAAAACCTAAACGTCTCGAGGTTCAATAAGTAAACGACAAAAAATAAGATTTATTACTACTTGAGTCGGCAAACCAATAATAGGTTGTCCCTCTCAATATACGCACAAGCAAGCGGGGAAACGAGGTGGCACAAAGCACTTAAAAACCTTTTTCCTTAGACGGCCTTTTATAGCACGTCGCCTTATACCCACCTTATAGTTTGTATAAATCGAGTTCAAACTTCTTATTAGTATTTATCTATTTTGCCTTTATTTTTGTTTTGGGTTCGAATACAATAGCTAGGTGATGAAATCCCAACTAAGGCTTATTTGAAAAGTATTTAAAATTATTGTTCTACGTAATACAATATATTATTCACAAAAAACGAGAAAAACGATACATACTATATAATAGAAAAAATAACAAAACTTTCCGAGGACGGAAAGGGTCTTCAAATCCACGATCAACAAATCTCCACAAAAGCGAATCGTACACAAGATCCCCGGCAGTGGCGCCAAAATTTTTGATGTGAGTTGATGTGTATATGTGATAATTAGATACGTTATAGGGTAAATTAGAAAATTACCTTTAGGAAAAAGTAATAGACTAATAATACCAATGACGAATTCAATTAAACACGTGAGTGAGTCGAGTTCGTTGTACACGAAGATCTTATGAATTTGAGACGTTTTGCTTTGATTTGGACAATCGATTTGAATTGGTTTTCGGTTTTTAAACTACAAATTAAATCTACGAATTTTAAGCTATTTAAAATAAACCTAAAGTGCCTGAATCGTAAACCCCGTCTATTTTAAAAATCTACAAACAATTAATTATTTAACAATTAACACTATTAATTATTTAAAAATAAAACTAATTAAAAAATTAAAGTCTTTTTAATAATCTATACAATATTAGTCTATAAAAAAACTATAACTTTTACTTTACTTTAGCAAAAATTACTTTTGAAATAAGTCTAATTAAAAACTATTTTAAATCTACTTTTATAAAAATCTAATTATTATACTAATTAAACTTTTTAAAATAAAAACATTTTTTTATTTTACTTTATTTTATTTATATTTTTTATTTATAAAATTATATTTATTATTTATTTAATTAAACTAGAACAGATTTAAAAAAAACTTAAGTTGAAAAAGTTATAAAGAAACGTAACAAAACCTTACTAAATTTAAATCTGCTAGAATCCAAATACACTATATTAAACTAATAATGAGAATTAAACTCAAAAGGGCCCTTAGCCCAGTTGGTAAACGCGCAGGACCTATAGAGGGGAGGTCTCGAGTTCGAAACCCCCAAGAGACATTATTATAGAATTGTTTCTTTTTGACAGTTATGAAAAAAAAACAGTCTTAGGAAAGACTTTTTGAGCTTATTAGCTTAAGCTGAGAGGTCACAGCTTATGGGCTTTTCAGTCAATTGGACTGCTCAGCTTATAAATGACATATATCAGCAATAATATAAAATCAGTAAACTAATAAATTTGAAACAGAATACAAATCAAGCAAATCCAAATACAAAACTAAATCAAGATCAAATAATTCAAATACTCAAAGCTCAAAGTAATCAAATTATTTCCAAAATTAACTCAAGACAAATCAAAGCTAGCAGTCATCAAACTCAGATCATCACAACAAACTATCCCATTAAGCTAAACAAAGCATTTAGGAAATACCAGTTTTATCAGATTCAAAACATTTATCAAATAGCATTGCTATAAAACAGTGGAGCAGTAACATGAACTATTTAACCCGCATTCAAATCAGTAATCCAAAACTATCATGTAAAATCAACTCTCCAGGTTCAAGTAATTCAGAAACTATATATCAATCCTAAAATAACATAAATTAGACCAATTCAAACACATACGAAACACGCAATTCAGTTCGTTAAGCAGACTTGACCATTTTAACATAAACTTTCAGCAGATTCGAAATAATCTCATAATCATGAAAATCTAACACAGTAACATCTCATAAATTTCAGCATAACATCTCAGGTATCCAAATCATACAAGCAGTAAAATAAAATAGTTTAATCTAATTTAAATGAAAGATAAAAGGATTAAGAACCTTATGGGAAAACCTTTGGGAAGTAGGCCAGCGCTGTGCTGCCTATGAACCGTAACTGGAACCACCATACACCATTATTCATCCGAGACCACCATTTGTACCACCAAACGAAGCAGAATTATTTTTGTTTAATTTTCCCAGTAGGAAAAATTAATTAGATCCTTTTTTACTTTTGATAATAAGAATAAAGCTATTAATTAGCCTATTCTTACCATCACTAATATTATCCTTTTGAAGCAGTAAATAAGATTAACTTGTAAAAGCAGTAAAGAGAAAGAAAATCGAGACATCAATTTAAATAACTGACTGATTTTATTATAACAGAAATATTACAAGATTCGTTAAAAGAAATACAATATTAATCCTACCACTATTTTAACAGCATAATATTAAAGAAAAAGTAAAGGATGAATTACAAGGAAATAATGGGGGTTTTTATAGCCTCCCCAAGGCTTGTTGATGACGAATATACGGATCTTCAATGGAATATTCCCTTTTCTTTGTAGCCCTTGATCTTCTCTTTTTTTTCTCTTTCTTCAATCGGATGGTGGTGATCACACTAACTATCACACGGATTGCCAACGTGGCATCCGTGTGCTAGTTGTGTTTCTTTTGCAGCCTCTGATTGGTGGAATTGGAGATGTGAGGTGTATCCTCCTATCAAATTTAGCCACGTAGCATCCCCTCTCCATACCCTTTCTTCCTTAAAAATTGGGGACTTTTATTCCCACACACTTGAATAAAGCATGTGAACAAAACCCCTATATTTAATTGGTTTTTTACCCATTTAGGGTTTGTGGTGAATAGTAAAGATTAGCAGGTTTTTGGGGGTGAAATTGGGGAAGAAAGGTGAGACTTCGTTTGTAACGAAGTATTAATTTTGTGTGAATGGGAGTGGGTGAAAAATATACGGTTTTTATTTATTTGGTGTGGGATTTGGTGGATGTATGACGTGTGAAACGAGTGGGACGGTTTGGGTAATTATTTGTGGTGAGAAAACACGTTTTAAATAAAACGTGTGAAGGTTATAAAAAAAACCTAAAGCCCATAAGTATCTTTTCTTCATTCGTTATTTTCAATTCAAGGGCTGTTGGGCTTTCCTTGGCCCAAAAAAACTTTACCTTCCGTTCCATTTAGTTGCAAATTGGGCCTATTGGACTTGCAAATCAAAACCCTTTATTAACTTGAAAATCTAAATGGGCCATTGATCCCATTTACCCCTTTGTGGGCCCCACTTAGCCATAAACTTGACAATTTATTAAATCCTCTAGAGTCGAGCTCGATTTTGGCTTCTATGATCTTTTTCCATCAATCTCGTGCCGGTTCTCGTCGGTTTTCGTGAACTTGGTACCTACACACATGAAAAAAAGAAACAAGCATATCCAAGGCATTTTTGATACATTTTGTACAATATTTCATTGTTTTAAGCTACAAATGATATGAGTAATTACACTCATATCAGATCTACACAACATAAATCCAAGCAAACACATATGCAATGGATGTACACAACAAATCCAAGTATTCACAAATAACTTGGATGAACACAACTAGTCCAAGTATTCATAAATATAATGGATTAACATAAAACAAAAAGGATATCATGATGAATATGACTAGCTCATGGATTCACCTTTATCACAACACTAGTGAGTGAGTGATCTTCTCTTTGGACAAGGTAAAGGAGGGGATCAAGAGGATAATCATATGTAAACATACTTAACATATTAAGTGATCATTTACTAATGATTATGCTATAGAAAAGAGAAAGGGGCTGAGGAGAAACGTCCAGAGAGGCTTATTGGAAAATGAGATTTAATCCACTATTTAAAGGAGACAATGTACAATGGCTATCTGGGCGCGGTACCTTGTCTAGCCCGGCGGTTCCTTATCGCTAGGGAACCGCCTAGCTACTTAAGGTTCCGCCCGTAGACTACGCTCCGTTTTTTGTCTGTTAGTGGGGTAGGAATATCTGAGGTATTTTAAGCCTTCAAAGGATTTTCTAATAGCATGAGTTTTTGTACGATAATAACTTTTATAAAAACTTTATAAACTTGAAAATAAACAAAATAAGCTATGAAAATAAATGATTTAAAACAATCAAAAGCATAAAAATGTAATCTTTAAACAAATCAACAAGACAAAAAGCATACAAATCAAAGATTAAAGAAAGGTAGAATAAGATCAACAAGATAAAGTAAAGGTGCAAGAATTAAAAGAGACACTTACTTGAAAATTAAAGGTGCAAGACAAGTATTTAAATTGACATGAAAAGTAAAGGTGCAAGTAAATAAAGGTGGAAGAACTAATTGTCACGATTAGTCAACAAGAACAAATGAATGAAAATGGGAAGTATTTATAGGTGATTAAGGGAATGGTTAGAGGAAGCTTCCTCCCCTCTTTCCTTTCTTCTTAATTGCGCCCTTAAGTCCTTCCTTCTTAATCTTTTTGTTAATCTTGGAATTTGATGACTTTTGGCTCGGGATTTCTTTGGACTCGTCTTTTAATTCTTCGATAAATAAGACTTGAGTTCCTCGGCTTTAAGTAAACTTCAGTCTTTTGACTTTTTCTTCGATAAATCTTCAGAATTGGTCTTGGACTTCCGTTCTTTTTGCACTCTTGACTGCTTGACTTCGTCTTTCATCTTTTTCTTCAATAAAAGTCCGTAAATGCCCGTGAATTCCCGTGTTTTCTCCACTTTTCACCTTTTCGTCCTAAATCACAACAAAAACACAAACCACGCATAATTCCGACATAAAAGACATAAAATACACGTTTTGGTCCGGTTATTATTGTAATTAAGTGGTAGAAAAGATGTGTGTTTACACACATATCACATATGCAATATGCTATTTTCAAATTTAGATTTTCCATTTAATAAAACATTTTCTAAAAAAGAAAGTTTATTAAAAAGTCTTTTGTCATATTAACAAAAGTGAGTTTTAAGGATAATCATTTTGATGATCACTAAGTATGATTAAGAAAGGTTAGTGATATGATTATTACCTTGATGATAGTGAGAGTTAAATAATTCGTTTTATGTTTTACACAAAATGTGTTGTATAGTTTGTTGTGATCAAAACTAAGAAATATTAGTTAACACTAATAATGTTTTTAGGCATCACTTGCATTAACAATCTCCCCCTTTTTGATTACGACAAACGATAAACTCGTTTATGTAGAAACACAAAATATCAAATTATTAACGAGTTTATCACTATCATTTCTCCCCCTTTGTCGTAGCAAAAAGGTTAGCACAAGTCTTTGAAGAAAACCGGACTTTGCTAGTAGCTCCCCCTTGGTGGTTGCTCCCCCTTGCTTGGGGCACCAAGTATATGAGCTAAGGTGACATGCTACACAAAGGTTAGTAGAAAGAAAAGAAACACCAATGTATATATGATCACTACCTACTAAGTAACTTGAGAGGGAGAGACAGAAGAAAACTCAAATTAGAAGCAAGTATTTTGCTAAGTATGTCCAAAAAGGTAATTGACAAAATCAAACTTCAATCCAATGAAGATGACAAACTTGTCAAGGGGTTAAAGTTTATAATTGATGGAATCACCCATAAGCAATTGTAAAAATTAACCATGATCAACTCAAAAGAGAACTAAGGAAATAACACACAAACAACACAAAGGTTACATAAAAGAAAAGACACAACAAGGTACATAGTCATACACACAATATGAGTATCTAAAGCAAAAAAAATATGGAGAATAAACCACAAAGCATAAGCTATTCTAATAGTGATAATTTTCCAAGATTGCTTAAAAATAATAAAAGACTCTAAAACAACTAAAGTAATAAAGACTCTAAGAGTAGTTAGTCCTTTAGTTGGAAAAATAAGACGACGATGCATCATTCGAAGTTTTGTCCACCGGAACGAAAACTTGGAGAGGAGGTCGAGTGAGGAGGAATTCAAGGAAATTTAACTTCTCATATACATGAGCAAGTTCAATTTGTTGAAATTGACAACAAGCACACGAGGATCCATGATGCAACACAAAATCGGTTGATGGGGTAGGGCATCAAACCTAGGGTTTGGTGGTGGTGGGGTAATAGGGTAGGAAATGTTTTCACAATGCCTTGTGAGGTTTGGGAAGGTTGAAAGGTCATTGAGTTGAGGGTGTTAAAGGATTGTGGTGGTGGGGCAACATTTTCTTTTGCTCCGGTGATGGGGTTAATGGTATAAGTCTCATTCAAATACTTGATTGGAGAGAAGGTAGGGTTTTTGGGTCGTTTGGAAGAAGATGGTTCATTCTTCTTAATCCAAATAGGTCCAACCGAGATTTTCGGTTTCCTTGAAAGCTTGGATGAGGAAGCTTTGGGTGAGTGGGGTTGTGACAAAGAAATGTCAAGGTTATGAATGGAGGAGTTAGGCATTGTGAAGGTGTGAGAATGAAATCTCAAGGTTGGGAAGGTGAAAGAATGAAATCTCAAGGTTGGAGATGTGTGAGAATGAATTCTCAAGGTTGGGAAGGTGTGAGAATGAAATCTCAAGGTTGGGGTATAAGTAAAATGTAATCAAGGTAAGAATTTGAATACAAAATGTGAAGTGTCAAGGAATGTTTAGCCAAATTGAGTAAACAAGGAATCTTGACAGGGTATAGGGTTTAAATTTTTTTTTTTTGACCAAAAACGAGTCAAAAGCTAGTTGTTGTCCGCGGTACCTTATAGGGAGCGGCAGTTCCTTATCACTTAAGGAACCGCGCGACTTTAAGGAGCCGCATGCAGTGGACTTGAAACCAAGTTTTTCCAGGTTTTTAAGAAAAACTAAGACTTTTTCAAAAAGGTTGCAAATCTTGGAATTTTACCTCTATTAGCACTAAATTATGCTAGGGTTGCATAAAAGCAACACATTCACAAAGAATGTCTTGACAAAGGGTGACAAAATATTTATATATCATTTTGAACCAATTTTAGTCAAGTTTTTAGAGGTTGTGATAGATTTAGGTTCAATTTTAATTTCAAATTAAAGTTGATTAATGTGCACATAAGGATAGAAACACATAAAGACAAATCCATAGATCAACTTCATGAAATACTCATGAAGGAAGCAAATACAATGACAAATGAAAAGAAAAAACAACTAACTAATACAAAGCTAGCTTAACATTAAATCTAGATGAGTAGTCTTCTTTGGCTTGGTTTTGTTGAAAAACATTTATTTAGAAAACTCACCATTCATCTCCTAGGAGGAGGCATGGAGAACAAGGCAAGCAAGAACTCTTGCAACCTCCTATGTAGTCCAAAAATTTCCATCCTAAGGTTATGGATGATGTAGTGGTTGTAGAGGCAACATGGACAATTAGGACCATGAGTCTCTTGAAACCCATAGTAAGGATCACCCAAGAGGAGGGAAAGTGGGACACCCAAAATTGGAATGTTTGAGTGTGGTGGAGGTGGAGGAGGCATGTTCTCAAAGGGTGATGTGGGTGAGTGTGGAGGCAAGTTCTCCAAAGGAGAAATGGGTGAGTGTGGAGGTATGTTCTCCAAGGTTGGTGAAATGGGTGAGTTTGGAGGGGTAAATGGTGAAGTCACCAAGGTGTCATCAAAGTCATTCACAAAAGGAATGCTTTGGATTGGTTGTGGTTGTGTAGTCACATCCAAGGGTGCACTTGGAGTGAAGAGTGAAGAGAGCTCATTCATTATTGAGTGGAATGAAGAGAAGGTAGAACCAATAGAGTGGTTAGTACCATGGGTGGAGGTTGTCTTGCATGGTGCAAGGGGTGGTGAAGGTGATGAGGAAATGAGGATTGGAACCATCTCATTTTTGGGTGTGTGGAAGGGTGAGGAGTTAGGCTTGGGTACCTTAATCCTAATCTTAAGTGTTTTCCTTGGGGTGGAGGTTTTGGAAGTGTTTGAGGTTTTTGTAGAAACCATGGTTGACAAAGGTGGTTTAAGGGTTAGGGAAGGATGTTTTGATGTGTGAAGAACATGACTAACAAGGTGGGTATAAATGGTTGAGGTAATGATCCAAACTAGTAATGGGTTAAAATCATTTTAGGTGAATAATGAATTTAGGTAACCTAGTTTAGGAAATGTGTAGGTTTTTGCAAAGAATCATGCAATGTTTACACAGATTGAAGAAAATAGTGTAAAGCAAAAGATTATGTCGGACACAGTGGCCGGCGGTTCCTTATCGATAAGGAGCCGCTGGTCGATATGGAACCGCGACCAGAGGTGTTTCAAAAATTTCACATCCCAAATTTTGGTTAACCCAGATTTTTACCAAAGGATTCACAAGCCAAAGTTAACTACTGACCAAAATCTAAGAAGCTAACTATCATAAAGGATGTACAAAGCTATGTAAATCACAAACATGATGGCATAAGCAACATTTAGGATTGAAATAAATATTAATCCAAATATGTAGCATAAGTTAATACACAACCAAACCTAAGTAATAATAAGCAAATGTTTTAAACATCACAAGACAAGTAAACTTTGACACACTTCAAAGTCTTCACCTCCTTTTCTTGCCTAATCCCTTGATCATTTTTCCCAAGAACTTGAATCCCTTCCTTGACTCAACCCGATGTTCATGCAATTCACCTCGAGTTCTAAGATTTTCACGGTAGAGATGCTCCATATTGAGATCTTCCGTTACTTCACTAGAATGATGAGGCGGAGGAGCTAAGTCTTCAAATTCATCCTCGAATGGGTTTGAGGATGGATTGGAATTACTCGAAGAGTTGAAATGAGAACTAGTACCAACGCCATCACCATCACTTGTTGGCATTCGGGTGTCCTCATCATTCGGATCTTGATGATCGGATTTTCGCGAACCTCGGTCACTTCTAGGCTTTCGTTCATATACCTCTTGAATAGGCAACATAACCCGATGAACCGGGTGAAAGCGAGAAAGATCGAAGTTAGGAAAATCATGACCAACCCTTTTAAAAAGGCGAGTAAGAAGCATAGCATAGGGAAGGTTTGTTTTGGGCTTGGAAAGAGCATAATTTATACGTCGAGCGATATAGAATGCCAAATTGTACTCGGTTGATGTAAAGATGCAAAACAACATATGCACCATACAAGCTGGGATATGATCTCGGTTTCCACCAAGACAAAATATATTCTCCCTAAGGATATTTGCCCATTGGACCATAAAATCCTTAAGGTCGCTTGAGAGCACTTCATTGCGATTCACATTTCGCACATTAGTATGAAGGCTTCTCACAACGTTTCCATCATGCTCTTCCGAAATGATATCAAGGATGAAATTTAGATCAACTTCGGTGATGTCATTTGGAGGTTTTTCGTTGGATTCCAAGAGAGCATCAAGTCTCCATTTGTCCGTAAAACGACAAGTGCCTACATATGGCACACCAAGAATATCACCAAACTCATCGAGGGAATATTGAATGATTTGATCATTCAACATGAAACGAATGAAGATTTCGCCATTGAATTCAAGCATGGAGTAAGTGCTAAAGAATTCAAGAAGAAACAAGGGATATATATCTTCTTCTATGAAGAGCAAGCTATCAAACCCAATAAGACCAAACATAGACTTGATATAATCGTACCCCGTTATTTCTTCATCTACGACTCTACCCTCATGGAAATTTCGAGTTGAAAGAAATGGAAAGGAGTTTTGAAGTTGAGTGGAAGCATAGGTTTGGGAAATGTTTGGCATATAATTTCTAGTGAGTTGATGATCCTTTTGGTATTGTGAAGGCATGATTAGTACCTAAATACAAACAAGAAAAAATATATTTCCAATCACTCATATGAAAAATTAAATCAAAAATCGAAAATATGAGAATGTGTTATATCAATTTCTTGACAAACAAATGATTGAATCCATATCATTCTCATGTTCACAATGTAGCTATTCCATTATTTACCAAGAACATATGAACTATGTTAGATCAACAATGGACTAGAACATTGGTTTTTCAAAACAAGGTTTTTAGGTAAGCATTAACAATGTCATTACCTATTTGTTCATGGGTTCATCTCAAATCCATCTTTTAATCAAAATTATTTAATCAAAATTCGGATTTGTTCTACAAGTGGGTTTTAGTGAAATCTTAATGAATATGACCCTAAGGAATCATAGTAAAATAACCATGTCAACCCACATTCCTATTAAGGTTTTAATTCAATTTCAATTTTAAAAATCCCCAGTTATGAAAGGATGAACCCTAGAACAAAACAGATGAGATTGAAAGAAAATACTTACAATTAATTGATGTTAGATGAAGGATGAGTGGAACCCACAACTTGGAATCAATTAATTTGAGTGATTGAATGTTTTTGAAGCTTCAACAATGGTGGAAATATGATAAACCGTCGGCTGTGTGTTTTTGGGAGAGAGAGCTAGTGGTTTGAAAAAGAATAAAATAATCAAACTGGCGCTCTGACAGATTTTACTGCCCGCGGTTCCTTATCGATAAAGAACCGCGGGTTTGAACCGCCAGAGATAAAGAACCGCCTACAGAGGCTGGTTTTTATCAATGAAAAACGCCAAATTTTAAAAACCAATCTTTTCTAAAATACTTAAAATTATATCATGAAACTTTTAGAATAACATTGGATCATCATAACACTAGGCAATATGCTTTAATGAAGGATTACGAGTTGAATCGAGATCGAAAAGAACCGAAATGGACAAACGACTACTAGTAGCAAAACAGCAAAGTAGAGAGAAGTCAAGGGAAGTGAATCAAGACTAGGACTAATGCTCAAGGGATTAATGACAATCTTCAAATAGTGGTAACGAAGAGCTTGTGTCATATATAGTGGTTTAAGACGTGCCTTTCCGGCGAAGTGTTAAACGGCTTTGGTAATGAATAAACACAAAGCAAATATTGATGCGTAGACTAAGATCACTTTCAATAATAGCCTTAGGCTAGACCAAAGTATGAGCAAGGTATTGATTCACTTTCTCTCCCACAAAGGGCCTACTAACCGTATGAGTGCAAACCATGGATATCATGCTTGATACTTTAAGCTACTACTAACTCACTCTACATCACCATAGTGAGTCAAGTATCCAAGCAATGAAGGTTTGAGAGGATAAAGGAAAAGAATCACAAATTACAAGCAAATGTCAAGGCAAGGATGCCAAGAACAAGCACATAGTCAAGTAATGATCAAAAGATTGATCAAAGGGCGTGTGGAAGAACGAAAACGTACCTTGGCCACAAAAAGCATTCCAATCCATCAATGCAAGCCCCAAGAGTGACTATGATGAATACTAGGTCTTCAATGACTAGTATCATTCCCAATCATCTTGATGTCATCATTCAAGGATGTTGAAGATCGATGAAGATGAATCTTCTACAAGTGCAAGTGACTCAATTCACAGCCAATTAAATGATTGATTTTCATGAGTACCTACACAAAGCAAGATAGCAAACTAGTAGATACATTTTAAAGGTAGGTCTAAAATGTATAAATGCTACTAATGCAATATGATCAATTAAAAGACCTATTTTCAAAGAAGAAATAGTTTAGACCAAAGAGAAACTTTAGTACAACTTGACCTTCTAATTTGAGGAGACAATGAATCGATTCAAGTTTCAAAGTACAATATACTTCAAAGATCTTGAGAGACCATCGCTCTGATACCAATTGTAGAAACTAGAAGGGGGAGGGGGGTTGAATAGTTTCTCTTCGATTAGCAACCTAATTAAAATTTCTTTCAATTTGGTTTGTATCAAAACTGTCTTTTACTTGAAGCTAAGTTTCATAATGATTAGGTTCAATTCAAATGCACTAGCAAATATAATAGGTAAGTGTAATGATAATGAAATAAGTAAATAGTAAGGAAGGAGACAACCTAGTGGGAAGACACCAAGATTTATAGTGGTTCGACAACGAGGCTCTATCCTCGTTTCTACTCCACTCCTCGAGTACACCTACTCGAGATTCCACTATATCCACAAGCTCCCTTCTTGGCGGAGAAAACCTTACATCGTCGCTTACATTATTTTCCGACACTAAGCTAAATGTCGAGACCTAATCTTTAGCTAGGACTAATCTACACAACGTTGCCTACCTCACAATTTAACGACACCATGCTAGATGTCGAGTTCTAATCTCAAGGTAGAACCAATCTTCACGACGTTGCCTACTTCACCATTTTACGACACAAGGCTAGATGTCGAGTTCTAATCCAAGGCTAGAACCAATCTTCACGACTCTTCACTTTGAAGCTAAGTGAGAACTTCACACAACACAACTACTAATCACTTTCAAGTTAAGTGAGAACTTACAAGACACAACCACGTCAGTTTATAGTTCAGTGAGAACTTCTAATCAATCTATTATAACTCAACTAAACATATCCAAGTACACACATGTAGCTTGGATCTAGACAACATAAATCCAAGCAAACACATATGCAATGAATGTACACAACAAATCCAAGTATTCACAAATAACTTGGATGAACACAACTAGTCCAAGTATTCATAAATACAATGGATTAACATAAAACAAAAAGGGTATCATGATGAATATGACTAGCTCATGGATTCACCTTTATCACAACACTAGTGAGTGAGTGATCTTCTCTTTGGACAAGGTAAAGGAGGGGATCAAGAGGATAATCATATGTAAACATACTTAACATATTAAGTGATCATTTACTAATGATTATGCTATAGAAAAGAGAAAGGGGCTGAGGAAAAACGTCCAGAGAGGCTTATTGGAAAATGAGATTTGATCCACTATTTAAAGGAGACAATGTACAACGACTATCTGGGCACAGTAACTAATCTAGCCCGACGGTTCCTTATCGCTAGGGAACCGCCTAGCTACTTAGGGTTCTGCCCGTAGACTACGCTTCGTTTTTTGTCTGTTAGTGGGGTAGGAATATTTGAGGTATTTTAAGCCTTCAAAGGATATTCTAATAGCATATGGAATATGCTATTTTCAAATTTACATTTTCCATTTTAATAAAACATTTTCTAAAAAAGAAAGTTTATTAAAAAGTCTTTTGTAATATTAACAAAAGTGAGTTTTAAGGATAATCATTTTGATGATCACTAAGTGTGATTAAGAAAGGTTAGTGATATGATTATTATCTTGATGATAGTGTTAGTTAAATAATTCGTTTTATGTTTTACACTAAATGTGTTGTATAGTTTGTTGTGATCAAAACTAAGAAAGATTAGTTAACACTAGTAATGTTTTTAGGCATCACTTGCATTAACAAAGTGGTAAAAGGATAAGTGTTTTCACACTTATTAGATCTCATCGTTCTTTTCGGGCTTTAAATGCATAAAATGTCATAAAAATACCATATATATGCTTGTGTTTGTTTACTTATGTATTTTAGGTATGGATATCGTGAAAAAGACAAAAGATCACAAGAAACAAGGAAAAACGAACACGGGAAATGAAGCCGCACAATGAACTGGGCCCTAGTTTGTGATTTATCAAAGAAAAACCCTTGAAGACTTGAAGATGTACAATATTGATCCCTCATTTATGAAGAAATTACACTTAATACCCTTGTATATTCATAATTACAAGTTTGGTCCCTTAAGTTTGTAAAAATGACAAAAAGGTCCTTCATCTTTGAAGAATTGGCAAGTTTAGTCCCTCAACAAATCTAAATTGTCAACAATGGTCCCTCATGAAGTCAAAGATCCAATGAAGGCCCTTGAAGTTCAATAATATTACACATTTGGTCCTTGATTTATGATTTAAAACACAAAAGGACTGAAATTGTAATTAGACCAAAGTTATAAAAGCCCTAAATCTTTGTTTGGAAAATATTTGTGGCCAAACTATGAATTCGAACTTCATTTACAAAGGGAAACGAGTTTTCAAGAAGAATAAACTTGTTATACAACTTTTTCCAAAGACTGAGGACCAAAGCTACCATGACCAAACATTCAAACATACTAGTGCGCCAAACACCTTTACCCCCACTAATTTCGGATCAAACATAGTTACTATTCACCCTGATGAACCTAGAATTTACTTCCACTTAACAAAGGGTAAATTAAAATTACCCATGCCCACACTTTATTCACACACACATATAAACTCATCCCACGCTTGAACTCACAATCCCACTCACTCAAGGACCCCCACCCAAGGCTGCCCTGCACCAATCATGTGACACCCTCCTCTCCAAGCAATGCCACATGGCAAGATCAACGTTCCACAGCTCTTACTTGGCCCCAAAGCAAATATGAAAGTCTAAGATCAAAATGGACAGCTCACAAACATCAAACGCCATCAAGCACTCAAGGGCATATTTGAGTATTCATATCTAGGGTTTCTCATGAATTTTGCATTCTATAATCGTCCTAAGTAGTCTGTAAAAGGAGACCTCAACATGTGAGAGTCCCTTTGTTCTAGATTTTAGCTTAAATCTTTGTCATTCCTTTTTATTAAATAAAAGTTGGATTTTCTGAAAATTGTGATTTCCTTTTATGTTTTATAGAAGTTTGGTATTTGATAAGCTAAGATCTGAGTTCCATTAATCTATTTGATAAGTATTGAGGAGATGTTTTATGGTTTAAATCCTTGTTTTCAAAAAAAATCAGCTTTCATTATTTTTGGTTTACCTTTGTGTTTGTTGAATCTTATTAGGTATAAGGAAGTTGGTGCTTGTTTAGCTAGCACCTAAGCTCACACATCTCAAAGCATGTATGTATGTTTTGGAGCTGCTCATCTCTAAACCCTTTTTCATTTTCTGAATTTTTCATGTTTTATGGTGAATCTGAGATTTATTGTTTGATTGTGTGAATTTGTTGTTGAATCTGGTTATTTGAAGTTTATTGTTGATATTCAGTTGATTTGAACTTGATTTGTGGATTAAATCTAACAATCCTTTGAAAAAATTGTTAAATCAGTTATCAAAGGGGTGCTTGGGTTAACTGTATAATCCAAGTTTGGGTTGATTTGAGTAGGTATTGGTTTGTGCTTTGTGTTGGTTCTTGTTTATGTCGTGTATTTGGTCATTTATCTACAAGTTTTGAGGTTCTAATCACATAAATCCATCAAGAGGCCATAAAATCTGTTTAACTAGTTGTTTTTGACTGAAATTTTGGGGACACCTAGATCTAAGGGTAGACTAGGGTTAACAAGTGCTAAATTTAAGTTAATACAACCTAGGTAAGGGATTTAAGGTGTTGAAATTGGATATGTGGTCATTTAGATCAGCAAAAAGGTTTTGTGTTCTTAGTTTGTTCACCAGCCAACTGTTTGTGCTTGAATCTGCCTCTAATCTTTGAATCATTGTTTGGAACAAGTTTATCTGTGCTTATTGAAGTTTATTATAGCTTGTGTATGCATCTGGTTCATTTTGGTTGGCTTATTCATGCTTAAACTGCTTATTTCTTCATAATCTGCTTATTTGTAAGTCTGTGCAATATCTGGGGACTGTTTGCTTAATATGTGCTAATTGGCTTGTTGGATTTGTGTTTTCTTGCTTGATATTGACTCCTTACAACTCACTGGTTGTAAGGGTGCCCTTGTTATCCCTTGAATCCAACTGGAACTCTCTAAATCTTCAAGTCAAATAGTCAAAGCAATAGGAACTCCTTTCCCCTGCTGCTAGCCACTGCAAAGTTATTTTGCATGAAGCTTATCAATAAGCTGTTCTAGCTTATTTAAACCTTCAATAACTTTAATTTTGTAATAGGTGCTCCTTATTTGACCCATTTGTTCATACTGGAGCATTTGGGTGGTTGACTTTAAACTTTGACTAGAAAACTAACTCCTTTGACTTTTACATAAGTGCTTATCAGCTTATACAACTTATTTAGCTTTGCTTATTGAACTTTTCTTGATTGATTTGGCTCATTTAAGTCATTTAGAGTCTTTTGCATGTTGAATCAAGGTCTGAGGTGGTCTAGAACTCTAAGTCAACTATTTTGTCTTTTAGTGAAATTTTACTTTCTTATTTCTGGCTTATTAGTTGTGCTTTTTGAAAATTTCTTTTCACAGATCTCTTAGGCATCTCAAAAGAAGGTTGTGTGTCAAATTAGAGCTTATGGCATTGGCTTATAGCTTAATGGGCCAAAAAGCCCATTAAGAATAAGTTGTTAATTTAAGCTATGATAAGCTCACATTCAGCTTTTGCGCCTTCAGACTTTTGTGTTTAGAATTGGATTTTAAGCTAGACTGGTGATTTTCAGCTTATTTGGTTGAGTTGGACTTTACTGGGCCAAATAGCCCAATAAGTTGGACTGTTTTTTATTTTAGCCCATTAGGGGTATTTTGGTAATTTCACTTTCATTTTCTGTTTATTTAGGTTAAAATAAACTAGTTTGCAAGTTTTTAGAAATTTTTATAATTTTTGGATTTTTAATATTATTTTAATATTATTTTATTATTAAATTTCATTTTTAATATTTTTGCAACTTTTATATTTTTCTTAGGTCAAATACATTAAGTTAGGATTTTTAAAACTCTTAGATTAATTTTCTCATCATTTTATTAATTTTTAGAATTATTTTAATATTTTAATAGTTTTTAATCATTTAAAAATAATTTATGTAAAAATAAACTAGTTTGCAAGCTCATTCGGGTTAAGAACAAGAACTTTTTGCAAGTTCCTGTAATTGATCCTAGAAAGTCACTTATCAAGGGAACTTTAAAATGCATTCTCTAAACTTGAAAAAATCCAAGAAAGTGCAAGATCCTATAGGTGGCTTGAAAACCCAAAACTTCGATTTGATATAGTCTTAATGAAAGCTAATCCAAATTTGGCTTAATTTTGACTTGCATGGCTAAGTATTCACGAGTCTCTTTAATTAGAGGTCTTTAAATAGTGAAGAACGAGAAGTGATAGAGTTAGATAAGTGATCATGCTAAACGTAGAACATGAAAATGTTCTTTCAAAAACTCATATGTTTTTAATTGTGGCTTTTTCTCCCATAATATCAATGCATTAGGAATAATATAATTGCCATAAGTAAGGTTGTACGATTTGAAAGGTTACTTAGCTTCTAGCACAAGATCGTTTAAAAGTTGCTCGGGGTTGAATAGAGTTCATACCAAGGCATAACTTATTGAAGCGGGATGCGAAGATTGGTGAAGATCCAAAAAGTCCCTAACAAGGCATGAGGAGCTCTATTTTGTTGCTAAAGATCCAAGATGATGTGAAGTATCATTATTCCAAAATCAATATGAAGGATCGAGACACACGACGAAAATAAATTACTCCCCTAAAGATCATGGAGAAAGTCTATCCAAAAAGACCCTAACAAGGTATGAGGATAAATATATCCAAGTCCTAAAATGAGGCGGATCGTTGTATATCAAATTCCAAAATAAAGATTGAAGAAAAATGATGAAGTCGTGGTCCAAGTATGAAGAATCTCTCAAAAACTCAAGAGAAGAAATTCCAAAATATGAAGAGAAGACCATAATTTCAAGAACGTCTTCCGTAGATTCGAAGTATGAAGTACATGCCAAATATCGGTCTGATAAAGGTCTCAAATCGTGAAACAAGTTATGCCAAGATATGAACTTAAGGAGATACACGAGAAGCCGTTTTAAAAGATTTTGTCCTTTAGCTAACTATCGATTAAATCGTGCTACTTTATTTTCGGACTAATAAATACTCAAATAAGTCAATATGAATCACTTGTGATCCATGAAAAATAGTTAAAAATATCTAGAAACCTTTTCTTTTCATAATAACTAGGATTACGGGGAGAAAAAATATTACACAATTTGGACGTATGAGTAGTGTTAGCATTGTGACTTGTACCAACAATGATCTCGTTTTTGCATTTAGCATGGAATGTATGACAATCAAGGATGACGAACTTTACTCTATGAGACATTCACTTGTTTCTATTCATTGACCCTAAAAGTTACTTTCGTGATGAAAATCATACATTATGTCTTTTACACATCTTCATAGTATTGTTGCAAGTTTTACTTTTCAATAAAGGGTAATAAAATTGAACTTTGGAGATGCTTAGATACTTTATTCTAGCATTGCGTGAGGGCACGGCAATGATTTAGTATGGGGGAGTAATGAGATGGCATTTATACATGATCTCATCGTTCTTTTCGGGCTTTAAATGTATAAAATGTCATAAAAATACCATATATATGCTTTTGTTTGTTTACTTGTGTATTTTAGGTATGGATATCGTGAAAAAGACAAAAGATCACAAGAAACAAGGAAAAACGAACATGAGAAACGAAGCCGCACAATGAACCAGGCCCTAGTTTGTGATTTATCAAAGAAAAACACTTGAAGACTTGAAGATGTACAAGATTGATCCCTCATTTATGAAGAAATTACACTTAATACCCTTGTATATTCATAATTACAAGTTTGGTCCCTTAAGTTTGTCAAAATGACAAAAAGGTCCTTCGTCTTTGAAGAATTGGCAAGTTTAGTCCCTCAACAAATCTAAATTGTCAACAGTGGTCCCTCATGAAGTCAAAGATCCAATGAAGACCCTTGAAGTTCAAGAATATTACACATTTGGTCCTTGATTTATGATTTACAACACAAAAGGACTGAAATTGTAATTAGACCAAAGTTATAAAAGCCCTAAATCTTTGTTTGGAAAATATTTGTGGCCAAACTATGAATTCAGAAACTTCATTTACAAAGTGAAACGAGTTTGCAAGAAGAATAAACATGCTATACAACTTTTTCCAAAGACTGAGGACCAAAGCTGCCATAACCAAACATTCAAACATATTAGTGCGCCAAACACCTTTATCCCCACTAATTTCGGATCAAACATAGTTACTATTCACCCTGATGAACCCATAATTTACTTCCACTTAACAAAGGTAAATCAAAACTACCCATACCCACGCTTGATTCACACACACATAAACTCATCCCACACTTGAACTCACAATCCCACTCACTCAAGGACCCCACCCAAGGCTGCCCTGCACCAATCATGTGACACCCTCCTCTCCAAGCAATGCCACGTGGCAAGATCAACGTTCCACAGCTATTACTTGGCCCCAAAACAAATATGAACATCTAAGATCAAAATGGAGAGCTCACAAACATCAAACGCCATCAAGCACTCAAGGGCATATTTGAGAATTCATAGCTAGGGTTTCTCATGTATTTTCATTCTAGAATCGTCCTAAGTAGTCTATAAAAGGAGACCTCAACATGTGAGAGTCCCTTTGTTCAAGATTTTAGCTTAAATCTTTGTAATTCCTTTTTATGAAATAAAAGTTAGATTTTCTGAAAATTGTGATTTCCTTTTATGTTTTATAAAAGTTTGGTGTTTGATAAGCTAAGATCTGAGTTCCATTAATCTATTTGATAAGTTTTGAGGAAAGGTTTTATGGTTTAAATCCTTGTTTTCAAAAAAAAATCAGTTTTCATTATTTTTGGTTTACCTTTGTGTTTGTTGAATCTTAGCAGGTACAAGGAAGCTGGTGCTTGTTTAGCTAGCACCTAAGCTCACACATCCCAAAGCATGGATGTATGTGTTTGGAGGTGCTCATCTCTAAATCCTTTTTTATTTTCTGAATTTTTCATGTTTTATGGTGAATATGAGATTTATTGCTTGATTGTGTGAATTTGTTGTTGAATCTGGTTATTTGAGGTTTATTTGTTGATATTCAGTTTATTTGAACTTAATTTGTGGGTTAAATGTAACAATCCTTTGAAAAAATTGTTAAAGCAGTTATCAAAGGGGTGTTTGGGGTAACTGCATAATCCAAGTTTGGGTTGATTTGAGTAGGTATTGGTTTGTGCTTTGTGCTGGTTCTTGTTTATGTCGTGTATTTGGTCATTTAACTACAAGTTTTGAGGTTCTAATCACATAAATCCATCAAGAGGCCATAAAATCTGTTTAACTAGTTGTTTTTTACTGAAATTTTGGGGACACCTAGATCTAAGGGTAGACTAGGGTTAACAAGTGCTAAATTTAAGTTAATACAACCTATGTAAGGGATTTAAGGTGTTGAAATTGGATCTGTGGTCATTTAGATCAGCAAAAAGGTTTTGTGTTCTTAGTTTGTTCATCAGTCAACTGTTTGTGCTTGAATATGCCTCTAATCTTTGAATCATTGTTTGAAACAAGTTTATCTGTGCTTATTGGAGTTTATTATAGCTTCTGTATGCATCTGGTTCATTTTGGTTTGCTTTTCATGCTTAAACTTCTTATTTCTTCATAATCTGCTTATTTGCAAGTCTGTGCAATATCTGGGGACTGTTTGCTTAATCTGTGCTAATTGGCTTGTTGATTTGTGTTTTCTTGCTTGATATTGACTCCTTACAACTCACTGGTTGTAAGGGTTCCCTTGTTATCCATGATCCAACTGGAACTCTCTAAATCTTCAAGTCAAATAGTCAAAGCAGTGGGAACTCCTTTCCCCCTGCTAGCCACTGCTAGTGTTATTTTGCATTAAGCTTATCAACAAGCTATTCTAGCTTATTTAAACCTGCAACAACTTTAATTTTGTAATAGGTGTTCCTTATTTGACCCATTTGTTCATACTGGAGCATTTGGGTGGTTGACTTTAAGCTTTGACTAGAAAACCAACTCCTTTGACTTTTACATAAGTGCTTATCAGCTTATACAGCTTATTTGGCTTTGCTTATCGAACTTTTATTGACTGATTTGGATTATTTAAGTCATCTAGAGTCTTTTGCAAGTTGAATCAAGGTCTGAGGTGGTCTAGAACTCTAAGTCGACTATTTTGTCTTTTAGTGAAATTTTACTTTGCTTATTTCAGGCTTATTGGTTGTGCTTTTTAAAAATTTATTTTCACAGATCTCTTAGGCATCTCAAAAGAAGTTTGTGTGTCAAATTAGAGCTTATGGCATTGGCTTATAGCTTAATGGGCCAAAAAGCCCATTAAGAATAAGATGTTGTTAATTTAAGCTATGATAAGCTCACATTCAGCTTTTGGGCCTTCATACTTTTGTGTTTAGAATTGGATTTTAAGTTAGACTGGTGATTTTCAACTTATTTGGTTGAGTTGGACTTTATTGGGCCAAATAGCCCAATAAGTTGGACTGTTTTTTATTTTAACCCATTTGGGGGCCCATTAGGGGTATTTTGGTAATTTCACTTTCATTTTCTGTTTATTTAGGTTAAAATTAACTATTTTGCAAGTTTTTAGAAATATTATAATTTTTGGATTTTTAATATTATTTTAATATTATTTTATTATTAAATTTCATTTTTTATATTGTGCAACTTTTATATTTTTCTTTGGTCAAATACATTAAGTTAGGATTTTAAAACTCTTAGATTAATTTTCTCATCATTTTATTAACTTTTAGAATTATTTTAATATTTTAATATTTTTTAATCATTTAAAAATAGTTTTCATTAGTTTAAAATTTCATAAGAATAGTTTTTAGTCTTATTTAGTCATTTTTGAGTTTTACAAAGTGAAAAATCTTTATTTGGGCTTTTTAATAATTATTTTGATTTTTAGGGCTTTAATTAGCATTTAAAAATTAATATTTAATTAATTAAAAGGTTTGGAAAAGTTTTGATCATTTGTAAACTCTTAGTTTATTTTTATTGATTTTTGGTAATTTTTTTGGATTTTTAGAATTAATTTTTATTTTTGTCACTTTTACGGTTTTTAATTTTGTCGTCGTAGTATAATTCTAACGTATCCGTCATTCCCTTTTATCATCCCTTCTTTCTTTCATATTAATCCAAAATCATTACGAATTATTCACACAGATATACCTCCTTGGGAAACGAACTTCATTGGGTCATTAGTACACGATTTTCCTAAACCGTCGTATTTAATACTTACCGTTTTTTACGCTCTTTTGATTTTTCCTAAAGTCAAAGGTGTGGTAAAACACTACAATCAGTACTCAACATAGCGACTTGTCAAACAATTCAATTGACAAACAATATTCAATTTCTAGATATTTAAGGGATTTACAATACCAAAAAATGTTTTGTATTGTAAACATGTTTCATCCCATCTGAATGCATTAAGTTTTCAGATCTCACTAAGTAACTTAATTAAGTCGTCTAATCTGAGTAACGTAAAACCATCATATGAATTCTCATTATACAAATGGTTTTCTCTCCATCACAACATCACCCAAAAATCTCATTTGATGACGAAGTAATTTCAAGTGTTCGTCAATTAGGAGCATTCGACTTAAATTTTAAGGGTATAAATTTTGATGTCAAAATCAATGTATGGAGAAGCATGTATACAACTCCATAGCATAAGTTTAATAAAACATTTAGTAAACTTCTTCACGAGACTAAATTTCTACATAAATTATGTTGAGGTATTGGTTATACAAATTAATGAATTTATCCACAACTATTCACAACGTACTTTTGCTAGAACTCGGCTACGCACAAAGCAATACCCTTATTCATTGTGTTTCGGATGTGAATTTGTGATAAATCACCTTTAAGGTATAATTCAATTAATAATCGTAGGTAATTTCAATTTGACGCACAGGCGAGCCAGGAATTCGGTCAGCGACTAATGGCATAACACCTCCTTACTTAACCGGGTACATGACCAGCGGTGCGTTATACCCACTTTATAGTTTGTCAAAAGGAGTATGTCGTTAGATTATTAGTGCAATTCACCAATCAACTTAATCTTATGTAATTTAAATCTCTTTACAAATCATTATTTTAATATAATTTAGTCCATATTATTTCTTTTCATAAAAAAACCCTTGTTTACAACAATTCAACAATTTTATAAACAACTAAAAAAAACTAAATCATAAACACATAATAACAATTTATATGTGCAACAAATAAATCTAATAGCCACATGCAAATGATTATTCAATAATCACAAAATCTAGGTCTTTATATTCATATAATAGACTTCCCTAATTTGAGATTTATTGTATCAAATAATCACGTAGCACATAAAATCATATAAACATATAATTTTACGATCCATAAAAACATGCACGTAATCATGGATTCCCCCACAAATCTTAACAATTAAATCTCTATCGATCGCAACCATACATGACATAACAATTAATCATGCAGTTTAATCTAAAATTATCCCACATGTAATTTAGGGTTTCAAAACAATTCACTTTTTTTATTAAAAATTCGGCCAAAAACCCTAATTTTTAGAAAACAAAACCCTAATTTTAAGAGAACCTAAAAAACATGTAGTTTTAACTCAAAATAATTATTAGTTAAAAAACTTTAGATTTTCGATAATTATAACATGTTAAAACGGCTCTCGATGCCACTGAAGGTTTATTACTATCCTAACAATTATATAAAACCCTAAACGAGATCAAAACAAATATAGCGGAAGCGATTTAACAAGATCTTAATAATAAGACAATTATAATTACGCTAAAACAAATCCACAAGACGAAGAACGAATCACCAATTCGGGCTAATACCGTATACACCAAGATATAGTCTAAAGTAAGACTATATTAAGATCTTGTACACACGTAATACAATGAGCTAACCGTGATTCTAGCACGTAAAAACCGAGCTACAACGCTTGTAAATAATCTACCCAACAACCCTAGAGAGGGGCTAGGAATAGATTATGTACACAATCGATCAACCAAGAAAAACCAACCGAAACACTTTGTTGTTTCCCTCTTGCGATCGAACCAAAAGAAAGAGAGGGGAAAGATTATTGTTGTGTGAATTATGAGGGATAGGGAGGTGTATTTATATATTTCCAACCCATTGTAGCCCAATAAATATACGAAAACTTTTGCCCCCCCCCCCCTTAGGCATAACCGAAAGTCGAACACTCCATGTGGGGTGTTCCAGAACTTTCCATTTTTCTTTCATTTTGTTTACATACTATATATTTATTTAACGCTTGTTATAACTTAACTATTAATTAATTAACGATCGTTAAGGTTATATAGTTAATTTCTCGGTTAAATTAATAAATACATAAATATATGTATTAAATAAATTAATAAATACAATAAATATATTTATTAATTAAATTAACTCTTTACGTATTGTGTGCAATCCCGTAATCTCGAGTTTGATCCTATCACACGACTATTAAATATAAGTCCATAAACGTACAGTGGCTGATGCTATAAGCAGGAAATCAGGCATGATTGATGGCATTAAGGTGGAAGAAGAAATTATTCGTGATCTTGAACGTTTAGACATTGAGCTTTTTGTACGTGGACAACATGGTTACTAGGCTAATCTGAGAGTTGAGCCAAATTTAATTTCTCAGATGAAGGCAGCTCAGAAGGACGACGGTGAGATATGGGCGATTATTTAGAATATCGATCAGCAGACTGAGTTCCGTATAGATGACGGTGGCATAGTATGGCAGGGTACCAAGTTATGTGTTCCAGAAGATCTTATTCTTAGAGAGGCCTTATTGACTGAAACTCACAGCTCCCCATTCTCTATTCATCCTAATTCTACCAAAATGTATCATGACCTCAAGCAACATTTTTGGTGGAGCAGTATGAAACAAGATGTGGCTACTTTCGTTTCTAAATGTCTGACCTGCCAGCAGGTTAAGATACAACATCAATGAGCTAGTGGTTTACTACAACCATTAGAAATTCCCGAATGGAAGTGGGACAAGATCTCCATGGATTTTGTTACCGGACTACCATAGACTTAGAGTAAACATGATGCCATCTGGGTCGTTTTCGATCGTTTGACCAAATCTGCACATTTCTTTCCAAGCTGCAAGGATTATCCAGTTAGCAGATTGGCAGAAATATTCCAGCAGGAGATCATGATACTCTATCAGATATCATATCAGATAGAGATCCATGATTTACGTCTCATTTCTAGAGAGGGTTGTAGAAAGCTTGGGGCACCAGACTCAGGCTTAGCACAGCTTTCCATCCTCAAACCGACGACTAGTCAGAGCGTACTATTCAGACTCCGGAAGACATGTTACATGCTTGTGCGTTAGATTGGACATGAAATTGGGATGACTACATATGTTTGGTTGAGTTTTCTTACAACAATAGTTGGCACGCAAGTATCAAGTGTGCACCATTCGAGATGTTGTATGGCAGGAAGTGTCGTGCTCCGATCTGTTGGGATCAGGTTGGCGAACGTATCATTGAGGGTCTAGAAATGACTGAGGTGACCAATGAGAAGGTCGTCATTGCCAAAGAAAAGCTTCAGGAAGCTCGTGCTCATCAGAAGAGTTATGCTGACAAACATCGCAGATCATTAGAATTCCATCCTAGTGGTCATGTTTTCTTAAAAGTATCACCAGCACGTGGAGTCAAGCGTTTTGGTATTAAGGGCAAGCTTAATCCTCGTTTCATCGGACCGTTCGAGATCCTCGAACATGTCAGTAAGGTATCGTATCGTTTGGCGTTACTTCCTCAGCTATCTCATGTTCATAATGTGTTTCACGTGTCCTTACTCAGGGGTTACAATTATCATCATCTGCACATTGTCACGTATCCACTCGATCATATTCGTGAGGATCTATCCTATGTTGAGGAACCCGAGGCAGTTCTAGATCGTCAGGATCGGGTCATGAGGAGAAAGATTATTCCATTTGTCAAGATCCTCTGGAGGGACCATCTCGAGCGGGAATCCATGTGGGAAACGGAGGAGTCTATCCGGACTTCTTAGCCTCATTTTCGTCTATGATTCGGGTATGTCATTTTCAGCTTATCGTATCTCTAATTCCAGGGCGAATTATTCTTTTTAGAGGGGAAGAGTTGTAAAAACCACATAAAATTCATGAAAACATTAATTACATGAAAACACGGATAAATTAAAACTTTATAATTAATTATTACACAACAAGTATCATGAACATTAAATGAATAAATACAAATACTACGTATATTATTTTATTTATTTAATGACAAGTGTTTACGTATAATAATATTACACGACAAGACTTAACCCGAATTTTAAAACACGAGCTTACGTCATGAATATTAATACGCGAGAATTAATAAGACAAGAAAATGAAATATATACTTTAAAGGGGTGTTTTGTGACAACCCTAGGTTTTGGATTTATCACTTGGTCTTACTTTTAGGTTATTTTATGTGTGCTTACTTAATTTGTGTGATTACGTGTTTATTTTGAGTGATTAAGGTTGGTGTGGTTATCGTTTATGAGTATAGAGTACTCATAAGTAAATCGAGGAACGGTTATTTCATGTTCATGAGCTCACAAGTGGTGACTATGAAATGAAAATGGTGATATTGTGGTGTTTACGTATACGTATAAGTATTATAGTAATAGTATTTTTTTAGGATTTACGGTTTATCATTTAGAGGTCTCGGGTGAGGTAATTATCCATATGAATATTTTTCGGGATGGTTTTAAGTCATTTAGGACTTAAATGTAAAGTTTATTTCAAAATTTGAGATTTTTTATAAAAGTGTATATTTTACGTCTTTTACGGTAAAACGCGTAAATTTGACTACTTTTACGGTTTTGAGGTTTTGGAAGCTTTAGGAGCTGAAATAAATTAAGACAAATTAAGGTAATATTAGTAATATATTATTAAACAATAAAAATAAAAAAAACGAAAATTAAGGGGGAGGGTCGGTTTGGTAGACGCAAGAAAAGAAAGGGAAATAGGAAAAAAAGGAAAAAAAAAGGAAAGTGGGCTTTGGGTTGGACTAGGTATCACCCATACCCTATATAATGTATATACCAAACCAAATTCATTATTTTTCTCCTGGAGAGGAAGGAAATTCGTGAGTCTTATAAAAAATTAGGGTTCTTCATAAAATTTGGGGGTTTTCATAAATCCAAGGTAAATCTTCAAATCCCTTTTTAATTTAATTGTTTTTATGTTTTCTTTAATAATATTATGATGGATTTAGGTTAGGGTTTAATATAAAAACAGTAAATTAATGTTTTATTAATCGTAATATGATGATTAAATAAATTAGGGCTTGTAATTAGAGGGATTAGGGTTAATTAATGAGGTTGATTTTGTTAAACCCATTTTTAAAAACTGGGCAGAATTTTGAGTCAATTGTTTTGGTCATATTGGGAGTTCTACAAACTCTTATTTTGCGATCCACATATCCCTCGAAAGCTATTTGAAGTGGCTTTCCAATGCAAGAAACGAGAACTAAATTGGAGGTCGGGAAGAGGGTCAAAAACAGGTTACAACAATCGGAGGTCAAAACCGTTTTGAATTCAGCCTGTTTTCTTTTTAAGTTTTGGGTTGTTTGGGGTACTTAGGGTTGCATTGGGATCTTCTCACGAACGTGAGAGATGGTTTATATATTTTAGTAAGTATCTGCACTTGGGCTAAGGTTGTGGTTTAGGGTAAGACCCCTTAATGGTAACAAACTTTTAGTACATTTAAAATCAGGAAATCTGGAATGACAAAAGTAGATATATGTATATCGGGGCCTTAACAGTAGCTTTAAGGTTAGGGCAAGTGGGAGGTGTTAGCCAACATATGTAAGGGTATGAATATTACTTTTACAGAAACCATGGGTATGTTTAAGTGGACGTTTGACTTAAAGTTTTGAGACCTAAAAACTGGGACTGTTTTGGGTAAAATATGAACGGGATAGTTATTAAACTTAACCAAGTTAAGGAATTGTTAAGGAAGGGTAATGGGGTGATTAGAGCTTGTCAATGAAATAAATATGTGGGAATAGTCTAGATGTCCATCATAGGTTAATGAGCCATCTTAGTGATTGGTTCGTGTATTAATTGCGTGTTTTTGGTTTGTTAGTTTGTTGCTAGTGCAAGGACTTGTGAAGAAGCTATCAGGTGAGTTTCATAGTCCCATGTTTACTATTGATTTTGACTTCCAGATGGAATGGAAGAGACACTGTGTTGAGTTATTTATAAATTGATGCCTTGGAAATTGTGATTGTTGGTAAGGCGTGATGCCTTAGAAATTGTGATTGTTGGTAAGGCGTGATGCCTTGGAAATTATGGTTGTTGGTAAGGAGTGATGCCTTGGAAATTGTGATTGTTGGTAAGGCGTGATGCCTTGGTAATTGTGGTTGTTGGTAAGGCGTGATGCCTTGGAATTGTGATGATTGATTGAACTTGAATGCTAGTTGTTAATACATAATTGTAGCGCATTGTCCATATGTTATTGTGTTGATGGTTGTTATTCACAGCTTGTAATTGATTTAGCGTTGGAGTCTAAACCTATGACTCTCACCAACTTTATGTTGACGTGTTTTAGTGTCTCTTTCAGGTGATGCTTTGGTTAAGCATGAGAACTTAAGTGGCTAGGATTTGGAGAGCGTAGGAATGCATATAGAAGGAGAATCCCCGTTTCCTTCTTAGTTTTTATTTGTTCTTTTAATAAGTGATAATGTGGCACACATATAATTTGTTTGGTTATGTTATTTGTTAAGCGGTAGGACTGTTACCTACTTACCTAGACTCTTGAGTCTGATGAGATATTGTCATGACTTTGTGTCTCCATTTTATGACATTTCTTATTTCATATAGTTATCTCTATAGACACGCCATGTTGTGATGATATCCATACGTCACGCCCCATATTCCGCCATGGTGGGGTGTGACAGAATGGTATCAGAGCCAATGGTTATAGAGAATTAGGTTGCCTAGTCGTGTAGCCTAGTCTATAGCTTAAGGGTCCCTGCATATAGGCGTCATAGGAGTATCTGTGCATTTTATAGTAATTGATGTGTTTGAATATTATTTTCGCAGTATTTGTTAGGTTATGAACTACTATGGTTCATACTTAACTACATGTTATTTTCTTTACGAGTTTTGATTAGTGCGGGTGGAACCATGGTCGTATACGCTAGTCATTGTTGGATTTCGCTTAATTATGTTTTCATGTTCTTATTACATTTTGAATTTTGTCTACGTTGGTTCAGCTGGACTACGAGTTTATGTGTTTCGTGCATTGGCTATGTTATTTTAATACATGGGGTTTTGGATCTTATCTTGTGTGGTTATGTGCTTTTGAGTTGTTGGATTATGTGTTATGTGTAGTATTAATTTCTTATAAGTGTCATCATAGGAGGGAGTACATTGGTGAAAGGGAACATGTATAATTATGGAGGCCTACATAATTATATATGTGCCACAACACCATTGGACTTTCAAGTATGATCGCATGAAAGAGAGTTAATACATGCTTGTATAGTATATGTTGGATGGATTTGAGTGTATGTACGCTTATGCCTATGTATGTAAAATTATTTTCTACTTACTGGTTGTATTCTTGGGATGGTTGCTAGCTCGTTTCTCTTTGAGATGTTCAACTTCTGTAGTAGCGCATTTCTCGGGTCCTCATTTCACGTGTTTCTTTGTACGGTACTTTTGGCGTGAAGGATTTTGAGATGGTGGAGATTTCTTTTTGGGGTAACGATGTCTTTTGTTTCGAGTTATACATGGTAAAAAAAATATAGAACTTGCAAATTGAAAAAAAAATAGTTGTTGGTAGTCGATGAAATAAGGAAGTGTCGGGATCATGTTTCAAATAAGGTGGAATATAAATTCTTTAACGTATAAGCATGACTCGGTTATTTTAAAATATTTTGGTTTTGATCACCTAAAGTTATTGTTCTTAAGTTAAAAATTTTGTTCTTATTTAGTGAAATATGTTAAAATCATGTAATTAATAGAGTTTTAATTTTCTGGAATTAAAATAAATTAGTTTTGGTAATTAATGGGGGGTTTTAGGGTTTAAAAATCGTTTTTTTGGTATAAATCGGAGTAGGCAGAAACTGTCGCTAAACTGTCAAAATATGTCGCTAACTGTCAGAAACTGTCGCTAATGCCTAGGCAGATTTTGAGAAAAATCGTTTTGGTCATAACTTATTCGTTTTTAAAGGTTTTTGGGTGATTCAAAAGCCTAAAATTATGTACCCGGGACATACTTTTCAAATATTCAGAAAGTTTCGTAATTGGAAGTCAGTAGCTTGGTCGAATTAATTGTACAAGTGTTGAGTTCAAGGTTAATTTTCGGACAACATGGTTTAAACTCGTGTTTTGGGTATTTTGCGGTAATGAACACTTGGAGGGTTAACATAGAGATGAGTTGGGAAGGAATTTGAGAGTTCTTTAGACCTTATTATACGTGGTTATATTTTGATGAGTTTTGATTTATGGTATTTATGAGTAAGACTGAAATCGGGGTGACAGTTTTAACCCCGTTGAGTTATGTGACGGCTCCTAACTTGGTTTCAAGACAGTTATTGTTTGATGAGTTGCGAGATTTAGTTAGGTTGGTTACATAACTTTATGGTTTTAATAAGTTTCCTCACAGACGGTTAAGGCTCATGTGTTGTTGGTTGAAATTATTTTAGTTTAAACTGGGTTCACGTTTGAACGTGAAGGTTTTATCAGGGATATGCATCCTCGTTTGGTTGCTGAGAATAAGTTTGAGTTTGGGAGTAAATCTTGGGACGAGATTTCTATTAGGAGGGAGTGATGTGACAACCCTAGGTTTTGGATTTGTCACTTGGACTTACTTTTAGGTTATTTTATGCGTGCTTACTTAATTTGTGTGATTACGTGTTTATTTTGAGTGATTAAGGTTGGTGTGGTTATCGTTATGAGTATAGAGTACTCATAAGTAAATCTAGGAACGGTTATTTCATGTTCATGAGCTCACAAGTGGTGACTATGAAATGAAAATGGTGATATTGTGGTGTTTACGTATACGTATAAGTATTATAGTAATAATATTTTTTTAGGATTTACGGTTTAGCATTTAGAGGTCTTGGGTGAGGTAATTATCCATATGAATATTTTTCGGGATGGTTTTAAGTCATTTAGGACTTAAGTGTAAAGTTTATTTCAAAATTTGAGATTTTTTATAAAAGTGTATATTTTACGTCTTTTACGGTAAAACGCGTAAATTTGACTAGTTTTACGGTTTTGGAAGTTTTAGGAGCTGAAATAAATTAATACAAATTAAGGTAATATTAGTAATATATTATTAAACAATAAAAAGAAAAAAAACAAAAATTAAGGGGTAGGGTCGGTTTGGTAGACGCAAGAAAAGAAAGGGAAAAAGGAAAAAAAGGAAAAAAAAAGGAAAGTGGGCTTTGGGTTGGACTAGGTATCACCCATACCCTATATAATGTATATACTAAACCAAATTCATTATTTTTCTCCTGGAGAGGAAGGAAATTCGTGAGTCTTATAAAAAATTAGGGTTCTTCATAAAATTTGGGGGTTTTCATAAATCCAAGGTAAATCTTCAAATCCTTTTTTAATTAAATTGTTTTTATGTTTTCTTTAATAATCTTATGATGGATTTAGGTTAGGGTTTAATATAAAAACAGTAAATTAATGTTGTATTAATCATAATATGATGATTACATAAATTAGGGCTTGTAATTAGAGGGATTAGGGTTAATTAATGAGGTTGATTTTGTTAAACCCGTTTTTAAAAACTAGGCAGAATTTTGAGTCAATTGTTTTGGTCATATTGGGAGTTCTACAAACTCTTATTTTGCGATCCACATATCCCTAGAAAGCTATTTGAAGTGGATTTCCAATGCAAGAAACGAGAACTAAATTGGAGGTCGGGAAGAGGGTCAAACACAGGTTACAACAGTCGGTAGTCAAAACAGTTTTGAATTCAGCCTGTTTTCTTTTTAGGTTTTGGGTTGTTTGGGGTACTTAGGGTTGCATTGGGATCTTCTCACGAACGTGAGATATGGTTTATATATTTTAGTAAGTATCTGCACTTGGGCTAAGGTTGTGGTTTAGGGTAAGACCCCTTAATGGTAACAAACTTTTAGTACGTTTAAAATCAGGAAATCTGGAATGACAAAAGTAGATATATGTATATCGGGGCCTTAACAATAGCTTTAAGGTTAGGGCAAGTGGGAGGTGTTAGCCAACATATGTAAGGGTATGAATATTACTTTTACAGAAACCATGGGTATGTTTAAGTGGACGTTTGACTTAAAGTTTTGAGACCTAAAAACTGGGATGTTTTGGGTAAAATATGAACGGGATAGTTATTAAACTTAACCAAGTTAAGGACTTGTTAAGGAAGGGTAATGGGGTGATTAGAGCTTGTCAATGAGGTAAATATGTGGGAATAGGCTAGATGTCCATCATAGGTTAATGAGCCATCTTAGTGATTAGTTCGTGTATTAATTGCGTGTTTTTGGTTTGTTAGTTTGTTGCTAGTGCAAGGACTTGTGAAGAAGCTATCAAATGAGTTTCATAGTCCCATGTTTACTATTAATTTTCACTTCCAGATGGGATGGAAGAGACACTGTGTTGAGTTATTTATAAATTGATGCCTTGGAAATTGTGATTGTTGGTAAGGCGTGATGCCTTGGAAATTGTGATTGTTGGTAAGGCGTGATGCCTTGGAAATTATGGTATTTGGTAAGGCGTGATGCCTTGGAAATTGTGATTGTTGGTAAGGCGTGATGCCTTGGTAATTGTGGTTGTTGGTAAGGCGTGATTCCTTGGAATTGTGATGATTGATTGAACTTGAATGCTAGTTGTTAATACATAATTGTAGCGCAATGTCCATATGTTATTGTGTTGATGGTTGTTATTCACAGCTTGTAATTGATTTAGCGTTGGAGTCTAAACCTATGACTCTCACCAACTTAGACGTGTTTTAGTGTCTCTTTCAGGTGATGCTTTGGTTAAGCATGAGAACTTAAGTGGCTAGGATTTGGAGAGCGTAGGAATGCATATAGAAGGAGAATCCCCGTTTCCTTCTTAGTTTTTATTTGTTCTTTTAATAAGTGATAATGTGGCACACATATAATTTGTTTGGTTATGTTATTTGTTTGTCTTGGGTAAGCGGTAGGACTGTTACCTACTTACCTAGACTCCTGAGTCTGATGAGATATTGTCATGACTTTGTGTCTCCATTTTATGACATTTCTTATTTCATATAGTTATCTCTATAGACACGCCATGTTGTGATGATATCCATACGTCGCGCCCCATATTCCGCCATGGTGGGGTGTGACATGTTTGGCCGGCTATAAAAGAAAAGAAACAAGAAGGGTCCAAGCCCGGCACGTTAACCATTCTATTAGCATCAAAACCACTCCCAGTATTTTTATTTTAGCAAGTTAATAAAAAAATAAAGAAACCCTAGGTCGGGAGTAGTTGCCGCCGGCCAAGAAACAAGAAAAAGGAAAAAGAAAAGCTTTTGATTTTAGTTCGGGTATAGATCGCGGTGTTCATCATTCATTCAATAACATTTGGTATCACCAAACTTAAATCCTTCTTTATTATTTTTTCTTTCATCATGAATTAATATAATTAATTAAGAACACATAAATTGTATGATTAAAACATGTATTAGATAGGGATTTATTTCGGTTTTGGTTTGGTGTAGCACGGAAACCGAGAGCTTAAAGCTCTCGATGGGAATTCTGAACCCACAACCGCCGACCTATGTGGCTTGGTGGTTGTGTTTCTTTGACAGCCGCAACCGCAGGGAATCCCACAGGGGGTGTTTGGTTGAGCAGTGGCAACCGAGATCCCAAGGCTCTCGGTGGGAATGTTGGGCCGACAGGGGAAACCGGCTGCAGCCGGTGGGTAAACCACTCGGCTGGTGGCAAGCCTCGGCAAACAGTAGAAAAGCCACATCCGTGGTGGCTGTGGTGATGGTTGTTGTTCGAACAAGCCGAGACCATGGTGGTCTCGATGGGCATTGGTTCGGGTCTCAGTTGAACCGAACACCAAGGGAGTGTTTGGTTATAATTTTTGCTTAATTAAATTGAGACTTAGGATAATTAATTATTTAATTATTAATGAATAAATCATGGCCCCATTTAATTAAATTAGTTATAGACTTTTAATAATTACTTTATATAATTATTCATGGAATTAAACATGATACATTCAATTAAATTGATCATAGACTTATAATAATTATTTTATGTAATTATTCATGAAATTAAACATGGTACATTTAGTTTAATTAAATTAAGACTTAGCTTATTTAATTAATTACAATTAATTCATGGTTTAATTAAATTAATTACTAATTTAATTTAATTATACAATTATCAAGTTTATGGTAAAGTTTTATTAATATAAACTCACGTTATGTTATTAATTAATAATCACTTATAAATCATGTCATATTATTAATTAATAATTATTATGTTAGACTAAAGTATTTATTTATTAATGAACTTTATTATTATGACATTTAATTGATCATGACTTATAAATATGGTCGTTAAGCCTCGGCTTATATTTTATGCTTATTAATCAAGCTTATTACTATTTATGGAAACTTACTATTTATGGAAACTTTCTATTTTTGAAAACTTACTAATTATGGAAACTTTCTATTTTTGAAAACTGACTATATATGGAAACTTACTATTTATAGAAAGTTTCTATATATGGAAACCTGCTATTTTTGGAAAGTTACTATATATACAGAAACCTGATATTTTTAGAAAGTTACTCATTATGGAAATATCAGGTATAATAACACATGAAACATGAAATACATTAATCAAGAACACATGAAACACTAAGAAATACATGATAAAACATAAAACAGTAAAACGAGTCAAGAACAAGTAAAACAAGTCAAGAACAAGTAGAACAACTCAAGAACAAGTAAGTTAAACTAAGAACCAGTAAGTTATACATGAACATACAACTCATACACGTCCTTTATTATGTAGCACTCGTGAAGTCGGAGTAGTTACTTTTCGCCTTTCATCTTCATCCGTTACTGGACATAAGGTACGGATATCCCGTCCTTCAGTAAGGACATTCTCTTTCTATGCATGATTAGGATTCCCCGTTTACTGCCATCTGTTTTCCCAGTAGTTTACATGTCATAAAACTTTTCATTATTTGCCATGCTATCATTTTAAATTATATACTTGCATGACCATGTCTACCTAGTTATGGAGGTACCATAACCATGACACTTGAGGCACCGGTGTCATGACTCTTCCGCGACGAGAGTGATTTCTCACGGCGTCCCTTCAGTTACTTTGGCCATTATTATTATAATGTGGGGCGTATGGGTGCATCCTAGTACATGTTTTCAGGTTTACAAGGTGACTGTGGTGTGTACTCTACACCCGTCATATTGGAGCTGATCCCTCCACCCTGACTGATATAATTAGAGGCCACTCCTCTAATTGCATGACGAGGTCACCCCTCTATGTATTCATGCACGTTGATATATATCATGACCTATATGAGCTCTTTGGCATTTAAATTACATTTTCATGTATAAACATAATACTTTTCATTTATAAAGCAGTTTATAAAACACGCTCTAGGTTTTCTAGGACTTACACATATTCCGCTGCATTTCATATTTTACTTATGTTTCAGTTATTCTTATCATGTCATTATATCCGTTCACTGAGCGTATTGCTCAGCCTTATTTTCTTTCCATGTCCCATACGGCAGGTACTAAAGGACAGACTTAGGCATTCAAGAGTACGATGGAGGCTCCCTTTGACTTCATTTCCTTTGTGCATTTATATACTTATGCTTGGTCGGACAATGTTTAGTCATTTTTCTACATTCTTTACTTTATGCATGTGTGAGCTTATGTTTGGGGGCTGATATTTGTTTCTGGCTTTCCTTTATGGTCATTTATGTTTTTAAGACATATTACCTTACATGCTTTGATGACACGTCATAATTATCATGTAACGGTCTACTTATCAAAGTGGGGTGTTAGAATTGTAGTTAAAATATAATGTAAGTGTTTATAGGTACTTGTTAGTCCTTAAATGTATGTTAGTGTTAAGAAATATTTGTTATATAAAGTGAATGTGTATCGTTTAAGGGCGAAGCAAAAATTCGTCGGGTCGTATCACACAATAGATGGATTCGGATTTCAACAAGGAGCATTATGGTGAGTAGAGTTTGACGGTAAAAATCTCAATTTGACATAAAATGCATAAATAATGCAAATTTTCCAAGAGAAAATGATTCCATGAAAACGATGGCCATTTAACATAGACTTTAGATTCTTATACATTTCATAAGAGAACAATCAGGGATTTCAATAGACGTACAATAAATAAATAGTTCAAAAGTTCATGATTGTTACATTGGCCCCCTTTTGTGTTTCTTTTAGGCACAATATATAGTGTAAATCTTCCCAATTCCTTGTGCTTCTTTCGTAGGTGATGTGTCAGCTTTGATTGAGGTGTTAGATGTGAGGACCAATAAAACAACCTCGTATATAGAATCTTCTCTCCAACCACGTGTTTTCCTTTGTTTCTCCTTACATAGGCGTGTGCCAATCCCATGGGTCTTGATTGGATTTGGTTGATTGAGAAGCCTTAAAGATTAGGGTTTTTGTTTTGGGGAAGTTATCCCCAAATTTCCTGTCCTTTTTTATTTTGTTTAATCTTACTTTGACCCAGACCTTGACCATCAAACGTATATATCCTTTATATTAGACCGGGTTGGGTAATGTGGAAAATGGGCTTTGTTTGGCGTTAATATATAGCTCGGATGTTTATTAAAGTGACATCCAATGACTATTCTTGTAACATTTTGAACTTCAAGGGTTAAATTTGAAATGTTTGTAATAGTTGAGGGGTACTTTGGGTATAGTGATGAGGTAGAAGGGTGTTTTGGTAATTATGGTCATTTGGGAAGGTAGTTTGGTAATTTTCATGGGTTTGGTTTTCAAAAACTCCGTTAAATCTGTTCCGGCTTCGATCTTGTGCATTTCTTCTAATCTCGTGTCCGTGATGCCATTTATTGATCTTTTTCTTATATTTTCTTGAAATCCGTGCCTACACACATGCAAACAACAAATACACGTATATATATAGCACAATATGATGATTTTATAATCAGGTTTAAAACCCGTTTTACGAGAAATAAAGATATGTGTTTAAGCATAATCAATTAGTTTGCTTGTAAACTTAACACAGTTGTTAAGTTTACATGTCCCAAGGGTCAACCATTGTCATTCAACTTGTGTGTTCCATAACATATTATAATACTTTGATTAGTCATTAATAAAGTTATATACGTTTGAAAAATATATTTTTGTGTTATTGAATCTTTATAAACCCTTTACAATCATTTGTTGGGACTTTCACTTTTAAGTGCAATTTAGTTGTGTATATTTTTTATGTTTTTTTATCTCCCAATTTTTAGAGAAGATAATGATTTTCTTCTCTACAAAGAGTTGAAAATTTCTAAAAAATGTTTAGATAAATTTGTAATTTTTTCTTTTTGGAAGAAAAAAATAAAAAATTATAAAATATAATTTTCTATTTTTTATTTAAAAATAGAAAATGAATTTTTTTTTTCTAAAAAATTAGAAAAAAATACAACAAAATATGTTTTCTATTTTTCTATTCTTAATTTTTTTACACCCAAACAACCCTTGAAGGCTTTGCACCCAAACAACCCTTGAAGGCTTTGAGAAGAGAAGTCAAAATTTTGGTTTCCCATTAGCTACGAAAATGTGAGTGAGATGAAGAAGAAAAGGAAACAGAGAAGAAAATTCATAGGTTACGTACGATCAATTTAATTTGGTGGGCCTTGCTTGTTCTATTACTGTAATAATTAATCATCAATCAATATTCACATGTTTCACAATTTCACGTTTCTTTCGAATTTACTGGTCGATCTTTTGTTCTATTATTTACCAATCACATGTTTCAAATTTCAATTTTCTTTCGAATAATATTGCCCCACAATTGTTGTCACTACCTGGGTTTACCTTATATTCTTTGACCATAATGTTGCATGCTTATAGTCCCTATTCTTTTTTTAATGGGTCGTTAGGTTTCGAATCTTTTTAATCCGTTGTTAGTTTCTGATAAATTATTAAACTCACATTACTATACTTTTTATTCGCTGTTGACCATGTGTGATATATATCATCAACATTATGTTTTTTTTCCACTACCAAGAGTTTCCACCGCTTTTGATGAGTAGACTAATTTCCCGCGAGAATTTGTATTAGTACCTCGATGGACAGATTAAAAGGCAAGGATGCCCTTAACCACTAGTACCAACCTCAATTCATTCAAATGTCAGCATTATGTGGTCTGCTAAGTTAAATGCTTTTACCAAATTAATTTAGTGGCCCAATCTATTGCAGGTGGGCTCACATAGTATGAAGAGGCAATTGGAATTTGGAACACATTTTTTTTTTTTTTTTTTTGCAATCACATTTGAAGACCCATGTTAGTAATACTAGTAGTAATGAAACTGGAAGTAGATAACTAAGATAGTGAATTAACCGCAGCTAGTAGAAAAAAGGAAGTTTTCTTCTATGGTATGGTAAGTCTTCTTCCTTTGTAGCGCCAGTAAGAAAAAAAAACTCCTCCCAATATGTTTGATATACATATAGATTTTTAAGATGGCGTGTGATTAGTCTTTAGCAGCGGGTAAGAAGGGCGCCAATCCAGATTTTTATGCGACATATATGGACATGTGCGGTTACATCAAATTTTACTTTTTGCTTTATATAGAATGTTACTTACATAGTTACATTCAGTGACATAAAAATGAAAGTTTTGACACATAGGGTGGAAAAAATATGTAGAAAAAAGAGTGAGACTAAACATTTTGCTATTATAAAGCATCTATCTAACTAAAATTTTGGGTTACTTTAATTTGGTTTTGTGCTTATATCGACTCTTTTATGAGAACAGGGATTTAAAATGTTGAATGTTCTTGAATTGACTTTTGTTTGAGAATGTGATGTTGAAATTGCTTCATGATATGTATGTGGTCCTGTTACAGTAGAGTTCAAACGAACTAGGAATTGGACTGATTTTTGGTATTCAATTAAGACAATTTCAGTGCAATTTACCAGACGTGTTCTTGTTGACATTATCATGATTATTTAACTTCTTTTTTTATTTAAATCATGATAAGATAACTTGATCTACTTTTATATAGTTCTCCCTACCAGGATAAGTCAATCTAATGGACTATAGCTTATTTATATAAGAGACTTTTAGCTTAACTTCAACTGTTAGGTGGTTTTTTTTTATTTTTTATGAAATATTATAAGTTGACAAGGTCTGCAATCTTGCTTACTAAATATTATATTACTAATTAATGTTAGGTCTAACAAGTTCCTTTCTAATCTACTTTAGATTGTGTCATCCATTCCGTCTTAGTTGATTTCCATTTCGGGATAATCTGCATGCCATCTGTTGCCTTTTTATAGTAATATTATTTTGCAATACTTTGGAGTATTTATGTGTAATATCGTAGATCAATAATTACGTTTAAATTGCAGAGAAGCTTTTCTTGCACACCTGTTTTTATCTCGTATGGTTCCAAAATCACTAACTAGCTTATTCAATGGACATAAAGGTAGGTTATGGATATCAAATTGCATAGATTTTACATGAATTTCACTGTTTTTATATACTTTGTTATTATTCATGGTCACATTACTGATTTGTAATAAACATAAAGTTAATGATGTAAAGTCAAGGTGTTTGGATGTTAAACTGAAGAAATTTTGCATGAATTTCGTGGTTTTTTCATAGCAACATATTCTGAAAAGACAGTGGAGTATTAGGTTAGCTATATCAAAGTTTTAAATTAAGTTAGTATGTAACTGTTGAGAAAGAAAAGCTTCATGTTTAAACCAAATTGACTATTTAATTTTTGTATTAACACTTTGATTTGCTTCTGATGACCAATATCGCTGCTAATCGGGTATGATTTGTATACTCAGTGAGATTTGCTTGAATTATTTCTACAACTAACCTAAAATCAACACAGAACAGGAACCTGTTAGAGAGTTTTGCTTGGTTGACAATTCGACATATTTGAATACAATTCATATAGCTGTTATTTTTATAAGTAGTCAAAAACTCATGTACCTGACCTTTCTGTCAAAAAGGTCAAAGGAACTTTGTTAGTTGACTTCAAAAGTTTTGCTTGGTTGAAAATCCTGCAACGTTGTATTTTCTTGCCCCCTGAATATTCAAGTCCTTACTATTTTTTACATTTCATATATATCTTCATCTGTTGAATTTCATTTACGCAGTTTCCATAATTGATAAATGTGAATGTGGGCCGGAAAATTGTTTTTTACTGGAGTAATACTTATGGCAAGTGACATGCTTGGTAGCAGGCACTTGTTTTCGCTTTTAGGTGCATAACTTTACGCTATGGTTTTCATATCGTCTCTTTTGACCCATGGATCTCAAAGTATGAAATTATTAGAAGGATAAAAATACGATCTGTAAGAAACAAGAGTTTCGCTACTTTTTCATGGAAATAATAAGATAATGCCGAAGTAAACTGCAAATTTAGTTACTGAAGTGTAGGTTTAATACAAGAAATCTAAGCAATTTTCAGAAAACAGCTCTGGATTTGATTGTACAAACTACAAAGTGCATTTGACTTTTCAACAAATAGTTTTTCCTTAAACTTACCGGATTCAGTATGCTGGTAGATTTTACTCTAGGCAAATGTGGCTCGTGTACTGCCCCAACTAAAAGAAACTTCCTATAACTTTCCATCATGAAGAATTTTCTTCACCTTATGGAATTCAATATTCTTTTTGGACACTGCTTAGTATGACGTAAAACTTTCCCTGAATGGCTGAATTTTTCCCTTCACTTTCAGATAGTACATATGTTTTCCACTTGTGGAAATTCAGCAGGCTGCTAGATTATTACTATTAGTATCTAATAATACCTTCAATTAATGGATGAAGCTTCCTACGGCTTTCGTACCAGACTAATACGTGTGCTAGGTTTGTGTGATTTGCTTGTCACTATAGGTAGCAAGATGGGCGGGTTGTGCAACAAGTTAAAATGGGTCATTTTTTAAGAAATAAGCTACGATGTTTTGGCCCTCACGCACTTACTTGATTTGACCGTTAGGAAAATTTTAACAAAAACAAAGAAATATTGGATGCTGGTGAATAGTATACGTATATAAAGTTGGTGTTGATTTTCTTGTTTCTATGGATATACAAAGACGTGTCTGTTTGAGTCTAGAATATTATTTGAACAGAAAGGTGGTCTTTTAGTATAGTAGAATGAATTTTGCATGCATTCACTGTATTACGAATTGGAAAATCAAAAGGTCAGATAGTGATATTGAGAAAACAAAGAATACGAAAACCCTTGAGTTTAGAATTTAGTGAAGAGATGCTCTATGATACGTGCATGACTGCATGTGCATGAATAAGGTCTGCATATAGTTTAACAACAGTGTCCCACACGTATCAAATTAAACATGAAGCACTCAAATATGAGTTCTTTGCAATATCAGTTTTTTCTTTTAACGGCATTTATATATTAAAACTAGCAAGAAGCTAGAAAAACAAACAACAAAAAGACATAAAATCTTCCCCACAAGCAAACCATAACACCTAAATTAAGTAGCTTAGTATAGTAATTTTTGTTTATCTGCATGAATAAGGTTTTGAACGGCACTTGCAATATCAGTTTGTTTTAAATTAAGTAGCTTAGTATAGTAATTTTTGTTTATCTGCTTTCCTAAGAAAAGTATTTGTTTATCTAAACTAAATCCAACTATGGGCATATGAAGAATAAATCAAACTAGTTATTATTAGTGGGCAATTTATCTCCAAATTCTTAGCGTAGTGCTCTAGTAATTTCCATATATGTAATGCTTTGTTTGTTTAGTGAAAGAGGAGAAAAAAGAATGGGAGTAAAGTTAACAGTTTTAGGAGTATTAGAATTTTATTTCTTTATCTTTTGCTTGGAGATTGGCTAACTCAAATAGTCACTATCACTCTACTATGCTAACATGGTCTAATGGTTGTGTGAAATTGTTAGGTATACACGTGTTCGCATCCATGATTGACTATTCATGTCATATTATAAGAATATTGTGTAAAGTCTACATGGTCGATGTGTATATAAAGACATCAAATCGTGTTCATTTGCATCACTCACCTCACCGTCAACACAAACACTTTCGCACGAAATCTTGTAATCAGCATGTCTGTCTTTTCCAATTGCAATTTCACATCTCGCACAATTTTGATGCAATCTAGAGCTAGGTGAATGTTTGCTCTTTTTTTTACTAACATATCTGCATGCTAACTTCTCAATTTATTCTAACATTGTATTTTCTTATCATTTCATAGTTTGAAAGCACCAAATGAGAGCCTAGGTACGCTTACATGATATCTCACATGTTTTACGTTAACATTCCATTTTATAACTTATGACTTATGGTATTGTTAAAATCCTGTGCAGTCACTGCTCGTTGCACTAAAGTTGTTCGCAATGTGAACTTGGAGAAGTTGCGCCACAACTATTTGTTTCCTGAGGTGATCACTTGTCATTTATAAAGATGTTGCAGCATTCAAACTTTTGCTATGCGTGACATATATACATTTCTTATTAATATTTCAAACAAATGTTCCATTTTGCTGCAATTGTAGATAGAAGCAAGAGAACTTGAACATATGAAGAAGTACCCTGATGCAAACATCATAAGGCTCGGGATTGGTGACACCACAGAACCTATTCCTGATATCATTACTTCTAACATGGCTGAGGTATTACTAAATTTTCATTGGATTTATATATACTTCAACTTTTGTTTTTTAGCGAGTTTTGGAGCTGGGATTATATTTTGTCCATGAATCATTACCAAATGTTGGTGATTTGGTCTAGTGCTTCATGTGACGACTGATGGGATCCCTAAATAGCCTAACAGTTGAAAGTTACTATAACATCTAGCAAAAAAAATAAATTAAAAATCAACTTAACATAATAGACCGGGGCGACTCCATTAGAATTTTGACACTTGTCACATATTTTATTACTAGTAATAAAACACATGAATGAGAAGACAACTTCACTAGAATCTCGACACGTGTCATATATTTTATTACTAACAAAGTACATGGGCGATCCACTAGAATTTTGACACATGACACATATTTTATTAATAAAGTCACCCTTGGCTATTTCAGGAATTTACTTTTTTTTGGTCTAGATGTTGGACCATCCTTCAACTTTTAGGTTATTTAGATAATTTGCTCTTAAGATATTGATTATTTTGTAACTCTTTAGGCTATCCATGTCATTTTTTGAGCTAGATGTTGGACTACCCTTCAACTTTTGGGCTACTTAGAGAATTTGCTCTTAAAATATTGATTACTTTTGCAACTCTTTCGGCTATTCATGTCATCTAACTATTACAGTATGCACTGGCTCTTTCAACACGTAAAGGATACAAAGGTTATGGTGCTGAGCAAGGTAACAAGGTAAGTTGATTGTCTCAGTAAAAATAAAACTCCAAACTCTAGAAACAAATATTAAATATTTATTACTAAACAGACAATCAACGAGCTCGTTAAATTTACAGGCTTTAAGGAAAGCAATTGCAGAATCATTTTATAAGGATTTAGGTGTAAAAGCTGCAGAAGTGTTTGTATCAGATGGATCCCAGTGTGATATATCTCGCCTGCAGGTTAGATTTTATCATCATTCCTCCAAAAAAAAATTTATTAAAAAATATATATAACACTGAACTTCCTTCGTCAATCTCTAAACATGTACAGCTGCTTCTGGGATCAAGTGTTTCCGTCGCCGTACAGGATCCTAATTTCCCGGTATTTTATGATTTCCTTGCTATACTTTTTTTAAAAAAAATTTGTATATTTTGATCTAGTATTCATGGGATTATGAAAATATCTATGTTTTGGACATAACAGGCTTATATGGATTCAAGTGTCATAATTGGGCAGGCAGGAGAATTTTTAGATGAAACATTGAAATACAAAAATATAGAGTATATGACGTGTAGCCCCCAAAATAACTTCTTTCCTGATTTGTCAACCACATCAAGAACCGACGTTATCTTTTTTTGCTCTCCAAACAATCCAACTGGCCATGCAGCCTCTCATGAACAGTTGACACAACTGGTGGAATTTGCACTAAAGAATGGGTCGATAATAGTTTATGATTCTGCCTATTCTGTTTATATAACAGATGAGAGCCCAAAGTCCATTTATGAAATTCCTGGTGCTCGAGAGGTAAACGTGCTTCCTGTAAAACGTGTTTAGAACTAGATCCCTTCCAATTTTCTTTATAAAAGATACTGTACCTGTTACTTTTTTACTTGTTAGTTAACTGTAACAAATTTATCTGCTTTCTACAAATAAGCATGTTTTAAATTAGTCTGTTTGACCATGAAAAGTCAAATCATTTTTCGTTTTTCATTTATAATCGTTTGAATCATCTGCAGTGTGCTATTGAAATTGCATCTTTCTCCAAGATTGCTGGATTTACTGGAGTTCGTCTCGGATGGACGGTAGTCCCTGATGAGCTATTATATGCTAATAAGGTTCCTGTCATAAATGACTATGACCGAATCGTGTGCACTTGCTTTAATGGTGCTTCTAGCATTGCTCAGGCTGGTGGGCTAGCATGCGTCTCCCCTGATGGGTTCGAGGTCTGTTATTTTTATTTTTATTTTTATTGTGGCTTAAACGCGGGCTAATTAATGGGTCAAAATGGTTCTTTTAACGGGCTGGTTTATATACATGACCATGTATTTGTAGTCACATTTTGATAGTTTTTTGGAAACCTGTTTCAGGCGATTATGTCAGTGGTTGATTACTATATGGAAAACGCAAAAATCCTGGTTGATACATTTACTTCACTAAGGCTAGTAGTATATGGTGGTGTAAATGCACCATATGTATGGGTACATTTTCCTGGTTCAAAATCATGGGACACATTTTCTGAGATTTTAAACAAAACCCATATAATCACGATGCCAGGAAGTGGTTTTGGACCCGGAGGTGAAGGATATATAAGGGTGACTGCCTTTGGACAGAGAGAAGATGTATTGGAAGCGTGTGACAGACTGAGAAGCGCTTTCCTGTAAAGATGGCCAATGGAGTTTGGTTGACCAATACGGAAGAAAATCGACTACTTGTGATGTAATAAAATGAGCTTTTTGACACCCGAGATGAAAGTTTATAGTTGTTAAAAAAGATTATATGAATAACAAGAGCTCTTAATACAGTTCTTTAACTAGCCTACTTGTTGGTGCTTGGTAGTGTTTGTTTGCAACACAATGAGCTACATATCTTTCTAATTTTCAACATACTGAAAATAATATGGCGTTTGTGACAGTTTGCAAATTACAAAGATGAAAAACGTTTCTACTATTTTTTTGCAAATTGTTCATAGGTAAGCGGGTCATTTGATTTGGTATTTGGGTCGTAATTTTTATTATATAAATGGACATTAGAATTTGAATTGAATATTTGGAGTTTGATGATTGATTTGGTGTTTGAAAACTTGGTCCAAAACTTCAAATTGTATGAAATTTGTTCGATCATTTGGAATTTGAAATTTGGGTAAGCTGAGTTTTTGATTCGACATTCTAGCCAACTAATCTCAAAACAACTACTCCCACCGTCCCACTTTGATTGTCCCCCAACATATTGATTTATGATGGATTCAATGAATGTAAATATATTATGCTTAAAAAGACAAATTTAACCTCTTACTACATTAATAGTTTCCTTATAAGTTATAAGAAATTAATAACATGGGTAAAATTGGAAAATTAATTAATTTAGACTTCTTATATAAGAAACTGGACAATGTTTTGGGACAAACTAAAATAGTAATGAGGACAATAAAAATGGGACGGGGGGAGTATCTTTTTAGATAACCTAGAGTCGACGTAGATGAACTTTCTTCGCCACCTTTAAATATACACACATAGCAAGGTGTTAGGTCGATTCAGTGCCCAATGATCTCACTGATGGATTTGAATAACAATAAGCCCAAGTATTTTTATAAACCTTGAACATTAAGAAGTCACTGAGTGAATAGTCACTCAGTGAGTTGCCTTCGAGAGCTCAGCCTGAGTCTAAGAGAAAGACTCGAGTATTCAGTGAGGCGAAACTCAGTGAATGATGTACTTGAGCCGAAGAAGAAGGTGATGGGTTATGTGGCAATAGACTCACTGAATCACATACTATCTCTCTGATGGAATGATGAAGTCGTGATGACTGAAGTAAAGGCGGGATAAGTTTGAAGTAGATAAGACATAGTACAAACACGCTTATCGTGACTTACTCCTTTAGGATAGACAAAGGTACTGAGCATTATAAAGGACTTTGTCCTGATACTTAGAATAGGTAGATGACAAACAATGTACCTTGTACCTTAGTTGAGACATAGGAATTGCGCATGACAATTCCTTGTCTCGATTCTAGCCTTAGTCTATAAATAGGATCATTGTAAAAGAGAGAACTTAAGTTTGTGCACTTAATACTTCGACATTCACAAACAAATTCTCTCTTCCAAAAACGATCAAAAGCACTTGAGTTATTATCTTCAGGACTAAAGAGGATGTTCTGCTTGTTCAGATATATGTTGATGACATCATATTCGGCTCCGCTGATTACAAGCTTTGTAAAAAGTTTGAAAAACTTATGACAAAGAAATTTGATATGAGTATGATGGATGAGTTAACATATTTTCTTGGACTTCAGATCAAACAAAGGGATAAAGGGATCTCATTCTGTCAAGAAAAGTACACCAGGGAGATACTCAAGAAGTATGATATCTCTGAATGTGCTTCAGTAAAGACCCCTATGGTTGCCCGCAACAATTTAGGTCCTAATCTAACTGGTAAACCAATGAATCAAACCCTTTATAGGGGTATGATTGGATCATTAATGTACCTAACAACAAGTATGTCTGATATCTAGTTCTCAACGATTTTATGTGTAAGATATCAGGCCGGCCCGAAAGAATCACATCTTACTTATGTTAAACGAATCTTTAGGTACCTGAAGGGTACTCCAACACTAGGTATTTGGTATCCTCGTTGCTTAGGCTTTGATCTTAAGGGATACTCAAACTCAGACTATGATGGCTGCAACATGGACAAAAAGAGCACCTCAGGTGCATGTCAGTTTCTTGGTGGCAAGCTAGTTTGTTGGAGTGCAAAGAAACATCAGTCAGTGGCCATGTCCTCTGTTGAGGCTGAATATGTGGCTGTATCTAGTTGTTGCGCAAACATCCTTTGGATGAAAAGTCAACTCAAGGACTACAATGTTGAATACAAGGTAGTCCCATATTTTGTGACAACATCAGTGCCATTTCCATATCAAATAACCCAGTCCTACACTCTAGGACAAAACACATTGATATAAGGCATCACTTCCTCAAGGACTATATCATGAAAGGTGATATTGAATTACACTTCATTCCTACTGAATATTAGCTTGTTGACATATTCACAAAACCATTGGAAGAACCAACATTCACTAGACTGAAAGCTCAACTTGGCATGTCGAACATTGATTAGTCAGACGCCCTGACTTGGTCTTGTTCAGTATGGTGTATATTCTTCTCAACTCCCTGAATAACCTTATGACTCCCTTGACACGAAGACATATTTAATGTGTAACTAAATGCTCTAAGGATTTAGTTACTAAATGTCTGAGGTTGGTGACTCAACACATTAACTAAGGAACAAATATTCCTTATATGACTGTCATCAACTAGTCAAGCCCCCCCCCCCCCCCCCCCCCCCCCACTACCAAATTAACCCACTAAGCATTAAATGCTTGCCCTTTCAAACCAAATCCATTATAAAACTGTCTTTTCAACTGTACATGACCCCACGTCATCTATGTAATAAGCGTTTGAAATGCAGTAACGATATAACAGCCAAGAAAATAGGGGTACCACTTGGGTACATGGCATTTAATGCAGATGCGAAAATAATTCAAAATTATTTCATATAATTATCTTTTCACATCGAAGCCTATAAATACCCTATTTTCTCACAAGCATATACACAAAAGATTTTAGCAATTATACTCTGCCAAATTCTTTACTTAAATCAAAGCGTGTGTTTAAATCTTATTTCAAGCAAAGTATTCTTCTAAATCTGGTAATCATGAGTATTTACTTCTTTTATTGCTATACCTCATAATACATTGTGATCGAAGTTATGTTGGAAACTCACTTTATGTAACGACATTTAAGAATTCCCATTAGTTATCATAGTCACACACGTTTAGACTAGACTAGGTTCATGTATAGTTAAGTGTATCGTGTGTGACTATATATACCCCTCCTTAGCTTCCAAGGAGGGGTGTTGCTTGTGTTCCATTTTCACTTTTATTCATTTTCTATCTTTCACACATTCAACCTTTCTCTCTCAACTCAACAATGGCTTCTATCATCTATCACCCTACTAGACCACCGGATTAGCTTTTAGCAAATCTACAATTGGCATCAGAGCCTTGGTTCATTCCTTGGATCATGTTTTTGTTTCGATTTTGGTGGTCTAATTTTTTTTTGGGTGCGAATCTAATTCTTTGTCACGTCATGTTATTATTTGGTCCAAATCTGTCCAAATAGTCACGTATCGTTATCATTTTTGTCACATTTCTGATATTTACAAACCCATATCACAAGTTATGTCCAAATTCTTTATCTTTTATTTGTCATATATTTTGTGTCATTGGTTTTGTCACATCCCACATATCCAATCTATTGTCTGATGTCTGGGTTCACTACTGATTTGAGGTTTTGAGTCCCTGGTTTCACCCATAACAGTCATATCTGGGTCCAAAGTTGTCTCATATCTGGTTGTCTACTGTTTCTGGTCTTAATTTTAGATCTGGTATCATTTTTCTGGGTTTGGTATTGTTCTTTTTTGAAGATGCAGTTACCCAGAAAAGTGGACAGATTCACATTTCCGGATTTTCAGGAAAAAGGACAGTATTTTTTGGATAAGATTTTTGAGATGGTAACATTCAGATCGGAATATTGCGATCGCAAAAACCTTTGGTTTCTACATTGCGATCGAATATTCCGATGGAACACAGTCTGTGCATTCCGATGGAACACATTCCGACGGATGCATTCCGACGGATGCATTCCGACGGATGCATTCCGACGGATGCATTCCGACGGGGTGTAAAAGAGAAGACATTCCGATGGATTTTTTTAACGCATTGCGATGAAAAAACACATGTAAACATTGCGATGAAAACAAAAACATTCCGATGGGTTTTCTTTTAGACATTACGATGGACTGTCTATAAAATCAGTGACCAAATTTGTGACCAAAACCGAAATCAACACAACCGAGTCAACTCGGTAATTACCGAGTTGACTCAGTTAACTCACTGAGTCGACTCAACAACCAACCTTATACCTCCACAACACCATAACTATCCTATGCCCATCGTTACCTACATCCCATCACATCTAGACTCCACTGACTCGAATCGATTAACCTAAAAATCAATCTCAGATTCATCAAACTTTGAAAGATCTTTTAGATCTTGTAAGTTCGAGATAACCCATCATAGATCTAATTATGTATGGTTTCACCCATAGTTTTTAATATTTGAAATCATGATGTGATTTATAACATGATTGTTATAATCAATTTGTTTGATTTCGGTATCAACTCAAAACGTAAACCATCCAACATGCATCATAGATCATATCGAAGACAAAGCTTCATTTTTATTTTCGAACTGGAATGTATCTCTTAAACAAGTATGTTTAGATTTACATTTGATTCGTTTAAAGAAAATAAAAATCAAATAAAACAACATGCAATCACTTTTTAACCTTACCCGAGACCCCTCATGGATCTTGAAGCCACGTCTTTCTTGGGTTCACTATGGTTCGAAAATATAAGAGCAGGCATAACCTGAGTTAGATTTTCAACACATCACATAAAATGTTTCAACTTTTATGGTCTTTGATGGATTTAAAAGGGTTTCGTGATGTTTAAGATTCGGTAAGAGATGAGGAGTTGTTTCGTGGTGTTTATCTGATTAGATGGAGGTTGGAGGTTTTTGAGGAGGATTAAACGAGGTGATGTGATTAGGATGGGGATTTATTAATTTGGGAACTGAGAAGATGATGAAGATTAATGGTGGACGGAGGTTACGATGAAGGGGATGAGATGAGTATTTGGTGAGGGGCGGAGTTCTCTATGTGGAGATTAGGTCTAGGGTTAAGTTAACGTTGAGTGAAATTAGGTAGTTGTGAGTGTTTTATTCCCAGTTGTTGGACCGGGTCATGTAAGACTTTGATGGGCTGGGCTTAAGACTTGATGGACACACGAGTTTTTAAACATTGCTATGGGCCGTATATCTTGCTTTTATACACACAAGTTTTTAAAACAAATTTGTATTTTTTATAAATTTTGTGTGTATTAAGTTTACTTCGGTCATTATCGGGACGAGACAACAAGTGTCGTGACAAAGTGACGTGACAAATATGACGAGAATTTATTTGAGACGAGACCAAGAAAAAATTGGGCGATTTTTTAGTGGCTACAGATTTCGTTTGATCGGATATTAATTATGGAAAGTTGAAGACGGATTTTTCGAAGGCGTGTATTTATTTTATCTTTCAAAGATAACTTGCTCGTGCTTAATCTTAGAATGAAGACTTGTTTATCTGGTTTCCGAGTTCGGGGTGGTTGGTTGATGACTCAGATAACTATCACTTAAAGGGGTTAGATTGTTGTACTCAGTGTCACGCGCTTAGTCGACGTGGATAATTTCAAGAGGTGTTGTGCTTATAGACTTCTTCAGTGATGCATTGAGTACTTAGAGATTTCTCCACCGTTCTTCATTAAACAATAGTGCAAGCTTAAGTCACAAGATCGAAGGATTTTTATTCAGCTTCATGTTTGAGGTATCTGGTTCATTCTTTCAGTGGTCACTTCAAATTGCTTTCACGTGGGTTGGTAAAGGTGGCCATGGAGAGTTTATGAGTAGAGATTTTCGATCAACAGCTGATTCTCACAAAATATATAATTCAGCTTATTTATTATTCTCACGAGATTTCAGGTTCATGTGCATACGATTTGTTGATGGTTCCGAGTTTTGAAACCATCAAGGGGGAAGAAGAAGACACATTGAACGCACAACGAGTACAGGTGATGAACTTCATACCTTCTTTTGATTTGAAGACATTCCGGGATGACATTTGTCATAGCCGCAGAGAAAATCAGTGTTTTAACTCGTGGCGTTATCAATCTCTAAACGGTACACTACTCATTCGAGGTTTAATTGTTTGATTGTTGCAATTAAACATCATCATTATCCTATATGCATTCCCGGGACTTAATTGACTCTGGTGCATCTCCGGAAGAAGATATGTGCATTTCCGGGACTTAATTGACTCTGGTGTTACGATGTCAACTTCATGAATGGGATAAAGTGTCCACTTCAGTATTTGAGCTTCATAATTGGGATTGATTTACTTTCTTCAACTATGTGGAGGAAGAAGTGTCTTGATTCTTTCTGGTATGCATAACTTGAACTCTCAGGGGGAAGAAAAATTCAGAAGAATTATTCAAGCGTGGGAAGAGAAGTTGTTGATCTACTTGGTGTACCCCTTACTTTCAATCCCTCTTAGCTACGTTATCATGTTATATGATGGGATTTGCTTGTTAGATTCCGCTGTGCGCTTAATCATTCTAAGCTTTATTGAAAGCTTTGAAGTTGCTTACGAGGATTGTCGATTTAGGGGGAAGCTATTTAAAGCTTCTACATCAAGTTTATGTGGCATGAATTAGGGGGAAGCTAATTCAGAAGCTTCTCCTTATCCAGAAGTGTATGGGTTACTTAGCTCGTTCCGTTACAGTATTTCTTCTACAAGTTACTTTAAAGATGAGTCGTTTTGAAAACGAAGGCCTTAGAAGACTTCATCAGCATTGGACGCTTCATGAAAGCTCTTGTTCTTAATTATTTTGTACTTGTTAGGAAAAATATTGTAAGGAATTCTACACGTCGTCCCATGGGGGAAGATTGTTGGAAACTCACTTTATGTGACGACATTTAAGAATTCCCATTAGTTATCATAGTCACACACGTTTAGACTAGACTAGGTTCATGTATAGTTAAGTGTATCGTGTGTGACTATATATACCCCTCCTTAGCTTCCAAGGAGGGGTGTTGCTTGTGTTCCATTTTCACTTTTATTCATTTTCTATCTTTCACACATTCAACCTTTCTCTCTCAACTCAACAATGGCTTCTATCATCTATAATGTCCTCATGCAATGCATTAGTTACAAAGCAAGATTTCATTTTTCATCATAATCAATCCACGTTGGCCTTTATTAAAGAGATAGAAAATTAAAGACATTCAAAATAAAGAAATCAAAAAGCATACCTTGGGTTTTGGAAATGTCATGAATAATCATCATCCTCAAGTCTTCAATTTCTCCAAACCAAGCTTAAAAACGAGATCATTGTTATTATAAGTTAGTAGACTAACACGAACTCATGTGGGCCAATTATTCACTTAGACTCCCTTATTCCTAGGTGTATCTGTAACACCCCACTTGGATAAATGGACCATTACGTGTATTTATGGCGTGTCATCAAAGCATAAGGTAAATGTCCTATAACATTAACAGACCATAAAGGAAATATCGGAATCAAACTTCGGTAATCCAAACATAAGCCCAAAACATGAAATATAAAATACTGAAAGAAAGGACTAAACAATGTCCAAATAAGCAGAATAATATAAGAAATGCATAAAGTAAGAAGTTTGGGTAGCTTCCATCCAAATGCACATGCTCTTAGAATCCTAAAAGCATCCTGATGTACCTGCCGTTAGAACATGAAAGGAACTACGGCTGAGCATAACGCTCAGTGAACGGATATAAAGCATGATAAGAATATACTGAATGAAACAGGCGATAGAATACAGAAACTGTAAGACTGATATGAAACATGTGGTAGAACTCTGCATAAAATCTGAGCAATCTGGTTCATATATACTGATACTGAAATATAACTATTAATTCTGAAAACATGCATTTACAGTATTTTATTTGCCAGAGCTTATATAGGTCACGTGCTGTAACAACCGTGCATGAATAACTGGAGGGGTGACCTCGTCATGCTGTAGAGGGGTGACCTCTAAATAACTGTGCTGGGTGGAGGGATCAGCTCCAATGTGAAGGATGTAGAGCACACACCACATTCACCCTGATAACATGAAACACTTATAAGCCTAGGATGCATCCATACGCCCCACTAAAAATACTGATAAAATGGCCAAGCTGAGCTGAGTGGGACGATGCAGGATATCACTCTCCTGCATGTGAGTCACGACACCGGTGCCTCTAGTGTCGTGGTTACGGTACCTCCGTAACTAGTACATAAACTGGTCGTGCTTGTATATAATGCTCAGGCAATTTATTTAGTTATTAACATGATTACTGATAAACTTAAACATATACTGGGGAAAAACATTTGGCTGCAGACGGGGAATCCTAATCATGCATAGAAAGGAAGTCCTTACTGAAAGGACGGAAAATCCGTACCTCGTGTCCAGTACTGAAATAAGACTGAAAGCTGACGGATCGAAACTGACTTCACGGATACTACATAAATAATGGACGAGAAATAAGTCGATTGATGTTATAAATTTTTCTGCTCTTAACTGTATTCGTTGGATTTAATTTATTCTTGCAATACTGTCCGTATGTATAAACTGATAAATCTGAGCCTTCTAATATTTCTTTTAATCGTATTTTGTTCTATTATTTATTTATGACATAACACGTATTCTGACGTTATACTAAAATGTATATCTGGTAACCTGCTAAAAAGAGAAAGTTTGCTAAGTTAGTAAGTTCCCGAAATAATTTAATAAAATTATACCCTTTTAAATTTCATAAAACTAGTTTATATTTAATTTACTAAATACATTTTAAAACATTTATTTAAAGTAAACTAATTTAAAAGGTATAATTTAAAATCTTTATTATTATTATTATTATTTTTTTTTTAAAATGTTTCTACTAATTTCCTAAAAATGTGTACTGGTTTAATAGTCCCAAACGCACCCTTAATTGTTTCTAAACCGGGTTGCCAAACAGCCCTAATTCCTGTTTTAAAACCCACTGCCAAACACCCCCCTTACTGCCAGTTTTCCCACTGGCAGTTCGGGGTTTCCCCCTGTCTAGTGTTCCGTTACCCCTGCTTGTAAATCCCACCGAGTTCCCACTGTTAGAACAGGGTCTTACCCCTGCTTGTTTTTCTGTTTCCCCTGTTAGCACAAACCCAGCCCTAACCCTAATTAGGGTAGGGGCAGGTGGAAAATCATCACCACCGAGAGTCTCTTGACTCTCGGTTTGGGTGCCAACGAACCCGCCATATCCAGAACACAAACCCAATTTATTCTATTTGCTAAACATGTTTTAAACCCCAATTAATTCGGATTAAAAGGAAAAGAATTAAACTAATTAGGGTTTTCTTACCTTGTGTTCGTGTTAGGGTTTAGGGCATCAAAAGAAAACGAGCTTCTTGATCTTCTACGATCAACCATCGATCCACTTTTCTGTTTTCCCTGGTGTAGGTCGCGGCATAGAAGAGAGAAAGAAAGAAAAGTGGCGGCTATATTGAGTTTCTAGGGTTTTGTGTGTTTGTGTTTATGTCGGCATGGAAAAGAATAACCCCCGTCCCCCTTTTTTTTTGTGTTATACCCGGCCAAGCAAAAATAAAACACTTGGGCCTTGAGCCCAAGTGCCACTTTTCATATTTGTCTAAAACAGCCCCTTAAAACTCTTGTAATCTTTTTATTAAGTCCCGTTATGATTAAATGGTACGCGTAATTTACTGTTAACGTTTATCCACGTAACCTCGTAATTTATTTCCCGTGTTTCTATTAAATTTATAACTACTCTTTCCTTTATCGTAAATAATGTATAAGTAATATTTCTGAAACCTAATAATTATTTCTGAATAATCATTTATAGTACTTAAATAGACTGGGATTGCGTATTTATTTACTGTTTACGATTAATTATTTCTGTAAAATAAATAATACATATGTAATATTTCTGAATTCAATAATTATTTTCTAAATAATTATTTTACTGTCGTATTTAAATTTCTGCGTTTTATCTCTTTCAAAATTAATACTACATAGTTTATTAAAATTGAACTGCGTAATTAAATATTCTGATTTTTAAAATACGGGTTTTACAATTCTTCCCCTCTAAAAATAATAATTCGTCCCCGAATTAAAGGTACGACGATACTGGGTTTTACAATTCTTCCCCTCTAAAAAGGAGAAATTCGTCCCCGAATTAAAGATACTAAGCTGAGGAAGTTATAAGAACTGAAAGAACACGTAGATTGAAAAGACAATTAAGCTGGAGGATGAATTGTCTTCTAGTTAAGATATAATGCTGCTGATAGATCTAAGCCTGACATGAATGAAATGATCATGTAGCGTGACATGGCTGAAGAGAACATGGAACGTGACATGACTGAAAGAACTTAACTGGATTTATCCAAGGAAAGGGAATGAGAGGTCCGGATGGACTCCTGTTTTCGAGTGGCCTCCCGCTCGAAACGATTCCTTCAAAGGTCTAACATAATAAATAACATCATGGTCCTGATGACCCTGTCCTGATGATGCTGAATAGTTTCTGGTTCCATATTTAAGATGGATTTTCTAAATCTGATAGACTGAATAACTATATCATGTATGATACATGAAACGATACGTGTAAATATTCTGAAAAGATAATATTTATATCTCTGAGAAAGCTGCTGAGAATATATATAGGGACGAACTACGTGAACAATTATGAACGTGCTGCGTGAGCAATTGTGAACGTGGTTCGCGTTTATATAAGGAACGTTGTGCATGAAATATGTCATGAATGTGATACGTGAAGCATACTGTGAATGTGATACTAGAACATATCATGAATGTATGTTGACTGAGGAATGAATGTCAAACGTTACGGCCTGAGATGTGAAACGTCTGCCTGGTTATGGAATAGTTGTGCTAAACTTGAGTCTAATTTCTCAAGTTTTTTTTGTAACCGTATACGGTAATAAACTAAAAAAAAAAACGTGTATCGTGAAATGGCACACGAACTGGAACGTGAACAATGTTATGAACACAGACGTGAGCTTAATTTTATGAGATCGCATAAAAGATGAACTGAAACAGCATCCTACTGCGAATGAGACGTAATCGTGGAAGTGAGAATAAACATGAACTTAAAGTGGACGTAAACATACACTTGATCGTGAACACGAATTCTGTCTGATATGATGGTCAATGGAATGCCTTGAATTCGTACGATTTTCTGTTGGATTTCCAATTTTCTGCAGATCTGCTGCTACGTGATCCTTTCGGATGAAAGAACGCGCAGGCCGATTACATGGTTGATGATAACTTAGATAGTATCATACTTTCTCTGAGCCTGTGGTAGCTGATAACGATTTCATGGAATTTCATCTCATTTCTGTTCAGAAATTTTTTGAGGGTTGTAGTAACTCACTAACATGACGGTGTTCTATCTTGAACCTGCGGTATGTCAGGCATCTAGATATGAATATAGCTGCATTAATGTGTGCTGCGGATTCTATTAGTGTTTTGTCTGGGATTATGGAACATTCTGGTAGAAATCATGTTGAATAGTCATAAAAGAATTTCTAGTGATGACTGTCGGCAATTTCTGCGGTAGCAGTCAATTGAGTTCTAGAAATTTTATACTACGTTCATAGTCGTCAGTCGGGACCATCAGGTGATGGCCTTCACCTTCGCAGGATTGTCTGAAATTTCTTTCTGCTAAAATAGGGTGGCTCAGAAATGCCACTCAGTTCAGGCGAATTTTATATCTGGAAAGTTGTGTATAAAATTTACTCCTATTGACGATTTATGCAACTGTGAGGAGATGAGTCTCGTGTTCTCCTCTAGCATTGGGCAGATCAGACTATGATCAATGAATGTACTGATGATATCGCCTAAGATTTATAGAAAATCTTATTCATGATTTCATAATATAGCTGAAGCATTAGGGAGCTCAAAAGTATAAAATTAAAATTTTGGAGAGACTGTAGTATGTGCAACATCAGTCTGGAAACGTCATGTTCTTTCTCTCACCACTGATGGTAGCATGATCGGAAATTTGTTTCCAGAAAGTGTTTAAGACATCGTAGCAGATCCGATAAACCTGCTATTTATGGAATGAACATTGATTAAGAATGGTGATCTATAAAATATCTTGTGGTCGATACATGGTGTCATGATACCGGCCTTCTTTCTGCTAGACATAACACGGTGCACCTTCTGGTGGTGCGTTAGGGCGATCAAAGCCTCGTTCTGGTAGCTTTTGCAGCAATTGATGTAGCTCTTGTAACTTAGCTGAAGCCCTGGAATAAGGAGTTTTGGAAACAGTTTATATTCCTGAGACAAGCTCGACGTTATATCCTGTCTCATGGTCAGGAAGGAATTTCTGGAATGACATTCTGGAAATTTCTTCTTGAAATGCTGAAAGAAATCTGCTGATCATAACTTTAATGAACTTCAGAAATAGGTTATAACTGGTGACTAGATAGTCTTCGTAGCTATGGACTGATAAGTCACGCGCTCGTAGGGCAGGAACAATTTATACTGATTTTTCTGGCAGAAAATGATGAATGTACTGGGATTTAGTAAGACGGATCTCGTCGTTAATTGAAAGGAGCACCTTAATAAACATGGTGGTTCTATGGAGTCTTTTCTGGCTGGGAGGTAGGTAAATACCTTATTTAAGATAAAGCTGACCTATGAATACGTGGAGTAAACATGGCGATTTTCATTGAATGTGTTCGTCTGTAACTTCACAGAATGGACTCTGCGTGTTTAATCTGAATAATAATCTGGTGGTGGTGACTGAGTTTTTAATGATCTGATATATGCGTGACATAATAGAATGAGTATACCCTTTTCTGAAAGATACCCTGAATGACTGAGGGTCTTGCTTGGAACATACTGGAATTAGGGGCTCGGACTCGTACTCTGAGAAGATATTCGTATGACGTGTATCATGACTGGTGCCCTGATATGTGTCTTCCGAAATGATACCTGAGAACTATGTCTTGACTGATGTCTTGGCACGTGTTTTAATAGATGAGTATGAACAAGGCTGAAAATTTTTGGTAACAGCTAGGATTGGCGGACCGGTTAGACTACTGACCTCTTGTATTGTTGGTCACATCCGTCCTGGAGTTCCGATGGTTACTGACTGATTAATTATAAGCACAGTGATTGTCACTACTGCTTTGTCTGTCAATTTATGACGGTCATTATCATGACCGTGATTCATGTGACTATTCTGCTGAGTGGCCGGCTGGGTTCCGGTTCCCACTCCTCTGAATGAAAGTTAGCTGGGTGAAGTGTGACATCTAACTGAGAAAGTAACAGCATAAAATCGAATGGTAGTGTCTGATGGTTGAATTTATTCTTGTCAGAAATTTCAAGTTTATAGTTTTCGTCCTTGTTCCGCGGCATCAGCATCTTGAGAAATCTCCAAGGTTCAGCAGCATCAGCATCGGTGTGGTCTTCAGAGTGTTAGCATCATCATCATCTGGTAAAATCTTCAACTCACGAGCAGCATCAGCACCTGGTAGAATATCGACAAGTGGAAACGCCTGAGATGATTAAGGATCGATTAGCAATATCCATGTAGTAGGGTACCTGGAGTACACCTGAACTACTGTACATGAAGTACAAAATGAATACTGCACCTGGAGCATATCTGAGACGCTGTACATGGTGTACATATGGAATACTGTACATGGAGCTGGTGGAAATTTTATGGGATGATCGATACTGGTGTCGCTTGTCTGACATTATCAAAGAAATAAATTGATTTAAAAGATAGCAGACTGAACTGAAACGGTTAACATGATAAGCTGATAATTTCTGCGTAAACTTAATGTTGGTTGTATAGAGGCTAAAAGTATGATTAAATGGAGTTTCATCAACGTTCAGTATAAAGACATGATTGATAACGACCCGAACATGAATTATCATGAAATGGTATTTCATTGTAATCCTTATGTATCTTATCATGAAACATTATCATTCTGTTGAAAACATAATCCTCGTAAGGAATCATGAAACTGTATCATCAGGTAGATGACATCAACGTGAGGGTTGAAATTTGACTGTTATAAGGAACACAAAAAGTTAAATCAACTGAGGTGTAATATTAACTGATGTGGACGGCTATGTTCAGTCCACGGAATTCAAAAGTAAACATGAGACTAAGTATGGGCTATTCTGGTTCGATCCATACTGGCCAAAATTTTCTGAGAACTGTCATGTATAGAAATCTATACTCTGGTATTAATTATGGATGGCTGAAGTCCAATCCATACTTGTCAAAATTTATAGAAGGTCAAGATATGACAAAGGTGAACAACTGTGGATCGGTTCACAAAACATCATTCGGCTAAAAAGCATGAAATTTGACTTGAGGAATGGTGAACGTTTATGGTTGGTTCACCAAGTAATATTTGACTGAAAACATGAATCTGTCGTGAGTAAGGGTAAACGCCTATGCTCGGTTTACCAATACAAAATTTGAACGGGCAAGGGTGAGCGCCTATGGTCAGCTCACCAAAACGAAAATTCGCTAAGAAGCACATGCGACTAAATATGGCTAGTTAAGTACCAACCTTTTACTTAGTCAAAACTTTAAGAAACTGACTGATAAATGAAGAGAACCGACTGAATAATCCATGAGAAACAGGAAAGATAACGACGCCAAAATCTGAGAAGTTCCTGGTGACTACCCACTAGTCACAGGTCAAGTTTTAGAGCCTAGAGGTCGAACCTTGCGCTCTGATACCATAATTGTAACACCCCACTTGGATAAATGGACCATTACGTGTATTTATGGCGTGTCATCAAAGCATAAGGTAAATGTCCTATAACATTAACAGACCATAAAGGAAATATCGGAATCAAACTTCGGTAATCCAAACATAAGCCCAAAACATGAAATATAAAATACTGAAAGAAAGGACTAAACAATGTCCAAATAAGCAGAATAATATAAGAAATGCATAAAGTAAGAAGTTTGGGTAGCTTCCATCCAAATGCACATGCTCTTAGAATCCTAAAAGCATCCTGATGTACCTGCCGTTAGAACATGAAAGGAACTACGGCTGAGCATAACGCTCAGTGAACGGATATAAAGCATGATAAGAATATACTGAATGAAACATGCGATAGAATACAGAAACTGTAAGACTGATATGAAACATGTGGTAGAACTCTGCATAAAATCTGAGCAATCTGGTTCATATATACTGATACTGAAATATAACTATTAATTCTGAAAACATGCATTTACAGTATTTTATTTGCCAGAGCTTATATAGGTCACGTGCTGTAACAACCGTGCATGAATAACTGGAGGGGTGACCTCGTCATGCTGTAGAGGGGTGACCTCTAAATAACTGTGCTGGGTGGAGGGATCAGCTCCAATGTGAAGGATGTAGAGCACACACCACATTCACCCTGATAACATGAAACACTTATAAGCCTAGGATGCATCCATACGCCCCACTAAAAATACTGATAAAATGGCCAAGCTGAGCTGAGTGGGACGATGCAGGATATCACTCTCCTGCATGTGAGTCACGACACCGGTGCCTCTAGTGCCGTGGTTACGGTACCTCCGTAACTAGTACATAAACTGGTCGTGCTTGTATATAATGCTCAGGCAATTTATTTAGTTATTAACATGATTACTGATAAACTTAAACATATACTGGGGAAAAACATTTGGCTGCAGACGGGGAATCCTAATCATGCATAGAAAGGAAGTCCTTACTGAAAGGACGGAAAATCCGTACCTCGTGTCCAGTACTGAAATAAGACTGAAAGCTGACGGATCGAAACTGACTTCACGGATACTACATAAATAATGGACGGGAAATAAGTCGATTGATGTTATAAATTTTTCTGCTCTTAACTGTATTCGTTGGATTTAATTTATTCTTGCAATACTGTCCGTATGTATAAACTGATAAATCTGAGCCTTCTAATATTTCTTTTAATCGTATTTTGTTCTATTATTTATTTATGACATAACACGTATTCTGACGTTATACTAAAATGTATATCTGGTAACCTGCTAAAAAGAGAAAGTTTGCTAAGTTAGTAAGTTCCCGAAATAATTTAATAAAATTATACCCTTTTAAATTTCATAAAACTAGTTTATATTTAATTTACTAAATACATTTTAAAACATTTATTTAAAGTAAACTAATTTAAAAGGTATAATTTAAAATCTTTATTATTATTATTATTATTATTTTTTTTAAAATGTTTCTACTAATTTCCTAAAAATGTGTACTGGTTTAATAGTCCCAAACGCACCCTTAATTGTTTCTAAACCGGGTTGCCAAACAGCCCTAATTCCTGTTTTAAAACCCACTGCCAAACACCCCCCTTACTGCCAGTTTTCCCACTGGCAGTTCGGGGTTTCCCCCTGTCTAGTGTTCCGTTACCCCTGCTTGTAAATCCCACCGAGTTCCCACTGTTAGAACAGGGTCTTACCCCTGCTTGTTTTTCTGTTTCCCCTGTTAGCACAAACCCAGCCCTAACCCTAATTAGGGTAGCGGCAGGTGGAAAATCATCACCACCGAGAGTCTCTTGACTCTCGGTTTGGGTGCCAACGAACCCGCCATATCCAGAACACAAACCCAATTTATTCTATTTGCTAAACATGTTTTAAACCCCAATTAATTCGGATTAAAAGGAAAAGAATTAAACTAATTAGGGTTTTCTTACCTTGTGTTCGTGTTAGGGTTTAGGGCATCAAAAGAAAACGAGCTTCTTGATCTTCTACGATCAACCATCGATCCACTTTTCTGTTTTCCCTGGTGTAGGTCGCGGCATAGAAGAGAGAAAGAAAGAAAAGTGGCGGCTATATTGAGTTTCTAGGGTTTTGTGTGTTTGTGTTTATGTCGGCATGGAAAAGAATAACCCCCGTCCCCTTTTTTTTTTGTGTTATACCCGGCCAAGCAAAAATAAAACACTTGGGCCTTGAGCCCAAGTGCCACTTTTCATATTTGTCTAAAACAGCCCCTTAAAACTCTTGTAATCTTTTTATTAAGTCCCGTTATGATTAAATGGTACGCGTAATTTACTGTTAACGTTTATCCACGTAACCTCGTAATTTATTTCCCATTTTTCTATTAAATTTATAACTACTCTTTCCTTTATCGTAAATAATGTATAAGTAATATTTCTGAAACCTAATAATTATTTCTGAATAATTATTTATAGTACTTAAATAGACTGGGATTGCGTATTTATTTACTGTTTACGATTAATTATTTCTGTAAAATAAATAATACATATGTAATATTTCTGAATTCAATAATTATTTTCTAAATAATTATTTTACTGTCGTATTTAAATTTCTGCGTTTATCTCTTTCAAAATTAATACTACATAGTTTATTAAAATTGAACTGCGTAATTAAATATTCTGATTTTTAAAATACGGGTTTTACAGTATCTCTTATATTTTATTGTTGTCTTGAATGATCACGAGGATACACTGTTTGACTTATTTCGATAGTTTATTAGGCCGAAAATAAAGTGAACGATTTAATCAATAGTTAGCTAAAGGACAAAATCTTTTAAAACTGCTTCTCGGGACCTCATAAAGTTCATATCTTGGCATAACTCGCTTCGCGATTTGAGACCTTTCTCGGACCGATATTTGGCAGCGACTTCATACTTCAAACCTTGAGAGACGTTCATGAAATAATGGCCTTCTCTTCATATAGTAATTCTTCACTTGAAGTTTTGAGAGATTCATACTTGGACCACGACTTCTTCATTTTTCTCCAATCTTTATTTTGGACTTTGATATACAACGATCCGCCTCCTTTTATGACTTGGATCTACTCATCCTCATACCTTGCTAGGGTCTTTTCGGATACACTTCTCCATGACTTTTGGGGAGTTTTTGCTTTTCGTCGTGTGTCTCGATCCTTCATATTGATTTTCGATAAATGATTCTTCACATCACTTTGGATCTTTAGCAACAAAATATAGCCCTCATACCTTGTTAGGACCTTTTTGGACTCGCCAATCTTCGCATCCCGCTTCAATAAGTTATGCCTTGGCTATGAACTCTAATCCATACCGAGCAACTTTTAAACGATCTTGGACTAGAAGCTAAGTAACTTTTCAAATCGTACAACCTTATTTATTGCAGATAATTTATTAACAAGCGAAGGGAGAATAGGCTTATAATTAACTCACATAAATTCTCGAAAGAATACCGAACTTATAATTGGCTCTATCATCTCTCGTTCTCCACAGTTTAAAATCTCAAGTAATGAGACTCGTGGATTCTTAGCCTATTAAATCAAAGTTTTGGGTTTTCGAGTCGCCTATAGGATCTTGCAAATTCTTAGAATTTTTCAAGTTTAGAAATCGCGTTTTAAAGTTCCCTTGATAAACGACTCTCTAGGATCAATTATAGGAACTTGCGAAAAGTTCTTGTTCTTAACCCGTGAGAGTTAAGACTTTCGCGTTTTATAGCTCCCTATATAAAAGCCTAGCAAAACTTGACTTAAACACGTTAAGGATACTAGCTAGAGTAACTTAGATAAGTAAACTCGGGTTGAGTCAAAAGATTCACAACGTTTGAAAATTAAAACCACTTTATTAAAATTTATTCTAGAAAAGAAAGAAAATAACTATACAAAGGGCAAAACTAATGGGCCGAAATAGATCAAAAATTTTGAAAAATGTCGAAAAATTGATTTTCCGGTTAAAATGAGGACAAATACAAGGGAAAGGCCACTTAACTTCGATAGAAGTCCCCCTACACTTAACATAAACATTGTCCTCAATGTTTAAGCATGTGGGAGTAAACTCCCCTACACTTAGGACATTGTGCATGATAGGTGTGAAAACACCCATCCTTTTACCACTTAATTCTGGCTAAAACAAGACCAAAACACGTATTTAATATCATTTGTTTGGAATTATACGTGGTTTTTGTGTTTATTGTGTTCTCAGAGTCGACCGGATGAATAATGAAGAAAACATGGGATTGCACGGGTCTTATCAAGGAAAAAGACTCAAGACGAAGTCTACTGTCCAAGAGACGCAAAAGATTTGAAGTCATTGTGCCTATTTGAAGATTTATCGAAGAATAGAGCCAAAGATGGAAGATTCATATAAGTCGAAGAACTCGAGTCTATTAAACAAAAGATTATAAGACGAGTTGGAATTATTCACCGACACTTCTCGAAATCCAAAGTCGGAAACGTTTATGAAAAGAGACGTGAAGACTAAAAGAAGAAAGAAGAAAAGAAGCCCAAAACCAAGCCCATTCACAAAGCCCACAAGACTTGCCTATATAATGGCCCTTACTTCACAAAAATTCACACTTAGTTTTTACACTTAGTCTTTTAGGTAGTTTCTAGTTTTAGAGAGAGAAAGTTCTAAACTTTCTCTCACTAGATTTCATCTTTTTCCATTCAAGATCAAAACTTTGTATTACTTTTTCATTAATCAAGTTCAAGTTTTTATCTTTTAATCTTTAATCTCATCCTTCCTTTCTTTTATTTTGATTGATTTTGGTGCAAATCTCGTATGATCCGTGTTGTTCATCAATGATTTGTGCTTAAAAAGTTGATTACTTTTTATGTTTCCTTAAGTTTGTACACTAATAAGCTTTAAGATCCTTGTTCTTATTTGCTTATTTGTTGATTTAGCTTATTTACTTTCTAAAGTTTTTATAAAAAAGTTCATCTCTTTATCATTTGATTTATGTTTTAGTTTATTTGAAGCTTAGATAAAGTTGTTTTTAGTGCTTATTTGATCAACTTTTATTGGATTCGAGCTAGTTTGGTGATCGGCTTATTCTATAGCTTATTCACTTAGCTTAATTTTCGGATCATAGGGATATCGGAAAGGGTTATAAAACCCCTTTCCGATTGGTGCTTTCCGACCGGACACACAACCCTCATTCCGATTTACCGATCGGAAAAGGGTTTAGGATTTCTGAGTGGTGTTATTTTCATTTTCCGACGGTAAGTATTTGTATCATTCCGATTGGTCCCAAATTTTGAGATTCCGATTTGCCAACTTGTCCCTTATTCCGATCGTTATCTTCTCTCCATATTCCGATTGCTTCTTTTTCAAGATATTCCGATTGGTTCCATTTTTAGTATTCCGATTGTACTTGTTTTGTTAACATTCCGATCGCTTCAATTTACCCAACATTCCGATCACTTGATCGGAATACATTCCGATTGGTGCACACTTTTTCCCTTATTCCGATTTACCTTATTCTGCTTCGTTCCGTTCTTACTTTCTTTGAGTCCTTTTCGTTTAAGTTCATATTTTTTTTACAAAGTTTTCCAAGAGTTAGTTTTTATTGAGTGTTCATTTATTTTCCTAGTATAATCTTTAACGTTTTCCAAACTTTTATTTTTAAGCTCGTCTTTTGGTTTAATCTTTCAAAGTTTAAATTTTACTCTTCGACACTTAATTAATTGTTATTAGTTTAAAATAGATAAACAAACCAACCCCTTTTTAATAACCAAGAACAAATCATTCCACTTAAAGCCGAGATCAATTCGAGAGGATATCGAGAGTAAATTGAGAACCCATACAAAACACGTGTATCAAATGGCGCCGCTGCCGGCTCTTCTCGTTAAGATCAACAGTTTTTTGTGAGAACTTGGATTTTGGGATCCGTTCCCCGTGAACGTTACTTTTTCAATAAAAATTTTCAAAAACACTAAAAAATATAAAATTTTCAAAAATACAAATAAAAAATTAAAAAACATAAAAACCAAAAATATTTTTGCTTTGCTTTTCTTTGTTCGTTCTTTTGCAGGTGTATGCGCACTCGATCCACGTCTTATCAAGAGCCCGAGCCTCTCGATAACTTAGACATGGCCGGTGTACACAACAACAACAACAACATACCACCTCCAAACAATAATAATAACAACAACAACCCGCCTTTCAACAACATGAACAATAACAACAACAATGAGCACCTTCCGGATAATCGCCCGATGATTGAACTACTGCAAGCTCATGTCGATGGCAACACGGATCCAATTGTCATACCTCCAATTGCCGCCAACAATTTCGAGCTAAAATCAGGCTTTATCCAGATGGTATCCGCTCAACCATTCTTGGGACGTACCATTGATGACCCACATGACCATATCAAGAGATTCTTGCAACTCACTAACGCGGTCAAGTTCAATGGTGTTCCACAAGAGGTTATCAGGTTACAACTTTTTCCCTTTTCTTTAGAGGGACAAGCCCGGCATTGGCTTGCTAAGGAACCGCCACAGAGTATTCTCTCGTGGACGGATTTGGAAACAAAGTTTATCAATTACTTTTTTCCACCCTCTCGTACTACCGCTTTGCGGAATGAAATCATAAATTTTGAACAAAAGTACGATGAGTCGTTCAGTGAATCTTGGGATCGCTTTAAAGATCTTTTAAGGAAATGCCCACAACATGGTTTTACCAAAGTACATCAAATCAATACTTTTTACAATGGTTTAAGCATGAGTGACCAAGATTCACTAAACAATGCCTCGGGGGGTAATCTTTTGGCTAAGAATTCCAATGCTGCTTGGGATATCATTGAGAATAAGTCTCGTGTGCAAACCAAGAGTGTTAGGACCAATGTCGCTAGTGCTAGCACTAATGACAGCGACAAGCGATTGGATAAAATCACTGTGCTTCTTGAATCGCTTGTCACCCACACCGTCAGCAACAACAACAGCAACAACGCTAAAAACGCTCAAGTTAGTGCTGTCAGCCAACCTTGTGAGATATGCGGTGGTCCTCACTCTTACACCACTTGTACTGCCACCCAAGACTACCCTGCTGAGAATGTGAATGCAGCATATGGCACCTATCCTCAACCTGCTTATCAAGCTAGACCTCAAGGTGACCGTAATTTGCTTAGCTACCGCTCCAACAATTATCTTTCCCCACCCGGTTTTCCTCCAAGCAACCCAAACCAACAACAAAAGCTCAATCGCCCTACTCAACAACAACAACAACCTCGTACACCATACATTCCTCCTCACAAGCAACAACAACCACCTCAACGTAACAACCAAGTTTACCAACAACCTGCTTATCAACCACCCGCATACAATGCTCCTCCAAACCAAACCACTGCATTACACCAAGAGGTTGCAACCTACATGAGGACCAATGATGTAATCGTGGAAAATCTCCAACAGGAAGTGCGCAACTTGAAAGCAGACTTGGTCAAACAAGGGAACGATTTGAGAGCCGACATGAGAAACACGTTGGATAGCCAAACTAATGATCTGAGGAACATGATGGCTAGTTTCTTCCAAGGTAATCAACCCTCTTCTTCGGGTACTCTTCCGAGTAACACCGTTGCGAATCCAAGAGCGGAGATGAAAGCAATCACCACTCGAAGTGGCAAAGGTACCAAGGAACCTGATCTTCCTATACCTCCACCGGTGGTTGTGACTAAGGAGAACGAGTCACCTGCTCCTATTCCTCATCCTTCTCCTTCCCCAATTTCTCCACCTCTTCCTTCTACCCCTCCTCCACCCAAGGATGTGAGTGATCCTATTCTTCCAAAGCCTTCCTCTTCTTCCAATATACCTTATCCATCTAGGTTGAGGAAAGAGAAGCTCAAAAGCAAGGACGATATTCAGGTTTCGAACTTTCTTAAGATGTTTAAACAACTGAATTTCAATATCTCCTTCGCTGAGGCTCTCGCTCACATGCCCAAATATGCGAAAATGTTTAAAGATCTTCTGAGCGACAAGGAAAAGCTCCTCGATATTGCCAACACCCAACTTAATGAGAATTGCTCTGCAGTGCTCTTAAGGAAATTGCCAACCAAGCTTGGTGATCCGGGTCGTTTCTTAATTCCTTGCAATTTCCCGGGAGTAGAGAATTGCATGGCCCTAGCCGATCTAGGTGCCAGTATTAATCTCATGCCTCTAAGTGTTTGGAAGCAATTATCTCTCCCAGAGCTAGTCCCCACCAAAATGACTTTGGAGTTAGCTAACCGTACGGTTGCTTATCCAGTGGGGATAGCCGAAGACGTCATTGTAGGAGTTGACAAATTCACCTTTCCTGCTGATTTCGTTGTCGTCGACTACGAGATGGACCCTCGTGTGCCACTAATTGTTGGTCGTCCATTCTTGAGGACCGGTCGCACTCTCATCGATGTTGAAGCCGATGAGCTTATCATAAGAGTGGGTGACGATAAAGTAGTCTTCAACATGGGAAAGTTGTCTAAACAGCCTTATTCATATGAGAGTGTTAATTGTATTGACGTTCTTGATGAGGCTTGTGAAGAACACTTTAATGATGCTTGCAAAAGTATTCCTACCTCTCTTCCCAATGTTGAGACCGTGTCCTATATTGATTCATCACTGTCTCTCTTTGGTGATAGTGATTTATTTTGGAATAATCTTGAAGATACCATGGGAGATGTGAATTTAGCTACTGATGATTCTCCCACCGATGGGAATGAAGACATGCATTTCTTTGACAACCTTCTCAACGAAGACAATCCTTCTCCTCCATCTCCCACGGTTATTGCTATCGATACTCCGACTTTAAATACGCCTCCCGTCGAAAATCCTCCGGATTTAGAACTTAAGGAGTTGCCGCCCCATCTGGAGTATGTATTTCTTGAAGAAGAGAAGAAGTCGCCAGTCATCATTGCCAAGGACTTAAAGGAAGAAGAAAAAGCCCGACTTATCAACGTGTTGAAAGATCATAAGAAGGCTATTGCTTGGAAGATTTCGGATATTCGTGGAATTGATCCTCACTTCTGCACACATAAAATTCTCATGGAGGAAGACTTTAAGCCCACAATTCAAAGCCAACGAAGGGTGAATCCAAAAATCCATGAAGTCATCAAAACAGAGGTTATCAAACTTCTTGATGCGGGTATGATTTACCCTATTTCGGATTCACCATGGGTTAGTCCAATCCATTGTGTGCCCAAGAAGGGCGGAATAACCGTTGTTCCCAATGAACACAACGAGTTGATTTCCACTCGTCTCGTTACTGGGTGGAGAGTTTGTATAGACTACCGCAAACTCAATGATGCCACGAGAAAGGATCATTTCCCTCTACCTTTTATGGACCAAATGCTTGAACGTTTAGCAGGTAATGAATATTACTGCTTTCTTGATGGTTTCTCGGGTTATTTCCAAATACCCATCGATCCCCAAGATCAAGAGAAGACAACATTCACTTGTCCCTATGGCACATTTGCTTACAAAAGAATGACTTTTAGCTTATGTAATGCGCCCGGGACTTTCCAAAGGTATATGTTAGATATCTTCCATGACATGGTTGAACAAACCATGGAAGTCTTCATGGATGATTTCTCGGTCTTCGGGGATTCCTTCTCTTCTTGCCTTGCCAATTTGGAACGTATGCTTAAGCGGTGCGAAGACACTCGCCTTGTTCTGAATTGGGAAAAATGCCATTTTATGGTAAAAGAAGGCATCGTGCTGGGACACAAGATTTCCAAAGCCGGTCTGGAAGTAGACCGTGCTAAAGTCGATGTTATCGCCAAGTTACCTCCACCTTCAACCGTGAAGGGTGTGAGAAGTTTTCTGGGTCATGCGGGCTTCTACCGTCGATTCATCAAAGATTTTTCTCAAATCGCTCGCCCGATGACCCACCTCTTGGAAAAACATACTCCTTTTATCTTTTCCAAAGAGTGTCTTGAAGCCTTCAACTCGCTTAAGGATAAGCTAACTAAGGCACCCGTCTTGGTTACCCCTAATTGGGAGCTTCCCTTTGAGTTGATGTGCGATGCTAGTGATTTTGCTATTGGAGCGGTTCTGGGACAAAGAGTGAACAAACACTTCCAACCAATCCATTACGCTAGCAAGACAATGACGGGGGCATAATTGCATTATACGACAACCGAAAAAGAGCTTTTAGCTGTTGTCTATGCTTTTGAAAAATTTCGCCCCTATCTTGTCCTTTCTACAACAATCGTGTATACCGATCCTTCCGCGTTGAAGTACTTGTTGACAAAGCAAGATTCCAAACCAAGACTTCTTCGCTGGGTTTTGCTGCTCCAGGAATTTAAAATCGAAATTCGTGATAAAAAAGGAGCTGAAAACCTAGCCGCGGATCATCTCAGCAGACTTGAGGATCCTTACCAAGGGGATCATCCAAACAAAGAAATCAATGATTCTTTTCCCTTGGAGACCTTAATGTCTATAAATTCGAATTCTGATGAAACCCCGTGGTTTGCGGACTTTGCAAACTACTTGGCGGGTGGAATTCTCAAGGAAGGGTTGACGTCCCAACAAAAGAAAAAGTTCTTCACCGACATTAAGACTTACTTTTGGGACGACCCTTACCTATTCTAACAATGTGCCGACCTGATTATCCGCCGATGTGTTGACGGACCGACAGCTTTAGAAATCCTTGATGCTTGCCACAAAGGACCCACTGGTGGTCACTTTGGTCCCAACTACACCGCCAAAAAAGTGCTTGATTCGGGATTTTATTGGCCCACCATCTACCGTGATGCTCACGAGATGGTTAAACGATGTGATGCTTGCCAAAAACAAGGCACGATCACACATAAAGACGAGATGCCTCAGAATTTCATTCAAGAATGTGAAATCTTTGATGTTTGGGGTATCGACTTTATGGGGCCATTCCCTTCATCTAAAGGAAACAAATACATCCTTGTAGCCGTTGACTACGTTTCAAAGTGGGTTGAAGCCAAAGCTTTACCTACTAATGATGCAAGGGTGGTTTGTAACTTTCTGAAATCGTTGTTCGCTCGATTCGGCGTTCCTCGTGCTATTATCAGTGACCACGGGACTCATTTTTGCAACGATCAATTTGCAAGAGTCATGGCAAAGTATGGTGTCAATCACCGTCTTTCCACCGCCTATCATCCCCAAACCAATGGGCAAGCCGAGATATCCAACCGTGGATTGAAGCGAATTTTGGAGCGTACTGTGGGAGAGCATCGTGCCGCGTGGGCCGATAAGTTAGATGATGCTCTGTGGGCTTTCTGTACTGCTTACAAAACCCCGATCGGTTGTACACCTTATCGTCTTGTGTACGGGAAAGCATGCCACCTTCCCATCGAGCTGGAGCATAAGGCGTACTGGGCCTTGAAGTGGGCTAACTTCGACATCAACAAAGCCGGTGATTTTCGCAAGATTCAACTCAACGAGCTACAAGAATTGAGGAATCAAGCTTACGAGAACTCATTGATCTACAAGGAGAAGACCAAGATGATCCACGATGCTAATATCAAGAACCGAGAGTTCCACGTTGGTGATCAAGTCTTACTCTTTAACTCTCGGTTGAAGATCTTCTCAGGCAAGTTGAAGAGCCGCTGGTCTGGTCCATTCACCATCGCCAATGTTTTTCCCTATGGCACCATTGAGCTTTCTCAGCCAAATGGGCCCAACTTCAAGGTGAATGGCCAGCGTTTGAAATTGTATTTTGGTGAGGACATCTCTCAAGAGATGATTCCATCCCTCACCACGTTCCCCATGAACTGAATTTGGGTCGAGTCAGGCTTGTGACTCGGTTATAAAAAACAAGCGCTCCTCGGGAGGCAGCCCGAGTATCTATCCTTTTATGCTTTAACCTCCTAAGTGTAGGGGGACCCCTATAGGGTGTTTGTATTTGTGTGGTGATGTGATTACAGGGATGAATGCACTCTTGGAACCTACGAAGCACCGTGCTCCCGTGTTATCCGAAATCCGTTCTATCTCTCAACTATCGTGATTCAATTTTCTTCATACTCACATTTGAAATTGATCACTTTAGTCGTCTCTTCCTTAACTCGAGTTAACCAACGTGCACAATGTCCTAAGTGTAGGGGAAACCTTTCCCACATGCTTAAACATTGAGGACAATGTTTATCTTAAGTGTAGGGGGACTTCTATCGAAGTTTTAAGTGGACTTTTCCATGAAAATGCCTTCATTTAACCGGAAAATCCTATTTTTCAACATTTTTCAAATTTTTAGTTAACTTTGGCCATTTAGTCGTAATTTTTAAATTTTTATCGTTGCTTTCATATGTATATATCCCGCAATAAAGTCAAAAATAAATAAAGTGGTGTAGCTAGTTTAGAAGTCTTTGACATATTAGGCCCGTTGCGTTTATTTTGACTCAACCCGAATAGACTTATCCAAGTTCATTCTAGCTAGTATCCTTAACCATGTAGACCTTAATTGGTTTATTAGGCTAAGTATCCAGGAGTCTCATTACTTGAGATTTTAAATTGTGGAGGATGAGAAATGATAGAGTCAATTATAAGTCGGTATTCTTGCACAAGCTCACTTGGTGTAATTATTTGCCTATTCTCCCATCACTTGCTAATAATTTATCTGCAATAAGTAAGGTCGTACGATTTGAAAAGTTACTTAGCTTCTAGCCCAAGATCGTTTAAAAGTTGCTCGGTAATGATAAGAGTTCATAGCCAAGGCATAACTTATGAAGCGGGGCGCGAAGATTGGCGAGTCCGAAAAGGCCCTAACAAGGCATGAGGATTCCATTTTATTGCTAAAGATCCAAAGTGATGTGAAAAGCATTATTCCCAAAATCAATATGAAGGATCAAGACTCACGACGAAAAGCTCAACTCCCATAAAGATCATGGGGAAGTCTATCCGAAAAGACCCTAACAAGGTATGAGGATAAATAGATCCAAGTCCGAAAAGGAGGCGGATCGTTGTATCTCAAAATCCCAATTAGAGATTGAAGAAATAATCATGAAGTCGTGGTCAACAAAGTTGGAGTACCCCTCAAAAGTCTCCAAGTGATGAAACTCTATTACGATGAGAAGACCATTATCTCAAGAACGTCTCTCAAGATATGAAGTATGAAGTACATGCCAAATATCGGCCCGAGAAAGGTCTCAAATCGCGAACCAAGTTATGCCAAGATATGAACTTTTTGATATCCCGAGAAGCAGTTTTAAGAGATTTTGTCCTTTAGCTAACTATTGATCAAATCGTCCTACTTTGCTTTCAGCCTAAATAAACTATCGAAATAAGTCCAAAAATGCATCTTCATGATCATTCTAAGACAAAAATAAAATATAAGAGATACACCTAGGAATAAGGGAGTTTAAGCATTTAATTAAGCCATGTGTGTGAATGTTTGAATTGCTAACTTATAACAACAATGATCTCGTTTTTAAGCTTAGTTTGGGGAACGTGAAACTTGAGGGTGATAAATCTTCGCAGCACCGAAGCCCTAATGTAAGTCCTCGATCTCTTTGCAAGTTATTTCTACATAGCTATTTTCTATCCTTTTGTTTACTTTAAAGTTTGAATTTCTCTTAGTACTTTCATTTTTGTTTAGTAGTATTTTAATAAGGCCAAGGTTGATTGATTATGAGAAAAGTGTAAATGTGCTTTGTCACTAAGCATTGCATGAGGGCATGGCAATAGTTAAGTGTAGGGGATTTGATAGGTGTGAAAACACCCATCCTTTTACCACTTAATTCTGGCTAAAACAAGACCAAAACACGTATTTAATATCATTTGTTTGGAATTATGCGTGGTTTTTGTGTTTATTGTGTTCTCAGAGTCGACCGGATGAATAATGAAGAAAACATGGGATTGCACGGGTTTTATCAAGGAAAAAGACTCAAGACGAAGTCTACTGTCCAAGAGACGCAAAAGATTTGAAGTCATTGTGCCTATTTGAAGATTTATCGAAGAATAGAGCCAAAGATGGAAGATTCATATAAGTCGAAGAACTCGAGTCTATTAAACAAAAGATTATAAGACGAGTTGGAATTATTCACCGACACTTCTCAAAATCCAAAGTCGGAAACGTTTATGAAAAGAGACATGAAGACTAAAAGAAGAAAGAAGAAAAGAAGCCCAAAACCAAGCCCATTCACAAAGCCCACAAGACTTGCCTATATAAAGGCCCTTACTTCACAAAAATTCACACTTAGTTTTTACACTTAGTCTTTTAGGTAGTTTCTAGTTTTAGAGAGAGAAAGTTCTAAACTTTCTCTCACTAGATTTCATCTTTTTCCATTCAAGATCAAAACTTTGTATTACTTTTTCATTAATCAAGTTCAAGTTTTTATCTTTTAATCTTTAATCTCATCCTTCCTTTCTTTTATTTTGATTGATTTTGGTGCAAATCTCGTATGATCCGTGTTGTTCATCAATGATTTGTGCTTAAAAAGTTGATTACTTTTTATGTTTCCTTAAGTTTGTACACTAATAAGCTTTAAGATCCTTGTTCTTATTTGCTTATTTGTTGATTTAGCTTATTTACTTTCTAAAGTTTTTATAAAAAAGTTCATTTCTTTATCATTTGATTTATGTTTTAGTTTATTTGAAGCTTAGATAAAGTTGTTTTTAGTGCTTATTTGATCAGCTTTTATTGGATTCGAGCTAGTTTGGTGATCGGCTTATTCTATATCTTATTCACTTAGCTTAATTTTCGGATCATAGGGATATCGGAAAGGGTTATAAAACCCCTTTCCGATTGGTGCTTTCCGACCGGACACACAACCCTCATTCCGATCTACCGATCGGAAAAGGGTTTAGGATTTCCGAGTGGTGTTATTTTCATTTTCCGACGGTAAGTATTTGTATCATTGCGATTGGTCCCAAATTTTGAGATTCCGATTTGCCAACTTGTCCCTTATTCCGATCGTTATCTTCTCTCCATATTCCGATTGCTTCTTTTTCAAGATATTCCGATTGGTTCCATTTTTAGTATTCCGATTGTACTTGTTTTGTTAACATTCCGATCGCTTCAATTTACCCAACATTCCGATCACTTGATCGGAATACATTCCGATTGGTGCACACTTTTTCCCTTATTCCGATTTACCTTATTCTGCTTCGTTCCGTTCTTACTTTCTTTGAGTCCTTTTCGTTTAAGTTCATATTTTTTTTACAAAGTTTTCCAAGAGTTAGTTTTTATTGAGTGTTCATTTATTTTCCTAGTATAATCTTTAACGTTTTCCAAACTTTTATTTTTAAGCTCGTCTTTTGGTTTAATCTTTCAAAGTTTAAATTTTACTCTTCGACACTTAATTAATTGTTATTAGTTTAAAATAGATAAACAAACCAACCCCTTTTTAATAACCAATAACAAATCATTCCACTTAAAGCCGAGATCAATTCGAGAGGATATCGAGAGTAAATTGAGAACCCATACAAAACACGTGTATCAGTGCACTTTGTTTAAATCTCGCTAAGGCAAGGACAACTAAAGAGATTCCTATTTTAATATTGGAAAATATAAAATAGTGAATCGAAAAGAGTTTAGGATAGAACCGGGATGAAGTGAACACGGAATCACGGGTCGTCAAGAATCATCAAGAGTGGATCATTGAGCGCTCGAATCCCTGATTAAGAGAGGAGAGGAAATAGCAAACCAAAGGGTCTCCCCCTACACTTATGATAAAGAAAGCGAAAAGATAGATGCATGGGTTGCCTCCCAAGAAGCGCTTGGTTTTTGTTTACCGAGTCATGAGCCTGACTCGACCTTGATTATCAACGGAAGAAGCATGAAACATATCCACCAGGATCAAAGACATAGTTTTCGTCCATCAAATATCAGAGGCTTTAGGCGAACAAGGCAAGCCAAAGAAGAATAGGCAAGGTTCCCTTAAGCAGCGATGGAGCACGGTGGAAGCAAGGGTGAAGTGGTGCAAGCATGTCTTCAATAATTCCAAAGATTTTTCCTTTTATTTCATCAGGTGGATACTAAGATGGCTTAAAGATTACAATACCGGAGTCGAACACCTTTTCCTTTAAGGGAAAATAGCACTCAGGCTCAGTAGAGTGTGAAGAAGATCCACGAAGAAGCACAACCTCGTCCTCAGAAGGGGGACAAAGAGGTGTTAACGCATACGTGCTGCGGATATTGGTGTCGACCGGTTTCTTCTCCTTAGAAAGAATGTTCTTCAAATCCAAAGTAGGATCAAGACGACAATCTTCAAAGTCCAAAGGAGGAGCATCACTCTCATGAGGGAAGTAAGTATTAAGAAATGCAGAGAAGTCTTCCTCAAATGAGTAATCGTCCAAAGTAGGATCGAGTGATGGTGGAGGATCTTTATCATGTGAAGAATCGCTCGAAAGAGTATCGACCTCATCGAAATCATCATATGTGGGCAGCTCAGGATACTCAGAAGTAAGGTCATCATAATCATCCGAATCTGAGCTAGAATCATCATCGTCATAAGCATCAAAGACCGGTGGAGAATCATAAATGGGAGAAGCATCCAATTTGGAGCGAGAATCATCCACATCATCTTGAAAAAGTGGATTATCATTGCAAGACTCGAATAGAGGATTGTTGTAGAGAACAAAGTCATCATGCACATTAATCATATTCACTGATTCTCGGCCTCCAAAGGTTGTACTTGTAAGCTTTCCCATTTTAAAAACTTGTGCATCATCCCTGACTCTTAAGATTAACTCACCTTCGGTAACATCCACTAAAGCTCGTCGGGTTCTCAAGAATGGCCGACCAAGTATTAAAGGAATACGAGGGTCCATTTCATAATCAACAACAACGAAGTCGACCGGGAAAGTAAATGTGCCAACTTTAATGAACACGTCTTCGGCTATACCAACGGGGTAAGCGAGAGTGCGATTTGCAAGTTCAAGAGTCATCTTTGTTGGAGTGATGTCGGGTAATGATAGTGTTTTCCAAACACTCAATGGCATAAGATTAATACTGGCCCCGAGATCAGCAAGGGCAGTAAATTCTTCAGTTTTGTTGAAAACGCAAGGCAACATGTAGAAAAGCTAAATATGATCCGGTGGTCTAATGTGGTGGTAAGTGGTGGTGGAAGCCATTGATGGCTTAGAGAGAGAGAAAGAGAGGTTGGATGTAAAATGTGTGTGTTCCTCAAAATGAACAAATACAATCAACACCCCTCCTTGGAAGCTAAGGAGGGGTATATATAGTCACGCACTTTACAAAGGACCTAGTCTAGACTGACTGTGCGTGACTATGATAACTAACGGGAATTCTTAAATGTCGTCACATAAAGTGAGTTTCCAACAATCTTCCCCCATGGGACGACGTGTAGAATTCCTTACAATATTCTACCTATCAAGTACAAAATAATTAAGAATAAGAGCTTCCATGAAGCATCCAATGCTGATGAAGTCTTCTAAGGCCTTCGTCTTCATCTTTAACTTGTAGTAGAAATACTGTAACGGCACGAGCTAAGTAACCCATACACTTCTGGTTAAGGAGAAGCTTCTGAATTAGCTTCCCCCTAATTCATGCCACGTAAACTTGATGTAGAATCATTTTGAATAGCTTCCCCCAAGTAGATCAACAACTTTTCATCTCACGCTTGAATAATTCTTCTGAATTTTTCTTCCCCCTGAGCTTTCAAGTTATGCATACCAGAAAGAGTCAAGACACTTCTTCCCCCACATAGTTGAAGAAGGTAAATCAATCCCAATTATGAAGCTCAAATACTGAAGTGGACACTTTATCCCATTCATGAAGTTGACATCGTAACACCAGAGTCAATCAAGTCCCGGAAATGCACACGTCTTCTTCCGGAGATGCACCAGAGTCAATTAAGTCCCGGGAATGCATATAGGATAATGATGATGTTTAATTGCAACAATCAAACAATTAAACCTCGAATCAGTAGTGTACCGTTTGGAGATTGATAACGACACGAGTTAAAACACTGATTTTCTCTGCGGCTATGACAAATGTCATCCCGGAATATCTTCAAATCAAAAGAAGGTATGAAGTTCATCACGTGTACTCGTTGTGCGTTCAATGTGTCTTCTTATTCCCCCTTGATGGTTTCGAAACTCGGAACCATCAATAAATTGTACGCACATGAACCTGAAATCTCGTGAGAATAATAAATAAGCAGAATTATATATTTTGTGAGAATCAGCTGTTGATCGAAAATCTCTTCTCATAAACTCTCCATGGCCACCTTTACCATACCACATGAAAGCAATTTGAAGTGACCACTGAAAGAATGAACCAGATACGTCAAACGTGAAGCTGAATAAAAATCCTTCGATCTTGTGACTTAAGCTTGCACTATTGTTGAATGAAGAACGGTGGAGAAATCTCTAAGTACTCAATGCATCACTGAAGAAGTCTATAAGCACAACACCTCTTGAAATTATCCACGTCGACTACGCGCGTGACACTGAGTACAACAATGTAACCCCTTTAAGTGATAGTTATCCGAGTCATCAACCATCCACCCCGAACCCGGAAACCAGATAACCAAGTCTTCATTCTAGGATTAAGCACGAGCAAGTTATCTAGTCAAAGATAAAATAAATACACGCCTTCGAAAAATCCGTCTTCAACGTCACGTAATTAATACCCGAACACAAAATCCGTAGCCACTAAAAATCGCCCATTCTTTCTTGGTCTCGTCAAAATAAATTCGTGTCACATTAGTCACTTCAATTTGTCGCGTCACATTTCTCGTCACCCAATCGGTGTTAAGAAAAAAAATTAAAGAACCCCAAATGCGACAAAAAAACTACAAATTCAAAAAAAAGGAATTTGCTTGTTTGAGCATCTATTATCCTTAACAATTTCTCGACACTTTTTGTCTCGACCCGATGTCATAATGAGTTAAAACATAATACACAACAAATTTATTTAAAAATTTTAAAAAAATTTGTGTGTATGTGTGTTAATAAAACACACTGTTTAAACATTTCATATATCTAAAATTCAACCAAATTCGAGTGTCCAAAAATTTCATAGGCCCAGTCCAAAACATAGAAGATTAAGACAAGTCGGCCCATCATCAATCATTCAAACCCGGTCCATCACCAATCCAAAACCGGTCCAAGGATTTGAGTTAAATAACTTCACAATCCCTAATTTCACTCTTATCATATTAACCCTAAACACCTTCCCTCGTTTCATCCGCCCCCATCTCACCTAACTTATCTCCCACCTCCCTACCTCGTTTCCTCCGTCCCATACTTCTCTCACTACTCCCACATCAAAACCTCCGTCCCACCCTAATCTCATTCTATAATCATCTCATCTCAGTCAAACACCCAACAACCAATACTCAATCTCCTTCAATCTTCAGTTACCGACATAAATCAAGTCTCACACCGTCATACATCTTCCCACGAACGAAGAACAACCAATGATTGTTGGTTCTAGATCTTGTATAAGGTCTCGGGTAAGTATGTTTTGTTACTTTGGTTTAATTTCTGTTTTTGTTGAGCAAAATCGAAACAAGGAATAAGATTTTAACATGCATGTTATTAATCTAAACTTGTTATCGAAAATTAAAATTGGTTAAACCAATTACATAGATCTGTGATGATTAAATTCGTTTTCGTGTAAGATCTTGAAGGATCTACACATGCAAATCGAAAGAGTCTGAGATCATAGTTTTCTGTTTTGAGTGATTAGATGGGATAGGTGTCGATGGGTGTAGGAATAGATTTGTGGATTTGTTGAGGCGATATAAGGATGGAGGTCTCGAGTCAACTCAGTGAGTTTGACTGAGTCAACTCGGTCATGACCGAGTTGACTCGGTGGGATGGGTTCAGTCCTGGTTACATTTTTTTTTTTGGTCCCGGTTCATGTGTTAAACAAGTCAAGTCGTCGCAATGAGTCTTTTTGTAAACAAAAAAAAATGCATCGCAATATCTGATCAACCCATCGCAAAGTCAACCGCCTCATTGCGATGGTACCCATTGCGATGGTACCCATCGCAATGGTACCCATCGCAATATAAAACATCCATCGCAATGTTGCAAGTAATCGGGCAGCATGACGTCTTGGCTGAGCCATTGCGACAGACCCGACTACCCATCGCAATGTGACTCATCGGAATGAGTCCATCGCAATGGGTAAGTCAAGCCCATCGGAATGTGTAAAAACACCCCATCGCAATACATGCGATCGTACCAAGAAGATAAGTCCAAAAGTATCCTTGTTCCGTTTTTTCAGGGAGCATGTTTCTGGGCATATTTTCTGGCAGATTTTCTGAGTTTATCACCTTCATCTTCAAAAAATATAACCCAGAAAATAGATATAAAAAATATACGAACACAGGTAACAATGATGACATAATGAGCAGCTTAACCATGATAATTTTTTGACCAGTGATATAGACTTTGACCAGTGAAAAAATAAGGTAACCGAATGGACAAAAAAATGATATGGGTATGGACCAGTGAAAAAGATGATGAAACCGAGACACAACTTGTGATATTTTGGATAATTTGGACAAAAATAATGAGACGTGACACAAAAAATTTTGTGATAAAGTGGACAGAGTTAATATAAACCGAGACACAAGAAAAAATTAGACCACTAAATCGAAAATATAATCACGATCCAAGGATGGAACCGTGGCTCTGATGCCAAATGTAGAAAAGCTAAATATGATCCGGTGGTCTAATGTGGTGGTAAGTGGTGGTGGAAGCCATTGATGGCTTAGAGAGAGAGAAAGAGAGGTTGAATGTGAAATGTGTGTGTTCCTCAAAATGAACAAATACAATCAACACCCCTCCTTGGAAGCTAAGGAGGGGTATATATAGTCACGCACTTTACAAAGGACCTAGTCTAGACTGACTGTGCGTGACTATGATAACTAACGGGAATTCTTAAATGTCGTCACATAAAGTGAGTTTCCAACACAACACAAAACGACCGGGATCTCCAAGCTTTTCCGGAAGTTCTTTAAGAATAACTGCAGAGCAATTTTCATTTAAGCGTGTGTTGGCGAGTTCAATCAGCTTCTCCTTCTTGTTAAGCAATTCCTTAAATGCTTTGACAAATTTGAGCATGTGGACAAGTGCTTCAAGAAAGCTAATGTTGAAGTTCATTTGGGAAATCATCTTCACATAGCGTGCCACTTCAGAGTCATCCTTGGTTAGCATTTTGGTCTTGCCTAAACGAGAGGGATAAGGGATATTGGGTTTGGGTGGTGAAGGTAAAGGTTGAGATGTTGAAGGTTCCTTCCTAGAGACATCGTCATGGCGAGGCGGAGACGGTAATGGTGCACTAATACTAGGTGTAGGAGGAGTAGGGATAACTGGTGGTGGAGGAGGTGTAGATGATGGGGGTGGGATTGGTGGATCGACAATGGTAATTCCACTACGAGTAGTAATAGCACTCACATTTTCTCGCGGATTGGTGACGGTGTTTGAAGGTAGAGAACTCGAAGAAGAAGGTTGAGCTGCGGGCAAGAAACTAGCAAGCATATTCTTTAAATCATTCGTTTGATTGCTGAAGGAGGATTGAATGTTATCTCGAAGCTCGGATCTAATCTCATTTCCTTGCTTTGTGATATCTCCTTTCAGATTGATAATTTGACTCTGTAGATTCTTGATTTGCTCACCGTGGGTTCTCATTATGGCTTCAACATCCGGATTAATGGGTGGGGTTTGTTGAGCGGGTGGGTGATAAGGATTAGAAGCTCTTGGTGGGATTTGGTTGCTTCTATTGTAGTTGTTGGCGGGGTTTTGGTTTTGAGGAGAAAAACCGGGTGAAAGGTAGTTGTTTGACCGGTAGCTCAGCAGATTTCTATCCCCTTGTTGTCGAGCTTGGTAGTTTTCCGGTGAATAATTACCATAAGCTGCATACACATTTTCCGGATTTCCTTGTGTAGAAGGACAATCGGTGTATGAGTGAGGACCGCCGCATGTTTCACAAGGATTAGCAACCGCTTTAACTTGTTGTTGTTGTTGGTTTGAAGCGAGAAGCGTGATACTTTTGCTCATTTCAGTCATCATGCGGGTGAGTTTGGTCATCTCAGGGTTTGCTGAAGTAGAAGAAACATTGACTCTCGGATTGTTCCTTGAAGAAGCGGAGGAATCCCAATTTTTGTGGTGAGTAGTCATGTTCTCAATTAACTCTCTACACTCCTCGGGTCTCCTTTTCATGAATGTACCACCGACGGCTGCATTAATCGTATCACGATCACGAAAAGTCAAACCGTTGTAGAAAGTATCAATTAAGGTCACAGGGAGCATGTTGTGGTTTGGACAAAGATCAATCAAGACATTATATCTTTCCCAAGCATCAAAAAGAGATTTATCAGGGTCTTGCATGAAACCGCTGATTTGATTGCGAAGGCTCGTGACCATGGATGGTGGAAAGTAGCGCGACAAAAAGCGTTGAGTCATGTCATCCCAAGTGTGAATAGAATTCTTCGGGAGACGATCAAACCATTTCTCGGCATGATGTGATAAAGTATGTGGAAAAAGTTGTAGGCGAAGAACATCCATTGTGGCACCAGGCAACTTCATGCTTTGGGTGATTGTAATGAACTTGTCGAGGTGTTTGTTGGCATCATCATCAGGCATTCCAGCGAATGGATTAGTTTTCAATTGTTGAATCATGTGGTGCTTCAACGAAAACTCAGGAGCGTTGATTTTCATCGGCGCAATCGGTCCTCCTCGTCCAAACATGGTAGGTTGAAAAAGCTCCTCCATTGTCCGAAGATCGGGCTGTGGAAGAACATTGTTGTTATTGTTGAGGTGCGGTGGATGATTATTGTTGTTAACACCAGACATACTTAAATCTTCTTGAGTCTCGGGCTCTTGATAATTAGAAGATCTAGTACGCATACACCTGAAAATGCAAAAGAAAAAGAAACCAAACACAAAAACAATATATATACACAATAAAGATAAAATCTTTTTGGATTTTTGAAAATTGTTAATTTTTATGGATTTTTATCAATTTATAATTTTTATGGTTTTTTGAAAAAAAATTTTATGCAAGAAAAATAACGCTCACGAATGAACGGATCCCAAAAAGCAACGCGTCTCTCACAGAAAACCGTTAATCTTTACGAAAAGAGCCGGCAGCGGCGCCATTTGATACAAGGCTTTTGGCCCGTATAAAAATTAAAGTTCTTGTTCACGATATCTTAACGAATTGATTATTGGCTTAAAGTACGACTCAGTTGAATTTGGTGAAACAAATATTTTTGGTTGATTTTAAAATAAAATGTGCAAAGACGTATATGTAAATGACTAAGTCTAAATGGCGTTAAAATAAATCTAAGTCTAATTAAACGAAAGGTGCGATATTTAAAAACTTCGAAAAGTAAAATAATTAAATGACTTAAAATGAAGTGACTTAAAATTAAAGCGTGACGAGAATTAAAATTTGACAAAGTATAAAAATGAGAACTTAAAATTAAACAAAACGAAATAAGTGAAAAATAAGCCCCAATCGGAATATATTCCGATCAAGCCTCGTCGGAATGTGCACAACCGTCCAATCGGAATATGAGCTTACCCTCAAATCGGAATGTAGATTGGAATAACAATCGGAATATGTAACCTTACCTCTGATCAGAATAACCAAAACACCCTGATCGGAATAAGTACTTACCTGATCGGAATATGGGATAGACGTTGGTCGGAATGCTGATCGGAGCCTTTGATCGGAATATTGTCACTTACCCTGATCGGAATACCAAACAAGCACCTCGATCGGAATGAGGAATGAAGCACCAATCGGAATAACTGTCACTTGACCAGATCGGAATACCCAAACCTTGCCCTGATCGGAATACCAACTTACCCACCAATCGGAATGCACAAACCCTTTTCCGACCAAGCCAAAGAGCTGGTCGAAATATGAAACCCTTTTCCGATCTATAAGATCGGAATACGGAGAAAGAAATGCAAAATAAGCTAGAAAAATAAGCTGTAAATCTAATAAGCACATGTCTAAAATCCTATGGCAAACCGTATAAAAATAAGCTACTAAACTAAAATTTAAAGACTTTTAAAACACGAAATGAATAAGCTTTACGAAAAACAAACTTTTATATAAAAACAACTTTTATAAAAACTTTATAAACTTAAAGATAAACACAATAAGCTATTAAAAATCAATGATCTGAGACAATCAAAAGCATAAAAACACAATCTTTAATCAAATAAGCAAGATAATGAACACATAAACATAAAGATCAAGCAAGAAAGAAAGGTAGAATGAGAGATTTTGACAAGAAAAGTAAAAGTGCAATAAAGATAGAATTAACTTACTTGAAAATTAAAGTGCAAGACAAGGTAATTAAAGGTGCAAGTAATTAAAGGTGCAAGGTAATTAAATGTGCATAAAAGTAAGGTGGAAGAACTAGTGTCACTCTAGCCAACCAAGAAAAAATGATTAACATCTAATCTATATATAGGGGAGGATTAGGAAGCTTCCTCCTCTCCTTCATTTTCTCTTAATTGCATCATTAGGTCCTTCCTTCTTAATCTCTTTGTTAATTGCACCATTAGTCCTTAAGCCTTTAAATCTTCTTTAATCTTGGACTTATATGACTTTTGGCTCGGGATTTCTTTGAACTCGTCTTTTAATTCTTCAATAAATAAGACTCGAGTTCTTCGGCTTTAAGTAAACTTCCGTCTTTTGACCTTTTCTTCGATAAATCTTCAGAATTGGTCTTGGACTTCCGTTCTTTCTGCACTCATGACTTTTCGACTTCATCTTTCATCTTTTTCTTCAATAAAAGCCCGTAAATGCCGTGTTTTCTCCACTTTTCACAATTTCGTCCTAAATCACAACAAAAACACAAACCACGCATAATTCCGACATAAAAGACATAAAATACACGTTTTGGTCCGGTTATTATTGTAATTAAGTGGTAGAAAGGATGGGTGTTTTCACACCTATCACCCTACTAGACCACCGGATTAGCTTTTAGCAAATCTACAAGTTATTTGGTGATATAATTTTTGAGCAATCAAAAGGCTCCACTAAATCACTTGGTAAAAAATTATGTTTTATAATAAGAAACAAGTTTTTAACTTGATCATCACAAGTGCCATTGTCCTTTAAAGATTTCAATATATATCTTAAAATGGCACTATCCAAGGTTATTCCATATATCCCTAAGGCTAAGCATTTAATCAGTGAGGGAGTCCATTTTCAGGAAACAATTACGGGGGTAATTTTAGTCACCCTTGTAATACATCAGCCTACAAACCTATTTGCAATTTTTTAAAGAATTGTGACTAGGTTGATGCTTTTACAAACACTTCCTCAGTATTGTACCATGACTATCTCAGGGAGTTATGGTAAACTACTGATGTTTTAACCTAAACCTAAGGGCCCGAAAGGTCTCAAGGGGCTGAGACCAAAAGTCACAAGGAGTCATCCATCAAGTTCACTGTGAACAATGGGAATACACCATTGATTTTAGACTTCAAGACTTTTTGTGAATCCAGTAAACTTAACTATAATAAAGGGAAGTATGTATCACATCCTGACAATGAGTCAGTTAAAAATGGACTTAAAAGTATCAGGGTCCCTGAACTGTTAGTGGATACAACCATATTGATAAAAATTGCCTTTCCCATGGCTTGGAGGATCTTCGTCATTTTTATGATTCAGGTGATCGGTTGGAACCATTCATCTACTGAGCAGGTTAACTCCACTCAGCAGATGCTAATCTTCAGTCTCATCAATGGACTGAAGATTAACATAGGAGATATCAGTTATAATGATCTCGTAACCAGACTCCTAAAAGAGTCAAGACAAAAGTATGTGTCTTACCCACGATTCATATCTTACGCCTTAGAATGATTACTGGGTTCATCTTACACTCAGGCTCAAAATTCTAGGTCTACACCCGCCATCTTGAGTTCATCAAATTTTTCAAAAAACCCATCAGAAGTCACTCCCATTGAACTAATGGTATATATGTCGGAGGTGATCAATCGTGTATCATTAGTGTCTTCATTCCTTTCTCTCCAAAGAAAGGGGACAAGAAGACTCAGACTGTGTATAAACACAAACCCAAGACACAGGGCCCTAAGGCTTCCGATACACTTCCTTAAATGAAAAACCTAAGACTAAAAAGACCGCCCTGGTTCAGACCAAGCTTCAACTGACCCAAAGGAAAGAGCTTACGGGAGATACATCACAGTCACGATCGACGGGCCAACCTACTAGTCCTCTTGATGTGGAGGAAAATATACAACCCTCAGCTATGGGACTGCCTAACCACCAGTCTGATGAAGGCATTCGTACATCACAACTTTTTCCTAAGGACAAAACAATTAAGTCCAAAGACTTAGAGGGACGCCCGCGGGTAACACACCCTGCTGATAGAACTATCTCCTCCACAACTCCTGATGAAGGCACACTAAGTCAAAACTCTTTGCCTGAGGGAACCTAAGCTGATCCCAAATTATTAAAGGGACGCCCACGGGTAAAACACCCTGCTGATAGGGATCTAACTTCCACAACTCCTAATGAAGGCACAATGAATCAAGAGTCTTTGACTGAGGGAACCAACACAGGTTCCTAAGACTCAAAGAGACGCTTACGGGTAAAGCACCCCGCTGATAGGAATCTAACCACCACTCATGATCAATCACAAACTTCCTCTAAACATCAGTTGGATCAAACCCTATCCACAGGATTTGAGGCAGGGAGTGACCAAAACAAAGTAAAGCCTTCTTTTGAAGGGGATCCGGATAAGAAAAAACATGTCGCTAACCTTTAGGGACTATGCTGAGTTGTTCCAAGGGTCTGATGATGAACTCCAAGGGTTCAGTGACACTGAAGAAATGGTTGAGGCAGGAGATGAGATGGAAATTGATGATAAGAAAGTCCTCCTACTCAATATCAACAACAGAGACCTCCATCCCCTCATTTTTTTGGAACAAATGCCCTCCCATGAGGCCCAACAAAATCCCTCTCCTGAGGCAATCAAAGAAAAGGATTTCCAAGGGTCTGATGATGAACTACAAGGGTTCAGTGACACTGAAGAAATGGTTGAGGTAGGATATGAGATGGAAATTGATGATAAGCAAGTCCTCCTACTCAATCTCAACAACAGAGATCTCCATCCCCTCATTTTTTTGTGACAAATTTCCTCCCCTGAGGCCCAACAAAATCCCTCTCCTGAGGCAATCAAAGAAAAGGATCCATCCCCTGAGGCGTTAACACAAAATCCCTCCTATGAGGCAACATCTGACACCTCTTCATTGGGGACACATACTAAGGCTCTAGACTCTTAGTTTGACGACATCAAGCCTATCACTAAGAAGGTACTTTACCAGACTCTCATAGAGGTATTCAAACACCCCTAGGAGAAGATAATTGAAGATGTCATAAACAAACATCAGGATCTATCCACTAGTGCTTCCACTATTCTTGAAAACTTGAAAACATATAGGGATCGCAATGATGAGACTGAGAGAGAAATGAGAGTGATGATCAATAACCAGATGGAATTCATTAGTGATATTAACAAGAATCATCATGAAGCTCAACAAAAGATGAATAAATTGGTTACTTAGTCTCTTAAGACAATCAATGAGAATGTCTCCCTGAAGACTAGTTTGGAGGGAATCATTACAAGCATCACTGAGTCATTTTCCAAGATTAGTCAGCTCTGGACCAACTTAAGGAAGATAAGATGAATGCAGTCCTTACTAGACTTGCAGATCATCATAATGACATTTAAGCAGTAAAGTCTTAGTGTACTTCTATATATGATTTTCTTCAACTTGATCCTGAAGCTGAGTTTCAAATCACAAAGGCTGCCAAAGTTTACATTGACAATGCAGCTAACCTTTTAGTGATCACCAAAAGTATTGTAGGTCTACGTAATCCTTGGATTATCCTAACCTTGGAATGATCTAAAGAGAGAGAAAGAGATGAAGAACAAGAGAGAGAAAGTAGAGAGAGGTTGGAGAGAAATAAAAGAATATTAGATTGATGATGTGTGAAATATGAGAACCAACCCCTCCTAACATGCTAGGAGGGGGTATATATAGCTCACCCTACATGTGGGCTTTGTGGGTTATGTTGTTACATTACTAGATCACGAGCCCATACTAGATGTATCTCGTTGGAGTGACCGATCCTTTCTAAATACGTAAAAATGTATTTCTAACAATCTCCCCCTAAGGGAGGTCGATCCAAGAGACAAAGTCCTAAATATTCTATAGCTCGTGATCTGTGCTAACTATGATGTGACCGAGACTTTCTATGGAATTTCGTAGTTCCAACAATCTCCCCCAAGGGAGGTCAAACCATTTTACAAAATCTTAAACCTAGCATACTATGCTTGAGTCTTCGATCTTGTTCTTGTGAATATTCTGATGTGATCTTTGACTTTTGTCTTGAGCATGTTTCCTTGCCTTGACCTTGTGCATTTATCACTTGTGATATTCACCTCCTCGTGACTTCATGTTCCACATACTTATACCTTTATAAATTCTTGAAAGCTTTAGAGTTTGATACAACGGAAGACTTTACTTTTAGGCTTTCTTGAATTTGTTGAAGTATAAAGTGCAGAAAGTATAAGCATGCGGGAAGACTTCTTCTTGGATACCACAATGCCACCGTCTTGTTACGCTGCATAGGACAGTCAGCAACAAAACATAGACACGGATGAAATGGCTTTGAATAATTCAACCTAATTAGGTCTCATTTTACCTCCGGTCGGTGAAGAGCGTTGGACGATATTAAATATGTTACTTGTGGCAGGTAGTTTCAATTAAGAACCTCATTTACAAGATTTTGCGAGAAAACCCGTTCTCTTTATTCGACCGTCCAAAGCTGACTGCGAGCATAAAGAGTGAATCATTTGGACAAAATTATCCTTATGATTGAAGCCGTCAATTCATATACCCGGAACAAGTGAAATTCAATTAAGAACGCACCATCATTGCTTTCCAGTTGTCACAAGCTTGATTCATGTAGAATCTTGCAAGTTACCTACCAAGTGCTATTTGATGTTAACATTAGAAGGATTTCCATTCGTCACTGTAAATACTAAATCGTATTACTCTGAATGTTCTGGCAAGATCACTGAAATTTTGCATAGAGGCCTGGAACGAGTTTGAATTCAATTAAGAATTAAACCACTGTTGCTTTCCAGTTATCACAAGTTTGATTCATAAAGAGTTACACTAGTCACCTACCATGAGCTTTTTGATGTTCACTCAAGAATGATTTCCATCTTCATTGTAAATACTTTCGTATTACTCGGATGTTCAGGCAAGTTCATGAAGATTTTGCGTAGGACTCTTAACATCTTTCTAACTTTTTACAATGTGAGAAGAAGTAAGGAAATATGGAAGTACGTCCTAATGAGATATTTGATGATCTAAAATGGCTCTAGACTCGATCGTGCATATTTGGATTTTAATGATCGGAGGCTGGAGAGGAGTGCCACCATTTCAATACCAATATACTCGGAGTGAATAAATTGATAGATAACGTGTTGATCTTCATGTGAATAAAACGGATAAATTTTTAGAGATATTCGAGTTAGCTGGGATAGGTTATGCATTGCATGATTGGGTCTCTGATGTCTATCTTCAATATCGAGCATCATTAAAAATGATCTCAATAGCATATGTGTTGACCCGGTTTCTGCCTAAGTTGTAAGGAGAGCTTCTTTCTTTAGACCCTTTTAATGCTTACCAATACGTCATACCTAGCACTTTGTTGTGATTGTTCCAGTGCTAACTTAAGTACTTGGTCGGCATTCAGCTACGTTCATAAACTTTCTCCATCTTTCCTAAGAACTACTATTTCTAGCTATGAATGTTCTTGGGAAGATTCCTCCGGTTCTAGAAGAATCATTGGACTTCAACCTATCCTACCATCCTTATGTCACCACAATCATCACCGTAGTGAATAGGGATGTGAAAGTCCCTTAATATGACAATTGTTGATAAACTATAACTCTTGTAACCACGAAACACAATGAAATACTTTTCAAACGCGTAATGCTTTATTAAGTATTATAAACAAAGTATTACAAAGTGCTATGAATACACTCGTTGAATGACAACAAGGTATGAACCCTAGAACATGTAAACTAGATTCGAGATACAAGTTTACAAGGGAACCAATGAGACGCTGGTAGAAAGCTGGGGGCTCAGCGATTCCAAGGTGAGAAAGAACTTAGATAAATTATCCAAGCACAAGGGTTGCTTTGATTCTCCTTTCTCACTCATATTTATAGTGTACGAGGTTGCTTCCTTAGTGGGAGTAGTTGATACGTGTCACCTTCTGAATGGAAGAGTACAACGTATTAAATTCATGTCCAAATCGAGACATACCTTTAAACAACTTTAGGTGAACAGTTCTGCCAACTGTTCACCTTTTGTCCCACTAGGTCGTACTAGGCTTTATCTTGAATCTCTTGTTTTGTCCCGCTCAAAACACTTGGTAGATTCTCCCGCCTAAACTATAAAGGATTGGATAAGCTTTGCTTATCCCAGACTTCTAGGGTTCTTAAGTGATCTCTGAGTGTTGTCAACTCAGAGATCCTTGAACACCAGTATATTCCTTCAACATCCCAGCTATCCATAATCGTTGGTGAGTATGACTTCAGATTGTCTTCGACTTCTCTAACGTTGTCTTTGACTTGAATGTTCCTGGTGTGCCAGCTGAGGCTTTGCCTTCCACCGGTCTAGTCTCTGCCGCTGGTCCTCTCAGCGATCAGTAAACACTTAGTCTAATTAAACAAATCTAGACTGGGCCATAGTTAAAACTTTCATTGGCCCAACAGGATGTTTTGGGTAAGTGTATGTCACCATGAAATCCATTTTGATGTACAAATCCATTTTGCTCCCCCTTAACATATGCCACGATATTCGAAAATATTTCGCACATGTCTGGATGAGCCAAGACATTAAGTCAAACCATTATTGATCTCAATATTAAATCACATTTTCTCCCCCATATTAAAAATATTAACCCAATCGATGTTTTTAATATCAACTGATTTAATGAAATTTTAAGAAAATTTGGGAAGAAAAATGCAAATCCAGTTATCTTCATGATTTTCACAAGCTCCCCCTCAAATTAATGAGGGTGTACTTGAAACGTAAATTAAATACCTTTTAAACACAAGTGTAAGGTACTTATCACGTGCAAAGATCATATATGACAATGTATTCACAAGATTGATAATGTACGAGGTTGGACCTGAATGATGAGAACATCATGTGATAAAATTACGTGGTTCTTGTTGGCAAAGTTGGTCTCCTCGTTACGTATGAAGTTACCTCTTGACACCATATGTACGACTGATATCGTTGTCTTGACACCAATTTGTGAACTTGGCACTTTTGGCATCGAAGATTCTGAACGCTTGACAATTGCTCCCCCTCAGCTGTTGACCCGTGTTCTATCTAAAGAGTTGTAGTCGTCGTTTGAGTAGTCGAGTCGTCGAGTATGTAGATATCAGTTGTAAAGAACTACGGTTTATGGAGATGATAACTTCATAAAAAACAATATTTCTCTCGTTTTAACAAATAAATGCACTGAAGCGTACATATATTCGTGTTAGATTGTGTTATTACGTAATCACAATCCCTTACATGGTTATAAAGTAAACCATGCCCGAGAAATTTAATTCCCGTGGTTGAGTTAAAGCTTTCCGGTGAAATGCTTGACTTTAATATGAAAAGCGGGATACTATCAGAAATAATAGCAAACCATATTGAGCATGTTTTAAATCTTTTAAACTTCTGCTCGAACTTTGTTTACAACCCCGTGTCGTAATTAAACGACATTTCTAGGATCGTAAATATTATCGATTTCAAAAGACATGCCCTTTTGAAAACCAATTACTTGAGCTAAAGATTTTGAATATCTTACGAAATGAGCTCAAGTCCGAGAAGTTGTAAACTTCCTGTTGTTAAGGATAAGTTACCATCGGCGATAAACTTTCCTTTTAGCTGAAGAACGAGTCCTAAGTTGATATTTACTTAGAAGTCGTTTTCATGAGCTTGAAACTTTTGAATGTTTTAACGGAAAGCTCATGATCAAGAAAATTAATTTCCCATTATGAGGAAAAGTTATCTTATTTAAAAGATACACTTTTCTTGTTGAGCTTAAAACTTGGAATGTTTTAATAGAGGCTCATGACCGAGAAAAATTAATTTCTCAATACGGGGATAAGTTATCATGAAAGATAAGCATTCTTAAAATTGTAGTCCTAGTTCCAGTCTGATATTTAATTGTAAGTCATTGTGCATGAGCTTAAAAACTTCGAATGTTTTTAATATAAGCTCATGCCCGAGAAAAATTAATTTCTCGTTGTGAGGATAATTTATCATCAGCGATAAACTTTCATTTCTTTGAAGTCCGGGGAATAATCTGAAATACAATTATACACCATTTACACGAGCTTAAACCTTTTGAATAGGTTTAATGTAAGCTCGTGTCTGAGAAAACTTAATTTCTCGTTTTGAGGGTAAGTTACTGTTGACGAGATAAACTTCCCTTTCTTTGAAGCACGTGTTACAATATGTGATCCGACTGTAAGCCATTTACACGAGCTTAAAACATTTGAATAGTTTTAATGTAAGCTCGTGACTGAGAAAATTTAATTTCTCGTTTGTATAAGTTTATCATCGGCGATAAACTTTCCTTTCTTTGAAGCTTGGGTTACAATCTGTCATGTGACGACAAACCGTTTTGTAAGCTTAACTGAAAATCCCCTGAGACAATTGTTTCTCTGCTATCTGCTTCTTTAGTAACCAAACTCTGAGAGTGTCCTTAGTTGAACGGTATACAATGATTGGACCGCTTTGTTCTTGTTGAATGTTAACTTTGGTACCTGCATTCTCATTTGGAGTTTCGATGCTTTCATATAGGTTAGCGATATCTATTATAGAACCATGAGGGGGTTCACAGTTGTCTTTTCTTGTGCCAGAGCCGACCTGAGGAGATGGATCACTAGGCTTAAGTGATTGATCATCCTTTTGAGTTTCCTCCCTAGTAGTCTTGGTAGGATTGGAGACTATCCTAGTTAAAGGGCAATCGTTTCCTACAAGAGTGAAAGTTCTACCAGTAGGGCGCCACACTTTACCAATGGGTTTGATTCTAGCTAACCACTGGGATTTAACTCTAGCACGAGAGTTCACCTCATTAAGGAATTTCTTGACACAAGAGTCATGATTTGCCTTAAAGACACATTTCCTACATGTTTTACAAGTAGCATGCTTAAAGTCCGAGTAAGATCTAGAATTCCTAGATGATTGATTGATGCTCCTAGGATATGACATGCTACGGTTAGCAGTGTTGGGTAATCTAGAAGGCATCTAACTAGGTTTAAAATTTCTATTTCTTACTTGTGTCTTTTGCTTAGCTTCCCTTAGACCAAGTTTATGGCAAACGTCATTTGAACTAGTTCAAGACGTGTTATTTGAACTATGTCTAGGGAGGCTAGATGCAATCATGTGATTAGGTCTTGTAAAAGGTGATTTAGTCACCGTGGCCCTAGTTGGTTAAGTGACTGGTCTAGAAAGATGAACCATATCAACTTGGGAAGCAAACCGCGATCTCGAGGAGTTTGGTCGCTCGGATCTAAATGCAGTCGGTTATCTAACTAACTGATTTTGAGGCGGTTTCCTCAAGATTGATGGTTTTTCAAGCTTAGTGTCCACCATAGTTCCTTTAATTTTTCTTAATTCATTTTTCAACGCAGCTATAGCAAAAACCTTTTCCTACACCTGAGATTTTAAGTCTCATTATCTTTAAGCAATTTATTTTGGGATGCCAACTTAGATTCTAACAACTTAATTTGTTTCAAAAGATTATCCTTTTCAGCTTTAGAATCTAGAACTTTTTGATCAAATTTTCGTTCAAGAACAACGTTTGACTTTTCAAGTTTTTCAAACTTGCCAGTTCTCTTAGAAAGTTCTAGTTTGGCATCCTCAAGATCTTTAGATTGCTGAGCTAAAATCGTTTCAAGCTCTATAATCTTGGAACCAGAATCAGTTAATGAAGCAGTCATAAAGCATTTATCATGATTTAGTATAGCATTCTGAACAATCTCTCCCCCATTATGACTCACATCGGATGAATTAAAAGTGGTACGATTATCACCCTTTTCCATCCCATGTTTGTCATAAATAAGTTCGGAATGATCAACATGCTATATATCATTGATACATTCATCATATACAACATTCTGTTGTACCGTATTTGTATACTCTTTGTCATATACGGGTATGGTGTCATCATAAGAGATGTCTATATCATTCCCTGACATGCTGATGGTATCATGCTTTCCTCCTGATTCCATACTCTTGCAATCTTTAGTCTCCAAATTGTCAACCGTATGACCATTCTGTTGGGAATAAATTAAGGCCAGATCACTTGAGCGCTGACAAGAGTAAAACAAGCGTTGACAGGAGCAAAACAAGCGCTGACAGCTCAAGCGTTGACAAGACAAAGTCAAGCGTTGATACATTGAAGACAAGCACTGATGGGAAGATATACTCTACGAGTTTATTGTATTCTAGATTACTTCTAGTAAAGATAGGAACAACAATGTATTTTCTATATTTATCTTTACCTAGAATAGCTGATACGTAGATTATTGTACAAGGCTTCTTATGTCTATAAAAGAAGACCTTTAGGTTAATGTTTCATATAAGTTTTCATTCGTAAACTACTTTCATTGTAAGCAAGTTTGATATCATTAATCAAAGTGAAAGTTTGTTTATATCATTGTGTGTTCTTGTTTAAGTGTTAATTCCGCATAACACTTAGATTATCATAAGCATATACAAAGGTTTCTCTAAGTGTATTACTTGATCTAATCTCGTATACATAAAGATAAATCGATCTAAGTTTGGGATCAACAAGTGGTATCAGAGCTTGTTGAGGAACTTTTGATCTTAAAGAACATAAGAACCCTTAAAATCACCAAAACCCTAATTTTCTCAAAAACCCTAACAACATCATGTCAGAAACAATAACCTCCTCCTCCTCACCTTTGCCAAACATCAAGATTCCCATGCTTGATGCAACCGACTTTGAATTGTGGAAATTCAACTTTGAACAATATATAGGGATCTATGACTACACACTCTTGGAGATCATTGAATATGGAAACACATTCGATAAAGCCCAAAAGATTGTTGATGCTATTACTCAAAGATCAGCTATTGCTGGATGTTCTAAAGAAGATAAGAAAGAAAAACCTAAAGATGGTAGAGCTGTGTCTGCTGATGACATAGCAAAGAAAAGGGTTGACATGAAAACCCTAAATATTCTGAAAGTCTCTTTGGGACAAGAGAACCAGCATAAATACAGAGGTTATGATTCTGCTAAAGACCTTTGGGCAGCTCTTGAAGTTGCATATGGTGGCAATGCAGATACCAGGGAAGAAAAGAAGAAACAGCTCATGCATGATTATGCTGTTTTCAAAGCTCAATCCAATGAGAAGCTGAGTAGTGTGAGAAGCAGATTGCTTGACATTACAAGCAAATTGTCCTTCATGGGGACACAACTTGGTGATGTTGACATTAATGCTACCTTTCTTAAAAGTCTTGGTGAGGCGTGGAAGATTGAGGCAAGATCTATTCTTGCCAATAATACTTACAAAAGTTCCACGTTTGATGACATCTACAACAAACTAAGGCTGTTGGAAGATGAAACTTTTTTAGAGCATGGAAGAAAGTCTACCAACAGTAACATGGCCTTCTTCTCTCATAGTGAAGGTCAATTCAATCAGAAGGACTCTTACATGCATCCAGTTACTGGATCATCATGTGTCAGCACTGGAACAAGTCCTGTCAACGTCTCCTTCTCAGACGCTGACACATTCAAAAGTGACTCCCCAAGAGTTAAACCTGCTGGTTTGGATTTGGATATTGTATGTGCTTATATTGCTTCTTTGCCCAATGGTTCAGTGATTACATATGAGGACCTTGAGCAGATAAGTGATGAGCATTTGGAAGAAATGGACATTAAGTGGAACATGGCTCTTGCTAGTATAAGAGCAAACAGGTAGAACAAAAGGTTTAAGAAGAAAATGACCTTCAATGCAAAAGACACAGCTGGATTTGATAAATCCAAAGTTGAATGCTACAACTGTCATCGTATGGGGCACTTCATGAGGGAATGCAGATCTCCTAGAAGATCTGATGCTGGTAAACCCTCAAGTCAAATTGTTAAAGCTCAGGATCCTAAAGCCATGGTTGCAGTTCAAGGAATTGATGGTATGGGATGGGATTGGAGCTATCTGGCTAAGGATGTGGAAGAGGATAAAGCTTTGGTTGCTGAAATTGAAGAAGAAGAGCATGTTGAATATGCTCTCATGGCACACTCCTCCTCTTCATCTGATAATGAGGTATACAATGATGCTTTTTGTAGTAAAGGCTGTAGGTTAAACACTGAGAAACTTAACAAAGAGGTGTTAAGATTGTTAAGTGATGTGAGTACTGAAAAGTGCAAACTGTCTAATTACCAACTAGCTCTCACTCAAACTGAGAAAACAGTTTCTGAATACATGAAAATGGAATTTGACTTAAAAGATAAAATAAATATCTTAAAACATGAGTTAAATGCTAGTATGGATATTAGAAACATCATGGAAAGGGTAAATGGTGAGTTACAGGCTAAATTAGATGAGGCCATTAAGAATAAAGACAATGTTGGCCTTAAAATTCAAAGATTTGATAGAGCCACTCAAACCCTAGGAGACTGTGTGGGTAAACAAAGGGATCCTAAGGACATGACTGGGATTGGGATGAAAGACTACTCTGTTGTTCCACCACCAGCTGGTGACTTCTATGGTGTCCAACAAAAGGACCTATCTTGGACTGGTTTGCCAGAAATCCAAGAGGAGGAATTTATTCCTCCACCAAGAGTTGTCACTCCAGTTGAAGAGTATCAACAAAAGTTGACTGACCTGAATGAATGGAAGAAAGCTAACCCTACATTATTTGTTAAGGGTGGCTTGCTATTTGAAAGTCCCAATGAGTCAACTCCCATTAAGGTTACAAACCCGATCACTGGTAAAGCTATTGACCTAGGCTCAAACACTGATAGAAAACCTAGCATTAAGTATGCAGAGATGTATAGGAATACTAGGTCACCTAAAAGCCAAGTTAGCAATGATGGAACAGGCTTCTTCTCTTCTAGACCTAGGGTTGTGTCTAGAAAAGTTTGTTACACTTGTGGTAGCTTTTCACACTTGGCATATAAGTGTGTCAACGCTCCCAAAGCCAGCGCTGACAGGAACAATTTCAGCGCTGACAGGAACAAATTCAACGTTGTTAGGAAGTCAAACGTTGTCAGACCCAAACCTTGTGTGCTGCAAAGTCCACAAGTGATTAGACCTGCCCCATTCTTTACTAGAGGGTCTAATACTCATGGACAAAGACCATTTCAAAAGACAAATACTTGGTCTAATAGGCAATGGGTTTCTGTAGCAAACCCTAGGTTCAACGCTGACACGGGTAATTTCAGCGTCGATAAGACCAATTCCAACGCTGACAGAAACATGACCAGACCTAAATATTTGCAACCACAGGGTAAGGGGTCTAAAGCTTCTTCAAGCTTAACATGGAGACCCAAGAAAGATCAAAACCCTAATGATAATGGGATTTCAATGACCTGCAACAGATTTAATTACATTTCAAAGGTCATTACAAAACCTATTGGGGTTAACTGGGTATTTCATCCTAAGAAGGATGAAAATGGGGTTGTTATGAGAACTAAGTCTGTTCTTATTGAACAACCAAATGAATCCAAGTCTTCTAAGGCTTGGGTTCCCAAAGAAAACTAATTTGTTTTCTTTATGTGCAGGGCATTCAAAAACAGGTCAATGATTATGGATATTGGGATAGTGGATGCTCAAGGCACATGACTGGGAAGGAAGACTATCTGACGAACTTCACTCCCATTAAAGATGGTGATAAGGTGTACTTTGGAGGCGGATATGGTACTATCACAGGCAAAGGAACCCTTCTCACCAAGAACTTGCGTTTTGAAAACGTATTTCTGGTAAAAGAACTTGATTACAATCTTTTTAGTGTATCACAAGTTTGTGATAACAAAAATAAAGTTCTGTTTACTGATACTGAATGTTTGGTGTTAAGCAAGGATTATAAGATCCCTGATGAGAAATATATTGAATATAGAACACCTAGGCATAAAGACAGATAGGGTTGACACTGAGGAAAATGTGTTAGATTTACTAACTAAACCTTTTGATGCTGGGAGGTTTCAATACTTGGTAACAAGTATTGGAATGATCAATCTCACATAATATGTGTTTTGGAGTCTTTTTGTAAAAGTATGTACAGGATGATGCATTGTTATTGGTTTTATTGATGATTTAGATTTTCCACTATATTTTTCTAACACTGACAAAGGTTGCTTGAACGCTGATAAGTGTTTTTGTAACGTTGTCAGCAATATATTTGTCTAACGCTGACAAAGCTTCCCTCAACGCTGTCATGTGTTATCGGGGCGTTGTCAGCAACAATGTTAGTTTTGTGGTTTTCAATATAAATGTGCAGGTGGTGTTAGCAGTATACCATTGGATACAGAGTTGCTTATGGATCATTGGAGAAGCATTTGGACAAGTTTTTATTTATGGATGATGGTTGGAATTTTTAATTCCTATCTTGACATAAATTTTTATGTTCATGCATGTTTTCAGCAACTTATGTATCATAGTTTAAAGGGAGGTTTTAGGAACCTTTAGGATGTTTGGGTATCCATATGATACTCTTATCACTATTCTAGATTGTGTCCACAGGTGAGTATGAGTTAGTTTTACTAAATCATGAGGCACTGTAGCATGCAAAGTTGATATACTATGCATGCTGCGAAGACATTTTTGGCCTAGAATTGGTTGTGGTCTGGTGGGAGACTTGGGAATAGTTTTGATATGGGATTTACCTTGGAGTAACAAGGAATTTTATAAGGTAACTTAGTTGTTAAGAATTTTGGTTAGCAAGGGACACTAGAGGACTGTTATGTCTATCTTGCATAAGCAAGTGTGCATAACTGGACAGTGCTTGCCGCCCTATAATAATTATCAGCTTTTTGTTTATCTTCTCTAGGATAAATTACTTTGTTAAGGTCATTTTTCATTTTTAAACATTTTTATTTTTGGACGCTGACAAGTATTTTTCCAAGCGTTGTTGTGACCAATTTAGACGCTGACATGGCTATAGGCAAACGTTGACAAGATTATAGCCGTTGGGCGTTGATAGGTTATTTTTGACCGTTGACACTCAATGGGTCCTACCCAGTTGTTACTTTTTGACATATTTTTAGGTCGTAATTTTGGGAGCAGATAAACTTCATTTAATGCATGAGATAAAATTATTCTTTTTCAATATTTTCATGATTGTATTTTGAAAATACTTGCCTATTTTTGGGCCAATCACATGCTTTTTCTTCTCCTATAAATTTGGCTCCTATTTTTAAACAGGGTATCTATAATTCTTGTCTAACACAGTTTTCTCTTATCAACTTCATCTTCATCAATCAATTTTAACAGCTTTCAACAATGGCACCAAAGTTTAAACCATCAGAATTGGAATTGGGGTTCAGAAGCCAACACAACATGATTGCGTATCTTGAAGCTGATGATGCTCTGTTTCCCCAATACACACAAATGGTGGCGTATTTGAACGCATCTCCTATTAGGTATGCTCTTTCTCATGCACCACTCATTCCTGTCACACATATTAAACAGTTTTGGAACACTGTTAGTTCCTCAACAATTAATAGAGTGACTACATTGACTTCTATTGTTCATGGGAGATCTTGGGTGGTTACTGAGGCTTTGGTACGCCAAGCCTTGCATCTTGATGATGCTGATGGTATAGCCACCCTTCCTATTAGTGAAATAGAACAAGGACTAAGGGCTTTGGGTTATCGTTTTCCTGATGAAGGAACTTTAAACAAGTACCATAAACAGGAGTTTCCCCCAGCCTGGAAGTACCTCATACATGTCCTCCTTCAGTGTTTGAGTCCCAAATGCACTGCCCACAATGAGATCAATAGATCTATTGCAAGTGCTATTGTGTGTATTGCAACTGGGCAAAAATTTAATTATTCAAAAATGATTTTTGAGGGCATGTGTAAAAATAAGGGGAACAAAATGACTTTAGCTTATCCCCGATTTTTACAGATGGTTTTTGATGTTCAAGGATACTGCACAAGGGATCATAATGACTTTTATGAGATCCCTGTGCAAAAGAAAGCTATTTTTATGAAGATGAACTCACCCCCCATCGTGACCTACCTTTAACCCAAGCTATGCTTACTGTCATTGCAGCAGCTCAACTCCAACCAGACCCCCAACCCCAAATTGACCCAATACTTGAACCATTACCTTCCCCTGAACATATGCAAATTGACCAAGAACCCTTCAACACTGACACATTAAATGTTGGCGTTGATGTGCCTATTTCCAACGTTGACACACAACCTTCACAGACCCAAACACCCCTTAACCAACCCACATCCCCCCACTCCACATCATCTTCCACACCCCCTGAATATAGGTTGATTAAATGCCAAAGGACTACTGGAGTGTTCTCCTCTGGTGGTCCTAGCCATGTAGCAGAGAGAACCACCACCACAAGTGTGGCTGGTGATATGGATGAGGCTGGGACTATTGGTTCTGGCTTAGAAGCTGGCCAAGACAGTCCCACCATCCTTAAGTCCTCATCCATGCCCAATGAATCTGACTTGGGAGGTCAAATACCCATTTTAGAAGAGGGAAGATTGGAACCAATGACCCTAATTGAATTGACGGCAGTCTGCATGAGCTTGCAAAAGTAAAATGCAGACTTAGTACAAGTTGTCAGCTCACAAGGCCTTGAACTCAAGCAATTGAGGGAGAGGATTGTTGTTTTGGAGACTGCAAGTGCAAGGAGAGGTATGGAGGAATCTTCCAAAGGGGAGGAAGATCCAATAAATGTGAGTGATAAGGGCAGCCATGATGGTCAATCTTTGGATGTTTCTGAGGTCCTTACAAGTTTGAAGAAACAGACAGGTTTTGATACGTCCTTAGTCTCTCCTACCAACTTGAATTTATCATTTACAGCCATGTTGGAGGAAATTGCAAAAGGCGCCGAGGCAGGAACTTTGGGCGTTGACAAGGAGAAGTTGAACGCTGCCATGAGTATTTTGGGTGATGACACAGCGATATTGGGCGTTGACAGACCTACACATGAGGGTGATGTATCCCAGTCATCATCCATCATCAAGGAGGTTTCTTCACAGGTATCACCATCTACCTTACCAACAATTGCTCCATTAGATAAGGGTAAGGGTATTATGGTAGAAGAGGTTGTTCCAAAGGATGCAGCTCAAGTTGAGTTTGATAGAAGGTTGGATGCACAAATGATGGAACAAGATAGAAAGGAGGTGAAAGAGTCACCATTTGTTGTCACTTCAGAAGAGAAAGAAGGAAGTGATGAAGCTAGCTCAGACTCAAGTGTTATGATTATAGAACCAGAAAGACTTGAGTATGGAGATGAGTTGGCCAAGGAGAAATTGAGATAGTTGAAATTGCAGGTTGACTTTGATATGCCAGTGGTGGTTCAAATGTATCATGATTGGGAAGAAAGATGTATGGAGAATCCACACTTGACCATTTCAGATCAAATATGGTGTTTGGAGATTCTCCTCAGAGTGCAAAAAGACTGCCAGGTTATTTTGAAACACAAGGCAAGCAATATTCTCTCAGAGTTGAAAAGGGATAGAAGGGAGCTATACTGCATGTTGCTCAGATGTCATGGAGTAGGATGGACTTATCAGAAATTGAGGGCATTGACATTTGATTAGTTGGAATGCAAAGCTTATCCCATCAGGGTTAGAGTGTAGGAAGCAAACACTCTAAGACTCCTTTCTGATGAAGGAAAGAAGAACTTGTAGAAGAAATGGAGCTCAAGAAGGCAATGTTTGTTCCCAGACCAGTGAAAAAGGGAGTTCCTTTTGAGTTTCCCAAAGATATGGATCCATTATATCCAAGTGAAGCTGTCATAAGAAAGAGCCTCAAGCTCTCACCATTAGAAGCTTCAGATATGGTACAAGTGTTACCACTAGATTCCAGAAATCCAATTGTGAGCTATGAAGAAGATGAATGTGGATTTTGGAAGATTGGCAGGTATGGCAAAGAGGTTCACACTTTTACCACTCTCATATCTTTGTTTGCAAGTTGTGATAGAGAAGACTTGGTAGACCTATGGAGGTTGCTAGAGACCAAGTATGATGCTGAAGCACCAACTTCAGCTAATGGAATAAAACTGTGGTCCACATTCAAGAGAATATGTGGATCAAAAGATGAGGATCCTGCTATTTGGAAGGATCTTGAAGATGACCTCAGTGGTCTTCAATGGAGATTGTATTCAGCTGCTGGTGTTTACCATTTGAGTTCTACAAAGTTTGCTGAGTATCTACTTGTGGATGGTCAGTATTTCATATCCAAGGCTATCTTGGAGAAGATGAAGAACACTCAGCTGGAGATTGATTATTCAAGTGACGTGGCAAAATAATTGATCAGATTTATTTATTACCAATATGAGAAGGTTTGTAAGATTCCTCCTAGTCCTTAATGCTTATTCAGAAACTTGATCATAAGAGTGGATATCAAGTTTAGGGGAGGATTGTTGGGAATAAATTAAGGCCAGATCACTTGAACGCTGACAAGAGTAAAACAAGCGTTGACAGGAGTAAAACAAGCGCTGACAGCTCAAGCGTTGACAAGACAAAGTCAAGCGTTGATACATTAAAGACAAGCACTGATGGGAAGATATACTCTACGCGTTTATTGTATTCTAGATTACTTCTAGTAAAGATAGGAACAACAATGTATTTTCTATATTTATCTTTACCTAGAATAGCTGATACGTAGATTATTGTACAAGGCTTCTTATGTCTATAAAAGAAGACCTTTAGGTTAATGTTTCATATAAGTTTTCATTCGTAAACTACTTTCATTGTAAGCAAGTTTGATATCATTAATCAAAGTGAAAGTTTGTTTATATCATTGTGTGTTCTTGTTTAAGTGTTAATTCCGCATAACACTTAGATTATCATAAGCATATACAAAGTTTTCTCTAAGTGTATTACTTGATCTAATCTCGTATACATAAAGCTAAATCGATCTAAGTTTGGGATCAATACATTCTTCTCTTACGTCTGCATCGTAGAATCTTGCACTCCACTATCATACGCTTGCTAAAGTCAGGATCTTTCATAAATCAAAGACGAGACCGATGTCATGAATTTCATTAGTGTACCACGTAAATCTTGAACCTCGGTATGTGTGTATTGAAGAAATGATTGGCATATCCCTGAATATTCAGACTTAACGATGTTGAATTGGAAGAAGTGCATAAGTTGTGTCACGAGAGCTTTATATGTAGATTTTGATGCAGAGTGATTAAAGTCTTCTTTGTGAAGTTACTCAGCTAGTTGGTTCAAGTTGAGGAATATTGAGTCGATGAATATATAACGATCTTGACCGAAGAGTGTCACAAATTCGCTTCCTCCTTGAAGCCATGAAGGTGTTACAATATGTAAGAACACGTACTTTCCCAGCATTATTTTATTATTTTATTCGTGCTTCTTGAATTTTCCAACGTATTACATTTTCTTGTATTCTTATATGTAAATCCTGAGATCATGATAATTTTAATAAATTATACTTTTCAAGTATATTGTTATCACTGATAATTACTTTATCTGGAATTATAAAATAATTATTTTATTTTTCCATTTTTGTTTAAATCAAAGTTTTTGATTTAAATCACCCGTGTGCGTTTTACAACGAGTTTATTCAAAATCAATGTACAACAAGAATTCCTAGTGATCGCGATACCGACGGATGCCCAAAACTTTACATTTTATTATCGATTGTTTCGATAATTAATATTTTCGATGATGTCGTTCTAATTACGTATCAAGTCGTGTCGGGAAATCATATATCATTTCTACGATGCATCTTAACTTTTGAAAAGTATTTTTACGAAACCCGAGCCCCGTAAATATTTTTAATATTTACCAATAATCATTTTCTACCCTTTAAACTATTAAATTTATTTTTAGTCCACAAGTTTCATACTTGACAACTTTAACCCTTATACTTAACTAGCCATATATAAATCAAATTTTACTTCCACCATCACACACACATACACCTTTATAAAACAAAAATCACAACTCTCTCCCACCCCTACCCCCTTGCCGCCACTCCCCACCACAAAACACCTTAAAACACCATCATCCATCATGATTTAACAAAAACAAAAATTAGACCCATGTTCCAAATCTTTTTGTCATTATAATGATACAAAAATTTCATACATGCATCATGTTTCCATGATTTTATGAATTTGTGGTTGGATTATGTTTAAATCATCATGCATGTGATGATCTTGGTAAGATCATCACTTTTTGATCCTAAAAAGTTGTATTTTTGATCTTGTGATTTTGTTAAATTTGTCATACAAGTGTTTTTAGGAGTGTTTGGTTGATGGGTTGGGACAGCAGCTTAAAACAGAATTTTTCGTGGGTTTAAGTTCTGATATAGGCTGATATTATTTGATTTTGTTGTAGATTTTTCCGAGACGCTCGTTTTGATATAAGATAGAGCTTCTAACTCTTTACGAGTCAAAAGTTATGCTAGTTTTAGTATTCGTGTACCGGGAGACGCAAATCGGCACAATCCGAAATTGTGGCTGATTTTGGGTCGACTCTCGGGGACATTAGGCTTGGTTAGATAAATGCTACTACTGGTTTTCAAAGTTTACAAACTTAATTTAATGAGTCTAGTAGTGGTTTCAAAAGACGGATTGTCGAGTTAGTACTTTTAAAGTGGTCCAAACGGTTTTATAAAACAAGTGCACAATCTGCCCCAAATTTAAAGTCGGGTAAATTGTCGAGCTGATGGGTTTTAAAGTGTGAACTTTGGCTCAAACTTTGGTGAGGTCTTACACAGGTTATAAGTGACCTTGACACCAATTTTCATCTAAATCAGAAAAGTCTAGATAGGGTAGATCGGTGTGTACATTCGAGGTGTACTTGCTGATTTTATTTTGGACACGTAGTTCAATGCTTATGTTGCGTGAGTATGATTATTCACTATTGGATATGATGACTTACTCAAGTGCTTAGTCATTATATAAATGACTTAGCTACTGGTCCGAATAAGTTGAAGGAATTGTTTGACTTGCGTTGACTTGGTGTCGTATGACGGGTCAATTTCAAGTGCACAAGTGTTTAATCGTGTAGTGTTGGATAAATGGTTTAGTATGGATTCTTTTGATTTGTGTCATTGGTTTTGAAACATGAATACTTTGAAAACATTTGAGTCATATTATATTTGGTATATACCGATATTTGAGTTTGAGTCTTAACGCGCGCCTTATTGTGATAGGTTGCGGTTTTCGTGTTTCCCGGGCATCCATATCGTCGGTGATCGTCTCACGACCATTGTTTCTACTCAGTTGCTGAGTACCGTGATTGACTTACCTCGTGGCTAAGGTGATTTCATAGCCCTTTTTACTTGTACATGGTTTCTAAACGCGGGGTGAGATTTTACATGGTGGAACACAACCATTTAAAAACTGTGTGCTATCCTCAACTTGTATGCTATCCAGAATTTGTATGCTATCTAGAAATTGTATGATTTCCAGAACTTGAGGATTTCCAACAGATTTTCATTGATATTATTGCTTTTAGTCTTTAGCCTTAAATTGCCTCTCATTGATCATGAACCGTTAATTAATCCTGCTACGAAGCGCGAATGTTGTGGATGGATCCATTGGGATTGACAATCCCCGTCCCGATTACCTTGATGCACGTACATTTGTTTATTACTTGAGTATTTAGGCTGAATACTCACTAGAGGAACTTACACTGAGTTAAGCTTCGGTTCATGAACTAAACAACAATAATAATGTTTCGGACTATGGTTATCGTACGTAACCATTTCCCCCTATTTCTTGTTTACAAATGAATGCTTGTGTTCCACATCTTATTGCTAAACCTATGAATATCACTCAACTTTGTGTTGACGATTTTACATGTTTAATCTCAGGTATTATTACTTAGCTTTGCTTGGATGGGAGCCCGCAGGATATTGTCGTAGCTTGGAGATTTCTGTGATGCTTTTAAAAGACTGTTTTATTAAAAACTGTCAGGAGTTTATTCTATCTTTTGGGCAACTTTATGTTATAAATCTAGATGAAATAATATAATTTTCCGCTTCTAAAACTCTACGACCTATGTTTAAAAACTCTGACCTTTTATGATGTAATGTATATGTTTTTATTTCGTTAGCTTTGTATGAACTGTAATTTATTGTTTCTTGTACTATGACGTGTTACCCCCTCGTTGCCTAGTTGTTCCATGTCAGATATTGGGGGTCTCATAGATTGGTATCAGAGCGATGGTTATAGGGAACTGAGTCGTTTTTCAAAACTTAGTCTATAATCAAAAGTTCAAATATTTCATGTTTTAAGTGTCAATCACATAATCTGCCAATGTTGTTCGATATCTGCGTGGGTAACTCTCCAATCCTTATCAATTACTTTTGATTTTCATTGTAGTATTTCATCTCTTGATTTTGTGTTGAAATATTACATCACCTTAATGACGATAATTACTATGTCTTTTCAAAGCCTTTGTGCTTCATGAACTATCCTTGGATATTACTTGATTACATATGCTCTTACTGTATTTCTGTAATTCTTGTTCTTGTGAACTGATCTGGTTACAATGATTTTATATCGTTATGACGTTACCTACTTGTATTCAGAGCGCGTATGCTGCTGAATTTTCACACTCACTTTTCTGAGTACAGCTGCTATCTCGTTTATGCATGATGCGACTGACTTCATATGCTCGTTCGTTTTGAACCGCATGTTTTTCTTGACTCACTGTTACATGTTGTCCATACTCTCGTGATACCATTGTGAGGGATTGAATAAGTGTTGTTTTTGATGAAACTTCTGATTTTTGTTTTACTACCGTGCGTGTTGCTTTCACCATTAAACCTCTTTAAATTATCTACTTAGATATCCATATTATTTTCTGATCATCTGTGATTGAATGCCTTGATAATTTGTCTATCGACCATTGTGTAGCTCAATGTGTCTCTGAAAAAGACTAAAAGACATCGTGTGAGTCACATATCTCGAAGCATTCGTTGAATCAATGCTGAATAATATTGTGGGTTTTCATAATCTTGATTGACCTATACGTCACCTTTTTACATGACAATCGTACATGGATTACATTTTATTTCATTGACCATTCTATATGTCGATTTTGAGTTTCAACGTTCATTTTTAACTTGGAAGTATCATCGTTATCTTGTAATTCATCCTCTATTATGTGACGACTGTTTGGAATGCGGTTGTACTTCTATAAACTTGTACCCTCCCTTTCATTAAACCTCCTCGCCCATGAGTGCGACTTGTTAATGTTCTATTTCTTTCTCGATATGTCTTGTGATTTTGAAAAACCATGCCGCCCAGAGACCTTCTTGCATTGTAATATGATATCTAACACACGGATTTCATGCGCCGTTTTTGATTTCTTAGTTTATCGTTGGCGTTCTTGAACCATTTCTATACTGTGTTTTCTTTACATGTTTAATTATACAGTTTATTCTCTTTCGTCTTTATGGAATCCACAAGTCTTGCGTGTACACTAATTCTGAGTTACTATGAAATTTAGATTAAATTTCAAGCTGTGTCGAAAGATATACTTTGTATAGAAACTTTACAGGAAATTTAACAGTGTCGAGAAAATATTTTTATAACTTTAGACATAAAAATATATATTTCTACCTGTTGAGATGTTCGTGTAGGACATAATATTTTACCAGAAAATATAAAAAACGAGCAAGTTACGCTCATTTGGGATTGTAAAACTTTAGTAATTATTTCTGCGTAAGTCTAAAAATATCAATTTATTGATAAATTTAATGCAAGGGCATTTTCGTCCATTTTTATCCGTTTCAAGTCTCGAGTAAAACTAGAAAGTTGTTCAAAACATCGTTTATATTGAATTACTCTAGACTTCGAGTCTTAAAATGTCATTTAGTTAATCAACCGGTTTAGTCAAACCCAAAAGTCAAACCAAAAAATACAAAGTTGACTAAAAAGGGTCAAAATCGATAGAAGTTAAAAAATATGGTTCTAAGCATTTTAAGTTCGTGTGAGCTCGTAAAACTTTAACGAATGATATTTTTACAACCATGAAACATTTATTGCGTTTGAAAACGTTTACAAATAGTAACTTGAGCTCAGTCATCATAAATCTTGAACTTTTAGGAACCAAGTGATTTGATAAACTGATGCCCTACTTTCTTAAAAGTATATTAACGTCAAATAAATTACGAAGTGAACACATATGGATTCCTTTACCTTTTCCTTTATGCATGACTTATTTGTCATTCTATATTGTCGTCCTTTGTTTCTATCGTACCACTGATTCGGGCCGAGGTTTGAAGATCTTGCTTTCATATTGTTCGTTATCATCTTGACACGTGTCTCCTGAAGATTCATGCTAAACCTCTTGAAACCTTATCACCTTGTAACCATTTCATTTACTGTCTTGAACCACTCTTTATTACCCTCATGTAACCCACTCGCTATTTTACAAGTTACCATATAAACTCGAACAAATATTGTTTGCAAATCATTTTACAAAATGTTCCACTTGGGTATTATTAAAATACTGTAATGTTATCTTATAAAATTAATTTATATTAATTTTACAACGTATTTTCATAAATTGTTGTACTATGGTCTTATAAAGAACCCTTGTAACAATACGAATTGTTGAATTAAATATCTAGCCAATATCTTATTGGCGAAGAGTTTCATAAATTATTTTGATTCCTGCTTTTACAAAATGGCATTATATACATATTTTAAATAATATGACTTGTAACACAGGTTTGACGAAGGTGAGCATCGCATTGCTAGTCCTAAATTATGCATGGCCTGATCACCTATGCTTAATTTAGAAGGAGCAATGCAAGGCCAAATAGTAGTCACCCTAGAACATTTGGCTAAGAATCAACTTTTTAATAATGTTCTTTAAAAAGTTAGATAAATAAAGTTTTGAAAACTTTTACATCTTATGCGAGTAGAAACAGTTTGCAACATACACCTATGAACCCTTATCTTTTCTTGAACAAAGTACATGCCTCAAGCACATATTTCCCTACTCAATAATCTTTGCTTTACCTGTTACCTCATTTTCCTTTGTGATATAATTCTCGTTACCAATCGTCTAATTTCTTACCATTGATACCAGACTTGAAAGTTTCAATGGTGTTATGCTTTTACATCGATCGACCTTCTCTGTCTATTTTGATAGACCTTCGAAACGTCTCTGGACACAGATAATGATTTATTATTGGGCGTGAACAATGATTCCGTGTACTTGTCATGATTAGGTGTTAGACTTCATCGTCTTGAAATTCATTCGTGTGAACCACTTATTGATTTCGCCTCTCATTTTTCATAATGTTCATTTTGCCGAAATTACACTTAAGTGACTTCTTAAGAATTTTTTGTGATTCGAAAATTTATTGTGTGACTTTTCTCTTTCGATCGTGTATCGATAACTGAGAACTTAATAAGCCGTTGTTGGTGACGCCAACCCCACTCGTGAATTAATCTTGCTGAATCCTTTGTTTCTTATTATTTTTTATCATCGACGCATCTATTCTATCACGTTTGTTAAAGAATTGATACGAATTTCGTCTTATTCCCTTGTGTTATTGCTCGCATACAAATTATTGACCTTTATATGTCTCATATCCGTTGCTGTCTTGTCACCTTTTGAAAACCAGAATATGTCAAGCTGTATCTTTTAAAGTATTTGATTTCACCATACTTTACTGTCATCCTAATGAAATTATTAAATTAATTTATAATTTCTAACAATGATTCTAAATAACTTGGAAAAAACCTAATTTTTCTAATGGTAACGATAAACCTGAGGTTTTAACGATAATTTCATACAGACATCCAAAAATTTCTTACGCCGATTAGGATAACTATTTTGAACTGTTCCACTTTTGCTTTAAAAATCGTGATCAAGGAAAAAGATATAGCAACAACATACTCACTAAATATAGATAGTTTGATTTATATCACTACACCTTGTAAAATTTTCTTTTAATCAAGAAAATACTTAAACTGAGTTTTAAAGTAATACCAAAATACTAGACAACTGATTTTGACAGCTTGTATTTTAAATGATCCTATGTAATTCATTTTTCCCTTCTATTTCTTTTGTAACTATATTGTTACGTTTTAAGATTGTCATGCTTTACAGTTTGCACGATTTATGACTCCTTGTTGATTAACAATCTTGGTTCATTTTATCGCACTTTGTCCGTTCAAGCATTTCTTGTGTTCATTCTATATCCTGATATTTCTCTATACCGAAAGGTCATTATTCTAATCCGAGTTTGAAAAATTTATTCGAAAAAGAGTTAACAATCTGAAACATAGTGAATTCTAACCATTAAGATTCGTCGTGGTACGGAAACTACCGGGAAGCAATGAATTTGTTCTACACTTTGTACCTCCCCTTGTTTGCATCTTCTACTGTTTCTAGGAGAACTCTGAGGGACCAGAGTTCCTTTAGGGGGGAAGACTTTAAGAACCCGTACTTTCCCAACATTATTTTATTCTTTTATTCGTGCTTCTTGAATTTTCCAACGTATTACGTTTTCTTGTATTCTTATATGTAAATCCTGAGATCATGATAATTTTAATAAATTATACTTTTCAAGTATTTTCTGATCATTGATAAATACTTTATCTGGAATTATAAAATTCTTATTTTATTTTTCCATTTTTATTTAAATCAAAGTTTTTGATTTAAAATCACCCGCGTGCGTTTTACAACGAGTTTATTCAAAATCAATGTACAATGAGAATTCCTAGTGATCGCGATACCGACGGATGCCCAAAACTTTACATTTTATTATCGATTGTTTCGATAATTAATATTTTCGATGATGTCGTTTTAATTACGTATTAATTCGTGTCGAGAAATCATATAATCATTTTTACGATCCATCTTAACTTTTAAAAAGTATTTTACGGAACCCGAGCCCCGTAAATATTTTTAATATTTACCAATAATCATTTTCTTCCCTTTAAACTATTAAATTTATTTTTAGTCCACAAGTTTCATACTTGACAACTTTAACCCTTATACTTAACTAGCCATATATAAATCAAATTTTACTTCCACCATCACACACACACATACACTTTTATAAAAAAAAATCACAACTCTCTCCCACCCCTACCCCTTGCCGCCACTCCCCACCACAAAACACCTTAAAACACCATTATCCACCATGATTTAACAAAAACAAAAATTAGACCCATGTTTCAAATCTTATTGTCATTCTAACGATACAAAAATGTCATACATGCATCATGTTTCCATGATTTTATGAATTTGTGGTTGGATTATGTTTAAATCATCATGCATGTGATGATCTTGGTAAGATCGTCACTTTTTTGATCCTAAAAAGTTGTATTTTTGATCTTGTGATTTTGTTAACTTTGTCATACAAGTGTTTTTAGGAGTGTTTGGTTGATGGGTATGATAGTATGATGATTCTATAGGTTTGGGAATGATTATATTTGGTGGGAAAATTGATTTGTCATGATTTCTAAAAGGGTATTTTGGGACAGCAGCATAAAACAGAATTTTTCGTGGGTTTAAGTTCTGATATAGGCTGAGATTATTTGATTTTGTTGTAAAGTTTTCCGAGACGCTCGTTTTGATATAAAATAGAGCTTCTAACTCTTTACGAGTCAAAAGTTATGCTAGTTTTAGTATTCGTGTACCGGGAGACGCAAATCGGCACAATCCGAAATTGTGACTGATTTTGGGTCGACTCTCGGGGACTTTAGGCTTGGTTAGATAAATGCTACTACTGGTTTTCAAAGTTTACAAACTTAATTTAATGAGTCTAGTAGTGGTTTCAAAAGACGGATTGTCGAGTTAGTACTTTTAAAGTGGTCCAAACGGTTTTATAAAACAAGTGCACAATCTGTCCCAAATTTAAAGTCGGGTAAATTGTCGAGCTGATGGGTTTTAAAGTGTGAACTTTGGCTCAAACTTTGATGAGGTCTTATGCAGGTTATAAGTGACCTTGACACCAATTTTCATCTAAATTGGAAAAGTCTAGATAGGGTAGATCGGTGTGTATATTCGGGGTGTACTTGCTGATTTATTTTGGACACGTAGTTCAATGCTTGTGTTGCGTAAGTATGAGTATTCACTATTGGACATGGTGACTTACTCAAGTGCTTAGTCATTATATAAATGACTTAGCTACTGGTCCGAATAAGGTAAAGGAATAGTTTGACTTGCGTTGACTTGCTGTCGTATGACGGATCAATTTCAAGTGCAGAAGTGTTTAATCATTTAGTGTTGGATAAATGGTTTAGTATGGATTCTTTTGGTTTGTGTCATTAGTTTTGAAACATGAATACTTTGAAAACATTTGAGTCATATTATACTTTGTACATACCGATATTTGAGTTCGAGTCTTAACGCACGCCTTATTGTGATAGTTTGCGGTTTTCATGTTTCCCGGGCATCCATATCATCGATGATCGTCTCACTACCATTGTTTCTACTCAGTTGCTGAGTACCGTGATTGACTTACCTCGTGGCTAAGGTGAGTTCATAGCCCCTTTTACTTGTACATGGTTTCTAAACGCGCGGTGAGATTTTACATGGTGGAACACAACCATTTAAAAACTATGTGCTATCCTCAACTTGTATGCTATCCAGAATTTGTATGTTATCCAGAAATTGTATGCTTTCCAGAACTTGAGGATTTCCAACAGATTTTCATTGATATTATTGCTTTTACTTTTTAGCCTTAAGTTGCCTCTCATTGATCATGAACTATTAATTAATCCTGCTACCAAGCACGAATGTTGTGGGTGGATCCATCGGGATTGACAATCCCCGTCCCAATTACCTTGATGCACGTACATTTGTTTATTACTTGAGTATTTAGGCTGAATACTCACTAGAGGAACTTACACTGAGTTAAGCTTCAGTTCATGAACTAAACAGCAGTAATAATGTTTCGGACTATGGTTATCGTACGTAACCATTTTCCCCTATTTCTTGTTTACAAATGAATGCTTGTGTTCCACATCCTTATTGCTAAACCTATGAATATCACTCAACTTTGTGTTGACGATTTTACATGTTTAATCTCAGGTATTATTATTTAGCTTTGCTTGGATGGGAGCCCGCAGGATATTATCGCAGCTTGGAGATTTCTGTGATGCTTTTAAAAGACTGCTTTTAGTAAAAACTGTCAGAATTTTATTCTATCTTTTGGGGAATTTTATGTTATAAATCGAGACGAAATAATATAATTTTCCGCTTCTAAAACTCTGGACCTATGTTTAAAAACTCTGACCTTTTATGATGTAATGTACATGTTTTTATTTCGTCAGCTTTGTATGAACTATAATTCATTGTTTCTTGTACTATGACGTGTTATCCCCTCGTTGCCTAGTTGTTCCATGTCAGATTTTTGGGGTCTCACACAATATGAGACTGAAGTAGTCGAAATAAAGTGATACCACTTTCTCTAGCGTTGTATTGCATTTGATGCAATTCTCCTTCTTCCATTGAACTTCGATGAAAGTAAGGATTACTTATCGATCGAGCAATGAAAGAAAGTAATTGTGTTTGTTGTTGTTGAAAGAACAATACAGAGTTTTACAATTCGTAGAGAAACCGAAAAATAAATTCGTGGGATTTTACAAACCACCGAATAAAGCGTAAATGTTCTTGATTCCTTGATAAGTGAATAAAAATTGATTAAATCCCCTAAATATGTGTTCTTGAGAAACCAAAAATTCCAAGACTAAATAACTCACGAGTTAAAAAATTTCAAATTCACGTTTTTTGAAAATCTCGGAATATTTGTAAAGATTTCGCAATGTGTAAGATCTCGGAATAATTATAAGATCTCGGAATAATCCAAAATATTACTAGATTGTGAAAGATCTCGGAATAACCCAAATATTGCGAGATTGTGAAAGATCTCGGAATAATCTAAAAATATTGCGAGATTGTGAAAGATCTCGGAATAACCCAAATATTGCGAGATTGTGAAAGAGGAATAACCCAAATATTGCGAGATTTCGAAGATCTCGAAATAACTAAAGTTGAGATCCCATAATAACCTAGCTCAAAAAGATCTCGCAATAACCTTGAAGATTCCGCAATACTAGGATTTCTGAACCCTAATTATTGCGAGATTATACTACAAAGATTACGCAATAATCGATAAAGATTCCGCAATACTGATATGAGTGAAATATCATATCAATTGTGACATATAAAAACCCTAAAACACAAGGAAAATACCAAGTTTTAATGTGATAAAACAGAATTAGGTAGTATTATTTGTTGTTTGTGATTGTGTAGGTAAAATGATACAATTTGGTGCAAACACGGATTTCAAGGCATGATTATTAAGAAAAAGACAAAAGAAGGACCAGTTTTGTCAAGTCTTCAAATTTCAAGGGCCTAATCACTTGATTTCAGAAGTTCAAGGGCTTTACAAGAATATTCAAGAAAATAAAGGAATATATTTGACAATTCAAGAAAGTCAAGGAGTCAAAGACGCTTAGTCAACAAAGTCAAGGGATCATTTGGACAAGTCAACAAAGTTAAAGGGCTTAATATGTTGATTCCACAAAGACAGAACATAAAATATCAAAACTGCCAAAGATGGAGGACCAAATCTGCCATTTTACAAAGAAGAATTCAGCTTGATCCGTGTGATGATGTGAGAGCCAATCAGATTGCAAGAAAAGTTATACTCGGATTTCCACATATGCTCCATTAATGAGGAGAGAGGAAATCATAACAGTGCACGCACTATACTTTGTCAACCAATCATATTTCAGCATTAGCATAATGATCCGTGTGCATGTTTAGCAACCTATATAAACATGCCACGTGTTCCTCTCAAGCCCAGAATGAAGAACGAGCTAGAGGCGTTTCCACGAGAAGATTTATCCATGAAAAATGCACACAAGGACGAGACGATTATAACCCAACTCCAATTAGAATGAAATCAATTGATTCAAATTTCCCCAAATCTGACCAAGAACAATTGAAAGTGCTTTTGCAGAATTGACCACGTGGAGAGTTCTCATTGGTGCAGACACGTCAACATACTTAACCTCATCTCACTTTGAGTCTATAAATACCATAGTTAGGCCTTCATATCAGTTGGTAGAAAAAGTGTGAAAACTCACACAGTAGCTTAAACTTACCTTTCCATTTCCATTTCATAGTTGAACTACTTTAGATTGTCTAACAAACACTCTAAGGTTAGTTAGTAGTTCGTTATAACATTTGTAACAACTTACTTCCATAAATAAAATTCTCCATTCACAATTCACTTTTATCTCTCAAGTCTTTTACTATTCTACTGTTCAAATCACAAGTGTAAAACCCACATAAATACCCTGAACAGTACACCACGTAAACATGCGAACAAATTAAAACTTTCCATTTATATAATAAATACGTGTCACGAACATTAGTTACTGAGAACTACGTATATTATTAATACACGATAATTATTATGTATAATAATTTAAATCACGAACATTTAAACACGAATGTATACGGATAATAATTAATCATGAAAAACTTATGAAGTTGGTGTTGGGTTGTGTGTAGCCGCGACAACAAAGGAAGACAAGGGTCTCTTGGCCCAGCCCACTTAGCAATCCAATTAGTAAACAACTAAAACTCCATGGAATACATCATAATTAATTATTTTAGACAACAAACAAAAAACCCTAGCACACATAAGGTGCCGCCAGTTTTGGAGTCAAGAACAAGGAGAGAAAGTGAGTATTGATCTTGGGTTATTACGGGTTCGTGTTCGTAGTCAAAAACCTTAACACAATCAAGCATTGGTAATTAATTAAACTCTTTTCTCTTATTTAATTCATGTTTTAATTTGTTTAATCAATGGCTTACATAAAAACATGATCATGTCATCTTAAAATCAATAAAAGGGGTTTGGGTTTTGGCTTGTTTGGTTCGAACGAGCACCAACCGAGAGCCTCAAGGCTCTCGGTGTCGATCCTAGACTACCAGCCGCAACCTTATAAGGTGCGGTGGTGTTCGGTTTTGTTCAACCGCGGGCCAAGGACCCCAAACAGGGGGAATCATTTGCAATCAATGGCAACCGAGACCATGGGAGGTCTCAGTGAGGCCTTTAATTAAAAACAGGGGGAACCGGTGCACAGCTGGTGTGTACTTTAACCTGGCAGTGGGAACCGGCTAACACCGGTGTGAACCCCTGCCTAAGCAGCATCAACCGACGACGAGGCTAGGCCTCAGCCACCGACTAACAACCACCAGCCGCCGGCTGGGTGGTTTTGGTTCGGGTGTTTGGTCCGGTTTGTTTTGAATCGGGTATAGGGCTCGGGTACATGTCGTTTTTGGCCTAGATAATTTTAACAAGGTATTAATTAAATTAATTCCCTCAAGTATTACTAATTTAATTAATTTGTGACTTAGATTAATTATCTAATTTAAATAAAACATGTTTTAGCCTAAGTATTTATTTAGCATAATTAAATTAAAACCATGTTAATTTAATTATTATGTATAAGGTAAAGTTTTATTAATCTTCATGACTTAATTATTAATTATTAAACCATGCATTTTTCTTTAATAATTAATAAATCACTATAACATATAGTATTTAATTAATAAACTTTACTACTATTCTCATGACTTATAGCTTATAATCTATAAGCACTAGCTTATCTTTTAAACTTATTAATCTAGCTTATTTCTATTTATAGAAACTTTCTATTTCAGGAAACTTACTATTTTTAGAAACTAGTTATTTTTGGAAACTTTATATTTTTGGAAACATTCTATTTTTGGAAACTTTCTATTTTTGCAAACCTGCTATTTTTAGAAAGTTACTTATTATTACACTACAAACATACTAATACAAGAATACATGAAAATACATAATCAGAAGACATGTAAAACATGAATAATACAGTATACCAATTTAAAACAGTAAAATAAGACAATAACATATAAAATGAGTTAAGAACATACAAGAACCAGTAACACACTCAGTAAACAGGCAACTCATACATGTCTATTATTTATGTAGCATTAGTGAGGTCAGAGTAGGAATATTCATCATTTCATCTTTCCTCGTTCACTGGACATAAGGTACGGATATTCCGTCTGATAACTCGGATTTTACTCAGGTTAAAAAGATTCGTTTTAAGTATGTCTAATCGAATTGATCTTAGCTCTCTATGTGACTTCGTTTTATTTTGGTGGAATCAAAGATGTGTCGTTGTAGTGTTTTAAAATTTAAAAGGTGCAAAACAATTAAAGTAAAAGTGCTCCTAACGTAAATCTAAGTCTAATTAAAGCAAAGTGCAAGTATTTAAAAACGTGACTAAAATTAAAGGACACTAAAGTAAAATGACGTAAACTTAAATCTATCTAATGCAAACTTGAAGTGCGACTAAAACTAAGGCAAATAATCTAAAAGTGCAATTAAATAAAAGGGCAAGTAAAATAAAGCTTGAAGGTAAAAATCAAAGACAAAAACTAATAAGAACCTGAATACAGCTCATTCGAAATAAACCTTCGTTTGGAATAATCACTCGACCTAAATGTCACCTTTGGTTGAAATGACTCTTCTTTACTTGGAATATTACCAAAATCCTTGATCCGGAACAAATTGATCTGAATATGTCACTTATCCAAAATAATGCTTCGTTCGGAACTTGCTGATTCGGAACTTGTAAATCTTGCCTTGATTCGGAAGTTTTGGTCACCCCCTGATTCGGAACTTTCCGGATGAAGCTCCCTTATTCGGAACTTTTGAAGTTTCGAATGAAGGCTCTTGGTTCGGAACTGTTGGAATTGGTTCGGAAGTTACTGACTCGGAAGGTTCCGAATGAAGAGTCCTGATTCGGAAGTTTTGACTTCCGAATGAACAAGTTTGGTTCGGAACTTTTGAAGTTCCGAATGAGCAACCTTGGTTCGGAAGTTTTGACTTCCGGATGAAGCTCCTTGATTCGGAAAATTATAACTTCCGAATGAAACCTTCTATCCTATCCTTGGTTCGGAACTTTTTCTGGAAACACATAAACAAAGCAATACTTCCGAAGAACAAGGAAGATGTGTACAGTAGCAGTTATAAACAAAAAGTAATCAAAATCAAACACATGTATCAATTTAAACAGTAACGATTCAATGAATAAGCATCAACAAACAATTAGAAACATGAAATCAAACAACTTTTACCACAATAATCAAAAACCACTTTGGATCAAATCAAAGTATAAACATGAACATAATATAAACTCATGAATCAAAGAAGAAGAAAGGTAGATAAGAGATTGACAAGATAAAATAAAGATTTGACAAGAATTAAAATGAAAACTTACTTGGAATTAAATGGTAATTAAGGTGCATAACATAAATTAAAGTGACATGAAAAATAAATGAACAAGTATTTAAATGGTGGAAGACTAATTGTCACCTTAGCCAACAAGAGTGAAATGATAACTATCCTAATCTATATATAGGGGAGGATTAAGGAAGCTTCCTCCCCTCTTTCCTTTCTTCTTAATTACAAGTTTAAGTCCCTCCTTTTATTAATCTTCATTAATTGCGTCATTAGTCCTTTTCTTCTAATCTTCTTTAAACTTGGACTTAAGGGACTTTTGACTTCGGGATTTCTTTTGAACTCGTCTTTAAATTCTTCAATAAAATAGTCTTGAATTCTTCGGCTTTTGATAAACTTCCGTCTTTTGACTTTTTCTTCGATAAATCTTCAGAATTGGTAGTGGACTTCCGTTCTTTTTGCACTCTTGACTTCTTGACTTCGTCTTTTATCCTTTTCTTCAATAAAAGTCCATAAATGCCCGTGAATGTCCGTGTTTTATCCATTTTTCACCTTTTCATCCTAAATCACAACAAAAACACAAACCACGCATAATTTCGACATAAAAGACATAAAATACACGTTTTGGTATGGTCATTATTGTAATTAAGTGGTAGAAAAGATGGGTGTTTACACACCTATCAAATCCCCTACACTTGACCATTGCAATGTCCTCATGCAATGCATTAGTTACAAAGCAAGATTACACTTTTCATCATAATCAATCCACGTTGGCCTTTATTAAAGAGATAGAAAATTAAAAACATACAAGATAAAGAAATTAAAAGCATACCTTGGGTTTTGAAAATGTTATGAATAATCATCATCCTCAAGTTTTCACTTTCTCCAAACAAAGCTTAAAAACGAGATCATTGTTATTATAAGTTAGTAAACTAACACGAACTCATGTGGGCCAATTACTCACTTAGACTCCCTTATTCCTAGGTGTATCTCTTATATTTTATATTTTGTCTTGAATGATCATGAAGATGCATTGTTTGACTTATTTCGATAGTTATTTAGTCTGAAAATAAAGTGCACGATTTAATCAATAGTTAGCTAAAGGACCAAATCTTTTAAAACTGCTTCTCGGGATATCAGAAAGTTCATATCTTGGCATAACTTGGTTCGCGATTTGAGACCTTTCTCGGGCCGATATTTGGCAGCGACTTCATACTTCAAATCTTGAGAGACGTTCATGAAATAATGGTCTTCTCTTCATAACTGGAATTTCTTCACTTGGAATTTTTGAGAGATTCTTCATATATTGACCACGACTTCTTCATTTTTCTCCAATCTTTATTTTGGACTTTGATATACAACGATCCGCCTCCTTTTATGACTTGGATCTATTTATCCTCATACCTTGTTAGGGTCTTTTCGGATACACTTCTCCATGACTTTTGGGGAGTTTTGCTTTACGTCGTGTGTCTCGATCCTTCATATTGATTTTCGATAAATGATTCTTCACATCACTTTGGATCTTTAGCAACAAAACATAGCCCTCATGCCTTGTTAGGGCCTTTTCGGACTCGCCAATCTTCGCGCCCCGCTTCATAAGTTATGCCTTGGCTATGAACTCTCGTCATTACCGAGCAACTATTAAACGATCTGGGGCTAGAAGCTAAGTAACTTTTCAAATCGTACAACCTTATTTATTAGCAAATAAATTATTAGCAAGCGATGGGAGAATAGGCTCATAATTAACTCACATAAATTCATGAAAGAATACCGAACTTATAATTTGCTCTATCATTTCTCGTTCTCCACAGTTTAAAATCTCAAGTAATGAGACTCGTGGATGCTTAGCCTATTAAATCAAAGTTTTGGGTTTTCGAATCGCCTATAGGATCTTGCAAATTCTTAGACTCTTTCAAGTTTAGAAATCGCATCTTAAAGTTCCCTTGATAAACGACTCTCTAGGATCAATTATAGGAACTTGCGAAAAGTTCTTGTTCTTAACTCGTGAAAGTTAAGACTTTCGCGTTTTATAGCTCCCTATATAAAAGCCTAGCAAAACTTGACTTAAACATGTTAAGGGTACTAGCTAGAGTAAACTCGGATTAAAACCACTTATTAAACATTTATTCTAGCAAAGAAAGAAAATAACTATACAAAAGGGAAAAACTAATAGGCCAAAATAGATCAAAAATTTTGAAAAGTGTCGAAAAATTCATTTTCCGGTTAAAATGAGGACAAAAACAAGGAAAAGACCACTTAACTTCGATAGAAGTCCCCCTACACTTAAGATAAACATTGTCCTCAATGTTTAAGCATGTGGGAGTAAGCTCCCCTACACTTAGGACATTGTGCATGTTGTTTAAATCTTGCTAAGGAAAAGACAACTAAAGAGATTCCTATTTTAATATTGAGGAAATATAAAATAGTGAATCGAAAAGAGTTTAGGATAGAACCGGGAAGAGGTAGAACACGGAATCACGGGTCGTCAAGAATCATCAATAGTGGGTCATTGAAGCTCGAATCCCTGATTAAGAAGTGAGGAGAGGAAATAGCAATCCAAAGGGGTCCCCCCTACACTTATGATAAAGAAAGCGGAAAGATAGATACATGGGTTGCCTCCCAAGAAGCGCTTGATTTTTGTTAACCGAGTCGTGAGCCTGACTCGACCTTGATCATCAACGGAAGTAGTATGAAACAAATCCACCAGGATCAAAGACATAGTTTTCATCCATCAATAAGCAAGAACTTAAGGCGAACAAGGCAAGCCAAAAGAGAAGTGGCAAGGTTCCCTTAAGTAGTGATGGAACACAGTAGAAGCAAGGATGGTGCGGTGCAAGCATGTCTTCAATAGGTCCAAAGATTTTTCCGTTTATTTCATCAGGTGGATACTGAGATGGCTTAAAGACTTCAATACCGGGATCGAACACCTTTTCCTTTAGGGGAAAATAGCACTCAGGCTCAGCCGAGTGTGAAGAAGATCCGCAAAGAAGCACAACCTCGTCCTCAGAAGTGCAACGGACTTCGGTGTCAACCGGTTTCTTCTCCTTTGACAAAATGCTCTTCAAATCCAAAGTAGGATCAAGACGATAATCTTCAAAGTCAAAAGGAGGAGCATCACTCTCATGAGGGAAGTATGTGTTGAGAAATTCAGAAAAATCTTCCTCAAATGAATAATCGTCCAAAGTAGGATCGAGTGATGGTGGAGGATCTTCAGCATGTGAAGAATCGCTCGAGAGAGTATCGGCCTCATCAAAATCATTATATGTAGGCAGCTCGGGATACTCAGAAGTACAGTTAAAATCATCCGAATCTGAGCTAGAATCATCATCATCATAAGCATCGAAGACCGGTGGAGAATCATAAATGGGAGGAGCTTCCAAAGTAGGAAGAGAATTATCCACATCATCTTCAAAGAGTGGATTATCAGTGGAAGACTCGAATAAAGGATTATCGTAGACGGTAAAGTCATCGAGCACATTTATCATATTCACTGATTCTCGGCCTCCAAAGGATTTGCCTGTAAGCTTCCCCATTCTAAAAATTTTAGAATCATCCCCGACTCGTAAGATTAACTCACCTTCGGCCACATCTATTAAAGCACGTCCGGTTCTCAAGAATGGCCGACCAAGTATTAAAGGAATACGAGGGTCCATTTCATAATCAACTACGACAAAGTCAACCGGGAAAGTAAATGTGCCAAAATAAACACGTCTTCGGCTATACCAACGGGGTAAGCGAGAGTGCGGTTTGCAAGTTCGAGAGTCATCTTTGTTGGAATGAGATCGGGCAATGATAGTGTTTTCCAAACACTGAGTGGCATAAGATTAATACTAGCCCCGAGATCAGCAAGGGCAGTAAATTCTTCAGTTTTGTTGAATACGCAAGACAACACAAAACGACCGGGATCTCCAAGCTTTTCCGGAAGTTCTCTAAGAAGTACTGCAGAGCAGTTTTCATTTAAGCGTGTGTTGGCGAGTTCAAGCAGCTTCTCCTTCTTGCTAAGCAATTCCTTGAATGCTTTGACAAATTTTGGCATGTGGCAAAGTGCTTCAACAAGGCTAATGTTGATGGTCATTTTAGATAGCATATCCACATATTTCATTACATTACAGTCATTCTTGGTTAGCTCGTTGGTCTTGCCTATGCGAGAAGGGTATGGGATTCTGGGTTGATAAGGGTTAGGTGGAGGTGTAGTTGGTGAAGGTTGTGATGTTGAAGGGTCCTTCCGAGATACATCGTCATGACGAGGCGGAGTCGGTAATGGTGTACTATCACTAAGTGTAAGAGGAGTAGGGATACATGGTGGTGGAGGAGGTGTAGATAATGGTGGTGAATCAGGTGGATTGACAAAGGTAATTCCACTACGCGTAGTTATAGCACTCACATTAGCTCGCGGATTAGTGACGGTGTTTGAAGGTAGAGAACCCGAGGAAGAAGAAGGTTGAGCTTCGGGTAAGAAACTAGCCAAGAGATTCTTTAATTCAGTTGTTTGAGTGATGAAGGAAGATTGAAGATTTTCACGAACCTCGGTTCTGATGTCATTACCTTGCTTCAAGATATCTCCTTTCAAATTGATTATTTGGCTCTGTAGATTCTTGATTTGCTCACCTTGGTTCTCATGATTGTGTCAACATCGGGGTTAATGGGTGGGTGTTGTTGGGTGGGAGGTTGATAAGGGTTAGAAGCACGAGGTGGGATTTGGTTGCTTCTATTGTAGTTGTTGGCGGGGTTTTGGTTTTGAGGAGAAAAACCGGGTGAGAGGTAATTGTTGGAACGGTAGCTCAGCAGGTTTCTATCCCCTTGTTGTCTAGCTTGGTAATTTTCCGGTGAATAATTACCGTAAGCAGCATACACATTTTCCGGATTTCCTTGTGTCGAAGGACAATCGGTGTATGAGTGAGGACCGCCACATGTTTCACAAGGATTAGCGACTGCTTTAACTTGATGTTGTTGTTGGTTTGAAGCGAGAAGCGTAATACTTTTGCTCATTTCAGCCATCATGCGGGTGAGTTCGGTCATCTCAGGGTTTGCTGAGGTAGAAGAAACATTGACTCTCGTGTTGTTTCTAGAAGAAGCAGAGGAATCCCAGTTCTTATGATGAGTAGTCATGTTCTCTATTAACTCTCTACACTCCTCGGGTCTCCTTTTCATGAATGTGCCACCGACGGCTGCATTAATCGTATCACGATCTCGAAAAGTCAATCCGTTGTAGAAAGTATCGATCAAGGTGACCGGAAGCATGTTGTGGTTTGGACAACGGTCGATCAAGACATTATATCTCTCCCATGCATCAAAAAGAGATTCATCAGGGTCTTGCATGAAACCGCTGATCTGATTGCGAAGGCTTGTGACCATGGATGGTGGAAAGTAGCGCGAAAGAAAGCGTTGAGTCATGTCATCCCAAGTGTGAATAGAATTCTTCGGGAGACGATCAAACCATTTCTCGGCATGATGCGATAAAGTATGTGGGAAGAGTTGTAGGCGGAGTACATCCATTGTGGCCCCAGGTAACTTTATGCTTTGGGTGATTGTAATGAACTTGTCGAGGTGTTTGTTGGCATCATCATCAGGCAATCCTCTAAATGGGTTTGTTTGCACTTGCTGAATCATGTGGTGCTTCAACGAAAACTCAGGAGCGTTGATTTGCATCGGCGCAATCGGTCCTCCTCGTCCAAACATTGTTGGTTGACAAAGTTCCTCCATGGTCCGAAGATCGGGCTGTGGAAGAGCATTGTTGTTATTATTATTGTTGAGGTGCGGTAGTTGATTATTGTTGTTAACACCTGCCATATCTAAATCTTCTTGAGGCTCGGGCTCTTGGTAGTTAGAAGATCTAGTACGCATACACCTGAAAATGCAAAAGAAAAAGAAACCAAACACAAAGACAATATATATACACAAGAAAGATAAAATCTTTTTGTATTTTTGAAATTTTTAATTTTTTATGGTTTTTGAATTTTTTAGGCACGAAAAATAACGTTCACAAGTGAACGGATCCCAAAAAGTAACGTGTCTAGCACAGAAAACTGTTGATCTTAACGAAAAGAGCCGGCAGCGGCGCCATTTGATAACTCGGATTTTACTCAGGGTAAAAAGATTCGTTTTAAGTATGTCTAATCGAATTGATCTTAGCTCTCTATGTGACTTCGTTTTATTTTGGTGGAATCAAAGATGTGTCGTTGTAGTGTTTTAAAATTAAAAGGTGCAAAACAATTAAAGTAAAAGTGCTCCTAACGTAAATCTAAGTCTAATTAAAGCAAAGTGCAAGTATTTAAAAACGTGACTAAAATTAAAGGACACTAAAGTAAAATGACGTAAACTTAAATCTATCTAATGCAAACTTGAAGTGCGACTAAAACTAAGGCAAATAATCTAAAAGTGCAATTAAATAAAAGGGCAAGTAAAATAAAGCTTGAAGGTAAAAATCAAAGACAAAAACTAATAAGAACCTGAATACAGCTCATTCGAAATAAACCTTCGTTTGGAATAATCACTCGACCTAAATGTCACCTTTGGTTGAAATGACTCTTCTTTACTTGGAATATTACCAAAATCCTTGATCCGGAACAAATTGATCTGAATATGTCACTTATCCAAAATAATGCTTCGTTCGGAACTTGCTGATTCGGAACTTGTAAATCTTGCCTTGATTCGGAAGTTTTGGTCACCCCCTGATTCGGAACTTTCCGGATGAAGCTCCCTTATTCGGAACTTTTGAAGTTCCGAATGAAGGCTCTTGGTTCGGAACTGTTGGAATTGGTTCGGAAGTTACTGACTCGGAAGGTTCCGAATGAAGAGTCCTGATTCGGAAGTTTTGACTTCCGAATGAACAAGTTTGGTTCGGAACTTTTGAAGTTCCGAATGAGCAACCTTGGTTCGGAAGTTTTGACTTCCGGATGAAGCTCCTTGATTCGGAAAATTATAACTTCCGAATGAAACCTTCTATCCTATCCTTGGTTCGGAACTTTTTCTGGAAACACAGAAACAAAGCAATACTTCCGAAGAACAAGGAAGATGTGTACAGTAGCAGTTATAAACAAAAAGTAATCAAAATCAAACACATGTATCAATTTAAACAGTAACGATTCAATGAATAAGCATCAACAAACAATTAGAAACATGAAATCAAACAACTTTTACCACAATAATCAAAAACCACTTTGGATCAAATCAAAGCATAAACATGAACATAATATAAACTCATGAATCAAAGAAGAAGAAAGGTAGATAAGAGATTGACAAGATAAAATAAAGATTTGACAAGAATTAAAATGAAAACTTACTTGGAATTAAATGGTAATTAAGGTGCATAACATGAATTAAAGTGACATGAAAAATAAATGAACAAGTATTTAAATGGTGGAACACTAATTGTCACCTTAGCCAACAAGAGTGAAATGATAACTATCCTAATCTATGTATAGGGGAGGATTAAGGAAGCTTCCTCCCCTCTTTCCTTTCTTCTTAATTACAAGTTTAAGTCCCTCCTTTTATTAATCTTCATTAATTGCGTCATTAGTCCTTTTCTTCTAATCTTATTTAAACTTGGACTTAAGGGACTTTTGACTTCGGGATTTCTTTTGAACTCGTCTTTAAATTCTTCAATAAAATATTCTTGAATTCTTCGGCTTTTGATAAACTTCCGTCTTTTGACATTTTCTTCGATAAATCTTCAGAATTGGTCGTGGACTTCCGTTCTTTTTGCACTCTTGACTTCTTGACTTCGTCTTTTATCCTTTTCTTCAATAAAAGTCCATAAATGCCCGTGAATGTCCGTGTTTTATCCATTTTTCACCTTTTCATCCTAAATCACAACAAAAACACAAACCACGCATAATTCCGACATAAAAGACATAAAATACACGTTTTGGTATGGTCATTATTGTAATTAAGTGGTAGAAAAGATGGGTGTTTACACACCTATCACCGTCCTTCACTATGGACATTCTCTTTCCTTATTAGGATTCTCCGTTTGCAGCCAACTGTTTTCCCCAAGTATTTGTTTTATATTTTTTGATTGCTTATTTTTATTTTTAAATGCCTAAGCCATATACATGCATGTCAGTTCCACCTAGTTATGGAGGTACCATAACCATAACACTAGAGGCACCAATGTTATGACTTCCCCACGACGGAGTGATTACTCGTGGCGTCCCTTTTCAGTTTTGGCCATATATTTATATTATCATGTGGGGCGTATGGATGCATCATAGTTACATGTTTTTATAGGATTTTCATGGTGAGTGTGGTGTGTGCCTTTCATCCTTCACAAGGAGTTGATCCCTCCTACCCAGATTAATTTAATTAGAGGCCTCCCCTCTAATTTAATGATTAGGTCACCCCTCTATGAATTCATGCACGATGAACTTCATGACCTATATAGGCTATTGGCTAATTAAATACAATTTTCATATAAAAACATAAGTCTTTTCAAACTATAAAACCAGTTTTATGAACATGTTCCAGGTTATCTAGGACTTATACATTTCCGCTGCTTTTTAGTCTTATTTATGTTTCAGCCATTCACACTATGTCATATATCTGTTCACTTAGCGTATTGCTCAGCCGTATATTTTCCTTTCCATGTCCCAAAATGACAGGTACCCAATGACAGGCTTGAGCATTTGGAGCACGTTCATAGGATGAGAGCTGCCTTAGAACTCTTTTCCTTGTACTTCATTTACTTTATGCTTGCTTGGACACTTGTTTTGTCCTTTCTCAATTCATTTACTTTATTTATGTTTTGGGCTTATATTTGGGAACCGATGTTTGATTCCGGTTTTCCCTTTTGGTCATGTATGTTTGCACATATTACATTGCATTCTTTGATGACACGCCATAATTATCCTGGGATATTCCATTTATCAAAATAGGGTTCTTACAACCGAAGTTTGATGAGAAATCCCAACTTCGTCAAAGTAAGCTTTTAGTTGCTGATTGATGAATTATGTGTCGTTATCCGTTCTCACAATAATGACAGGGGCTTGCAGTAGTACTAATGTTTTCTTCAAGAAGTTAATAATTACACCAGGGCTTCACCTTTTGATGCAAGAAAATGAACCCATGTGTAACGAGAATAATCATCCACAATCACTAGGACATACCGCTTTCCATTAATGCTTTTGATTCTCATTGGGCCACACAAATCCATATGTAGGAGATGTAACCTATTCATCGAATTTGGAACAGGTTTGGGTTTGTGAGGCTTCTTCTTGCTTTTACCTTGCTCACATGATGGAAAAAGATGATCTTTAGTATATTTGAACTTTGGAAGACCGGTAACGAGATCATCTTTTGCAAGTTGGGTGATGGCATCAAAATTGAGATGAGATAACCTTTGATGCCATAACCATGACTTTGTTGAAGTGGTTTAGGCCATGAGACAAATTGGAGACGCAACAGACATTTGAAAAAGATCAATGGTGTAAAGGTTGGTAGTACGATTCCTTTCAACAGATCAATTCTTTCAAGATCCCTAACAACGCATGTATGACTTCTAAAGGCTACCTCCAAATCTGAATCACAGAATTGCCCAACCGAGAACAAATTGTGTCCCAAGCCATCAACAAAAGACACTCTCGTGATGATTATATTTCCCCAATGAAGATCACCACAGCCTAGAATTGCAGCAACATGATCATTTCCAAACCGAACAGTTCCCATGAATCGCCAAACAAAGTTCTTGAGAAGACTGCAATTCCCAATCATATGTTTTGAACAACCTGAGTCCACGCACCAGAGACAAATTTCAACAGCCTTCCAATGATAAGAGAAGAAAATTTTTTGGCAACCGATGAAATAGGTTCCTGTAGGGTTATAAGATAATTAAGCCTTATCACATACCGTCATTTCATTGTCAGTATGAGATCTACCAGTGTCGATAACTTTGCCACTACAGTCAAAATTTCTACCAGTAGGCAACCATTTAGAGGTGAATCTAGGGCTACTAGGCTTGGCAAGACTTTCTGTGGACCCTACGTGCGTACTTTTTGGAACATACACCTTAGCCTTAGGAGTGTTATGTTTTTCACTCATGGAAAGCTTGTCAATTCGGGTGTATCCACCATAATTTAAACCATTCATAGTCAAACCACAATCAACATGACTAAAAGTAAAGAAACATTTATTACATTTAGCTTAAATAACTTTTGTTTTTTCATTCCGAATAGAAAGCTTAAAGTCATTACATTCAGATGAATTAAGTTTCTGATTATGATTAAAAAGCGGTAAATTCCTACGGTGTTCTTCTACTTCCACATTTTTGATCTTGGGGCGACTACTTCTAGAGGCAAAAAGGACCCTATCATTCCTTGTATTGCTCGTAGGCTGTGGCCTTCTGCTCTTAGAGTAGTTGTTTATTCCTGTAGAAGAAGCCACATGATTATTAGAATTAGTACTTTTTAAATCGATGACTTGTGGTTGAGATATAGTGGTCGGTTTAGTCCTAACGCTTGCTTTACGTTGGTTGTTAGGCACAGAGATATCTACCCTAGGTTGAGAGGAAGGTCTAATGTCAAACATTCCTGGGGCAATCACAGCAGCTTTCGTTCCTGCGACCTTTGGAAAATGTGTGACAGCAATACGAGTAGTTCCCGAGGTTGCTGGTGTCTGAATCATATCGTCCACAATCGTACTAGGCTCAAAAGTCTTATCTTTTAACAAGGCCTTTAACTTACAGTTCTCATAGATTTTATCAATAAGTTTCTAATAGACGGACGTAACGTGTTCAACAGCCTGGTTATACGAAACAATTTCAGATTCTAACTCTGCAATCATAGCCTTAAGCTTCTGAACATTCCCATCACTGGCATTTTCTAACCCTGTAGAAGCCAAATTCTTTTCCTTAGCCCCTCCTAACTGAGCCTGCAACCGTGCGATAGTTTGTTGTATTTCATTGTAGGCTTTATCATACGAAATTTTGTCATATTTGCATCATCACATTTTTTGACAAATTTATTCCAAAGATCGATAAATTCTTTGTCCTTTTTAATGACAACAGATTCCATTTTCTCTTTCGTACGTTTAAGCTCAGTTTGGAGGGTTTCATGATTCAACACAGAGGTATCTAACGCAACGGGGATACTATCAACATTATCATGTGCTTTAGAGAGATGTTCAAGATCGTTTTCCAAACTTTGATTTTATCAAGAGATTCATCAGCCTCCTTCGCCAAAGATTTTAAGTCTTCAACAAAGTTGGCTAATTCTTTTAGAAAAGCGTTTTCCAAATTGCTTATCCGAGCATCAACTTGATTAATAATCGGATTAATATCGTTTAGAAGAAATTTATGGACCTCAATCTGAACTGGTGATGTAAAATTTCCTCCAGTGATTTTGGAATTAACAACACGTTTAAGTATAACAAAGTTATCTTTTAGCTCGTTAGAAATCATCGTGCGATACTCGGTTTAGGAGGGTCATCAGACAATTCCTCACTCGGTAGCAAAAGCATTTCAGTACTCGTTTTAGACCGAACAAAAACTGTTGGAGGATTAACTTTCAGATAATAAACGGGTGTGACTTCTGTATTAAGCTTTTGCAATCGTAAACGACTCTCTTCGGCCATTTCAAGGGTTTCTTCTGAATCACACATAACAGGAGGATCATGCTTATCTAGCAACACATTACCATTATATAAAATTTGATGGGTGGTCTGAGCATGCTTAAGATATTCGGGATTGGGAGGATGAGGACAACCTAAAGCCATTTTGTAACGGGTGTAATTAATCTTTTGCTAACCGCTGGCACAACAATTAACCAATTCTGATTACCCACATTCGGAACACTCGGATTCTGACCACGGTTTTGTCCATACTGATTTCCTGTATTCCCAACATTCTGCCCAACATTCTGACCATATTGTTGAAACTGTGTCCCCGTGTTCCCAGCAACTACCAATTGGCGATCTTGATTCGCATTCATGAAAGGTTGAGCAATCTGCCTATTTCTAGTGTTTGAGTAGATTCTCTGATTGTTGTTGGTGGGGTTAATGGCAAATTTGAATGCCTTTGCAAGAAGTGAAAGACCAATATTAATCGCATGAGTAGGGTCGGTGATGTCATCAAAACAAGCAATGGGTTGTTGTAAGTAGTTCATAGTAGCAGGAAGTTGATATCCATAAGAGGTGAGTTGTTGTTGTTGTTGTGGCATGAAGTTACTTGATGAGGTTTGATGGTAAGGTACCATGGGATATGACATAAATGATGGAGAGTTTGCCATAATAGCCAACGGATATTGTGTTTTGGCACGTCTTTCAGCCCTAACTTCGTTAGCTTCATCTTGATTCATCTTCAAATAATCATATACTTGAGTGTAGTCCACGACATGAAGATCTTTGGTTTGATTGACAAGAGTGACATATCGTGACCATTCAGAAGGAAGATTATCAAGAAATTTGATGTTGGAAGCAATTTGTGCAGGTTCATGTTTGTTTCTTCTAAGATGATTCATGAGGGTTGAAAACTGATGATAGTAAGGTTCAATTTGTTCCCCTTCAGTAGACGTAAATTTCTCCCATTCACGAAGCAACTTAGTTTCCTTTTCTTGTAAACCAATTTCACTCCCCTTTATCATTTTCTAGATCCTAAGCCACATCTCGTGTGCGGTTTCACAACTATCGACACCAGCATAAACATCTTCAGGGAGTCCCATGAGAATGACTTAAAATTGCTTGATCATCAGCGTCGAGTTGTTTGGATTCAACTTCAGTTAATTCTTCATCCGTTTGCTCATGACTTGAGTCCGCTACTGAGTTAGAATTTGTGGGGTCCCCAGGCACAAGTATTGTTCTTCGAACATACGGACCTTTTTGAATCGAGTTGACAATCAACTTTCCCAAAGGTTTATATTTTGCATAACGAAGGAGACGACTAGCTCATGTAGTGTAATTCTCCTTGGTAAGCATGGGTGGACGATTCTCAGTACCCGCAACATAATATCTTGTTGAGACGTCATCGTAGAAGTCGTGTGTTAAACAGGATCTCAATTCGTAGGAAGCAGCGTGTTGTTGTAAAAATCCCTAAATTGATTAAATCCCCTAAGAATGTGATCTCGAGAAGCCAAAAAAAATCCAAGGCAAACAAAAAAATCACGAAATTTTCAAGACACTTTTTCTGAAAATTTTTGCAAGGATTTTCGAACTAATTATCAAGTTGATCTTTGGAATAAACGTCAAAATATTACTTCTCAATCCTTTTAACTTCGCAATCTTCCAACAAACAATCTTTCTAAAAAAATTTCAACTTCGCAATGGAAGTATTTGAGAACTTCGGAATAAGTTTGCCTTGAAACTTAACTTCGGAATGCGTACCTGTGATAACTTCAGAATGATTCAGAACTAGGACTTCGGAATCGTCAAATAACTTCGGAATTGTACTTCGGAATGAAAACCATTAACTTCGGAATCCAACAATTTTGTGAACTTCGGAATCCACAAAAATCTTGAACTTCACAATCCAAAGAAAGTCTACTTCGGAATACCAGAAACTTGGTGACTTCGCAATCTGAGGTAAATCTACTTCCGAATAGCAGAAACTTGATTACTTCGCAATGTAACTTCGCAATCAAAGGTAAAGCTACTTCGGAATACCAGGAACTTGATTACTTCGCAATGTAACTTCGCAATCCAAGGTAAATCTACTTCGGAATATTAGAACTTGATTACTTCGATGAAGATGGATTCACTTCGGAATAATGAAGAAAAATCCAATGCGGAAAAATAGAAACCCTCGAGGGTACTTCAGAATATATCAATTATTCCGAAGTTGACTTGATTTTGCCCGACTTTTTCGTTATCCGAAAATCACCTAAAAGACCAAAAATTTTGCGATTTTGATCAAACCAAGTAGCCCAAATCACTACCACAACTATGTAGTTAATTTGTTTACAAACTTTAACCACCAAAACGCAAAAAATTTCAAGATTCAATCGTGAAACAACCTTAAACCCACCAAAATTAATCAACTAAAACAACACCAAAGAGCTATCCACGAATCCTTTGGCGAATGATACCACTGGTAAGATGTATACACACGACTAACCAAACACGAATAATGATTGTGGTAAATTTACACTTGTTTAGGAAAACAAGGTAAAAGCGGTAAGTATTAAGTACGACGGTTTGGGAAAACCGTACACTAATGACCCAAATAATTTCGTTTCCCAAGGAGGTATATGTGTGTGAATAGTTCGTAATGATTTTGGATTAATATGAAAGAAATAAAAGATGAGAAATTAGAATGACGGATACTTTAAAATTACACTACGACGATAAAACGAAAAACCGTAAAACTTGTCAAAATAAAAATTAATTCTAAAAAATCCCAAAAATGACCAAAATAGCTAAAAATATAATAAGAGTTTACAAATAATCAAAACTTTTTCAAACCTTTTAATTAATTAAATATTAGTTTTTAAATGCTAATTAAAGCCCTAAAAATCCAAATAATTAATAAAAAGCCCAAATAAAGATTTTTCAATTTGTAAAACTCTAAAATGACTTAAGTAAACTAAAAACTATTTTTATGAAATTTAAAACCAATCAAAACTATTTCTAAGTGATTAAAAACTATTAAAATATTAAAATAATCCTAAAAATTAAATAAGTGATGAGTTAAAAATCCTAACTTAATGTATTTTACCTAGGAAAAATGTAAAAGTTGCAAAAATATTAAAAACAAAATTTAATAATAAAGTAATATTAAAAATCCAAAAATTATAAAAATTTCTAAAACCTTGCAAATTAGTTTATTTAAACCTAAATAAGCATAAAATGAAAGTGAAATGACCAAAATACCCCTATTGGGCCCCCAAATGGGCTAAAAACAAAAACAGACCACCTTATTGGGCTTTTTGGTCCAATAAAATCAAACTCAACCAAATAAGCTGAAAATCACCAATCTGACTCAAAATTCAATTTTAAGCACAAAAGTCTAAAAGCCCAAAAGCTGAAAATGTGCTTATCACAGCTTAATAAGTCAACAGCTTATTCTTAATGGGCCAATAAGCCCATTAAGCTATACGCCAATGCCATAACCTCTATATGAACACACAACATCTTATTGAGATTCTAAACCAATCTGAAAAAAGAAATTTTGAAAAAGCTCAAGTAATAAGCCAGAACATTGAAAAGAACTTTTTCACTAAACGACAAAATAGTCGGGTTTAAGTTCTAGAGGGTTTCAAAAGCTAATTCTTTTTGCAAAAGCTCACAAATAGCTTAACTAAGAATAATCAACAAGAAAAATCACAAAAATTCAAGTAGAATAAGCTGTAGAAGCCAATAAGCTGGCTGAAAAAGCCAAATAAGGTAGTTTCATAGCAAAAGCTTAACCAAAAGACTTGTAACTTCTCAAATATGATATTAAGCTGAGAAAAATGACACCTATAACAAAAACCAAGTTGTTACATGTACCAATAATCTGTTCTGAAAAATAAGCCAAATTGTGTTTATTTGACCAAAAGTCAAAGTCCACCAAATGTTACCAAATGACCAGGGATTGTTTATAAGCTTGTTTTAAGCAACTTTTGTGAAGAACTCAAGGCTGAGTCCTTGTGAATCAAGTGGCCAGTTAGCCAAAACTTGACAGATTTTGGCAAATCTAAGCCAATAAGCCAGTTGGCTTATAAGCCAGCAATTAAGCAAACCAAATAGCAAGAAGCACTCACAAGCAACAAAATAACAAGGTTCAAGTAGTTAAACAACAAGGCGTACACTAGAATAGAAAATGCAAACCCAAAATGAGGTGGTCACTTTGCTGATGCAATTGACCACTTCAGCCAACTTTGAAACCTCTAGCACCCACAATAAGCCACCAAAATCAACAAACAAATATTGCACATATAGCTTATCACCTAACCTATTCCCAAACCAAATTTCAGACCCTAGATCCAACAAAAAAGATTTTATTAGATCTGATGTGTTTGACCAAATTTCAAACCAATATTTTCAAATTTTTCCAAAACTTTGAAATCCTTTTCCAAACCTTTTGATACTTAACCAAGGACTAAAACTAGTGACAAATGACTTTTTAGACTATCCAAACCCAAAGAACCAAGGGCACAAGGCCACAAGGCCTTTTGATCCCAAAAACCAAATAGCCCTTTATTAAGCCCTTATCAAACAAACTTTTGATTCATACAAACAACCAACTGATTTTATTATGCAAATATCTTACCTAGGTGACAACTAACAGATTTAAACAATAAAACACAAAGCACAAACACAAGAACACCAAATCACATGGCAAACATCATAACAGACATAAACATGATATTTTTTTGGGGAAACTGAAATAGAGCCAATACCTATCCCCCACAACTTCCTAGGGAGATCAGCTATGCTCCTTGGACCACTCTCAACAGCTAGAGAGTGACCAAGGTCCTTGAAACAAGAAGGATCAAGGTCTGCTGATGGTTCAAAGTAGAACCAGACCTTGATATGTATGATCTTCAACACAAGGCAGCAAACAACCTAACCAAATGCTCAAATCCCTTCACAAGCTTAGTGTAAACAAGCTTGTAAGAGCTTAGGGCTTATGGATAGGGGTTAGTACAACAAAAATAAGCAAACAGATTACTGATTTCAAGCTTATTTCAAACTTGAAAACCTTACCAAACATAAACGTGCTTTAACCAAAAGATCAAAACACCTTTATAACATCAAATGGAACTCAGAATCACTCTTAAACAATACCAAATTTTAAAAACATAAAAAGGAATTACAATTTACTTAAAAATACCAAACTTTTATAAACTTAAAAAGGGATGACAATGTTGAAAGAGTAAAACTGGAACAAGGCTCTCTCACATGTTGAGGAGTCCTTATATAGGCCACAAGGCTGAGATTACAATGTAAAACCCTAGCTAAGAAGTCCCTAAAATGCCCTTTGAATCTTATAGACGTTTGATGTTGATGAGATGTTTAGATTGATCTTGGACGTTCATTTATGCCTTTGGGACCAAGTATGAGTCTTAAAACGTTGATCTTGCCACCTAGGATTTCTTAGAGAGAAAGTTGTAAGCTGATTGGCTAGAAGGGAATTGGGGATGGGGTCCATGGTGATGGGATTGTTGATGTGAGTGTGTAGAATGAATCATGTGAAGGTGAATCACACGTGGGTAGGTTTAATTAGGATTTACCCTTTGTTATGTAAAAGGTAAATCTGGGTTCATAAAGGTGAACAGTAAAAGGTTTGATCTGTGTTTTGTGGAGTGGGGAAGTGTTTTGAGCATTTTTGAGATTTGAATGTTTGGTTGCACACTTTTAGTCCTTGGTCTTTGGCAGAACTTGTATAACATGTTTTTCAGCCCACTTAACTCATTTCCTTTGTTATGAAAACTTTCAGTTTTCATACTTTTGCCCCAAATACTTTTCCAAAGTATTTTCAAGGATTAATTTTGCCATTTTGGATATTTCAAGGGCTGATCTTGGACATTTCTCATCTTTGAAGGTCTTCATTGGATATTTGACTTCATGAGGGACCATTGTTGAAAATTTAGAATTGTTAAGGGACTAAACTTGCCAAATCTTCAAAGTTGAAGGACCTTTTTGTAATTTTGACAAACTTAAGGGACCAAACTTATAATTATGAATATACAAGGGTTTTAAGTGTCATTTCTTCATAAATGAGGGATAATTCTTATACATCTTCAAGTCTTCAATGGTTTTTCTTTGAGAAATCCATAACTAGGGCCCGGTTCATTGTGCGGCTTCGTTTCTCATGTTCGTTTTTCCTTGTTTCTTGTGATTTTTTTGTCTTTTTCACGATATCCATACCTAAAATACACAAGTAAACAAACACAAGCATATACATGGTATATTTATGACATTTTATGTATTTAAAGCCCGAAAAAAACGATGAGATCATGTATAAGTGCCATCTCATCACTCCCCCATACTAAACCATTGCGTTGCCCTCACGCAATGCTAGAAAAAATTATCTAAGCATCTCCAAAATTCAATTTTTATTACCCTATATTGAAAAGTAAAACTTGCTAAAATACTACGAACATGTGTAAAAGACATAATGTATGATTTTCATCATGAATGTGACTTTTAGGGTCAATGAATAGAAACAAGTGAATGTCTCATAGAGTAAAGTTCGTCATCCTTGATTGTCACACATTCCATGCTAAGTGCAAAAACGAGATCATTGTTGGTACAAGTCACAATGCTAACACTACTCATACGTCCAAATTATGTAATACTTTTTCTCCCTGCAATCCTAGTTATTATGAAAAGAAAAGGTTTATAGAGTTTTTTTTAACTATTTGTCATGGATCACAAGTGATTCATATTGACTTATTTGAGTATTTATTAGTCCAAAAATAAAGTAGCACGATTTAATCGATAGTTAGCTAAAGGACAAAATCTTTTAAAATGGCTTCTCGTGTATCTCCTTAAGTTCATAAATTGGCATAACCCGTTTCACGATTTGAGACCTTTCCCGGACCGATATTTGGCATGTACTTCATACTTCAAATCTTCGGAAGACGTTCTTGAAATTATGGTCTTCTCTTCATATTTTGGAATTTCTTCACTTGATGTTTTTGAGAGATTCTTCATACTTGGACCACGACTTCATCATTTTTCTTCAATCTTTATTTTTGATTTTGATATACAACGATCCGCCTCCTTTTAGGACTTGGATATATTTATCCTCATACCTTGTAAGGGTCTTTTTAGATAGACTTTCACCATGATCTTTAGGGGAGTAATTGCTTTTTGTCATGTGTCTCGATCCTTCATATTGATTTTGGTATAATGATTCTTCACATCATCTTGGATCTTTAGGAACAAAATAGAGCTCCTCATGCCTTGTTAGGGCCTTTTTGGATCTTCACCAATCTTCGCATCCCGCTTCAATAAGTTATGCCTTGGCTATGAACTATATTCAACCATGAGAAACTTTTAAACGATCTTGGGCTAGAAGCTAAGTAACCTTTCAAATCGTACGACCTTACTTATTGCAAATATTTTATTCCTAATGCATTGATCTTATGGGAGAAAAAGCCACAATTAAAAACATATGAGTTTTTGAAAGAACATTTTCATGTTCTACGTTTAGCATGATCACTTGTCTAACTCTATCACTTCTCGTTCTTTACTTTTAAAGACCTCTAATTAAAGAGACTCGTGAATACTTAGCCATGCAAGTCAAAATTAAGCTAAATCTTAATTAGCTTCATTAAGACAATATCAAATCGAAGTTTTGGGTTTTCAAGTTACCTATAGGATCTTGCACTTTCTTAGAATTTTTCAAGTTTAGAGAATGCATTTTAAAGTTCCCTTGATAAGTGACTTTCTAGGATCAATTATAAGAACTTGCGAAAAGTTCTTGTTCTTAACCCGTATGAGCTAAGACTTTCGCGTTTTAAAGTTCCCTATATAAAAGTATAGCAAAACTTGATTCAAGCGGGTTAAAGAATGTAAAGGGTTCTATAGAAACTAGAAGGGGGGGGGGGGGGGTTGAATAGTTTCTCTTCTATTAGTCACCTAATTTAAATTACTTTGAATTAAGTGTGTATCAAAACTATCTTTTACTTGAAGCTAAGTTGCATAATGATTAGATTCAATTCAAATGCATTAGAAATGGTAATAGGTAAGTATAATGATAATGCAATAAGTAAAGAGTAAGGAAAGAGACAACCTAGTGACAAGACACCAAGATTTATAGTGGTTCGACAACGAGGCTCTATCCTCGTTTCTACTCCACTCCTCGAGTACACCTACTCGAGATTTCCACTATATGCACAAGCTCCCTTCTTGGCGGAGAAAGCCTTACATCGTCGCTTACATTATTTTCCGACACTAAGCTCAATGTCAAGACCTAATCATTAGCTAGGACCAATCTACACAACGTTGCCTACTTCATAATTTAACGACACAAGGCTAGATGTCGAGTTCTAATATCAAGGTAGAACCAATCTTCACGACGTTGCCTACTTCACTATTTTACGACACAAGGATAGATGTCTAGTTCTAATCCAAAGCTAGAACCAATCTTTACGACTCTTCACTTTGAAGCTAAGTGAGAACTTCACATAACACAACTACTAATCACTTTCAAGTTTAGTAAGAACTCACAAGATACAACCACATCACTTTAGTGAGAACTACTACACAAATCTATTACAACTCAACTAGACATATCCAAGTACACACATGTAGCTTGGATCTACACAATACAAGTCCAAGCAAACACATATGCAATGGATGTACACAACAAATCCAAGTATTCACAAATAGCTTGGATGAACACAACTAGTCCAAGTATTTCATAAATACAAATGGATCAACAAAAATAAAAAGGCTAACATGATGAACATGACTAATTCATGGATTCATCTTTATCACAACACTAGTGAGTGAGTGATCTTCTCACTGGACAAGGTAAAGGAGGGGATCAAGAGGATAATCATATGTAAACATACTTAACACATTAAGTGATCATTTACCAATGATTATGCTACAGGAAAGAGAAAGAGGGCTGAGAAAAACGTCCAAGAGGCTTGTTGGAAAATGAGATTTGATCCACTATTTATAGAAGACAAAGTCCAACGGCTAGCTGGGCGCGGATCCTTAACTAGCCGGCGATTCCATATCGCTAAGAACCGCCTAGCTATTTAAGGTACCACCCAGTAGAGTCCGCTCCCTTTTTTGTCTTTTAGTGGGGTAGGAATATCTGTGTTTTTTTTAACCTTCAAAGGATATTCTTATGGCATATGGAATATACCATTTTCAAATTTACATTTTCCATTTTAATAAAACATTTTCTTAAAAATAAAGTTTATTAAAAAATCTTTTGTCATATTACAAAAGTGAGTTTTAAGGATAATCACTTTGATGATCACTAAGTATGATTAAGAAAAGTTAGTGATATGATTATTACTTGATGATAGTGTTAGTTAAATAATTCGTTTTGTGTTTTACACTAAATATGTTGTATAGTTTGTTGTGATCAAAACTAAGAAAGATTAGTTAACACTAATAATGTTTTTAGGCATCACTTGCATTAACAATCTCCCCCTTTTTGATTACGACAAACTATAAACTCATTTACGTAGAAACACAAAATATCGAATTATTAACGAGTTTATCACTATCATTTCTCCCCCTTTGTCATAGCAAAAAGGTAAGCACAAGTCTTTGAAGATATCCAGACTTTGCTAGTAGCTCCCCCTTGCTTGGGGCACCAAGTGTATAGGCTAAGGTGACATGCTACACAAAGGTTAGTAGAAAGGAAAGAAACACCAATGTATATATGATCACTACCTACTAAGTAACTTGAGAAGGAGAAGGAGAAGAAATCTCAAATTAGAAGCAAGTATTTGCTAAGTATGTCCAAAAAGGTAAATGACAAAATCAAGGTTTAATTGGTGGAATGGAGGTAGAAAAGAAACATCCAACCAATAAACATGATAAATTTGTCAAGGGGTTAAAATTTAGAATTGATGGAATCACCCATAAACAATTGTAAAGATTAACCACAATCAACTCAAAAGGAAGAGAGAATGATAAAATAAAGGAAACAAACACAATACAAAGATTTCATATTACATAAATATGAAAATGACAAACAAAGTAGATAGTCATACACACAATATGAGTATCTAAAGCAAAAGACATGGAAAATAAACCACAAAGCATAAGCTAGTCTAATAGTGATAATTTTCCAAGATTGCTTAAAACACTAATGACTCTAAAACAACTAAAGTCTTATTGACTCCAAGGGAGTGTAGCCCTTTAGTTGGACAAAAAAGACGATGATGCATCATTCGAAGTTTTGTCCACGGGAACGAAAACTTTGAGAGGAGGTCGAGTGAGGATGAATTCAAGAAAATTTAACTTCTCATACACATGAGCAAGTTCAATTTGTTGAAATCGACAACAAGCACACGAGGATCCATGATGCAACACAAATTCGGTTGATGGGGGAAGGCCATCACACCTAGGGTTTGGTGGTGAGGAGAGTGGGTAGGTAATGTTTTCACAATGCCTTGTGAGGTTTGGGAAGGTTGAAAGGTCATTAAGTTGAGGAGTGTTAAAAGGTTTTGGTGGTGGGGGGAGATTTTCCTTTTCTCCCGTGATGGGGTTAATGGAGTATGTCTCATTCCAATACTAGATTGGAGAGAAGGTAGGGTTCTTGGGTGGTTTGGATGAAGAGGATTCATTTTTCTTGATCCAAATAGGTCTAACCGAGATTTTCGGTATCTTGGAAAGCTTTGATGAGGAAGCTTTGGGTGAGGAGGTTTGTGACAATGAATTATCAAGGTTATGAAAGGGAGAGTTAGACATTGTTGAGGTGTGAGAATGAAATCTCAAGGTGGGGGTATAAGAAGAAAGTATACAAGGCAAAGGTTTAAAATCAAATGTAAAGTGTCAAGGAATGTTTAGCCAAATTGAGTAAACATGGAATCTTGACAGGGAATAGGGTGATGAAGAAAGACCAAAAACGAGCCATAAAATGACTTTCTGTCCGCGATACCTTATAGGGACCGCCGGTTCCTTATCACTTAAGGAACCGCGCGACTTTAAGGAGCCGCGTGCAGTGGACTTGAAACCTTGATTTTCCAGGGTTTTGAGAAAAACTAAGACTTTTTCAAAAAATTGCAAATCTTGGAATTTTACCTCTATTAGCACTAAATTAGGCTAGGGTTGCATAAAAGCAACACATTCACCAAGAATGTCTTAACAAAGGGTGACAAAATATTTAGGTTACATTTTGAACCAGTTTTAGTCAAGTTTTAGAGGTTGTGATAGATTTAGGTCCAATTTTAATTTGGAATTAAAGTTGATTAATGTGCACATAAAGATAGAAACACACAATGCTAAGTCCATAATTCATTCTCATAAAACACTCATGAAAGAGATACATAAAGGAAATAAAGAAAAACAATTAACTAAACTAAAGATAAATTAAAACTAGGTCTTGATTAGTAATCTTCCTTGGCTTGAGTTTTCTTGAAAACAATTTTTAAAGAAAATCACCATTCATCTCCTAGGAAGAGGCATGTTAAACAGGTTGAGCAAGAAATCTTGCAACCTCATATGAAGTCCCAACATCTCCATCCTAAGGCTTTGAATGATGTAGTTATTGTAGAGGCAACATGGACAATGAGAACCATGAGCTTCTAGGAACCCAAGGAAGTAAGGATCACCCAAAAAGAAGGGAAGTGGAACACCCAAAATGGGAGTGTTTGAGGGAGGTGGAGGTAGAGGAGGTATGTTCTCCAAGGGTGATGTGGGTGAGCGTGGAGGCATGCTCTTCAAGGGTGAAAAGGGTGAGTTTGGAGGGGTAAATGGTGAAGTCACCAAGGTATCATCAAAGTCATTCACAATGGGAATGCTTTGGATGGGTTGTGGTTGGGTAGTCACATCCAAGAGATTACTTGGAGTGAGGGGTAAGGAAAGCTCATTCATCCTAGATTGAAATGAAGATGAGGTAGAACCATGAGAATGGTTGGTTCCATGGGTAGAGGTAGTCTTGCTTGGAGCAAGAGGTGGTGAGTTTGGTGAAGAAATGAGAATTGGGACAATCTCATTCTTGGGTGTGTGAAAGGGAGGTTTAGGCATTTTAATCTTAATCTTAAGATTTTTCCTTGAGGTGGAGGTTTTGGATGAGTTTGAGCTTCTTGTAGAATCCATGGTTGAAATGAGAGGTTTGAGATTTAAGGAAGAATGGTTTGATGTGTGAAGAACATGGCTAACAAGGTGGGTTTAAAAGGGTGAGGGGATGATCCAAACTAGTAATGGGTTAAAAACATTTTATGTGAACAATGAATTTAGCTAACCTAGTTTAGGAAACGTGCATGTAACACCCCATTTTGATAATGGAATGTCACGCGTAATTATGGCGTGTCATCAAAGCATACAAGGAAAAATGTCTAAACATTACATGACCATAAAAGGAAAATACCGGAATCAAACATCGGTAGTCCAAAAGTAAGGCTCATCACACACAAACATAAGTACTGTAAAGGAAAGGACTAAACAATGTCCATAGCAAGAGTATCAATGTAAAGATAATGCATTAAGTAAAGAAAGGCTAGAAAGCTTCCAGTCTATATGCACGTATGCTTAAAGTCTATGAGCGTCCCTGAGTACCTGGCGTTTTGGGAAAATAGAAAAGGAAAACAGCTGAGCAATACGCTCAGTGCACAGATGTACAATAAATCATGAATAGGATAAGCACATAACATATAACAGCGGAAGAAACTAAGTCCCGTATAACTTGGTTAAGTCTTGGTAAAACTGGTTTTATAGTTTGAAAAGCCTTATGTTTATCTTATAAAAACTGTTTAAAATGTTCTACCATTAGCCAATATAGGTCATGAAAATCCACCGTGCATGAATACTTGACCTCATCATGCAAATTAGAGGGGCTGCCTCTAATTTAATATACTGGTTTGGGTAGGAGGGATCAGCTCCTTGTGAAGCATGCAAGGCACACACCACATTCACACTGAGTAATCTGCTGAAAACATGTAACTAGGATGCACCCATACGCGCCACATGATAAATATAATAATATGGCCAAAAGCTGAAGGGATGCCACGAGCAATCACTCCGCCGTGGTGAAGTCATAACATCAGTGCCTCTAATGTTATGGTTATGGTACCTCCATAACTAGGTGAAACTGGTCATGCATGTATATGGCTATAGGTATTCTAAATTAAACATAAGCAAGTCAAACATATAAACTTATACTACGAGAAAACATTTGGCTGCATACGGGGAAATCCTAATAAGAAAAGAATGTCCATACTGAAAGGACGGGAATCCGTACCTTATGTCCAGTGAACGAAGAAGATGAACTGAGGAGGATCCTACTTCAGTAATGCTACATAAATACATACATGAATAAGTATCTGCTTACTAAATACGTAACTGGTTTTATTTCATGTCTTGGCTTATTTTATATGTTCATATCATGTTTTACTATTTTAAGCCTTAAACTGTGTTTATCTTATATTCTGTCTATTCAGATTAAGTATTTCTGGTATTTCATGTATTATCATACTTACGGTGTAATAATAAGTAACTTTCCAAAAATAGCAGGTTTCCTAAAATAGAAAGTTCCCAAAAATAGAAAGTTTCCAAAAATAGAATTATTGCTAAAAATAGATAAGTGTCTAAAAATAGAAAGTTTCCATAAATAGATCAGCTGCTTTAATTAAATAAGTTTCCATAAATAGATTAGCTGTCTGAATTAAATAAGTTTCTAAAAATAGAAAGTTTCCATAAATGGACTAGCTGCCTTAATTAAACAAGTTTCTAAAAATAGAAAGTTTCCATAATTAGATATAAGCTGGTTAAATAAGCTAAGTATATAAGCCTAAGTGTTTTTCTGATTATTTCCTAGGTCATAATGACATAATGTATAGTTTATTAATTATTTCATGTAATTTAAATAAACTATAGGCTAAAAGTATTTAATTAAAATATATCATGTTTTTAATTAATTATAGTTAAATACTTAGGTTAAAACATGTATTATTATTTATTAATAATATAACCTAAGTCATGTTAATTAATTAATTATAACCATGGTTTTTAAATAATTAATTAGTTATAAGTCTAGAAAATATAAAATACTTAGGTTAATAATTTCATGATCTAATAATTAAATATAACCTAAGTCATGTTTTATTAAATTAATCATGTCATATTTATTAATTTAATTTTAACATATGATTATAAAAAAATAATCTTAACATCAACCGTGAACCGGATCTTGACTAGAAACCACGAACCGGACTTGAAATCGACACTATACCCCGAACCACTTCGGGGTTCCCTTTGTTTTGCTGCTGCCGTGGGACCCACACCACCCAACCGGGACCATATGGTCTAGATGGTGGTTTAGTAGCCAAACCGAGACCCCCGTGGGGTTCGGTTTAGGCGCTGGCCAAACAAACACCCCTAAAAACAACCTTTTTGATTTACCCAATAACCATTTTCATGATTGATTTATGTTTTAATTAGGTTTTTAAAAACATCATGTTCGTAATTAATTTTATTAGATCAAATCAAAAAGAAAAAGGATTAAAAGAATTTACCGAATGCGTGGATCTAACGAGGATGAACATATACGAACACACGTACAATATTCAAGATCAAAATCAACTAAACACCCCCTTTGGTGTGTTTATATGCGGCGGCCAAAAAGAAAAGATGAGAAGGAGAAAACTTTTTAGGTTTTTGATTTTTCTTCTGTAAAGTGAAAAGTGACTAGCAAAATTTACCATAACCCCTCTTTAGTAAATTTTGAGATGGGCTTGGCCCATCTCCTTAATGTTTCCGCGGGTAGGGGGCCCCACATGGGGTACCCGTATCGTTTTCCGTGTCTCGTTGTTTAATTGTTCGTTCGTGTTTATTTATGTTCGCGTTTTGTGTGTTCTCATTAAATAATTACCGTGACCTCATATATTTATTCACGCTCGTAATAAATATATATACATAATTAATAATAGTTCGTGATTTAATTACGTTCATGATTTCATGATCGCATGTTCGTGATTAATTATTGTTAAATAATTATTGCGTGTTCGTGCGTAATAAATACTTATCGTGTTCTAACACGTACGTAATACGTAAAATCCTAACATGTAATCGTAATCATGCTATAATAGGAAAGTTTTAATCTAGTACGTACGATCTTAAGGGTACTATTCATGGTAAAAGCATGCGGGTTTTACAACTCTTCCCCCCTAAAAAGACTAATTCGTCCCCGAATTATAGATAAAGTAAACTGAAAAAAAAGAACATACCCGAATTCAAAATATGAAATGAGGTTAAGAAGCCCGGATAGACTCCTCTGTTTCCCAAGTGGCTTCCCGCTCGGTATGATCCCTCCATAGGATTTTGACGAATGGAATCGTCTTCCTTCTCATGACTCGTTCTTGTCTATCAAGAACTCGTTCGGGTTCTTCGATAAAAGTGAGATCTTCACGTATCTGTTCCAGTGGATACTGAACCATGTGAAGAGGATGATACTGGTACCCTCTGAGTAAGGACACGTGAAACACATTGTGCACATGCGAAAGCTGCGGAGGTAACGCCAACTGGTAAGATACTTCACCGACTCGTTCAATGATATCAAACGGTCCGATGAAACGAGGACTGAGCTTCCCTTTAATCCCGAAGCGTCTAACACCACGTGCCGACGAAATCTTAAGGAATACGTGATATCCTACGTTAAAATGTATGTCCCTACGATGCTTATCAGCGTAACTCTTCTGACGTGACCGTGCTTCCAGAAGTTTCTGCTTAGCTACTGCGATATTTTCATTGGTCATTTCTATGATTTCTGGTCTTTCAAGTGTTCGCTCGCCAACCTGATCCTACCAGATTGGGGCGCGACACTTCCTGCCATACAACATCTCGAAAGGAGCACACTTGATACTTGCGTGCCAACTGTTGTTGTATGCAAACTCCACCAAACAGATGTAATCGTCCCAATCACCCGTCCATTCCAACGCACATGACCTCAACATGTCTTCCAATGTCTGAATAGTTCGCTCCGACTGTCCGTCCGTTTGAGGATGAAAAGCCGTGCTAAGCTTAAGTTGTGTACCCCAAGCTTTCTGCAGACTCTTCCAAAATCGCGAAGTGAATCGAGGATCTCTGTCTGAGACGATGCTGGATGGAGCACCGTGGAGGCTCATGATCTCTCTTATATACGTATCGGCGAGTTTACTTACCGGATCTTCCTTGCGGATCGGTAAGAAATGAGCTGATTTGGTAAGTCGATCTACGATAACCCAAATTGCATCGTGCTTCCTCTTGGTAGGCGGAAGACCAGTAACAAAATCCATGGTGATTTTGTCCCACTTCCACTCTAAAATATCTAACGGTTGAAGGAGCCCGCCAGATCGCTGATGCTCGATCTTAACCTGCTGGCAGGTAAGACATTTGGAGACGTAAGTGGCCACATCCTGTTTCATACCACTCCACCAAAAGTACTGCTTGATGTCATGTTACATCTTAGTCAAACCAGGATGTATAGAGAATGGGGAGCTATGAGCTTCAGCTAACAAGGCTTCCCGGAGTTCTTGGTCATCAGGAACACAACGTCTCGTGCCCTGCCAAACGATACCATCTGCATCTACTCTGAATTCCGTCTGTTTCTCAAAATTCTGTACTATCGCCCAGATTTCTCCATCATATTTCTGAGCTTCCTTGATCTTAGAGTGTAGCTCGGGTTCTACTCTAAGATTAGCCCAGTAACCGTGTTGTCCACGTACCATGATCTGGATGTCTAGTCGCTCCAAGTCTCTTATGATTTCCTCTTCGATTTTAATGCCGTTGATCATTCCGGACTTCCTGCTAAGAGCATCTGCTACTACATTAGCTTTTCCGGGATGATACTGTAGATTAATGTCATAATCCTTCAACAGCTCTAACCATCTCCTCTGCCTAATGTTCAATTCACGTTGAGTGAAGATATACTTCAAGCTCTTGTGGTCCGTGAAAATGTCACATGATTCTCCATATAAGTAGTGCCTCCATATCTTCAATGCAAACACGACTTCAGCAAGTTCCAAGTCATGTGTGGGGTAATTTTCTTCATAAGGCTTAAGCTGCCGTGAAGCGTACGCGATCACTTTCCCATGTTGCATGAGAACACAACCAAGTCCCTTCCCCGATGCATCACTATAGATTTGAAATCCACCCGTACCATATGGGAGAGTAAGAATAGGTGCAGATACTAGCTTCTGCTTCAGGTCTTCAAAGCTCTTCTCTCGTTGTTTAGTCCAGACGAATTTCTCCCCTTTCCGCATCAGTTTGGTCAATGGTAGTGCCAAGCGGGAAAAGTTCTCCATGAACCTACGGTAATAGCCAGCTAAGCCTAAGAAACTGCAGACTTCCGTCGCTGATGTCGGCCTTGGCCACTTAGTAATGGCCTCAACCTTCCCTGGATCCATAGTGATTCCTTCTGTTGATACAATGTGACCTAAGAATGCCACCTTGTCTAACCAGAACTCACACTTGGAGAATTTAGCATACAACTGTTTTTGGCGAAGAATATGTAGTACTGTACGAAGATGGTCTTCGTGTTCCTCCTTGGACTTTGAGAAAATCAGAATGTCATCGATGAAGACAATGACGAACTTGTCCAGAAATTCATGGAAGATTCTGTTCATCAAATCCATAAACACTGCTGGAGCATTTGTCAGGCCAAATGGCATAACTACAAACTCGTAGTGGCCATAACGGGTATGAAAAGCAGTCATGGCGATGTCCTGCTCCTTAACCAGTAGCTGATGGTAGCCTGACCTAAGATCAATCTTAGAGAAGTGTTTGGCCCCTTGGAGTTGGTCAAACAGATCGTCTATACGCGGCAGTGGATACCTATTCCGGATAGTAATCTTGTTGAGCTCGCGATAGTCTATGCAAAGACGCATACTACTGTCCTTCTTCTTAACAAATAAGACCGGTGCGCCCCATGGAGATGAGCTCGGTCAAATGAAACCTCGCTCAAGAAGTTCTTGCAGTTGGTCCTTCAGCTCCTTCGGCTCTATGGGAGCCATGCGATAAGGAGCCTTAGAGATTGGTTCAGCTCCTGGAATAAGCTCGATACTGAATTCCACTTCTCGTGCAGGTGGTATGCCCGGAAGTTCTGCTGGAAATACATCTTGGAATTCCGACACTATAGGTTGATCCTGAATTGATGGAGATTCAGCATCCATGTCGTGAACCGTAGCTAGATAACCCTCGCAGCCATGTGATAGTAATGCACGCGCTTGCAGGATAGATATGATTTGTACAGACCGTCCGGGTATGAACCCGTTATGAATGTACTCTGGTGCATTAACATCACCGAAGATAACTCGATATGAATGGTAGTCTATGGTAGCATGATGCTTGGATAGCCAATCCATGCCCAAAATCATGTCGAAGTCATTCATGTCCAGCGGAAGTGCGTCAACAGGTCGAACCTTATCGTCAAATTCTAGGGGAAGACTCTTGTATACATGGGTGATTAATACAGAGTTCCTCAAATGTGTAGAAATAGTAAGCCTATTCTCTAGTGGCATGGGGAGCATCCTAATGTTCTTAGTATAAGCAGTAGAAATAACCGAGTGAGTAACACCCGTATCGAAAAGAACATGCAGCTTGACCATACATATACAAGATTCCAGTGATGGTACCTGTAGACTTGTTGGCCTGGTCTCGGGATGTCGTGTAGACACGCCCGGTGGTAGGAGGCGGCTTGGAATCAACATGTCCCGATGTACCCTCCATCTCGCCCTTACGGCAATCCTTCATGATATGGCCAGGAAGACCACACTTGAAGCATGCGTCAGTGTTACGGCGACATGGTCCTGGGTGCCTATGGTGGCAAGTAGAGCAAAGAGGATGAGTAAATCCTCCAGCAGGTGCTCTGGCTGGCTGGGAACCTGATAAAACATTTTACATAAGACATGATAATAGGGTACAAAGGACAAAGTGGATAATCGTAAGATTGAATACCAGTGATAGCTGGACGGCTAGGCTGTGAACCTCTCTGGTTCTTGTCCCTACCGTTTCCATGGTTCCTGGTAGAAGTTTTTGCTAAAGTGTCAGAATATGAGTTATAACATGAAATCATAGGAAAATGCGTAAGTATTAGGACCTGCTGTTGTTGGAGTGTCCAGCGTTGTTACGGTAATTGTCATTACCGCCACGCCTATCCGTAGCAGAACGGTCGTTAGTCTGACCGTTTCCCTTAGGCTGATGAGGCTGCTGCTGAGTAGCCGGCTGAGACCGGTCCCCAGTTTTCTGCCTGGAAGATACATTTAAAGAGATGAATATTTTGACATATATGGAAAGAATACGGATTGATCACCGCTTGAATACGAATGTTTACCTCTTGTCGGGTCTCTCAGCTTCTCCGAACTCATCTCTCTCCTGCAACATCTCCAGCTTACGTGCTGCATCAGCCACTTGTGCTACAGTGTTGAACGTAGCACACACCAGATTGTTTGCGATCGATGTGCGAAGAGCCCACCTAAAGTGGTGTGCCTGCTCTTCAGGAGTACCTGCTGCCGCACCAAGGAAACCAGCTAGCGAAGAAAGCGCTGCATAAACTCGTTGCTATTCTCCCCAGCTCTCTGTCGGATCCCATGGTACTCTCTCTTGAGCTTGTCTTGCTCAGCCTTGGGAAAGAACTGCTCCATCACCCTGTCCTTGAACTGAGCCCAAGTCAAACCACCAACCCACTCGTCACCACCCTCAGACTGCATCAACGCAAGCCACCAATTTAGCACATCGCCTTCGAACCGATAGCATGCCAACCTCGCCTTGTATGTGGGGTCACAACCCATAGCATTGAAAATATTCTCGATGTGAGCCAACCAGCTTTCAGCATCACTGGGCTATCTGTTTTCTCAAAAGCTCAAGGACGGAGCTTGTTGAATCTCTCCAACCATACTTCTAATGTCACTGGAGGAGGAGGAGGAGGTGCCTGATTATGCTACTGACTATTGACAGCTTGAACTTCAACCCTGATGTCGTTCCTTAGTTAAGGAAGCAAAACTTGCATTGCAGCTTGGATTGCAGCATTGAGTTGTTCCTGTTTGCGTGTGAGAACCATCTGACAGTATAACATAAACATATGATTAAACATATCAAAACATAAAATATATATACATGAAAAAATTTATACCAAAATTTCAAGAGAAAAATTTTATGCAATAAAATTTTGTGTATGAATGCGTGATGCAGTTTTATGAAAACTTTTGTATGCTCGAGAGTGAACGCCTATGGTCAGTTCACCCAAAACAAAAGACATGGCGAGGGGACGCCTATGGGTCGGTCCCAAATTTAAAAGTTTCGATAAAACACATGCGACTAAATAGGGCAAGTCCTGTACCAACCATTACTTAGTCATAAACCTGCGACAATGACATGTATATGTATGCATAAAAATGATGAATGCATGAAAACGAGTGTCAGTTCTAGGAAGACCGTAGTGACTACCCACTAATCACAGGTCATATTTTGAGAGCCTACAGGTCGAAGCCTAGGCTCTGATACCATAATTGTAACACCCCATTTTGATAATGGAATGTCACGCGTAATTATGGCGTGTCATCAAAGCATACAAGGAAAAATGTCTAAACATTACATGACCATAAAAGGAAAATACCGGAATCAAACATCGGTAGTCCAAAAGTAAGGCTCATCACACACAAACATAAGTACTGTAAAGGAAAGGACTAAACAATGTCCATAGCAAGAGTATCAATGTAAAGATAATGCATAAAGTAAAGAAAGGCTAGAAAGCTTCCAGTCTATATGCACGTACGCTTAAAGTCTACGAGCGTCCCTGAGTACCTGCCGTTTTAGGAATATAGAAAAGGAAAACGGCTGAGTAGTACGCTCAGTGCACAGATGTACAATAAAGCATGAATAGGATAAGCATATAACATATAACAGTGGAAGAAACTAAGTCCCGTATAACTTGGTTAAGTCTTGGTAAAACTGGTTTTATATTTTGAAAAGCCTTATGTTTTTCTTATAAAAACTGTTTAACATGTTCTACCATTAGCCAATATAGGTCATGAAAATACACCGTGCATGAATACTTGGAGGGTGACCTCATCATGAAAATTAGAGGGGCTGCCTCTAATTTAATATATTGGTTTGGGTAGGAGGGATCAGCTCCTTGTGAAGGATGCAAGGCACACACCACATTCACACTGAGTAATCTGTTGAAAACATGTAACTAGGATGCACCCATACGCCCCACATGATAAATATAATAATATGTCCAAAAGCTGAAGGGACGCCGCGAGCAATCACTCCGCCGTGGTGACGTCATAACATCAGTGCCTCTAATGTTATGGTTATGATACCTCCATAACTAGGTGAAACTGGTCATGCATGTATATGGATATAGGTATTCTAAATTAAACATAAGCAAGTCAAACATATAAACTTATACTACGGGAAAACATTTGGCTGCATACGGGGAAATCCTAATAAGGAAAGAATGTCCATACTGAAAGGACGGGAATCCGTACCTTATGTCCAGTGAACGAAGAAGATGAACTGAGGAGGATCCTACTTCGGTATCACTAATGCTACATAAATACATACATGAATAATTATCTACTTACTAAATACGTAACTAGTTTTATGTCATGTCTTAGCTTATTTTATATGTTCATATCATGTTTTACAGTTTTAAGCCTTAAACTGTGTTTATCTTATATTCTGTCTATTCTGATTAAGTATTTCTGGTATTTCATGTATTATTATACTTACTGTGTAATAATAAGTAACTTTCCAAAAATAGCAGGTTTCCTAAAATAGAAAGTTCCCAAAAATAGAAAGTTTTCAAAAATAGAAAGTTTCCAAAAATAGAATTACTGCTAAAAACAGATAAGTTTCTAAAAATAGAAAGTTTCCATAAATAGATCGGCTGCCTTAATTAAATAATTTTCCATAAACAGATTAGCTGCCTGAATTAAATAAGTTTCTAAAAATAGAAAGTTTCTATAAATAGATTAGCTGCCTTAGTTAAATAAGTTTCTAAAAATAGAAAGTTTCCATAATTATATATAAGCTGGTTAAATAAGCTAAGTATATAAGCCTAAGTGTTTTTTTGATTATTTCCTAGGTCATAATGACATAATGTATAGTTTATTAATTATTTCATGTAATTTAAATAAACTATAGGTTAAAAGTATTTAACTAAAATATATCATGTTTTTAATTAAATATAGTTAAATACTTAGGTTAAAACATGTATTATTATTTATTAATAATATAACCTAAGTCATGTTAATCAATTAATTATAACCATGGTTTTTAAATAATTAATTATAAGTCTAGAAAATATAAAATACTTAGGTTAATAATTTCATGAGCTAATAATTAAATATAACCTAAGTCATGTTTTATTTAATTAATCATGTCATATTTATTAATTTAATTTTAACATATGATTATAAAAAAATAATCTTAACATAAACCGTGAACCGGATCTTGACTAGAAACCATGAACCGGACATGAAATCGACACTATACCCCGAACCACTTTGGGGTTCCCTTTGTTTTGCTGCTGCCGTGGGACCCACACAACCCAACCGGGACCATATGGTCTAGATGGTGGTTTAGTAGCCAAACCGAGACCCCCGTGGGGTTCGGTTTAGGCGCCGGCCAAACAAACACCCCTAAAAACAACCTTTTTGATTTACCCAATAACCATTTTCATGATTGATTTATGTTTTAATTAGGTTTTTAAAAACATCATGTTCTTAATTAATTTTATTAGATCAAATCAAAATGAAAAAGGATTAAAAGAATTTACCGAATGCGTGGATCTAACGGGGATGAACACACACGAACACACGTACAATATTCAAGATCAAAATCAACTAAACACCCCCTTTGGTGTGTTTATATGCGGCGGCCAAAAAGAAAAGAGGAGAAGGAGAAAACTTTTTAGGTTTTTGATTTTCCTTCTATAAAGTGAAAAGTGACTAGCAAAATTTACCATAACCCCTCTTTAGTAAATTTTGAGATGGGCTTGGCCCATCTCCTTTATGTTGCCGCGGGTAGGGGGCCCCACATGGGGTACCGTACCGTTTTTCGTGTCTCGTTGTTTAATTGTTCGTTCGTGTTTATTTTTGTTCGCGTTTTGTGTGTTCTCGTTAAATAATTACCGTGACCTCATATATTTATTCACGCTCGTAATAAATATATACGTAATTAATAATAGTTCGTGATTTAATTACGTTCATGATTTCATGATCGCATGTTCGTGATTAATTATTGTTAAATAATTATTGCGTGTTCATGCGTAATAAATACTTATCGTGTTCTAACACGTACGTAATACGTAAAATCCTAACATGTAATCGTAATCATGCTATAATAGGAAAGTTTTAATCTAGTACGTACGATCTTAAGGGTACTATTCATGGTAAAAGCATGCGGGTTTTACAGTGCAGGTTTTTGCAAAGAATCAAGCAAGGTTTACACAGATTAAGTAAAATAGTGTAAAGCAAAGATTCTGTTGGACATTGTAGCCGGTGGTTCCTTATCTAGGGCGGCGGTTCCTTATCAACAAGGTACCGCGGGTCGATAAGGAACCGCGACCAGTGGTGTTCAAAAAAGGTACTTCCTCAAACTTTGGTTAACCCAGATTTTTACCAAAGGATTTTCAAGCCAAAGTTAACTACTGATCGAAATCTAGGAAGTTAACTAACACATAGGATCCACAAAGCTATGCAAATCATAATCACAAAGGCATAGGTAGTCATTAGGATAAAAATAATAAATAATCCAGATAAGTAGTATTAGTTAGTACACAACCAAAATAAGGTAAAAGGAAGCAAATGTTCAACATCACATTACATGTTTACCAACATGTATACTTTGAAACAATTCAAAGTCTTCATCTTCTCTTCTTGCCCAATCCCTTGATCATGTTTCCAAAGTACTTGATTCCTTTCCTTGACTCAACCCGGTGTTCATGTAAATCACCCTGGGTTCGAAGATTTTGACGGTAAAGTTCCTCCAAATTGAGATTACTAGGAACTTCACAAGTGAAATGATGAGGAGGGAAGCAATGTCATCTAAACCATCCACGAATGATTTTGTGGAGTGGTGAGAAGTACTCGAAGAATCAATGGGAGCACTTGTGCCAATGCCATCACCATTACTTGTTGGCATGTCCATGTCCTCATCATTGGACTCTTGTTGGTCGGATTTACGATCACATCTTGTCTTTCTCTTATATACCTCTTGAATAGGTAGCATGACCCGTTTGACCGGTTGAAACTGAGAAAGATCAAGATTTGGAAAATCACGGCCAACCCTTTTAAAAAGGCGAGTGAGAAGCATTGCGTAAGGGAGGTTTGTTTTAGGCTTGTGAATAGCATAATTGATCCGTTGAGCGATAAAATATGCCAAATTGTAATTGGTGTTGGTAAAGATGCAATATAACATATGCACTAAACACGCCGGAACATGATCCCGGTTTCCACCAAGACAAAACACATTTTCCCTAAGGATATTGGTCCATTGGACCATATTATCATAAAGGTCGCTTAAGAGAACCTCATGACGTTTCACCGAACGTACCTTAGTATGAAGGCTTCTCTTAACGGGTCAATTACGCTTTTTGGAGACAATGTCAACAATGAAGTCAAGATCAATTTCCTCATGATCATTTGGAGGACAATTGTTGGATTCAAGAAGAGCACTAAGCTTCCATTTATCCGTGAAGCGACAAGTGCCTACAAATGGGACATCAAGAATTTCACCGAAGACTTCGAAAGAGTATTGAATGAGTTGACCTTTCAAGATGAACCTAACAAATAATCCATCATCGTTTTCAATGACAGAGTATGTGCTAAAGAAATCCAATAAGAATCAAGGATAGATGTCTTCCTTAATGTTCAACAAACAATCAAATCCAATATTTTCAAACATAGACTTGATGTAGACATAATCCTTAATATCCTTTTGGACAACTCTATCCTCATGAAAACAACGGGATTGAAGGGAGGAATAAGTATGGGCAAGGTGAGTTGAGTGACAAAAGTTGGAAAGGTTAGGCATATAATGTTTGGTGAGTTGATGATCCTTTTGGTATTGTGAAGGCATGAGTAGTACCTAAATAAACACAAGAAAATATTTTTCCAATCACTCATATGAAAAATAAAAAAAAGCAAAATATGAGAATGTGTTATATCAATTTCATGACAAACAAAGGATTGAATCCATATCATTCTTCATGTTCACAATGTATCTATTCCATATTGACCAAGAACATATTAACTATGTTGGATCAACAATGGACTAGAGCATTGGTTTTTCAAAACAAGGTTTTTAGGTAAGCATTAACAATGCAACTACCTATTTGTTCATTGGTTCATCTCAATTCCATCTTTTAACCAAGATAATTTAGCCAAAATTCGGATTTGTTCTACAGATGGTTTTAGTGAAATCTTAATGAATATGAACCTAAGGAATCATAGTAAAATAACCATGTCAACCCATATTCCTATTAAGGTTCTAATTCAATTTCAATTTTAAAAATCCCCAATTATGAAAGGATGAACCCTAGAACAAAATAGATGAAATTGAAACAAAGTACTTACAATTAATTGATGTTTGATGAAGGATGAGTGAAACCCACAACTTGAAATCAATTAATTTTAGTGATTGAAGGTTTTTGAAGCTTCAACAATGGTGGAAAAGGGGAAAACCGTCGGCTGTGAGTTTTTGGGAGAGAGAGGGTTTGGTTTGAAAAAGATTTTTTTAATAAAACTGGCGCTCTGACAGACTTTACTGCCCGCGGTACCTTATCGATAAGGAACCGTGGGTTTGAGCCATCAGAGATAAAGAACCGCCTGCAGAGGCTGGTTTTTATCAATGAAACATGCCAAAATTTGAAAACCAAGTTTTCTAAAATACTTAAAAGTATATCTTAAACCTTTTAGAATATCATTGGATCATCATAACACTAAGCAATATGCCTTAATGAAGGATTACGAGTTGAATCGAGATCGAAAAGAACCGAAACGGACAAACGACTACTCGTAGTGAAAAAGCAAAGTGGAGAGAAGTCAAGGGAAGTGAATCAAGACTAAGATCAATGCTCAAGGGATTAATAACAACTTTCAAATCATGGAGACGAAGAGCTTGTGTCATATATAGTGGTTTAAGACGTGCCTTTCTGGCGAAACGTTAAACGGCTTTGGTAATGAATAAACACAAAGCAATTATTGATGCATAGACTAAGATCACTTTCAATAATAGTTTTAGTCTAAACCAAAATATGAGCAAGGTATTGATTCACTTTCTCTCCCATAAAGGGCCTACTAACCGTATGGGTGCAAACCATGGAAATCATGCTTGATACTTTAAGCTACTACTAACTCACTCTACATCACCATAGTGAGTCAAGTATCCAAGCAATGAAGGTTTGAGAGGATAAAAGAAAAGAATCACAAACCACAAACAAATGTCAAGGCAAGGATGCCAAGAACAAGTACATAGTCAAGTAATGATCAAAGGGCGTGTGGAAGAACGAAAGCGTACCTTGTCCACAAAGAGCAATCCATCAAGGAATCAATGCAATGCCCAACAATGACTATGATGAGTACTAATTCTTCAAGGACTAGTATCATTCACAATCATCTTGATATCATCATTCAAAGATGTTGAAGATCAATGAAGATGAGTCTTCTACAAGTGTAAGTAACTCAATCGACAACCAATTAAATGATTGATCTTCATGAGTACCTACACAAAGCAAGATGCAAACTAGTAGATACATTTCAAGAGTAGATCTAAAATGCATAAGGGCTACTAATCTAAGAGGGATGCAATATTACCAATTAAATGACCTATTTTAAAAGAAAAATAGTTTTGACCAAAGAGAAACTTTAGTACAACTCGATCTTCTAATTTGAGGAGACAATGGATTGATCCAAGTTTTAAAGTACAATATACTTCAAATATCTTGAGTGACCATCACTCTGATACCAACTGTAGAAACTAGAAGGGGGGTTGAATAGTTTCTCTTCTATTAGTCACCTAATTTAAATTACTTTGAATTAAGTATGTATCAAAACTATCTTTTTCTTGAAGCTAAGTTGCATAATGATTAGATTCAATTCAAATGCATTAGCAATGGTAATAGGTAAGTATAATGATAATGAAATAAGTAAAGAGTAAGGAAAGAGACAACCTAGTGACAAGACACCAAGATTTGTAGTGGTTCAACAACGAGGCTCTATCCTCATTTCTACTCTACTCCTCGAGTACACCTACTCGAGATTTCCACTATATCCACAAGCTCCCTTCTTGGCGGAGAAAGCCTTACATCGTCGCTTACATTATTTTCCGACACTAAGCTAAATGTCGAGACCTAATCATTAGCTAGGACCAATCTACACAACATTGCCTACTTCACAATTTAACGACACAAGGCTAGATGTCGAGTTCTAATATCAAGGTAGAACCAATCTTCACGACGTTTCCTACTTCACCATTTTACGACACAAGGCTAGATGTCGAGTTCTAATCCAAAGCTAGAACCAATCTTCACGACTCTTCACTTTGAAGCTAAGTGAGAACTTCACACAACACAACTACTAATCACTTTCAAGTTTAGTGAGAACTCACAAGACACAACCACATCACTTTATAGTTTAGTGAGAACTACTACACTAATCTATTACAACTCAACTAGACATATCCAAGTACACACATGTAGCTTGGATCTACACAACACAGATCCAAGCAAACACATATGAAATGGATGTACACAACAAATCCAAGTATTCACAAATAGCTTGGATGAACACAACTAGTCCAAGTATTTCATAAATACAAATGGATCAACAAAAATAAAAAGGCTAACATGATGAACATGACTAATTCATGGTTTCATCTTTATCACAACACTAGTGAGTGAGTGATCTTCTCATTGGACAAGGTAAAGGATGGGATCAAGAGGATAATCATATGTAAATATATTTAACACATTAAGTGATCATTTACCAATGATTATGCTATAGAAAAAAGAAAGGGGGTTGAGAAAAACGTCCAAGAGGCTTGTTGGAAAATGAGATTTGATCCACTATTTATAGAAGACAAAGTCCAACAGCTAGCTGGGCGCGGATCCTTAACTAGCCGGCGGTTCTATATCGCTAAGGAACCGCCTAGCTATTTAAGGTACCGCCCAGTAGAGTCCGCTTCCTTTTTTGTCTTTTAGTGGGGTAGGAATATCTGAGGTTTTTTAAACCCTCAAAGGATATTCTTATGGCATATGGAATATGCCATTTTCAAATTTACATTTTCCGTTTTAATAAAACATTTTCTTAAAAAGAAAGTTTATTAAAAAATCTTTTGTCATATTAACAAAAGTGAGTTTTAAGGATAATCACTTTGATGATCACTAAGTATGATTAAGAAAAGTTAGTGATATGATTATTACCTTGATGATAGTGTTAGTTAAATAATTCGTTTTGTGTTTTACACTAAATGTGTTGTATAGTTTGTTGTGATTAAAACTAAGAAAGATTAGTTAACACTAATAATGTTTTTAGGCATCACTTGCATTAACAGGTTCCAAATGCCCATCAAGTTAAAAATTAACTCTTATTCTACCCATCAGAAAATATACATTCGTGTCTTAAAAAGACTTATGAAAACTAATTGCTTTGTATCTATTCACCCCCCATTCTAAAATTAAACATTGTTCTCAATGTTTCGAGTCTAAAGGTGGAGCACCCCCATACTAGAGACGAAGAGTCAAATTCTTAGGATCTAGAATGAAAAGGGTGATCAACAATATATCTAAAGCTGTTTATGAATTATGCTAAAAGATAATTGTTAGAACAATAAAGGATATGTCATGGATTCGTAAAAAACTCTTCAAGCAAATGATCGAGGCTCACGTAAACGAACACGAGAGTCTTCAATCGTGGCGATGATGATGATCTAGATAACACATTCACAAACAACCACGAGACAACAAGTTGGAAGGCACAAATCCCCTCTCATTAACTACATTAGAAAGCGATAATATGTACAATGGATAAGCATGGGATCTCCCCCACGAGGCACCTCGTTTTTGATTACCGAGTCATGAGCTCGAAATGATCCCCTCAATTCTAATTATCATTGGGGAAGGTGACTTGGTCGAGGTCGTCAAGCGAAGGGACTTCCCTACCGAAGTAGTGCTTAAGCCTATGTCCATTCACCTTGAAATTAGGACCATCATTTTGAGCTAGCTCTATGGTTCCATATGGAAACACTTGTGTTATGGTGAACGGACCCGACCAACGAGATTTCAATTTCCCGGAAAATATCTTCAAACGAGAGGTAAAAAGTAACACTTGATCACCAACGTTAAAAACCCAGTTTTTAATCTTTGAATCATGAAACTTTTTAGTATTTTCCTTAAAAAACAATGAATTTTCATAAGCATTATCTCTTAATTCATCCAATTCATTAAGTTGTATTTTCCGGTGATCTCCCGCGGTCTTTAAGTCATAGTTAGCATGCTTAAGGGCCCAATATGCCTTGTGTTTCAATTCAATAGGCAAATGACAATTCTTTCCATAAACCAACTTATAAGGAGTACCCGATAGGTGTCTTATAAGCGGTCCGAAAGGTCCATAAATCGTCATCGAGTTTGTCGCACCATGAAGCACGGTTTTCTCCAATCGACCTTTCTAAAATCCTCTTCAATGCTCGGTTTGAAACCTCGACTTGCCCACTCGTTTACAGGTGATAAGCCATAGAAAGACGATGTGTAACTCCATATTTCTTTAGAACCTTTTCGAATTGGTCATTATAAAAATGGGTTCCACGATCGCTTATAATAGCACGAGGGGTTCCAAAACGAGAGAATAGTTGCTTTAAAAACTTCACTACGACACGAGCATCATTCGTAGGTAAAGCCTTAGCTTCCACCCACTTAGATAGGTAGTCGACGGCGACGAGGATATATTGGTTTCCATGAGACGATGGGAACGGCCCCATAAAGTCAATGCCCCAAATGTCAAAAATCTCACATACTTGGCAAGAATCACACGACTTCACAAGTGCGTGTGCATCACGATAGATCGTAGGCCAAAAGAAGCCGGCATCGAACACTTTCTTAGACGTGAGATTAACACCATGGTGACCACCCGTGGGTCCCTCATGACAAGCTCTAAGGATGTTAGAAAATTCGGTACCAAAGACACGACGTCGAACGAGTTGATCCGCACAAACCCGAAAGAGATAAGGGTCGTCCCAAAAATAGAACTTGACGTCACGAAGAATTTTCTCTTTTGTTGTGTCGTCATACCCTTGATTATGAAGTTGCCTGCATGGTTATTTGCAATGTCGGCAAACCATGGGGTGTTATCCTTGGAATTCACTACACCAAGAGTTTCGAGAGGAAATGTTTCGGTGATTTCCTTGTTCTCGAATACATCTTTGTGAGGATCTTCTAGGCGAGAGAGATGATCAGCCGCTAGATTCTCGGCTCCTTTTTTGTCAAGCACGGTGACATCAAATTCTTGGAGGAGGAGCATCCAACGAAGCAATCTCGGCTTATAATCTTGCTTAGCTAAGAGGTACTTGATAGCCGAATGGTCCTTATACACGATGCTTATAGTCAAGACGAGATAAGGTCGGAATTTCTCAAAATCATAGACCACGGCAAGGAATTCCTTTTCCATTGTGGTGTACTTAAGTTGAGCCTCGGTCATCGTCTTGCTAGCATAATGGATAGGACGAAAGTGCTTTTCATAACGTTGTCCTAAGACGGCCCCAATTGCATAATCACTTGCATCACAAATGATTTCAAAGGGTAATTCCCAATTAGGAGCAACAAGAATGGGAGCTTCGGTAAGTTTCCTTTTAAGAGTTTTGAAAGATCGAACACAATTCTTATTGAAGTTAAAAGGAGCATCCTTCTTGAGAAGGTGTGTCACAGGTCGAGTGATTTTCGAAATGTCTTTGATGAAACGACGATAAAAGCCTGCGTGGCCTAGGAAACTCCTAACCCCCTTAACGGTTTTGGGATGAGGTAACTTGGCGATAACGTCTATTTTAGCTTTATCGACCTCAATCCCCGCTTTCGAGACCTTGTGCCCTAAGACGATTCCTTGTTTACACATAAAATGACATTTTTCCCAATTAAGCACAAGGTTGGTTTCTTCACAACGTTTTAACATTTTCTCGAGATTAGATAAACACGACGTGAACGAATCACCAAACACCAAAAAGTCATCCATGAATACTTCCATCGACTTCTCGATCATATCATGAAAAATAGCCATCATACACCGTTGAAACGTACCCGGTGCATTACCAAGTCCGAAAGGCATTCTACGATAAGCAAACATTCCATAAGGATACTTAAACGTAGTTTTCTCTTGATCACGAGGGTCGATAGGGATTTGAAAGTAACAGGAAAAACCATCTAAAAAGCAATAGAAGTCATTTCCCGCAAGTCGCTCCAACATTTGATCCATGAAGGGCAAGGGAAAGTGGTCTTTACGATTGGCGTCATTTAACTTTCGGTAGTCAATACACACCCTCCAACCGGTCACAACACGAGTGGGAATTAACTCGTTGTTTTCATTAGGCACAACGGTCATTCCTCCCTTCTTAGGGACACAATGGATTGGGATCACCCATGTGCTATCGGAGATAGGATAAATCATTCCCGCGTCAAGAAGTTTTAAGACTTCCTTTTTGATGACATCGTGAATTTTAGGGTTTACCCTTCTTTGACTTTCAATTGCGGGTTTGTAGTCCTCCTCCATTAAAATCTTGTGAGTACAAAATTTTGGGTCAATACCCTTAATGTCAGAAATTTTCCACGCAATTGCCCTTTTATGAGCTTTAAGAACTTTCAAAAGTGCGGTCTTTTCATCATTAGCAAGATCTTTTGGAATAATAACCGGCAACTTGTCATCTCCTTCCAAGAATGCGTATTCAAGGTGAGATGGAAGATCTTTCAGTTCAAGGATTGGCGGTTCCTCGATCAAAGATTTTTGTTCAACACTCATAACTTCCATCGGCGGAAGAAATGGTGGAATGAGAGTTTCATTACCAATAATCACCTCATCTTCATTGTCGATTTCATTTGAAGTAAAATCGCCTCCTTGGATTGGAGTGAGACTTGGTGTAGAATTAGCAAGAATCGGATCCAAACTAGTGGGATTGCCACTTGACGAACTATCAGAAAAACCTAACACTTCTTGTGAAAACTCATCACAAACCACATCGACTAAGTCAATATGGTTGATGGTAGCGATTGCATAAACATGAGAAGGTGTAGAGTTTTGAGTAGTGTTTATAACAAGTTCCTCTTCGTTGAATCTCAAAGTAACAGTTCTTGCATGAACGTCGATAAGCGATCTCGAGGTGTCTAAAAATAGATGACCTAAAATTAGAGGAACTTGAGGATCCGAGGGGATGTCAACTACTATAAAATCAACGGGATAGTAGAACTTCCCCACTTTCACGAAAACATCTTCGACTACCCCACATGCTAAAATCGTAGAATGATCGGCCATATCGATAGACATGTTCGAAGGAGTAAGAGCCGGAAGCGATAGCGATTTCAAAATGGAAAATGGCATCAAATTAATGCTCGCACCAAGATCGTCCAAGGCGAGGCATTCTTTCATATCTTGTATATCACAAGGAATTAGAAACTTCCCAGGGTCACCAACTTTTTCTGGTATTCGATTAAGATAAACCGAAGAACAATTAGATAGATTTGAAAGCTTCTCCTTATCGTTCATCATACCTTTGAAAGTGGAAGCGAAACGAGGCATGTATAATGTTGAAGCAAATTTACGGAGAAGCTTCTTTAGCCCTGATCCTTCGGGTATCTTAAGGCTACTCCTTCTAATGAAGCCTTGGCTTGCTCCCTCAGAGTATCTTGTGGCTACTCCTTCCTTGCGAAGCCTCAACTTCCTTGTTCAGAGTTCCTTAGTCTAGCCCTTAGTCTCTTAGGCTGAAATAAGAAAGAACACTGTTAGCTCGCCTCGGGGTTTGAATCCGAGACCAACTCCGGCGTGAGAGTAAGTATGTGGTTCTAGTGAGGGATAATTCTAGAGAGAGAGAGTAAGTAGTAAAGTGTGTGTGTAAAACTTGACCTGTGTTCCTGGAGGAACACCTCCTTTTATACTACTAGGAGGTGACTCCAAGACACACGAATTGTGGAGTCAAGGTTGTCTTATAGGAGCAGCACCTGAGTAGCCGATGAGCACTATGTCTGTCCTTCGTGGTCCAAGTTGTCCTCATGATCCTCTAGTACTCGTCGTGGTCCAGGCGTCTGTACCATTCGTACATTATCGTACTATGTAGGCTAGGTGTAATCGTCCTTCCTCCGATGAAGTTTATGCTCCATGTGTATAGTACTAGCCTTGCCTGGGTCTAGCCTTGTCTGGGGCTAGCATTGTCTGGGGCTAGCACTGTCTGGGACTAGCACTGTCTGGGGATAGCATTGTCTGGGGCTAGCATTGTCTGGGGCTAGCATTGTCTGGGACTAGCTCTTGCCATTATCTCTTGACCTAAAGTGATCTTCATCACCCTAGCTACTCCAGTGAGCTGTTCTGGCTTAAGATAGTTTTGCTCATGGAGCATTAAGGATTAGCTGTGTTTGTCTCACCTTAAGCGTGGGGTGAGACTATACCTCATCATGTCCCCCCAGTCTAGTATCAACTTTAGTTAATGCTAGACTCGAAGTACATACATATATTCTTCCCCTTTTTTTATTCTTCTTTTTTTTCGAGCTTCGTCTTTTTCTGTCTTTCGGAAAAGGGTCACTCTCAGTTGAATTACTTTGTGGGCCCCCAAAGCCCATTTTGACTATCCAACTTTTCCCTATAAAAGTGAGCTTTGACATTCACTTTTACACATACTTTTCACCAAACAACCCTAGCCTTCACTTTCTTCCATATGTACTCAACCGGCGGCGGGCTTTGAATAACAAAGTGGCTCCTTCGGATTGCTCCCTTGGTTTGGTTTTGATCGGTCGTCCGGTGGGTTTGTTTATTGCTCGGCCGGTGGCTTCACTCGATTGCTCATCCGGTAGGTTTGTTCTGTCGCTCATCCGGTGGGTTTGTTTTATTGTTCCTCCGGTGGATTTGTTCTATCGCTCATCCGGTGGGCTTGTTTATTGCTCCTCCGGTGGGTTTATTCTATCGCTCATCCGGTGGATTTGCTTAATGCTTGTAAAACCCGCATGCTTTTACCATGAATAGTACCTTTAAGATCGTACGTACTAGGTTAAAACTTTCCTATTATAGCATGATTACGATTACGTGTTAGGATTTTACGTATTGCGTACGTGTTAGAACACGATAAGTATTTATTATGCACGAACACGCAATAATTATTTGACAATAATTAATCACGAACATGCGATCATGAAATCATGAACGTAATTAAATCACCAACTAATATTAATTACATATATATATTTATTACGAGCGTGAATAAATATATTAGGTCACGGTAAATATTTAACGAGAACACACTAAACACGAACACAAATAAACACGAACGAACACTTAAACAACGAGACACGAAAAACGGTACGGGTACCCCATGTGGGGCCCCCTACCCGCGGCTACACCAACACCATGGGCCAAGCCCATCAATTTTTACAATGAAAGGGGGGTTAAGGTAAAACTTGTTTTCACTTTTCACTTTACAGAAGAAACATTAAAAAACCTAAAAAGTTTTCCTCCCTTCTCCTTCTTCCTCTTTGGCCGCCGCATACAACACAAGAAAAGGGGGTGTTCGTTTGAGTTTGATCTTGAATATTGTACGTGTGTTCGTGTGTGTTCATCCTTGTTAGATCCACGTATTCAGTAAATTCTTTTAATCCTTTTTCTTTTTGATTTGATCTAATAAAATTAATCAAGAACATGATGTTTTAAAAAAAACCTAATTAAAAACATAAATCAATCATGAAAATGGTTATTGGGTAAATAAAAAAGGTTGTTTTTAGGGGTGTTTGTTCGGACGGTGCCTAAACCGAACCCCAAGGGGGTCTCGGTTTGGCTACTAGACCACCACTGAGACCATATGGTCCCGGTTGGGTGGTGTAGGTCCCACGGCAACAGCAAAACAAAGGGAACCCTGAAGTGGTTCGGGGTATAGTGTCGATTTCATGCCCAGTTCATGGTTTCTAGTCAAGATCTGGTTCACGGTTTATGTTAACATTATTTTTCTATAATCATATGTTAAAATTAAATTAATACATATGACATGCTTAATTTAATAAACATGACTTAGGTTATAATTTAATAATCATGGAATTATTAACCTAAGTATTTTATATTTTCTAGACTTATAATTAATTAATTATTTAAAAACCATGGTTATAATTAATTAATCAACATGACTTAGGTTATATTATTAATAAATAATAATACATGTTTTAACCTAAGTATTGAACTTTATTTAATTAAAAACATGATATATTTAATTAAATACTTTTAACCTATAGTTTATTTAAATTACATGAAATAATTAATAAACTATACATTATATCATTATGGCTTAGAAAATAATCAGAAAAACACTTAGGCTTATATACTTAGCTTATTTAACCAGCTTATATCTAATTATGGAAACCTTCTATTTTTAGAAACTTATTTAATTAATGCAGCTAATCTATTTATGAAAACTTTCTATTTTTAGAAACTTATTTAATTCAGGTAGCTAATCTATTTATGGAAACTTATTTAATTAAGGCAGCTGATCTATTTATGGAAACTTTCTATTTTTAGAAACTTATCTATTTTAAGCAGTAATTCTATTTTTTGAAACTTTCTATTTTTGGATACTTTCTATTTTTGGAAACTTTCTATTTTTGGTAACTTTCTATTTTTAGAAACTTTCTATTTTTGGAAACTTTCTATTTTAGGAAACCTGCTATTTTTGGAAAGTTATCTATTATTACACAGTAAGTATGATAATACATGAAATACCATAAATACTTAATCAGAATAGGCTGAATATAAGATAAACACAGTTTAAGGCTTTAAACAGTAAAAACATGATATGAACATATAAAATAAGCTAAGGCATGACATAAAACCAGTTACGTATTTAGTAAGCAGATACTTATTCATGTATGTATTTATGTAGCATTAGTGGTACCGAAGTAGGATTCTCCTCAGTTCACCTTCATCGTTCACAGGACATAAGGTACGGATTCCCGTCCTTTCAGTATGGACATTCTTTCCTTATTAGGATTCCCCGTATGCAGCCAAATGTTTTCCCGTAGTATAAGTTTATATGTTTGACTTGCTTATGTTTAATTTAGAATACCTATAGCCATATACATGCATGACCAGTTTCACCTAGTTATGGAGGTACCATAACCATAACATTAGAGGCACTGATGTTATGACTTCACCACGGCGGAGTGATTGCTCGTGGCGTCCCTTCAGCTTTTGGCCATATTTTTATATTTATCATGTGGGGCGTATGGGTGCATCCTAGTTACATTTTTTTCAGTAGATTACTCAGTGTGAATGTGGTGTGTGCCTTGCACCCTTCACAAGGAGCTTATCCCTCCTACCCAAACCAGTATATTAAATTAGAGGCAGCCCCTCTAATTTGCATGATGAGGTCAACCCTCCAAGTATTCATGCACGGTGGATTTTCATGACCTATATTGGCTAATGGTAGAACATGTTAAACAGTTTTTATAAGATAAACATAAGGCTTTTCAAACTATAAAACCAATTTTACCAAGACTTAACCAAATTATACCGGACTTAGTTTCTTCCGCTGTTATATGTTATATGCTTATCCTATTCATGCTTTATTGTACATCCGTGCACTGAGCGTATAGCTCAGCCGTTTTCCTTTTCTATGTTCCCAAAACGACAGGTACTCAGGGACGCTCGTAGACTTTAAACGTACGTGCATATGGACTGGAAGCTTTCTAGCCTTTCTTTACTTTATGCATTATCTTTACTTTGATACACTTGCTATGGACATTGTTTAGTCCTTTCCTTTACAGTACTTATGTTTGTGTGTGATGAACTTTACTTTTGGATTACCGATGTTTGATTCCGGTATTTTCCTTTTATGGTCATGTAATGTTTAAGACATTTTTCCTTGTATGCTTTGATGACACGCCATAATTACGTGTGACATTCCATTATCAAAATGGGGTGTTACAATTATGGTATCAGAGCCAAGGCTTCGACCTGTAGGCTCTCAAAATATGACATGTGATTAGTGGGTAGTCACTATGGTCTTCCCAGAACTGACAGTCGTTTTCATGCATTCATCATTTTTATGCATACATATATATGTCATTGTCGCAGGTTTATGACTAAGTAATGGTTAGTAAAGGACTGGCCCTATTTAGTCGCATGTGTTTTATCGAAACTTTTAAATTTGGGACCGACCCATAGGCGTCCCCTCGCCATGTCTTTTATTTTGGGTGAACTGACCATAGGCGTTCACTCTCGAGCATACAAAAGTTTTCATAAAACTGCATCATGCATACATACACAAAATTTTCTTGCATAAAATTGTTTCTCTTGAAATTTTGGTATAAATTTTTTTCATGTATATATATTTTATGTTTTGACCCGTTTAATCATATGTTTTATGTTATATTGTCAGATGGTTCTCACACGTGAACAGGAACAACTTAATGCTGCAATCCAAGCTGGTATACAAGCTTTGCTTCCTCAACTAAGGAACGACATCAGGGCTGAGGTTCAAGCTGCCAACAATCAGCAGGATAATCAGGCACCTCCTCCTCCTCCTCCAGTGACATTAGCAGTATGGCTGGAGAGATTCAACAAGCTCCATCCTCGAGCTTTTGAGAAGACAGATAGCCCCAGTGATGTTGAAAGCTGGTTGGCTCACATCGAGAAGATTTTCAATGCTATGGGTTGTGACCCCGCGTACAAGGCGATGTTGGCATGCTATTGGTTCGAAGGCGATGTGCTAAATTGGTGGTTAGCATTGATGCAGTCTGAGGGAGGTGACGAGTGGGTTGCTGGTTTGACTTGGGCTCAATTCAAGGACAGGGTGATTGATGTTGTTTTTTGTATACAAGTCTCAGGAAAGACGAGTATAAATGTGGTAAGTATTAATCGACACGATTTAGGAAAACCGTGAAGACGAATAAATTCCAAGTTCGTTCTCGAAGGAGGTGTGTGTATTAATGTGCCAGTATATATGAAATCAAGTTTGGATTAGTGACGTTTTTGGTTTATAAGAGAAAAAAGTAACGACGAGCTACGACTACGATTTAAACTACGACGTTGACGTAAAACGCGAACGTAAATACGTAAAACGTGACAAAATTAAAAATTAAACCTCAAAATTAATTAAAAGCTTAAATTAAGTCCAAAATAATATAAATAAGAATAAAAATCCAACAAATATATTTTATAACCTTTTATTATTTAAATATTCAATTTTAAATGCTAATTAAAGCCCTAAAACTAAATATAATTAACAAAATGCCCAAAATATAATTTTATTGAACAAATAAGTTACTTATATTATTTAAAGACTAAAAAGTATTTTTCCTAAATTTTAAAAACTATTTTTCTTTTTTTAAAATACTTAAAACTATTTTTAAATTAAAATAATCATAAAAATAATAAAATAATGCCAAAAATAATTTGACAATTTTGAAAATCCTAAATTACACTAATGAACAGTAGAAAATTGAAAAAGTTTGAAAAATGTAAAATATTGCACTAAAAAATAAAATAGTTTAATAATTAAACCCTAATTAAACTAACTTAATTATAAAAAATAATTAAAAAGTGAACAGTAAAATACTTTTAAACTAAAAACCTTAAAATATTTTTCTAAGTCTAACAAAATTTTTAAAACTGAAAAATAATAATTTTTTACACTAAAATGCCAAAAACAGTAATTAAAAAGTTAATTAAATTAGCTATTTAATCTAAAAATTACTTAATGAACAGTAACTGGAAAATAAATTATACTGAAAAATCAAAAATAAAATAAGAAAAATAATGAAAAAGATTTCAAATCCTAAAACCTATTTAAGCTCACTAAAGACAAAATACTAAAAACCTGAAAGTGACATTTAGTTTGTTTTTGTCAGTTAGCGAAGCAGTACAAACAAATACACTAGCAGGGGTAATGGAGTTCCCACTGCTAGTGTTAAAAATAGGTCTGGGAGGTTTTATGCTTGATTTCAAGCTTGTTTTTAAGTTTTGATGGACAAGAGGGGCACCCCCACACTCATGGAAGTGTGGGGAGTCAGATTATGCACAAAAAAACACAACCACAAAGCAAAAAATCACACTCAAATTCCTCAAACAAGTGACTGTAAATGGTTTTGCTGTCTGATGAACAATGAACTGATAAACTTGACACCAAAAACGAATTTCAAAACATCAAATCTATCACATAAACATACCAAATCATGCCTAACTAATTCTAAACCCTAGATACTACCTAGACCTAAGCATATAACAAAGATTGATGGCACAAGTTATACTAAAACAAGCAGATTTGGACCTACTGATTACTTAGTAGATTTTACCCAAACATGAACATGAAAACTTCTGATTAACCTTTTCAAACAAACACAAAGCACTAAACAAAACTTAAAATACCATGAGGGAGGTGTCTAAGTGGATTTTAACACAAGAGGTTGTCAAATTCTTGCCTTAATACCCAAATCCAAACACCCCTTAAATTTCAGTAACTAAAATTTAACAAATCAAATCAACTCAAATTCAAACCAAACTTATAGCAATCTATCTAAACATGCATAAATCACCTAAATGAACATAAACAAAGCCTTAAACCAGCATACGAACAACTAACACACAATATCATAGCACCAAACAAAGCATGAAAAATACAAGCAGGGTTCAAGCCTTTGAATACCTGGGCTGAGTGCCTTCTGCTTGGCCTCTTTAGAGGTTAGGTAGAGCTTATAAAGTGTAGAAGAGCCCAGCTGATGGAATCTTATAAAAGACCCAAGGGTAACCAATATCTTCTATGAAATGAAATGGAGATAAATGATGGTACTTGATTCTTGCAACCTACACACAACAGCCAACCAAGAACAAGCTACAAATTGAATAAGCTTGATGCCAATAAGCTTGTCAGGCTTATTGGTGTTGGCTTATTCAACAGTAAGTGTGATATATAAAAAAAAATAGAAATAAGATCTTTATAGAGAACCTTTGAAAAACCTTGAAACAAACTTTCTGAAATCTTTTAAAACAAGTAAAGGAAGACTTATACAAACTTATAGGGCTTGTTTGGTTGTCAATCAAACAAGTCTTATAAGCTTCTATAAGCTGCTAAAAGAAACAGTCTTATGGCTTAAGTTTCCTCTCACCAAAAGTCCTGTTTTCTTAAGAGTACTTAACACGAATCCAAAGTATTAAACTAAATTTTACACTAAGACAAGAATTCAAAAAGGAACACAGTGATTATCAATGCAAGGTTTTCTGAAAATTACTTTAAATATTCAATTTCTAAAAAGAGATTACAATTGATAAAAACTGGAACAAGAACTGAATGTAAACCTAAGTGCCTTATAAATAGGCTACATCATCTAGAAAGCTTAAAACCCTAATGCCTTGCAATTCCCATAATGCCCTTGTGGATATCCGAATCTTTGAAGCATCTTCAACTCAAATTTTTGGTCAAATTCAGCCCATGTGATTTGCCAGCTGTGAAGACCAATCTTGGTCATTTAATCTTGCTTGGAGAGGTGAGTAACCATCTTAGAACCCTTGGATATCTGTTGGGATTCGATTTTTGCTATTTTAGACAAAATAGGGGAACAGGGGAGGTCCTTGTGGGGTCCAGGGTGTCACGGGAATGAGTTTTGAGAGGTGGGTTGGGATTAGGTGGAGGTGAATTAGTGAAATGGAAAGAATCAACAAAAACCCCCTTGTTTTTATCTAGTTCATAATCTAGGGTTTATGTTTAGGAGGGTGCTTAAACAGTTGTGTTTGATTGAGTTTAGTAAGATAAAAAAGGTTTCCCACGTGTTTTAAGCTTTTAAACAAAGTTTAAAAAATCTGGTTTATACAAATCCTAAGTGGGTCGTGACGTGGCTAAATTGGGTGAGTGGATTGGTTGATACGGGTGAGTGGTCCACGTGGCGTGAGGTAAGTGGGGGTTGTAACTTTGGTTGTCTGGGCAGGAATGGCCCCCCAATTCCCAAGTGTTTGCTAAATAAGGTTTCTCAGTCCACAACTTAAATTCCTTTGTAATGTACTTTGGTCTTGTTGTCATTTTTGGCACAAGGCATTTCAATAACTTTTAAACAAGGACTATTCATGTAAAAAAAGGCATTCTTCAAGGGCTAGATGTGTAAAGTCTTCAAACCTTAGGGACCCCACTCATATTTATGGATATTTGAGGGTATAAAGTGTCAAATCTTCAAACTTGGAGGACCAATGTTGCCAATTCTTCAAACTTCAAGGGCATTTTTGTAAATTCCAAACTTGGGCCCGGTTCTTTGTGCGGCTTCGTTTCCCGTGTTCGTTTTTGCTCTATTCTTGTAATCTTTTGGTGAATTCACGATATCCGTACCTGAAATACACAATGAACAAACACAGGCATATTTTTGGGTATTTTGATGATATTTTGATCGTTTTAAGCCCGATTTGGACGATGAAACTATGTATAAATACAGTCTCATCACTCCCCCATACTAAACCATTGCCGTATCCGCACGCAATGCTAGAATTAAGTATCATAGCACTTCCAAAATTCATTTTATGATGACATTTATTGAAGACATAAATTTAAATAAACTACTACATGTGTTTTAGACATAATGTATTGTTTTCATCACTATAAAGTGACTTTTGGGATCATAGAACAAGAACACGTGAATGCTCCGTTAGAAATAATTTCGTCGTCCTCGATTTTCACCCAATTCCATGCTAAGTGTGTAACGAGATCATTGTTTTTATAAGTTAGCAACACGATCACTTCTCATGAGTGTTAATTACACACCTAAACTCCCTTATTCCTACTTGGTATCTCTTATATTTTATTTTTGTCTTAATGATCACGAGGATACATCATTGACTTATGCGTGAATAGAGATTAAGTCTAAAAATAGAGTTTTAACGGTGTAACCAAAATCATTAAATTAATAATTCATCATAATAGACAACGATGTCAAAAAGTTAAGTCAACAAGAAGGATCGATAAACACGGTTTTATAACGGTTTTGAACATGAGACTTATTACCAAGACTTTTATATGCCCCCTAACGGAAGGGCCTTATTATCTTTGGTTTACCTCCATCCTTTATTCAACTTCGCCATGAAGCTTTTATTATGACTTCGGTCTTGCCTTGCCTTTTATTATCCGCCTCATCGGTGGTTTTATTAGCCAAAGACGTATATCCTCACGCCAAAGCGAATTTTGGATCTTTAAAGCTTCGAAGATTAAGGCTTGATTCACTTTCAATTTGGGCATAGATTTTTCGGCCTTGTGAGCTTCAAATTTTTGCTTAATTTAGGTGAGCACTTGAAATCTTATTATTAGGTGAAGCTTTCGATTATTCGGGTGCCAATACTTCAAAACCGTGACGCTGGAGATACCTTAATGTTTTCCCAATTTAATTACATGGAAGCTACCAAAACAAATTAGAAACCAACAATAGTGACTAAACCGCCAAATCAATATTTATTAACAATTTATTATGAAAAGCGTGGGGAGAATAAGCTAATAATTACTACACATGAGATCGTGACGATTACGAGACTTATAAATAACTCTATCATTTCTCGTCCTCATTTAAGAGACTTAGCCTAAAAAGTTAAGGAATCGAAGCTAAGTGCTCAACACGCACGGTCGAGTCAAAAATTACTCTTGTTCTCACCATCGGAAAACCTACATTCGTGTCTTAAACACTTATGAAAAACTAGAAAAAATTTTAAAATTTGGCCATTTTTAGCCTTATTTTGCATAAAAACGATAACAAAAAGATGAATATTGGATTGCGTGGTGACGTAAGCAAGGTGAAGTATCTACTCACCCCCCATACTAAAACTAAACATTGTCCTCAATGTTTCGAGTCTAGGGGTGAAAACACCCCCATACTAGAGACGAAGTCGAATGCTTAATCTCGAGCATGGAAAGGGTAAAACGAATAACCTATAAGCCGTTTATGAATTATGCTAATAAGATGAATGTTAGAACATAAAAGGATATCATCGGATATCAGAATCTCCAAAGGCAACGATCGAAGCTCGAGTGATCCATAGAACGAACACGAGAGGCTTCAATGATGACGATGAACCTAATGAATCACAATCACAAACAACCACGATGAACCTACGTTTCATAAAAATTTAATAATTATTATTTAATTAATTGTAATAATTATCGACGCTTTAAACGCCGGATTGAGAAAAACTGATAAAAATGATAGATAAGACGAAACTGAAACTTAGAAAATATGAAGAAAGGTGAATGTAATTACTGACTCATAATATAGAAAGAATATCTGAGTGAATTGTGGACATGATAATTATATCATCATGAGGAGTGAATATAGATACCGACGCAGTATGTATAAAAGAAAAAGAGCCAGTTAGGACATGTTCCTTAATAATGAAGGTGCAAAATAACTTGCTGAACGATATAAAAATAAATAATGTTTGTAAAAAGGATAATATAAATAGTGAAAGGTTTCACGGCTAGTGTGAACCATTAGAGTTGAGAAGCCGATAGCGTTAAATGTCTTAAAGACCACATGTGATTGTCTAAATATGGAGATTGTGCGATATAGTTATGTTGGAATTTGTAAGTATAAGTATTCTATTTATGTCATTTATGACTAAAAGTATCTTTGTCTGAAGAAGTTGTACTGATGGCAATTATGAAGGCAGACATCGCCTCATACATTTGTAAACGACTAGCTATTACAAAGGTCATCATCTGAATTTGATTCGATTTGGGTCATCGTCGACAGACTGACCAAATCTGCTAATATCATTCCTGTTAATGATAAATGCAAAAGAGTTATGCAAACATAGTGTGCCTGTATCGAACATCTTTATCAAGATCCTCGCTTCGCATCGAATTTCTAGAGATTTGCTCAGAAATCATTGAGAACGAACCTTGATGAGAGTACTATGTACCACCCTAATCGAAAGGACGAGGTAAAGTAACGATACAAAGTAATATAAGTGCTGTTTTATGTTTGAATGAATGACCTTTAGTAATAAAACCGTGTAATCGCTTTCCTTTGGAAGGATTACCATTGATAATCATCGTATTAGGATTGAGATCGAATCTTGCTAGGATCTAAATCTTAGAGCATCTGTAAGCAAGAGTTGAGATAAAGACACCCGACATACACCCACTATGAGTTGGACATGTCTTTTAGGTTTAAGATTTCCTATGATGGCAAACCTAACCTTGCAAAATACCTGACCCGCGAGATCTGAAATGATTGTTGAAATCAGGATTTGATTATTAACTGCCGATAGTGGGCAGGAGGTTATGTGAATATGAAATGTAGATCTTGAAGTGCCAAATGGGTAGCGAAGTTATGCCAAAATTTTTAACCTTGGAAAAATGAATTCATGATCTGATAAATCATGGGATATAAGTCCCCGTTGTATGGGACCATTGAGATGATATAAAAGATTGGTTTGAAAGGCATATAAGCTGGATCTACCCTAGAACTTCAAGGACTGCGTGAATTATGTTTCGTAAATCGAACTTGATGGAATATCTATCAAGTGAGAATCTGATTATTCTTAGTAGAGCTTAGATCGGCGAAAAGTTGCATTCATCAAAAACCCGTGAACATCATGGATAGAGAAGGTAAGTCAACATTAAGCCTGATCTTATTTCCGTAGTTATGTTTGATGAAGCTCGCGTATTATAACGAATTGCACTTGTGAGAAAAGACCGAATGTGGAGGAAATACCCACATGGCTTTAACTCTATAAGAAGCGAGTAGTAAGGTAAGATGATCTTTGAGGACAAAGATCCTGTTTAGGGGTAAATGTTGTGACAATCTGTCAATTTATGGTCGATATTTTATTCTCAATATTTATTTGAAAACATTATTTTAATGTTACAATATGAACTCACTTATTTTTGGGAAGTAATTTGGATTTACGTCTTGAAGTAGCGTCGACTACGTCTAAACCGGAGGATTCAACGTTACGTGCTTACGTTTACATACACCATCTTTGGTGACAGTCCGACATTTCAGAAAATAAATTTGTCCATGAATATTATTTTGGAGTTTTAAATTTATGTTGGTTCATAAACTCACAAATTTACGAGAAGAGACTAGGACTTACGATTTTAATTTAACGTCCTTTACGACTAAACCGGAAACCCTAGGATTACGTATTTACGTTTTCGAACTCCGTTTTTGATGAGACAATTTTTATTAGATTCGTTTTGTGCCGTTGATTCATAATTTATAAAAACGTTTTTCGTAAAACGACCCGAGGGCACGCAAATCGAGGAAACTAGAATCGAGGAGTACCCGTAAATAAATGGGGATGAGACAAGTGGGACACTTGTCCCACCCCACTCCAAAACCAGCCTAACTAGTGCACCACACACTTGATGTGTCAAGTGTAAGCTAACTTAGCTTACACATGTCCTTAGCTTACACTTTAAGCTTCCACTAAAATCAAAAATCCTCTCAACCACCTTACCTATGCCGTACCATATTACCCCTTAAATACCAATTTTGATCAAAAACAACCATGAAATCTTATGTTATATACACATATGTTGAAGCCCTTTTGAAACCCTATTGATTGGTGGTCCTTATAAAATCCAAGGAGGAGTTTTCATGGAGTAGTAGGGCTGATTTTCCACAAGGTGTTTATGAAGAATGGTGGTCTTGAAAATGGTCTTGGTGCATCACAAGTTTCTCCATCAAAATCCATGTTTTGATCAACCTACATCATCATGGTGGTATAAAGATTGTCCTCCTCATCTTCTTGTTATATTGATTATGTAAACATGTATTTTATTTCCTATTGTATATGTATATGATGATTATATGATGATAAAAATGTTATGTGGGGATTTGGTGTTGATAAATATGATTAAAAAGGTGAAAAACTATAAGAAACAAGGTTAAAATCTTGCTTAATTTACATGGTTGTATAAAACAGTAAAGAAACATGTCATGAACTGATAAAATGATGAAATAGAATTGATATACAGTAAGCTATGGGTCTTGTACACATGTGAGAGTTGGCCATGCAATGGAATCATTGTAATGAGTGAGATATGATCAAAACAAGTTTAAGGTACAAATCTGAGTTCACTGTTTTGGACGATTTTTAGGAAATACTTAGAAGATGATTCAACAGTAGCTAAAGAAGAGTTAAATGCAGCACATATCATGTAGTTTATGTGATAAAAATTTTAGCTTCTATCTCCATATAGAACTCTAGATATGGCAGTTTTGGTGAAATGAAGATAAAAATCAGATTTTGGAAATTAAAGAATAATACTATTATATAAGCACTCAAAATTTAATAGTATAAAATATAAATTAAAACCCACTAACTTATATAATACATTTATATAAATATGTACAATGGTAAATAAGTGGACATTTTATAAAAATGATAACTTGTTAAGTTTTATAAGTTATAAAACTATAAACTTGATTTTTACGACTTTTTCGGCTATTACCGAAAAATTAACGTTTTTGTTAAATAAAACTTAGATGGCTGGACCCGTCTAATGTAAACTTTATAAAACTTATATAATGATATATATACATGTATAACAAGTAAAAACCGATAAAACCCGAACTATAGGACATACGGACGTTAACGGACTAAATTAACGTTATTGGACTAATAATACAACAAAAATGGACTAAAACACTTATAAACTTATTATTGGGCTTAACCCATTTAGGCCCAACTTGTAGAGTGTAGATACTGATAATATAAGTATAACAAGGATTAATACAAGTTAAGAACTTATAGTAGGCTTATTGAACCTAAAAACACATAAAACGAGAAAACTAGTATAAAAGTTATCGACACATAACATAAAAATGAGTAAATGAGGATATGTAAACCCACTTGATCATCATATATATAAAATCATAATATGTATACATAAATGTTATTTTTAAAGTCATTGGACATGAGTCTAAGACCGAGTATTATCTGTCTAGGTTTCCGTGATTGAAACACGTACCGTACATCCAAATCGCCGATAATCGCCTTCCCACATCAACGTGAGTTCATAGCCTCGCACTCTTTTAAATGTTTTATAAATGTTTTATAAACCCGCGAGGGAGATAACATGTTAGTTTTATAAAATAGGACACCATTTGTCCCGATTGTTTGTTTATTGATTTGGACCCGTATGATTGAATGACCCGATTGTATGACCTGATAAATGATTAAAGGACCCGATAGATGAAATAAAATGGATTATTAAAGTTAGGTTATGTCACTAAAAGTCCCATTAGCATGAATTGTGAACTACCGGGATTTGGTAGACGCTTATGCATTTAATAGTACTATTTGGGGACGATCACCCCAGTTCGCGCCTTGACGGTTGATCCCCGTCGTGCCACATTGATTGGTAAGCGAATTTATGTATGAGAAGATTTCCATAGCGTGACCTTTGTGACGACACGCTACTTTAGATGGGCAAATTGAGTATCAGGTTAGCTACCCGTTGTTGGTTTAGTAAGGTAACAATGTCATGCGGCTTATAATAATCCAAAATTAACGAAATACTAACAGACGCTCCGAATTACGATGTATTGCCTGACTAGCAATACAGGGTCATACTATTGATATTATGTTTGTGTTTTGGTTTTCATAACCATATTCTTATAACGGTTTTTATTTAATCTATACAACGTTGCAAAACGTATTGTATGATGTTTTTACGACATTGGCTCGTACAATGATTTTTAAGGCTAATGCCTATATTATGATTTTCGATACGGATTTGTATACAATGATCTTGGCTATTTCATGGCCTATCAAAACGATTTGTACAAAATGATTTCAGTAATACTTTTATACTGATATTATATTGATGGAATTTATTAAACTCTATGAATTCACTCGGCGTTATCGCTGACCTTTTCTTTTAACATGTTTTATCTCAGGTACTTGAAGGTAATTCTCGGGAAGACGACAAGAATTCATGGCCCGCACTTAAACAATATTTCCATTCAAATGCTTTGTAAAACCTGTATTAAATATAATGACTAGGGACCGATGTAACTTTGATAATTATGAATGGAAATGATTTATTAATAAACGACGCGATTTTTAAGCGTTGTCTATGATGTGAGTAATGTGCTATCTCGTAACACCAACTAGTCTTCCGCTGTATTGAGTTGTATAAATTTGGGGGTGTTACAGTTTGGTACCAGATATCTCGTTATAGAGAACGAAAGATTTTTAAAACCAAAGGTTTTGAATAAAACATTTCAAAATCTTTTAACTATAAACATTTTTCTAAAAATGTCTAAAAATCTTTTGACTATAACGGTGCCGAAGAATTCCCGAGTTACCGACAAGGCCAGACTGAGAAGTGTTATTTTAATATATATATATATATATATAACTTGGATTATATATATATATATATATATGATGTAATTTTATTACATGATTGTTTGATGATTATTTTGATAAATATACGAGGTATTTATACGACGTAGATTGTCACAAGGAACCTTAAATCCCCTAGTAAATTAGTCGAAGCTATTCTCGTAGGAATTCTAGCTATCCTAGATCTAAACCAAGTTGTGGATATTTATGATCCCAACAAATGGTTAATATTCGTAGAAATGTAGATATTAGTTGATTGTGATATTAAAGAAGAATTGGCGAGGTTAAATCTGATATCGATGTCATGACGATCTTTCCTTATAGAGTGGAGTTTGACAAAATGTTACCACCTGGAAAGGTGTCATCTGATTCGTTGTCACCCAATTCTTAAATTGAAATCGAAAGGGTGAATGTTGCACTTGAGGCTGTTATTGGAACCATTACCCAAAAGCCTCATGCCACTAGTACCTTTCTGAGAAGTCTAATTGAATGTATGAGTCATCTCATGCTAGTGACTTATTTCATAATTGTTGTCGTAAGAGCTATAGGATTGGAAATTAAGTATTGATCGTATCGAGCTTTTATTGCCCTATTAAGGTTTATCAATAAGATTGAAAGTATTGGAAAATGAGGTAGAATATCGCATTGAGTATAAATTGGTTGAAACTTGAATAAAGTAAAATTTAACCCTTATGAAATATGAGATTGATAAGAGGAAGTCGTTAAGTTCTGTGACTGAATTATAAGGTTTTAATTGATTGTTAGTTCGTGTTAAGGGTTGTTCCTAGGCCATTGTCCACTAACGAGGATGCCCAGTGTCCAAGAAATAAATTGAAGAAATCTTCTTCTGAATTGAGACCGATGGATCTTCTGGGACATGTGGAACACCTAATGACTCTTGTAGATTAGTATTCATTGTGGTATCTTTTAAAAATCCCTAACTTAACTGAGATATCAGTTGGTAGGATGAGTTCTGAGAATTGTGACATAGTGACACGTAATGTGTTACGGTACAATTTTGACTTGTTTGTGATTAATGAAAAAGACTACATTTGATTACTAAATCTTACATGTATCGATGTTATCTATCTTTTATTGCTTCATCCTAATGTTCGCATTAGTGATGCAACCATTGAACAAGTACTCATCTCGAATTGAGTTACGTTGTGGATTATTCTCTTTGTATTCCTGAGTGCCATCGAAGTCATGAACCTCATGATTATTTGGCTAAGCTCATTTCCTAGCATATTGTAGTTAATTCTTGGTGAACAAGATTTCATCACTTTTCTGCAGATCACTCATTGTTTTTATAAGATAAAATAATATCATTTGAGGAAATTGAATTTTCATCACTATAAGGATTAGTCAAAGTGAGATTTATAAGTGATTGTTATCGAAATGAAGTTGTTTATAAAACACCTTGGAAAACTTAATTGTTTTCATAACAAGGAAAATCTTTGTAAATTATTTTTTATTCTTATTTAAGAATTAAGCATGAAAATGTTTTTATTATAAACATGATGATAAAATTTTGACGAACTGAGTATTACATTGTTAATCTTGAAATTGTATATAGTTGCGCGCCTACATACAATTTGGAATGGACCATGCAAGGCTGATTAGTAGTCACCATGAAACTGATTAATAAACACTAAATTTTCTTTGAAGACTTTAAAAGATTAAAATTTATGAGATCTGCAAGAAGTGAAAAATAGGGACATAGTGTTAGGGACACCTACATATGTGCCTGTAGCATCTATTCTTCTGAGTTGAATTTACTCATCAGTGGAAATTGTCTTATTTGACAATTGATAATTCTTTCTTGTCCAATTATCCCGTAGTGAGATTCTTAGGAAAAGTATCTGATTACCGAGTGTTGATACCCGACAGGATGTATTGACGTTCTTATCATTTCTTATGATTTGATTTCATTTGAATGACCTGGGTAACGATCCGAGGAGCTTTCGAATGCGTACTCAAATTATGAAAACATGGGATATATTCATATTCGTTAAATGTTTTCGTTTGTATCTGATTTGAAATTCTCTCGCATAGATTATGCGTTGACCTTACTCTTTTAATAGTAGTTGTGTATCCTAATATCACTGAATTTGTGAAATATTATGAATTATTATTAGTCTTTTGAGAAGTTCACATCTTATCGACGGCAATAAAACTGAAAAGTTGATAATGCCGGTAGAATGGATTGATTGATTATGACATGACGACATGGTCTTAATTGATGGGAACTCGAGTAGAATTCCCTAAATGATAAGATGTTGATTATCAAAAATGATCTAAATAATTCTTGGTGGATGACGATATCCTGTATTAAGACTTGAAATTATACCATGAATGGTTGTGAACTAGTTATAGATATTGTAATCTAGAAGAACCTAATATGAATGTATTAAAAGATGTTTATGTTATCTGAAACTTTAGTAAGTATTTGTTGATAAATTACCTAGACTTTCGCCACTAAGGCAAGTTGAAATTGATATTGATTATATTCCCAGTGCTGCACCTGTGGCTTGTGTACTGTACGTCAGCACCATCTAAATTAAAGGAATTACCGTACAACTGAGAGAGTTGTCGGAGAAAGATTTTATTATACCAAGCCTGTCATCCTGAAGAGCTATGGTGTTATCATTCCTTATATTTATAGATTACTGTGAACTGAGTAAATTGACAATCGAAAACGATATCCATAACTCGAAATGGAAGATTTGTTCGATCATTTACAAGGTTTTTGATCCTCAGCATGGTTATCATCAACTTCGCATCTGCGAAAAGGATTATCTATTCCAATCACTACGTCCGATACTTGTAATGAACGTTATGAGTTTCACGTGATGTCGTTTGGATTGACAATGCACATGTAGTATTCATAAATTTTGTGAATCACGTGTGTAGAATGTAATTTGATAAATTCATGCTCGTGATCATTAAGGACTATTTATTTGTTTGTTTATAAGAATAAGAATGAGTTAATAATTTGTTATAGACTGCCCTAAATTGGCCGAACAATTAAAACCTGTACCTTGAATTATTAACATGTGATTTAAGACTAAATCCCTTTACATTATTTAACCGTGTGAATAATAGATAATGGAATATAAATTGACTCTTAAAAATTTTAGAAGTCATTTAAGACTTTGAGTTATACTAAAAAGAAAGTGCAAATATATTTTGACAAATATTTTAACAAAGGATTTTAAAGGGATTATTCTCTTATACACAAACCATTTAACTAAACTTCTGTTTAGGGGTAAATGTTTGTGTATACTTCTAGAGAACTTAAGAAGAATTGAGGAAACCATTTAAACCATGACTTAAAATTTGAAACGATAATTTTTACTTTTCAACTAAGAAAACTTTGTCCAAAGTATAAACAAAGGTTTTTCGAACATTTACGAAATCTTATTAAATATTTTCGATAAATCAACAAAAATCTTGTTAATTAAATTCAAATTATTTTTCAACATTTTATATAATTGGTCGAACTAAGAAATTTAAAATTTTTACGTTTACGCTTCATAAAAATTTAATAATTATTATTTAATTAATTGTAATAATTATCGACGCTTTAAACGCCGGATTGAGAAAAACTGATAAAAATGATAGATAAGACGAAACTGAAACTTAGAAAATATGAAGAAAGGTGAATGTAATTACTGACGCATAATATAGAAAGAATATTTGAGTGAATTGTGGACATGATAATTATATCATCATGAGGAGTGAATATAGATACCGACGCATTATGTATAAAAGATAAAGAGCCAGTTAGGACATGTTCCTTAATAATGAAGGTGCAAAATAACTTGCTGAACGATATAAAAATAAATAATGTTTGTAAAAAGGATAATATAAATAGTGAAAGGTTTCACGGCTAGTGTGAACCATTAGAGTTGAGAAGCCGATAGCGTTAAATGTCTTAAAGACCACATGTGATTGTCTAAATATGGAGATTGTGAGATATAGTTATGTTGGAATTTGTAAGTATAAGTATTCTATTTATGTCATTTATGACTAAAAGTATCTTTGTCTGAAGAAGTTGTACTGATGGCAATTATGAAGGCAGACATCGCCTCATACATTAGTAAACGACTAGCTATTACAAAGGTCATCATCTGAATTTGATTCGATTTGGGTCATCGTCGACAGACTGACCAAATCTGCTAATATCATTCCTGTTAATGATAAATGCAAAAGAGTTATGCAAACATAGTGTGCCTGTATCGAACATCTTTATCAAGATCCTCGCTTCGCATCGAATTTCTAGAGATTTGCTCAGAAATCATTGAGAACAAACCTTGATGAGAGTACTATGTACCACCCCAATCGAAGGGACGAGGTACAGTAACGATACAAAGTCATATAAGTGCTGTTTTATGTTTGAATGAATGACCTTTAGTAATAAAACCGTGTAATCGCTTTCCTTTGGAAGGATTACCATTGATAATCATCGTATTAGGATTGAGATCAAATCTTGCTAGGATCTAAATCTTAGAGCATCTGTAAGCAAGAGTTGAGATAAAGACACCCGACATACACCCACTGTGAGTTGGACATTTCTTTTAGGTTTAAGGTTTCCTATGATGGCAAACCTAACCTTGCAAAATACCTGACCCGCGAGATCTGAAATGATTGTTGAAATTAGGATTTGATTATTAACTGCCGATAGTGGGCAGGAGGTTATGTGAATATGAAATGTAGATCTTGAAGTGCCAAATGGGTAGCGAAGTTATGCCAAAATTTTTAACCTTGGAAAAATGAATTCATGATCTGACAAATCATGGGATATAAGTCCCCGTTGTATGGGACCATTGAGATGATATAAAAGATTGGTTTGAAAGGCATATAAGCTGGATCTACCCTAGAACTTCAAGGACTGCGTGAATTATGTTTCGTCAATCGAACTTGATGGAATATCTATCAAGTGAGAATCTGATTATTCTTAGTAGAGCTTAGATCGGCGAAAATTTGCATTCATCAAAAACCCGTGAACTGTTGGGAATAAATTATGGGTCAGTTCACTAGACGCTGATAAGAAGAATTCAAGCGCTGATAGGATGACATTGGACGCTGACAGCCAAGCGTTGACATTTGAAGAAGTCAACGCTGACAGCCTTGAATATTAGCACTGATGGAATATATCTTCATACGAATCATTTTGTTTATTTGTTTCTTTATTTGTGTATGGTAAAGATAAGCTCGACATTGTATTTTCTATTATTATCTTTACCTAGAATAGTTGATTCGTAGCTTATTGTACAAGACTTCTTATTCTATAAAAGAAGATCTTTTAGGTTAAAGTTAATTATCAGTTATCATAAGTTTTCACAAGTTAAACCTCTTTCATTGTAATCAAGTTCGTTTATTCTAATACAAGTGAAAGTTTGTTTAACATCTTTGTGTTTTAGATTAAGTGTTAATTCCGCATAACACTTAGTTACTTTATTCATAAGCAAAGGTTTCTCTACGTGTATTACTTGATCTAATCTCGTATACACAAAGCTTAATCGATCTAAGTTTGGGATCAACAAGTGGTATCAGAGCTTGTTGAGAAACTTTTGATCTTTAAGTAACGCAAGAACCCTAAAACACCAAAAACCCTAAAAAAACCTAAACTTCTCAAAACCCTAAAAACATCATGTCTGGCACAAATCAACCTCCTGCTCCAGTTTTGCTACAAAACAACACCACAAACCCTAGCATCAAAATTCCCATGTTTGATGCCAGGAACTTCGAGCTTTGGAAGTCTAATTTTGAGCAATATATAGCCATCCATGACTACACTCTTTAGGAGATTGTTGAATATGGGAACACATTCAACAAAGCTCAAAAGATTGCTAATGCTATTGCCACAAGGATAGCTGTTCCTAATTGTCCTGAAGCTGATAAGAAGGAAAAGCCTGAAGATGGAAGAGCTGTATCTGCTGAAGATATAGCCAAGAAAAGGGTGGACATGAAAATCTTGAACATCATGAAACACGCCCTAGGTCATGAGAATCAGCACAAGTACAAACGCTTTGAGTCTGCAAAAGAGCTTTGGGAAGCTCTTGAAGTAGCACATGGTGGCAATGCTGACAAAAAGAAGAAAAGAAGAAGCAACTCATGCATGAGTATGCTGTCTTTAAAGCTCAACCCAATGAGAATCTCAGCAGTGTGAGAAGTAGACTGCTTGACATCACAAGTCAACTTTCCTTCATGGGAACACAGATTGATGACCCTGACTTGAATGCTACTTTTCTCAAAAGCCTTGGTGATGTATGGAAGATTGAGACAAGATCCATTCTTGTCAATAACACCCACAAGACCTCCAGGTTTGATGACATCTTCAACAAACTAAGACTGTTGGAGAATGAATGGCTTTTGGAGAGTGATAATAAATCTTCCAGTAGCAATATGGCCTTCTTCTCACAAAGTGAAGGCCAATTTGATTCCATGAACTCCTATGGACATCCAGTCACTGGATCTCAGTCTGTCAGCGCTGGATCATATCCTGTCAACGCTTTATACTCAAGCGCTGACACTCACAACTTTGGCGCTGATGGAATTAAACCTGCTGGTTTAGATCTAGATACTGTGTGTGCATTCATAGCTTCTTTGCCCAGTGATTCAAGGATTACATATGAAGATCTTGAGCAGATAAGTGATGAGCAATTGGAAGAGATGGACATCAAGTGGACTATGGCTCTTGTAAGTTTAAGAGCAAACAGGTTTAATAAAAGGTTCAAGAAGAAGATGACCTTTAATGCTAAGGATGTTGCTGGATTTGACAAATCCAAAGTTGAGTGCTACAATTGTCATCGGATGGGGCACTTTATGAGGGAATGTAGATCTCCAAGAAGATCTGATGCTGGTAAGCCTTCAAGCCAAATGGTTAAGAGCCAAGATCCCAAGGCCATGGTTGTTGTTCAACAAATTGATGGTGTTGGAGGATGGGACTGGAGCTGGAAATTTATGGCTAAGGATGAGGAAGAGGACAGAGCTTTGGTTGCTGAAGTTAAAGAAGAGCATGTTGAATATGCTCTCATGGCACACTCCTCCTCTTCATCAGATAATGAGGTATATGATGATGCTTTCTGTTCTAAGGGTTGTCGTTTAAATACTGAAAAACTAAATCAAGAGATAGTAAAATTATTAGATGAGGCAAGTGCTGAAAGATGCAAAGTATCTAATTATCAAATTGCTCTTACCCAAACAGAAAAGACAGTAGCTGAGTATAAGAAAATGGAGTTTAATTTAAAGGATAAAATAAATATCTTAAATCATGAGTTACATCAAAGTAAAGATATTCAAGATATCACAAACAGGGTTAATCTTGATTTGATAGCTAAGTTAGATGAGGCTAACAAAAATAAAGATAATGTGAGTCTTAAAATCCAGAGATTTGATAAGGCCACACAATCCCTAGGAGAGTGTGTTAGTAAACAAAGAGACTCTAAGGATATGAGTGGGATTGGGATGAAAGATTATACTGGTGTTCCACCACCAGCTGGGGATTTCTATGGTGTCCAATCAAAGGACTTATCTTGGACTGGCTTGCCAGAACTTCAAGAGAAGGAATTCATTCCTCCACCTAGAGTGACTTCCCCAGTTGAAGAATACAAACAAAAACTGACTGACCTAGATGAGTGGAAGAAAGCTAACCACACTTTGTTTGTTAAGGGAGGGTTGTTGTGTGAAAGTCCAAATGAGCCCACACCAATCACGAGCCATGATCCTACACCTATTAAAATCACACACCCAACCACTGGCAAAGCTGTTGACCTTGGCCCACAAACTGTTAGAAAACCTAGTGTTAAGTATGTAGAGATGTATAGGAATACCAGGTCACCAAAAAGCCAAGTTAGTAACCATGGAACAGGCTTCTTTGCTTCTAGACCTAAGACTATGTCTAGAAAAGCTTGTTACTCATGTGGTAGCTTTTCACATTTGGCATACAAATGTGTCAACGCTTCCAATGTCAACGCTGATAGGAACCATTTCAGCGCTGACAAAAGTCAACATAGGTCAAACACTGTCAGACCCAATACCTTTGTGAACAAAAGTTCACAAGTTGTTAGACCAGCCCCATTCTTTTCTAGAGGGTCTAACACACAAGGCCTAAGACCTTTCCAAAAGTCAAACACTTGGTCCAATAGGCAATGGGTTCCTATAGCAAACCCTAGGTTCAACGCTGATAAAGGCAATCGGGGCGCTGACAAGAACAACTTCAGCGCTGACAGACACACTGCCAAACCTAGGTATTTGCAACCACAGGGAAATGGGTCTAAAGCTTCTACTAGCTTAACATGGAGACCAAAACAAGACCAAAACCCTAATTCTACTGGTCTTTCTATGACATACAACAGGTTTCATTATATTTCAAAGGTCATGTCAAGACCAATTGGGGTTAACTGGGCATTTCATCCAAAAAGGGATGAAAATGGGGTTGTTATGAGAACCAAGTCTGCTCTTGTTGAACAACCAAACGAATCCGAGTCTTCCAAGGCTTGGGTTCCCAAAGAAAACTAATGTGTTTTCTTTATGTGCAGGGCATTCAGATGAAGATCAATGATTATGGATATTGGGATAGTGGATGCTCAAGGCACATGACAGGAAAGGAAGACTATCTGACAAACTTCACTCCTATTCAAGATGGTGATAAGGTATACTTTGGAGGGGGCTATGGCACCATCACAGGAAAAGGAACCCTTATTACCAATAATCTACGTTTTGAGAATGTCTTCCTGGTAAAAGAACTGGATTATAATTTGTTTAGTGTATCACAAGTGTGTGATAACAAAAATAAGGTTCTTTTCATAGATACTGAGTGCTTGGTGTTAAGCAAAGATTACAAGCTCCCTGAGGAAAAATACATAGAATTTAGAACACCAAGGCATAAAGACATTTATAATGTGAATCTTAATGGAATTAAGATGAATAATAAAATGATGTCATGTTTTTATGCTAAAGCCTCAGTAGATGAAAGTAATCTTTGGCACAGGAGATTAGGGCACATAAACTTTAAAAATATCAATAGACTTGTGAGGCTTGGTTTAGTTGATGGTTTGCCTGAAAAGGCTTTCCACAATGACCACTCTTGTGTTGCATGTCTTAAGGGCAAGCAGCACAAGGTCTCATTCAAATCTAAACAGGTGCACTCTAGTTCTAAACCACTTCACTTATTGCATATGGACCTCTTTGGTCCAACTAATATAGAAAGTTTGAAGGGTAAATCATATTGTTTTGTCATCACTGATGATTTTTCCAGGTTTACATGGACTTTCTTTTTAGCCAAGAAAAGTGAAACTGCCCAAAGTCTGATTAATTTCATTACCCAGATTGAAAAGAAGAATGGTAATGAGGTCAAAATTCTTAGAAGTGACAATGGGGGTGAGTTTAGAAATCAGATTTTAGATGATTTTTGTGCCAAGAAAGGGATTACTAGGCAGTTTAGCATAACTAGAACCCCACAGCAAAATGGGGTTGCTGAAAGGAAGAATAGAACCCTAATTGAAGCAGCCAGAACCATGTTGGCTGATGCCCACTTTCCTATAGCCTTTTGGGCTGAAGCTGTTAACACAGCTTGTTATGTTCAAAATAGGGCATTGGTCAACAAAATACATAATAAGACACCTTATGAGTTACTTTGGGGAAGGAAGCCAAATATTGGCTTTCTCAAGCCTTTTGGTTGTCATGTAGTTGTTTTAGAAACTAGTGATGCTCTAGGTAAATTTGATTCAAAAGGTGATGAAGGCTACTTCATGGGTTATTCAGTGCAGAGCAAAGGATATAGGGTTTACATTAAAAAGGAAAAACGTATACTTGAAAAAGTACATGTTAGGTTTTTAGAGAGTAAACCTAGTGATCCTGAAAGTGGTCCAAATTGGTTGTTTGACTTGGAACCTTTATCTAGAGCTTTAAATTATATGCCTGTTACTGATCCAGACATTGTGAAGGTAACTTCAAGTGTTTTGGAAAAGAGAATTGGTAATGTTTCAGGTATACAGGTTGCTAAGAAGGATGGACCACCAGCAGTTGAGTCATCTCCCACACAAGAATATGTTACACTTCCTATATGGACAGATGAGTATTATGCTGCTGCTGCTGCTGCTAGAAAAGATAATGGTGGTTTCCAAATACCACCAAATACAAACATGCATGGTTCTTCAGGCGCTGACAAAGGGAAATCAAGCACTGACAAGAGCAATTCAGACGCTGATGTATCAGACGTTGACAACAACAGTTCAAGCGTTGTTAGCCCAAGCACTGACAAACAAGGTTCAGACGTTGATGACACCTTTGCACATCTTTTCTCTTCCCATTTTGAACAAGGTGGACCTTCCAATGTCCATGAAGAGATTCCTGTTGATCAAAGAGAGTCTGATGAAGAAGATATTGGCAACATGGAGCGTGAAGTTGAGGACACCAGACTTTTTGAAGGAGGAGTTCTCACTTCCACGATAAAGGATCACCCCTCATCTCAGATCATTGGTGATGTTATGGCTCCAGTTCAGACACGAAGATCCCATCAAAATCTTGGTGGATTTATTGCCAATATACACAAGAAGGTTGATACCCCTCTTGTACAAGCATGTTTGTTTGCATGTTTTCTGTCACAAGAAGAACCCAAGAAGATTTTTGATGCTCTCAAAGAACCTAGTTGGGTGGAAGCAATGCAGGATGAGCTTCACCAATTTGCTATACAGGATGTTTGGGAGCTGGTTGATTGTCCTAGATATGTGAGACCAATTGGGACAAGATGGGTTCTAAGGAACAAGAAAGATGAAAGGGGTATTGTGGTCAGAAACAAGGCACGTTTGGTAGCTCAGGGATATACACAAGAGGAAGGAATAGATTATGAAGAGGTCTTTGCTCCTGTGGCAAGAATCGAAGCTATAAGAATTTTCCTAGCTTATGCCTCTTGTATGAACTTCACTATTTATCAAATGGATGTGAAGAGTGCTTTCCTCTATGGGACAATTGTTGAGGAGGTATACGTTATGCAACCTCCTGGTTTTGAAGATCCTGAGAATCCAGACAAGGTTTATAGAGTGAAGAAAGCTATGTATGGACTTCATCAGGCCCCAAGAGCATGGTATGGTACATTGTCCACCTACTTGGTGGAAAATGGTTTTAAAAGGGGCACCATAGATCAGACATTGTTCACCAAGAAGAAAGGTAAGGATGTCTTACTTGTCCAGGTCTATGTTGATGATATCATTTTTGGATCCACCAATCCAAATATGAGTGAAGACTTTTCCAAGCTTATGACAGATAAATTCAAGATGAGTGCAATGGGTGAGATGAACTTCTTTCTAGGCTTACAAGTTCAGCAGAAAGAAGATGGTATCTTCATCTCCCAAGACAAATATGTAGCTGAAATCTTGAAGAAATATGGTTTTTCTCCACATGAAAAGAGTGCTTCCACTCCTATGGATAGGGAACACCCTTGGGGAAAAATTGGAGCTGGAAAGGATGTGGATGTTAGGCACTATAGATCAATGATTGGTTCATTGATGTATCTTACAGCCTCAAGACCTGACATCATGTTTGCTGTGTGTGCTTGTGCACGCCATCAAGTGACTCCCAAAGAATGTCACCTTTTTGTTGTGAAAAGAATTTTTAGGTACCTAAGATGTTATCCAGATCTTGGCTTATGGTACCCAAAAGATTCTCCATTGGAGCTTATTTCATATTCAGACAGTGACTATAGTGGTGACAAGTTTGATAGGAAATCCACAACTGGTGGATGTCAATTTCTTGGGAGTAGATTGATATCTTGGCAATGCAAGAAACAAACAGTGGTGGCAAACTCTACAACTGAAGCAGAATATGTTGCAGCAGCTGCTTGTTGTGGACAAGTCTTATGGATTCAGAACCAGCTGTTGGATTATGGGTATAATTTCATGCATACCAAGATTTTTGTAGACAATAACAGTACTTTATGCATTATTAAAAATCCTGTACATCATTCTAAAACCAAACACATAGAAATTAGACATCATTTTATAAGAGATTGCTTTGAGAAAGGTTTAATACAACCAGATAGGGTAGCCACAGAAGATAATGTGGCTGATTTATTAACTAAACCTTTTGATACTGGACGATTTCAATATTTGGTAACAAATATTGGAATGGTTAATCTCACTTAATATGTGTTTTGGAACCTTTTTGTAAAAGTATGTACAGGATAATGCATTGTTATTAGTCTTTGTGATGATTTAGATTTTTCCACTTTATTTTGCCGTTGTTAGAGATATTATTGTCTAACGCTGACAAGAGTTCCTTCAACGCTGACAAGTGTTGTCGGGGCGCTGTCAGCAACAAATGTTAGTTTTGTGGTTTTTAATCTAAATGTGTAGGTGGTGGTAGCTTTATGCCATTGGATACAGAGTTGCTTATGGATCTTTGAAGAGCTATTTGGACATGTTTTTGTTTATGGATGATGGTTGGAATATTTATATTCCTATCTTGACATAAATTTTTAATGTTCATATATATTTTGAGAAACTCATGTATCATAGTTTAAGGGGAGGTTTAAGGAACCTTTAGGACTTTTGGGTATTCTTATAATGCTCTCATCACAATTCTAGATTGTGTCCACAGGTGAGTATGGGTTAGTTTTACTAAACCATGAGGCACTGTAGCATGCAAAGTTGACAAACTATGCATGCTGCCAAGACATTTTTGGCCTAGAATTGGTTATGGTCTGATGGGAGACTTGGGAATAGTTTTGTTATGGGTTTACCTAGGAGTTACAAAGAATTTTATGAAATAACTTTGTTGGTAAGTATTTTGGTTAGCAAGGGACACTAGAGGACATTTGTGTCTATCTTGCTTAAGCAAGTGTGCATAAATGGACAGTGCTTGCCGCCCAGTAATTATTATCAACTTGTAAGATATTTCCCTTAGGATAAATTACTTTGTTAAGGTCTTTTTCTTTTTAAATATTTTTTTATTTTTAGACGCTGACAAGTTTTTCTCCAAACGCTGTTACGTCCAATCGTGACGCTGACAAGGCTTTAGGCAAACGCTGACAAGAAAATATAGCCGTTGGGCGTTGATGGGCTATTTTTGACCGTTGACACCTAGTGGGCCCTACCCAGTTGTTATTTTTGACTAATCTTTGGCCGTAATTTTGGGGAGTTGTTACTTTTAATTAATGCATGAGATAAGTTATATTTGATTCAATATTTTCATCATTGCTCTTTGAATATAACTGCCTCATTTTTGACCAATCCAAATCATGCATCTCTCCTATAAATTTGGCTAAACTTTTTGTTCTGGGTATTCATATTTTCTTGTCTAACATTTTTCTCCTAGATTTTTCCCATATCACATAACCTAAACAGCTTTAAACATGGCACCAAAGTTCAACTCAACCAATCTGACATTGGAGTTCAAGAGCCAACATAATATGGTCGCTTACTTGGCTGCTGATAATGATTTGTTTCCTCAATATTCACAAATGGTGGCATTTTTAAATGCATCCTCATTAAGGTATGCACTTTCTCATGAACCATTAGTCCCTGTCGCACACATTAGACAGTTTTGGAATAATGTTAGTTCCACAACAGCTAATGGAGTGACCACATTAACATCTACTGTTCATGGAAGAACATGGGTGGTCACTGAAGCCTTGGTTCGCCAAGCTTTGCGTCTTGATGACGCTGATGGTGTGACTACCCTTGCCGTTGCAACAATAGAACAAGGTCTTAGGGAATTGGGTTATCCTATTCCTGCTGGTAAATCTTTAAATAAATATCATAAGCAGGAATTTCCCTCTGACTGGAAATATTTGATACATGTCCTTCTTCAATGCTTAAGTCCAAAATGTACTGCTTTTAATGAAATAAACAGGTCCATTGCAAGTGCTTTGGTTTGTATGTCGCGTGGGCTTAAGTATAATTTTTCAAAAATGATTTTTGAAGGGATGTGTAAAAATAAGGGAAGTAAAATGACTTTGGCTTACCCAAGATTTTTGCAAATGGTGTTTGATTTACAAGAATATTGTACTAGGGATCATGACACTTTTTATGAGATCCCTAAGCAAAAGAAAACCATTTTTGACAAGATGAGCTCCACAAACAGATCTATCCCTCTCACCCAAGCCATGCTTGAAGTAATTCAGGCTGCTCAACCACAACCAGACCCTGCACCTCAACTGGAGCCTATCCTTGAACCATTACCTTCACCTGACCACATGGACGTTGACCAACCCAATGTCAACGCTGACACTCTAAATGTTGGCGCTGACACAGCCAATCTCAACGCTGATGACATCCCTGAACAATCCCAAACACCCCTTAACCAACCAACACCCACACAATCTACCTCATCTTCCACCCCATTACAATCTAGGTTGAATAAACGCCAAAGGACTACTGGAGTGTTCTCCTCTAGTGGTCCTAGCCTTGTTGCAGAGAGAGCCACCTCCACAAGTGTGGTTGGTGCCATGGATGAGGCTGGGGCTATTGACACAAGCTTAGATGCTGGTCAAGACAGTCCCAACATCATTAAGACCTCATCCACGCCCTATGATTCTATTTTGGGAGGTCAAATCCCCATTCTAGCTGAGGGCAGATTGGAACCTATGACATTGATTGAATTGACGGCTGCTGTCATTAGCTTGCAAAAGCAAAATGTCAGCCTTGTACAAATTGTCAATAATCAGGGCCGTGAACTCCAAGTATTGAGGGAGCGGGTAACTGTTTTGGAGAATCCAAGTAGCAGGAGTAGAATGGAGGAATCTTCCAAAGGGGAGGATGAAGAGGATGAGCTGATTCATACAGCCAGTGAGAAGAGTTCACAATTTAGTGAATCTTTAAATGTTGCTGAAGTACTCACCAACTTGAAGAAGCACCCAATTATTGATACATCCAAGGTAACTCCATTGAACTTGGAAGGATCTTTCACAGCAACAATGGGCGCTGATACAGGTTTGAACGCTGACACATCCAGCGCTGACAAAGGTAATCGGGGCGCTGATAGAGGTAACTTGAACGCTGACAAAGTTGCAGGTGGTGTTGATGTATTCCAGTCATCAGCAATCATCAAAGATGTGTCCACACAGGTTTCTTCTTCTACCTTACCTATTATTGATCCAAAAGACAAGGGTAAAGGAATTTTGGTTGAAGAAGATGTTCCAAAGAAAGATGCAGCACAAATTGCATTTGATGAACAGTTGGCTGCACAACTTTTGGAAAGAGATTTGAAGAGGAGTGGTAGATCACCATTTGTTGCCACTTCTGAGAGTGAGGAAGAAAGTGGTGATGAAAAAGAAGGAGATAGCTCAGATTCAAGTGTTCAAATTATTGAAGATCCAGAAAGACTTGAATATGGGGATGAGTTAGCAAAAGAAAGATTGAGTGATTTGAAGAATCAGATTGATTGGGACCTTCCAGAAATCACCAGAATCTACCATGCTTGGGAAGACAAGGTAATGGACAACCCAGGGATGAGTTTGTCAGATCAAATTTGGGGGTTGGAAGTTCTTCTCAGGGTACAAGATGATATAAAGGTGATTTTGAGGTTTAATGCACAAGAGGTCAAGACTTGGCTTAAAAGAGATAGAAGGCAGTTGTATTACAAGTTGCTTAGATGCCATCAACCTAGATGGACATACAAGAAGTTGCTGGCTTTATCTTTTGAGGAGCTAGAGTATAGGGCACATCCTATTTGGAGGAATGTGCAAGAAAATAATGTCTACCAGTTTCTTTCAGAAGAAAGGAAACAAGAGCTTGCTGAGGAAATGCAGATTCAAAAGGAGATGAGGATTGCTCAAAGACCAGTGAAGAAAGGAGATCCTCTCCAATTTCCTAAAGATATGGATGTGTATTATCCAACTGAAACTGTTATAAGGAAGCATCTCAAGCTTTCTCCATTGGAAGCTTCAGATTTGGTTAATGTAGTACCTCTAGATGACAGAAATCCAATCATAAGTTTTGATGAAGATGAGTGTGGATTTTGGAAGATTGGCAGGTTTGGAAAGGAGGTACACACTTTCACTTCAATTATTTCTATTTTTGCAAGCATAGACAGAGAAGACTTGGTGCATCTATGGAGATTGATAGAGGCCAAGTATACAGCTGAAGCACCTACTTCAGCAAATGGAATAAGACTATGGAACACATTTTTGACTTTGTGTGGTCCAAGGGAAGCAGATCCTGCCATATGGAAGGATCTTGAAGATGATCTCAGTAATCTTCATTGGAGGCTTTATTCTACTTGTGGTGTATTTCATTTGAGCTCTACAAAGTTTTCAGAGTATCTACTTGTGGATGCTAACTATTTCTTGTCCAAAGAAGTATTGGAGAAGATGAAGGAGACACCCTTGGAGATTGATTATACTAGTGATGTGGCCAAAGACTTGATTAGATATGTTTATCACCAACATAAGAAGTTTTTGTAAGATTCCTCCTAAGCCTTAAGTTTTTATTCAGAAACTTGATCATTGGAATAGATATCAAGTTTAGGGGAGGATTGTTGGGAATAAATTATGGGTCAGTTCACTAGACGCTGATAAGAAGAATTCAAGAGCGGATAGGATGACATTGGACGCTGACAGCCAAGCGTTGACATTTGAAGAAGTCAACGCTGACAGCCTTGAAGATTAGCACTGATGGAATATATCTTCATACGAATCATTTTGTTTATTTGTTTCTTTATTTGTGTATGGTAAAGATAAGCTAGACATTGTATTTTCTATTATTATCTTTACCTAGAATAGTTGATTCGTAGCTTATTGTACAAGACTTCTTATTCTATAAAAGAAGATCTTTTAGGTTAAAGTTAATTATCAGTTATCATAAGTTTTCACAAGTTAAACCTCTTTCATTGTAATCAAGTTCGTTTATTCTAATACAAGTGAAAGTTTGTTTAACATCTTTGTGTTTTAGATTAAGTGTTAATTCCGCATAACACTTAGTTACTTTATTCATAAGCAAAGGTTTCTCTACGTGTATTACTTGATCTAATCTCGTATACACAAAGCTTAATCGATCTAAGTTTGGGATCAACATGAACATCATGGATAGAGAAGGTAAGTCAACATTAAGCCTGATCTTATTTCCGTAGTTATGTTTGATGAAACTCGCGTATTATAATGAATTGCACTTGTGAGAAAAGACCGAATGTGGAGGAAATACCCACATGGCTTTAACTCTATAAGAAGCGAGTAGTAAGGTAAGATGATCTTTGTGGACAAAGATCATGTTTAGGGGTAAATACTGTGACAATCCGTCAATTTATGACAATCCTGTTTAAACCTCCTTCAATTATCATGTTCAATTCTAAAAACAAATCAAATTTATTTCTCAGATCGAGTTTTCTTTTCCACAATGGTGGATATTCCTACAAAGTAACTCGCACATACATGGTCGTTTCCATCTCCGTACCTATATCTATGGATCTATGTTACTGCCCCCCAATCAACCATGACAATGGCAAGCATATTTTCTTGGGTTCGGGAGTTCGGTTTTGGGAGGTTGTGTCTGTTGATTTCTTTTGTGGGTATCACCGTTTTCATCTATGGATCTATGTTACTGCCCCCCAATCAATCACGACAATGGCAAGCATATTTTCTTCGGATGAGAAAGATTCAAAGTCTTCGGTGATGTTTTTTATTTTGTTTTAAATTGGATATGTAATAGTTTGGTTTGGAATAAGCTTTATTGATGTAATTTCTATTTAATAACACTGTAATGCGATTGCACTTTATTAAAAAAAATTTAGATTATTTTAATGTTACAATATGAACTCACTTATTTTTGGGAAGTAATTTGGATTTACGTCTTGAAGTAGCGTCGACTACGTCTAAACCGGAGGATTCAACGTTACGTGATTACGTTTACATACACCGTCTTTGGTGACAGTCCAACATTTCAGAAAATAAATTTGTCCATGAATATTATTTTGGAGTTTTAAATTTGTGTTGGTTCATAAACTCACAAATTTACGAGAAGAGACTAGGACTTACAATTTTAATTTAACGTCCTTTACGACTAAACCGGAAACCCTAGGATTACGTATTTACGTTTTCGAACTCCGTTTTTGATGAGACAATTTTTATTAGATTCGTTTTGTGCCGTTGATTCATAATTTATAAAAACGTTTTTCGTAAAACGACCCGAGGGGACGCAAATCGAGGAAACTAGAATCGAGGAGTACCCGTAAATAAATGGGGATGAGACAAGTGGGACACTTGTCCCACCCCACTCCAAAGCCGGCCTAACTAGTGCACCACACACTTGATGTGTCAAGTGTAAGCTAACTTAGCTTACACATGTCCTTAGCTTACACTTTAAGCTTCCACTAAAATCAAAACCACTAGCCACTTCTCATTACCATCATTTACACATGCAAACAAGCTCAAAAATCCTCTCAACCACCTTACCTATGCCGTCCCATATTACCCCTTAAACACCAATTTTGATCAAAAACAACCATGAAATCTTATGTTATATACGCATATGTTGAAGCCCTTTTGAAACCCTATTGATTGGTGGTCCTTATAACATCCAAGGAGGAGTTTTCATGGAGTAGTAGGGCTGATTTTCCACAAGGTGTTTATGAAGAATGGTGGTCTTGAAGATGCTCTTGGTGCATCACAAGTTTCTCCATCAAAATCCATGTTTTGATCAACCTACATCATCATGGTGGTATAAAGATTGTCCTCCTCATCTTCTTGTTATATTGATTATGTAAACATGTATTTTATTTCCTATTGTATATGTATATGATGATTATATGATGATAAAAATGTTATGTGGGGATTTGGTGTTGATAAATATGATTAAAAAGGTGAAAAATTATAAGAAACAAGGTTAAAATCTTGCTTAATTTACATGGCTGTATAAAACAGTAAAGAAACATGTCATGAACTGATAAAATGATGAAATAGAATTGATATACAGTAAGCTATGGGTCTTGTACACATGTGAGAGTTGGCCATGCAATGGAATCATTGTAATGAGTGAGATATGATCAAAACAAGTTTAAGGTACAAATCTGAGTTCACTGTTTTGGAAGATTTTTAGAAAATATTTAGAAGATGATTCAACAGTAGCTATAGAAGAGTTAAATGTAGCACATATCATTTAGTTTATGTGATAAAAATTTGAGCTTCTATCTCCATATAGAACTCTAGATATGGCAGTTTTGGTGAAAGTGAAGATAAAAATCAGATTTTGGAAATTAAAGAATAATACTATTATATAAGCACTCAAAATTTAATAGTATAAAATATAAATTAAAACCCACTAACTTATATAATACATTTATATAAATATGTACAATGGTAAATAAGTGGACATTTTATAAAAATGATAACTTGTTAATTTTTATAAGTTATAAAACTATAAACTTGATTTTTACGACTTTTTCGGCTATTACCGAAAAATTAACGTTTTTGTTAAATAAAACTTAGATGGTTGGACCCGTCTAATGTAAACTTTATAAAACTTATATACTGATATATAAAAATGTATAACAAGTAAAAACCGATAAAACCCGAACTATAGGACATACGGACGTTAACGGACTAAATTAACGTTATTGGACTAATAATACAACAAAAATAGACTAAAACACTTATAAACTTATTATTGGGCTTAACCCATTTAGGCCCAACTTGTATAGTGTAGATACTGATAATATAAGTATAACAAGGATTAATACAAGTTAAGAACTTATAGTAGGCTTATTGAACCTAAAAACACGTAAAGCGAGAAAACTAGTATAAAAGTTATCGACACATAACACAAAAATGAGTAAATGAGGATATGTAAACCCAATTGATCATCATATATATAAAATCATCATATGTATACATAAATGTTATTTTTAAAGTCATTGGACATGAGTCTAAGACCGAGTATTATTTGTCTAGGTTTCCGTGATTGAAGCACGTACCGTACATCCAAATCGCCGATAATCGCCTTCCCACATCAACGTGAGTTCATAGCCTCGCACTCTTTTAAATGTTTTTATAAATGTTTTATAAACCCGCGAGGGAGATAACATGTTAGTTTTATAAAATAGGACACCATTTGTCCCGATTGTTTGTTTATTGATTTGGACCCGTATGATTGAATGACCCGATTGTATGACCCGATAAATGATTAAAGGACCCGATAGATGAAATAAAATGGATTATTAAAGTTAGGTTATGTCACTAGAAGTCCCATTAGCATGAATTGTGAACTACCGGGATTTGGTAGACGCTTATGCATTTAATAGTACTATTTGGGGACAATCACCCCAGTTCGCGCTTTGACGGTTGATCCCCGTCGTGCCACATTGATTGGTAAGCGAATTTATGTATGAGAAGATTTCCATAGCGTGACCTTTGTGACGACACGCTACTTTAGATGGGCAAATTGAGTATCGGGTTAGCTACCCGTTGTTGGTTTAGTAAGGTAACAATGTCATGCGGCTTATAATAATCCAAAATTAACGAAATACTAACAGACGCTCTGAATTACGATGTATTGCCTGACTAGCAATACAGGGTCATACTATTGATATTATGTTTGTGTTTTGGTTTTCATAACCATATTCTTATAACGGTTTTTATTTAATCTATACAACGTTGCAAAATGTATTGTATGATGTTTTTACGACATTGGCTCGTACAATGATTTTTAAGGCTAATGCCTATGTTATGATTTTCGATACGGATTTGTATAAAATGATCTTGGCTATTTCATGGCCTATCAAAACGATTTGTACAAAATGATTTCAGTAATACTTTTATACTGATATTATATTGATGGAATTTATTAAACTCTATGAATTCACTCGGCGCTATCGCTGACCTTTTCTTTTAACATGTTTTATCTCAGGTACTTGAAGGTAATTCTCGGGAAGACGACAAGAATTCATGGCCCGCACTTAAACAATATTTCCATTCAAATGCTTTGTAAAACCTGTATTAAATATAATGACTAGGTACCGATGTAACTTTGATAATTATGAATGGAAATGATTTATTAATAAACGACGCGATTTTTAAGCGTTGTCTATGATGTGAGTAATGTGCTATCCCGTAACACCAACTAGTCTTACGTTGTATTGAGTTGTATAAATTTAGGGGTGTTACATACATGATAAACAAGGCCCAAAAGCACATGGAGTACTTTAAAAACCCGATAAACGTATACTGGGGTCAAAGATAGCGTCCTCGTTTTCGGATGGAAGACGAAACAACGCTACTTCAACACAAACCCCAATGGGGTAGAAGAAAAGAGATAATAAGTAGAAAGGTGAGGCAATGGGTAAGTCAAACATATGAGCTACTCGAGGTAGACTCACACCAGGCAAACGAAAATATTTTCCATTTATTGCATCGGTGGAAGACCGAGATTTCCCTTTACAAGCAATTCCGGGATCGTAAATCTCGTCCTCGGTGGAGAAATGCGAGGGAACATTTGGGGCTTCCCCCAAACTAAAACCACACACACCATCGTCAAAAGGAGTAGACGAGGTGGTAGCACTCATAAAACGCGGTGATGACGGAGTTAAACATGTAGAAAAATCTTTTAAAACATTTTTAAAATCTTTTCCTTTTTCATCGTTCAAAAACTCTTTATGAAAACCCGATTGAATAATGTCGAAAATATTTGGCGTGTCAAATTCAACATTAGTCGCGCTAAAAATCCTCACATTTAAGTCACGGTTAGGGGGTGGTGGATTATATAAGTTCTCAAAACGTCGATCAATAAAGAACACCGCCCCCTCGGGGTCTACATACTCGTCATCTTCATGAACGTCGATCTCATCGATTTCTTCGTCATAGATAGGCTTGTCAAACCATGGTTTGTCATTCCCCTCTTTGATGATTTTAGAAACTCTCTCGAAGAGATCACGATAAAGCACGAAACCATCATTCTTTTGTGGGGATCGTTGATAAGTTAGATCCTCACGAATGTGGTAAACGTCATTCTCAAATGAGGAGTGTTTATAAGGTAACTCCTCGAGAATGGGACTTGTGTCTATAGCAAGAAAATCATCGACCTCCTTAAAGAATTCTTCATCATCACAATTGTGAAACGAAGGAGGATCGATGATATGGTCATCAATGTTCTCGAATTCATCATCAAAAATGGGATTATGATGAAAAATAGGTTCGTATACGGAATTCGAGTACGTTGTGAAAGTGTCGTCATTCTCATCATCATAAGAAATTTCCGACATGATATCGTCCTTTTCATTTGAAGATTTATCAAAGGGTAAATCCTCGAAGATGGATGGCGGATTAGCAAGTATATGCTCGATCTCGGCAAAATCACCATCGCCATCAAAGAAAGTGTCGATGTGAGCAAGTTCTCGAGTGGATTTCTCGAGAGTCACAACCATGGACTTACAAGTCGAATGACTATGCTTAGGTGACATTTCTATGATGGGTGAGATTGCATTGGGTTGGGCCACTTCCTTAGCCTTAATGTGTTTGGGGCTAGGAGTGGGAGGCACTTCAATGGGTTTAGAAGTATGGGCCTCAAAGTCATGGTCCTTCGAAGGTGGTGAAGACGAGCCCATATTGGTCTTTGTCGTGATGGCACTAACGTCGCCCTTCGGAATTGGTGGTTCACTTGTTTCGCTAAAAACATCCCAAAGTGAGTTTTCATCCATAAATTTACACATACCCTTTTGAATTAGGTACACGTATTCTTTATCATTAAAATCATCATCTTTAAAACCGTTTTTCTTAATTCTTTCAAAACATGAATCAAGCTTCATTCTTTCCGCTAAAGTGAACATTTTGAAATCATTAGGATTTGAATCATTAGGTTTTGAAACCTTGGTTTTTTCATTCTCATTAAATCCTTGGGATTTTATAGCGAAAAAGTCTATTTTCTCATCCCCATATCTCATAGTAAGTCTCCCCTCGTGTACGTCGATTACGGTTCGAGCCGTCGATAAGAATGGTCGGCCTAAAATAATGGGACATTTAGGGTCACACTCGTAATCGGATATAACGAAATCCGCGGGAAAAACAAACTTTCCAAATTTGACATAGACATCCTCGGCTATTCCAATTGGTATAAGTGGTGTACAATTTGCAAGCTCGATTGTCATGTTTGTGGGGGTAAGCGAAGGCAATCTCATCAATTTCCAAAGAGAATGAGGCATGAGATTGATGCTAGCACCTAAATCGGCAAGGGCTAAACATCCCTCAATCTCTGAAAAATCACAAGGTAGTAGAAATTGGCCCGGATCCTTTTCCTCTCTCGGCATACGCCTTTTGGGTTTTTTAAGAAGGATCGATGCACAAGTTTCTTCAAGGGTTACTTTGGTAAGGTCGACAAAGCTCTCTTTTTGAACCGCGGATGGAATTTGAGGTACACGAGGGTGTGCACTCTTTTCCTTGGTCGCCACGTTCACCCCATCGACTTTAGAACAAGAAGGCGTCTTAGAAGTTGAGGGTCGAGAGGAAGAAACAACTCTAAATCCATCAAGGTTAGGGGTAATCACACGACCTTTTTTTCGAGACGAGGCGGCTTTACATTATTCCTTCGGATTTGCAACGGTGTCACTAGGTAACGAACTCGATGACGCACCCGAGGACTTGTTCATTATGGCCGAAAACATCTTTTTAATATCAATTTGCCCTTGCTCAATCTTCGTGTTTTGCAATTTCAAAGTATTTGTAAAGTCGTTTTTCAAAGTACCAATTTCTCCCTCTAATCGTCTCATATTAGTCTCATTCGTTTTCATGTAATTTTGAAAATAGTTTGACGAACTATTTTGATTTGAATTAAAGTTCCCTTGGTTTTGATTGTTTCTTTGAAAATTTCCTTGATTCCCACTTGAAAAATTGTTGCCTTGATTGTTGTTGTTTGAAAAATTCGAGTTTTGATTATTGTCTCGATTTTGCCAAGTTATATTACGACCTTGATTATAACCTCCTTGATTTTGATTCGAAAAATTTCCTTGTTGATTATTTCCTTGAAAATTGTTTCGATTTTGAAAATTGTTGCCTTGATTATAATTTCCTTGTTGTGATGGACCCGCGTTATTTTGATTAGAAAAATTGTTGTTTCCATTTAACGCACTCACATTCGACGTTTGGCCATCCGTAGCCGCACAGTCGTAATAATTATGAGGTCTACCACAAAACGTACACGAAACCTCAACCACTTTCACCGTAGCGGGAGCGTCTTTCTTTTGTATCTCAACGAGAAAAGACGTAAACACATTCGTCAACTTATCGACTTTCGCATCAACTCTCTCAATGTCGCGATTAGAACTACTAACATTGGCGACATTGACAACACTCGGTGCGTTGCGGAGTTGGTAAACCTTGGATCGGTTTTCGATAATTATCAATGCATCTTTCGGAGTCTTACCCAAAAAGTTACCACCGGCGGCGGAATTCAACGAATCTTGTTCTTGAAAATTAAGACCGTTGTAAAACGTATCGATTTGGTGCAACTCGGAAAAACCATGGTGAGGACATTGCCTAAGCAATTCCTTAAAACGTTCCCACGCGTCTCTAAAAGATTCATTCGGTTTTTGCTCAAATTTCGTAATTTCATTCTTGAAAAACGTCGTCTTAGACGGTGGGAAAAAATAATTAACGAACTTGGAAACGAGATCCTTCCACGTAGTTATGGAATTAGGTGGCTGTTTCTCGTACCAATCCTTGGCGGCACCATCGAGCGAGTACGGAAAAAGCATAAGCTTGACGACATCGGTGTCGACGTTCTTAAACTTGCTCGTGGCTAAAAGACGATCAAAATTCCGAATATGGTCGTGAGGATTATCGGCTTCACGACCTCGAAACTTCGTAGCTTGGATCAACGAAAGCATTCCGCTCTTTATCTCAAAATTCTCCGCTTCGATAGCGGGAATTACGATCGCGTCCCCATAACCCTCGGTGGGCGCTTGGAGCAATTCCATCATCGAACGATTGTCGGCCATCTCCTCTACGGTTTCTTCAACAACGATATTAGGAACGTCGGTTTCTAATTCTCGTCTACGTCGTCGATTCCTTTGATTACGATTGCGTCGATTCGAAGCTTCGCTAGAATTGGAATAATCCTTTGATCGAGTACGCATGCACTAAGCGTAGAATGGGTGGTAGCAAAGAAGATTCTTTTTGCGGTTTTTCGATTTTTCAATTTTTTTGGTTTTTGATTGGTTTTTTTAATTTTTTGGATTTTTGAATGTATTACGTAGACACAAATCTACAAATCTCTCCTCGAATCGACTTTCTCGATTAAAGGAGCCTCAAAGAATGAAAACGATCACGTGGAGTGAACGCTTTCGATGACTTTAGAACGTTGGTGGAACACCAAAACGTTCAAGAGGGTTTAATCTTGAAAACAAGCAAATATATATGATACGTAGATAATACTTGGGCGGCAAACCCTCGATTGGCCCTCGTTCTCAAAACACGCACAAGCAAGCGGGGGAAACGAGGTGGCACTAAGCACTTAAGAGCCTTTTTCCCTTAGGTCGTGAAATACAACCGCCTTATACCCACCTTATAGTTTGTGTTAATTGAAATTAAGCCTCACGAAAGTATTTATCTATTTTGCCTTTAAACTTTTGCTTTAGATTCGAATACAATTATCGAGTGATGAAATCCCGAATCAAGGTTGCGTTTTCACGCTTTTGGAGTACTTGTATTTTTATTGTTCTTACGTAGATACAATATAGTAATAATATATTCACAAGAAAAACGAAAACCAATATATCTAATATAGTAAAAGATTGTTGTGTGTTTAACTTAGGAAAATTAAACACGATTTATTTGGATATTATAATATAATAGAGAAAAATAACAAAAATGAGTATGTGCAATATTCACGCTTTCCAAAAATGAAAAGCAAAAACGCACTACTCACACAAACACGATACTAATAATAATGGCACACTAAACACCTCCCCGGCAGCGGCGCCAAAATGATGTTGTGTTTTTGTATACAAGTCTTAGGAAAGACGAGTATAAATGTGGTAAGTATTAATCGACACGATTTAGGAAAACCGTGAAGACGAATAAATTCCAAGTTCGTTCTCGAAGGAGGTGTGTGTATTAATGTGCCAATATATATGAAATCAAGTTTGGATTAGTGACGTTTTTGGTTTATAAGAGAAAAAAGTAACGACGAGCTACGTCTACGACTTAAACTACGACGTTGACGTAAAACGCGAACGTAAATACGTAAAACGCGAACGTAAATACGTAAAACGCGAACGTATACGTAAAACGTGACAAAATTAAAAATTAAACCTAAAAATTAATTAAAAGCTTAAACTAAGTTCAAAATAATATAAATAAGAATAAAAATCCAACAAATATATTTTAAAACCTTTTATTAATTAAATATTCAATTTTAAATGCTAATTAAAGCCCTAAAATTAAATATAATTAATAAAATGCCCAAAATATAATTTTATTGAACAAATAAGTTACTTATGTTATTTAAAGACTAAAAAGTATTTTTCCTAAATTTTAAAAACTATTTTTCTATTTTTAAAATACTTAAAACTATTTTTAAATTAAAATAATCATAAAAAATAATAAAATAATGCCTAAAATAATTTGACAATTTTGAAAATCCTAAATTACACTAATGAACAGTAGAAAATTGAAAAAGTTTGAAAAATGTAAAATTTTGCACTAAAAAACAAAACAGTTTAATAATTAAACCCTAATTAAACTAATTTAATTATAAAAAATAATTAAAAAGTGAACAGTAAAATATTTTTAAACTAAAAACCTTAAAGTATTTTTCTAAGTCTAACAAAATTTTTAAAACTGAAAAATAATAATTTTTTACACTAAATGCCAAAAACAGTAATTAAAAAGTTAATTAAATTAGCTATTTAATCTAAAAATTACTTAATGAACAGTAACTGGAAAATAAATTATACTAAAAAATCAAAAATAAAATAAGATAAATAATGAAAAAGATTTCAAATCCTAAAACCTATTTAAGCTCACTAAAGACAAAATACTAAAAACCTGAAAGTGACATTTAGTTTGTTTTTGTCAGTTAGCTAAGCAGTACAAACAAATACACTAGCAGGGGTAATGGAGTTCCCACTGCTAGTGTTAAAAATAGGTCTGGGAGGTTTTATGCTTGATTTCAAGCTTGTTTTTAAGTTTTGATGGACAAGAGGGGCACCCCTACACTCATGGAAGTGTGGGGAGTCAGATTATGCACAAAAAAGCACAACCACAAAGCAAAAAATCACACTCAAATTCCTCAAACAAGTGACTGTAAATGGTTTTGCTGTCTGATGAACAGTGAACTGATAAACTTGACACCAAAAACGAATTTCAAAACAGCAAATCTATCACATAAACATACCAAATCATGCCTAACTAATTCTAAACCCTAGATACTACCTAGACCTAAGCATATAACAAAGATTGATGGCACAAGTTATACTAAAACAAGCAGATTTGGACCTACTGATTACTTAGTAGATTTTACCCAAACATGAACATAAAAACTTCTGATTAACCTTTTCAAACAAACACAAAGCACTAAACAAAACTTAAAATAACATGAGGGAGGTGTCTAAGTGGATTTTAACACAAGAGGTTGTCAAATTCTTGCCTTAATACCCAAATCGAAACACCCCTTAAATTTCAGTAACTAAAATTTAACAAATCAAATCAACTAAAATTCAAACCAAACTTATAGCAATCTATCTAAACATGCATAAATCACCTAAATGAACATAAACAAAGCCTTAGACCAGCATATGAACAACTAACACACAATATCATAGCACCAAACAAAGCATGAAAAATACAAGCAGGGTTCAAGCCTTTGAATACCTGGGCTGAGTGCCTTCTGCTTGGCCTTTTTAGAGCTTAGGTAGAGCTTATGAAGTGTAGAAGAGCCCTGCTGATGGAATCTTATAAAAGACCCAAGGGTAACCAATATCTTCTATGAAATGAAATGGAGATAAATGATGGTACTTGATTCTTGCAACCTGCACACAACAGCCAACCAAGAACAAGCTACAAATTTAATAAGCTTGATGCCAATAAGCTTGTCAGGCTTATTGGTGTTGGCTTATTCAACAGTAAGTGTGATATATAAAAAAAATAGAAATAAGATCTTTATAGAGAACCTTTGAAAAACCTTGAAACAAACTTTCTGAAATATTTTAAAACAAGTAAAGGAAGACTTATACAAACTTATAGGGCTTGTTTGGTTGTCAATCAAAAAAGTCTTATAAGCTTCTATAAGCTGCTAAAAGAAACAGTCTTATGGCTTAAGTTTCCTCTCACCAATAGTCCTGTTTTCTTAAGAGTACTTAACACGAATCCAAAGTATTAAACTAAATTTTACACTAAGACAAGAATTCAAAAAGGAACACAGTGATTATCAATGCAAGGTTTTCTGAAAATTACTTTAAATATTCAATTTCTAAAAAGAGATCACAATTGATAAAAACTGGAACAAGAACTAAATGTAAACCTAAGTGCCTTATAAATAGGCTACATATCTAGAAAGCTTAAAACCCTAATGCCTTGCAATTCCCATAATGCCCTTGTGGATATCCGAATCTTTGAAGCATCTTCAACTCAAATTTTTGGTCAAATTCAGCCCATGTGATTTGCCAGCTGTGAAGACCAATCTTGGTCGTTTAATCTTGCTTGGAGAGGTGAGTAACCATCTTAGAACCCTTGGATATCTGTTGGTATTTGATTTTTGCTATTTTAGACAAAACAGGGGAACAGGGGAGGTCCTTGTGGGGTCCAGGGTGTCACGGGAATGAGTTTTGAGAGGTGGGTTGGGATTAGGTGGAGGTGAATTAGTGAACTGGAAAGAATCAACAAAACCCCCTTGTTTTTATCTAGTTCATAATCTAGGGTTTATGTTTAGGAGGGTGCTTAAACAGTTGTTTTTGATTGAGTTTAGTAAGATAAAAAAGGTTTCCCACGTGTTTTAAGCTTTTAAACAAAGTTTAAAAAATCCGGTTTATACAAATCCTAAGTGGGTTCTGACGTGGCTAAATTGGGTGAGTGGATTGGTTGATACGGGTGAGTGGTCCACGTGGTGTGAGGTAAGTGGGGGTTGTAACTTTGGTTGTCTGGGTAGGAATGGCCCCCCAATTCCCAAGTGTTTGCTAAATAAGGTTTCTCAGTCCACAACTTAAATTCCTTTGTAATGTACTTTGGTCTTGTTGTCATTTTTGGCACAAGGCATTTCAATAACTTTTAAACAAGGACTATTCATGTAAAAAAAGGCATTCTTCAAGGGCTAGATGTGTAAAGTCTTCAAACCTTAGGGACCCCACTCATATTTATGGATATTTGAGGGGTATAAAGTGTCAAATCTTCAAACTTGGATGACCAATGTTGCCAATTCTTCAAACTTCAAGGGCATTTTTGTAAATTCCAAACTTGGGCCCGGTTCTTTGTGCGGCTTCGTTTCCCGTGTTCGTTTTTACTCTATTCTTGTAATCTTTTGGTGAATTCACGATATCCGTACTTGAAATACACAATGAACAAACACAGGCATATTTTTGGGTATTTTGATGATATTTTGATCGTTTTAAGCCCGATTTGGACGATGAGACTATGTATAAATACAGTCTCATCAGTGATGGAGCAGTTCTTTCCCAAAGCTGAGCAAGACAAGCTCAAGAGGGAGTACCATGAGATCCGACAGAGAGCTGGGGAGAATAGCAACGAGTTTATGCAGCGCTTTCTTCGCTTAGCTGGTTTCCTTGGTGTGGCAGCAGGTACTCCTGAAGAGCAGGCACACCACTTTAGGTGGGCTCTTCGCACATCGGTCGCAAACAATCTGGTGTGTGCTACGTTCAACACTAGCATAAGTGGCCGATGCAGCACGTAAGCTGGAGATGCTGCAGGAGAGGGATGAGTTCGGGGAAGCTGAGAGACCCGACAAGAGGTAAACATTCGTATTCAAGCGGTGATCAATCCGTATTCTTTCCATATATGTCAATTATTCATCTCTTTAAAATGTATCTTCCAGGCAGAAAACTGGGGACCGGTCTCAGCCGGCTACTCAACAGCAGCCTCATCAGCCCAAGGGAAACGGTCAGACTAACAACCGTTCTGCTACGTATAGGCGTGGCGGTAATGATAATTACCGTAACAATGCTGGACACTCCAACAAAAGCAAGTCCTAATACTTACGCATTTTCTTATGATTTCATGTTATAACTCATATTCTGACACTTGAGCAAAAACTTCTACTAGGAACCATGGAAACGGTAGGGACCAGAACCAGAGAGGTTCACAGCATAGCCGTCCAGCTATCACTAGTATTCAATCTTACGATTTTCCGCATTGTCCTTTGTACCCTATTATCATGTCTTATGTAAAATGTTTTATCAGGTTCTCAGCCAGCCAGAGCACCTGCTGGAGGATATACTCATCCTCTTTGCTCTACTTGCCACCATAGGCACCCAGGGCCATGTTGTCGTAACACTGACGCATGCTTCAAGTGTGGTCTTCCTGGCCATATCATGAAGGATTGTCGTAAGGGCGAGATGGAGGGTACATCGGGACATGCTGATTCCAAGCCGCCTCCTATCACTGGGCGTGTCTACACGACATCTTGAGACCAGGCAAACAAGTCTACAGGTACCATCACTGGAATCTTGTATATGTATGGTCAAGCTGCATGTGTTCTTTTCGATACGGGTGCTACTCACTCGGTTATTTCTACTGCTTATGCTAAGAACATTAGGATGCTCCCCATGCCACTAGAAAATAGGCTTACTATTTCCACGCCTTTGAGGGACTCTGTATTAATCACCCATGTATACAAGAGTCTTCCCCTAGAATTTGACGATAAGTTTCGACCTGTTGACGCACTTCCGTTGGACATGAATGACTTCGACATGATTTTGGGCATGGATTGGCTATCCAAGCATCATGCTACCATAGACTGCCATTCATATCGAGTTATCTTCGGTGATGTTAATGCACCAGAGTACATTCATAATGGGTTCGTACCCGGACGGTCTGTACAAATCATATCTACCCTGCAAGCGCGTGCACTACTGTCACATGGCTGTGAGGGTTATCTAGCTACGGTTCACGACATGGATGTTGAATCTCCATCAATTCAGGATCAACAAATAGTGTCGGAATTCCAAGATGTTTTTCCAGCAGAACTTCTGGGCATACCACCTGCACGAGAAGTGGAATTCAGTATCGAGCTTATTCCAGGAGCTGAACCAATCTCCAAGGCTCCTTATCGCATGGCTCCCATAGAGCTGAAGGAGCTGAAGGATCAACTACAAGAACTTCTAGAACGAGGTTTCATTCGACCGAGCGCATCTCCATGGGGCACACCGGTCTTGTTTGTTAAGAAGAAGGACGGCAGTATGCGTCTTTGCATAGACTATCGTGAGCTCAACAAGATTACTATCCGGAATAGGTATCCACTACCGCGTATAGACGATCTGTTTGACCAACTCCAAGGGGCCAATCACTTCTCCAAGATTGATCTTAGGTCAGGCTATCATCAGCTACGGGTCAAGGAGCAGGATATCGCCAAGACTGCTTTTCGTACCCGCTATGGCCACTACGAGTTTGTAGTTATGCCATTTGGCTTGACAAATGCTCCAGAAGTGTTCATGGATTTGATGAACAGAATCTTCCATGAATTTCTGGAAAAGTTTGTCATTGTCTTCATCGATGACATCCTGATTTTCTCAAAGTCCAAGGAGGAACACGAAGACCATCTTCGTACAGTACTACAGATTCTTCGCCAGAAACAGTTGTATGCTAAATTCTCCAAGTGTGAGTTCTTGTTAGACAAGGTGGCATTCTTAGGTCACATTGTATCAACAGAAGGAATCACTATGGATCCAGCGAAGGTTGAGGCCATTACTAAGTGGCCAAGGCCGACATCAGCGACGTAAGTCCGTAGTTTCTTAGGCTTAGCTGGCTATTACCGTAGGTTCGTGGAGAACTTTTCCCGCTTAGCACTACCATTGACCAAACTGATGCGAAAAGGGGAGAAATTTGTCTGGACTGAAGAACGAGAGAAGAGCTTTGAAGACCTGAAGCAGAAGCTAGTATCTGCACCTATTCTTACTCTCCCATCTGGTACGGGTGGATTTCAAATCTACAGTGATGCATCGGGGAAGGGACTTGGCTGTGTTCTCATGCAACATGGGAAAGTGATCGCGTACGCTTCACGGCATCTTAAGCCTTATGAAGAAAATTACCATACGCATGACTTGGAACTTGCTGCAGTCGTGTTTGCATTGATGATATGGAGGCACTACTTATATGGAAAATCATGTGACATTTTCACAGACCACAAGAGCTTGAAGTATATCTTCACTCAACGTGAATTGAACATGAGGCAGAGGAGATGGTTAGAGCTGTTAAAGGATTATGACATTAATCTACAGTATCATCCCGGAAAGGAAAATGTAGTAGCAGATGCTCTTAGCAGGAAGTCCGGAATGATCAACGACATTAAAATTGAGGAGGAAATCATAAGAGACTTGGAGCGACTTGACATCGAGATCATGGTACGTAGACAACACGGTTACTGGGCTAATCTTAGAGTAGAACCTGAGTTACTCTCTAAGATCAAGGAAGCTCAGAAAAATGATGGAGAAATCTGGGCGATAGTACAGAATTTGGAGAAACAGACGGAATTCAGAGTAGATGCAGATGGTATCGTATGGCTGGGCACGAGACTTTGTGTTCCTGATAACCAAGAACTCCGGGAAGCCTTGTTAGTTGAAGCTCATAGCTACCCATTTTCTATACATCCTGGTTCGACTAAGATGTACCATGACATCAAGCAATACTTTTGGTGGAGTGGTATGAAACAGGATGTGGCCACTAACGTCTCCAAATGTCTTACCTGCCAGCAGGTTAAGATCGAGCATCAGCGATGTGGCGGTCTCCTTCAACCGCTAGATATCCCAGAGTGGAAGTGAGACAAAATCACCATGGATTTTGTTACTGATCTTCCGCCTACCAAGAGGAAGCACGATGCGATTTGGGTTATCGTAGATCGACTTACCAAATCAGCTCATTTCTTACCGATCCGTAAGGAAGATCCGGTAAGTAAACTCGCCGATACGTATAGAAGAGAGATCTTGAGAATCCACGGTGCTCCATCCAGCATCGTCTCAGACAGAGATCCTCGATTCACTTCGCGCTTTTGGAAGAGTCTGCAGAAAGCTTGGGGTACACAACTTAAGCTTAGCACGGCTTTTCATCCTCAAACGGACGGACAGTTGGAGCGAACGATTCAGACATTGGAAGACATGTTGAGGTCATGTGCGTTGGAATGGACGGGTGATTGGGACGATTACATCTGTTTGGTAGAGTTTGCATACAACAACAGTTGGAACGTAAGTATCAAGTGTGCTCCTTTCGAGATGTTGTATGGCAGAAAGTGCCGCGCCCTAATCTTCTGGGATCAGGTTGGCGAGCGAACACTTGAAGGACCAGAAATCATAGAGATGACCAATGAAAAGATCGCAGTAGCTAAGCAGAAACTTCAGGAAGCACGGTCACGTCAGAAAAGCTACGCCGATAAGCATCGTAGGGACATACATTTTAACGTAGGAGATCACGTCTTCCTTAAGGTTTCGCCGACACGTGGTGTTAGACGCTTCGGGATTAAAGGGAAGCTCAGTCCTCGTTTCAGCAGACCGTTTGATATCATTGAACGAGTCGGTGAAGTATCTTACCGGTTAGCGTTACCTCCGCAGCTTTCACATGTACACAATGTGTTTCATGTGTCCTTACTCAGAGGGTACCAGTATCATCCCCTTCACATGGTTCAGTATCCACTGGAACAGATACGTGAAGATCTTACTTTTATAGAAGAACCCGAACAAGTTCTTGACAGACAAGAACGAGTCATGAGAAGGAAGACGATTCCATTCATCAAAATCCTATGGAGGGATCACACCGAGCGGTAAGCCACTTGGGAAACAGAGGAGTCTATCCGGGCTTCTTACCCTCATTTCATATTTTGAATTCGGGTATGTTCTTCTTTTTCAGTTTACTTTATCTATAATTCGGGGATGAATTATTCTTTTTAGGGTGGAAGAGTTGTAAAACCCGCATGCTTTTACCATGAATAGTTCCCTTAAGATCGTACGTACTAGGTTAAAACTTTCCTATTATAGCATGATTACGATTACGTGTTAGGATTTTACGTATTGCGTACGTGTTAGAACACGATAAGTATTTATTAAGCACGAACACGCAATAATTATTTGACAATAATTAATCACGAACATGCGATCATGAAATCATGAACGTAATTAAATCACGAACTAATACTAATTACGTATATATATTTATTACGAGCGTGAATAAATATATTAGGTCACGGTAAATATTTAACGAGAACACACTAAACACGAACACAAATAAACACGAACGAACACTTAAAAAACGAGACACGGAAAACGGTACAGGTACCCCATGTGGGGCCCCCTACCCGCGGCTACACCAAAACCATGGGCCAAGCCCATCAATTTTTACAATGAAATGGGGGTTAAGGTAAAACTTGTTTTCACTTTTCACTTTACAGAAGAAACATTAAAAAACCTAAAAAGTTTTCCTCCCTTCTCATTCTTCCTCTTTGGCCGCCGCATACAACACAAGAAAAGGGGGTGTTCATTTGAGTTTGATCTTGAATATTGTACGTGTGTTCGTGTGTGTTCATCCTCGTTAGATCCACGCATTCGGTAAATTCTTTTAATCCTTTTTCTTTTGATTTGATTTAATAAAATTAATTAAGAACATGATGTTTTAAAAAAAACCTAATTAAAAACATAAATCAATCATGAAAATGGTTATTGGGTAAACAAAAAGGTTATTTGTAGGGGTGTTTGTTTGGCCGGCGCCTAAACCGAACCCCAAGGGGGTCTCGGTTTGGCTACTAGACCACCACCGAGACCATATGGTCCCGGTTGGGTGGTGTGGGTCCCACGGCAGCAGCAAAACAAAGGGAACCCCGAAGTGGTTCAGGGTATAGTGTCGATTTCATGTCCGGTTCATGGTTTCTAGTCAAGATCCGGTTCACGGTTTATGCTAAGATTATTTTTCTATAATCATATGTTAAAATTAAATTAATAAATATGACATGATTAATTTAATAAACATGACTTAGGTTATAATTTAATTATTTGAATCATGGAATTATTAACCTAAGTATTTTATATTTTCTAGACTTATAATTAATTAATTATTTAAAAACTATGGTTATAATTAATTAATCAACATGACTTAGGTTATATTATTAATAAATAATAATACATGTTTTAACCTAAGTATTTAACTTTATTTAATTAAAAACATGATCTATTTAATTAAATACTTTTAACCTATAGTTTATTTAAGTTACATGAAATAATTAATAAACTATACATTATATCATTATGGCTTAGAAAATAATCAGAAAAACACTTAGGCTTATATACTTAGCTTATTTAACCAGCTTATATCTAATTATGGAAACTTTCTATTTTTAGAAACTTATTTAATTAAGGCAGCTAATCTATTTTTGGAAACCTTCTATTTTTAGAAACTTATTTAATTCAGGCAGCTAATCTATTTATGGAAACTTATTTAATTAAGGCAGCTGATCTATTTATGGAAACTTTCTGTTTTTAGAAACTTATCTATTTTAAGCAGTAATTCTATTTTTGGAAACTTTCTATTTTTGGAAACTTTCTATTTTTGGAAACTTTCTATTTTTGGTAACTTTCTATTTTTGGAAACTTTCTATTTTTGGAAACTTTCTATTTTAGGAAACCTGCTATTTTTGGAAAGTTACTTATTATTACACAGTAAGTATGATAATACATGAAATACCAGAAATACTTAATCAGAATAGACAGAATATAAGATAAACACAGTTTAAGGCTTTAAACAGTAAAAACATGATATGAACATATAAAATAAGCTAAGGCATGACATAAAACCAGTTACGTATTTAGTAAGCAAATACTTATTCATGTATGTATTTATGTAGCATTAGTGGTACCGAAGTAGGATTCTCCTCAGTTCACCTTCTTCATTCACTGGACATAAGGTACGGATTCCCGTCCTTTCAGTATGGACATTCTTTCCTTATTAGGATTCCCCGTATGCAGCCAAATGTTTTCCCGTAGTATAAGTTTATATGTTTGACTTGCTTATGTTTAATTTAGAATACCTATAGCCATATACATGCTTGACTAGTTTCACCTAGTTATGGAGGTACCATAACCATAACATTAGAGGCACTGATGTTATGACTTCACCACGGCGGAGTGATTGCTTGTGGCGTCCCTTCAGCTTTTGGCCATATTTTTATATTTATCATGTGGGGCGTATGGGTGCATCCTAGTTACATGTTTTTCAGTAGATTACTTAGTGTGAATGTGGTGTGTGCCTTGCACCCTTCACAAGGAGCTGATCCCTCCTACCCAAACCAGTATATTAAATTAGAGGCAGCCCCTCTAATTTGCATGATGAGGTCACCCCTCCAAGTATTCATGCACGATGGATTTTCATGACCTATATTGGCTAATGGTAGAACATGTTAAACAGTTTTTATAAGATAAACATAAGGCTTTTCAAACTATAAAACCAGTTTTACCAAGACTTAACCAAGTTATACGGGACTAAGTTTCTTCCGCTGTTATATGTTATATGCTTATCCTATTCATGCTTTATTGTACATCCGTGCACTGAGCGTATAGCTCAGCCGTTTTCCTTTTCTATGTTCCAAAACGGCAGGTACTCGGGGATGCTCGTAGACTTTAAGCGTACGTGCATATGGACTGTAAGCTTTCTAGCCTTTCTTTACTTTATGCATTATCTTTACTTTGATACACTTGCTATGGACATTGTTTATTCCTTTCCTTTACAGTACTTATGTTTGTGTGTGATGAGCTTTACTTTTGGATTACCGATGTTTGATTCCGGTATTTTCATTTTATGGTCATGTAATGTTTAAGACATTTTTCCTTGTATGCTTTGATGACACGCCATAATTACGCGTGACATTCCATTATCAAAATGGGGTGTTACATTGCTCCTCCGGTGGATTTGCTTATTGCTCCTCCGGTGGCTTCATTTGATTGCTCATCTAGTTGTTTGCTCGTTCGGTATAAGAGGAAGGAAGGAAAGCTCCTCCGGTTTTGATTTGCTCGTCTGGAGTAGGGGATAGCTTCATCCGGTTTGTCAGTTTCGTCCGGTTTTTGGGTTTCATCCGGCTGTGGGTTTCATCCGGTTGAGGGTTTCGTTCGGTTCGTGGGTTTCATCCGGTTTGAGTGTTTCGTCCGGTTTGCTCTTTCAGTAAAGGAGTTTAGTCCAGTTTTGTCTGTTCCGACTTTCGCCGCTTTGCCCCTTCGGTGAAGGATTTAGTCCGGTTTGCTCCTTCGGTGAAGGTGCTTGTTTTGATCTTCCGGTTTTTGAGGTGTGGCCTGTTTGATCGTCAAGTTTTGGTTTCATCTTGCTGTTTCGACAAGAAAACTCCTCGTAGGTATTGTGTTCGTTCCTTTTTCTCTTTATTTATGGCTAAAAAGGATATGCACCTTCATACTTCTGAGTTAGGCAATAGGGAGTTTAAAGACTTAGTTATTAAGTATAAAATCCCTTTGAGTTTGCACCCTCGTTTGCCTGATCCCGACCTTCGGATGATAAACCTTCCTGCTAGGGATACTGCTATTGGCATTTACCATAAGATTTTTGATTTTTCGGGCGTTAGGATCCCTTTCTCCACCTTCCTTCTAGATGTTATTAGACATTATAAGGTTCATATATCCCAGTTGGTTCCCTTGGGCTTATGCAAGGTCACCACTTTTAAGGTTCTTTGCCGTAGCCTGAGTATAGAGCCTACAGTTACATTATTTCGGGTATTTTTAACGCTTTCCAAGCAAGGGGATTGGTTTTCCTTTGCCAAGCGTAGGGGTGACTTGTCAGTTATGGAAGATCCTAAGACTTCCCTTAAGGAGTGGAAGAACAAGTTTTTCTTGGTAGACCGTAGGGCTATTCCCTTCCATATGCCTTGGAGGCATCCAGATTCTCGTATTACGGACAGGGTTCCTACACGGTTTAATCAGGATCATGTGAATCGACTAAGTTCTCATGTTATTAGGATCCGTGGCATTCCTGAGGGGGTGTTGGTCCGTTCTGGTATTAGCAGAGTATGGAGTGACTCCTCGTGTGCTATTGTTATTAGACATCATGATGGCACCGGTACGAGGGGCTTCCTTTACTTGATACATTCTTGTTTAGTCATCTTTTCTCCTCTACTCTTTTATTGTATATATCTAACACTTGCTTCTATTTTGCAATTATGAGTATATTTGATTTCCTTCGCTTGCCCGTTCTAAAGGAGGCTGTTGTTGTAGCCTAGCCACATGAGCAGGATACGTCTATCTTGCAACGAGTTACTGCTCGCACTATGGTACCTGCGCCTGCTGGTGCCAGCATTCCTTCTGCTACTGATGAGGAGATTGCTGCTACTTGCCCAAATCCTCAGGTCCTCTAGAAGGCTAAGGGTGCTGCAAAGCACAAAGCCTCTACTTCAGTAGACGCCCCTACCGGAGGAGCTAAGAAGACCAAGGCACGTAAGGAGTGGGCTGGTGCAGGGTCTAGTGGTTAAATAGCTGAGGGTGAGTATGAGTTAGCTATTGATGCTGATGGCGATGCCGATCATGATGTCGCGGCTAATGATCTTTGTTAATGCAATAATGACTAAAAACGTTACTTGCATTTTTCGGTCTCGCTTAGTTTTGATTACGACAATATGTAAAAACAAGCATTTACAAAAACAACGAAAAACGAATTCTTGAGTTCAAGTATTTTTCATTTTACCCATTTTCACTTAAGGTATGGATAAACAAGTACTAACCTTGATCAAGTGATCAAGTGATTTAATCTTTTCTTAAAACTCACTTTTTATTAAATGTGACAAGTTTTTATTAAACTTTATTTTTAAGAAAATGTTTTATTAAATTAATTATTTGAAATTTGAAAATGGCATATTCTTATTCTGTTAAGAATATCCTTTCAGGATATTTTTTATACCCAGATAAGACCTCCACCACTAAAGGACAAAAAGGAGCGGAGTCTAGTCCGGCGGTACCTTAGCGCCTAGGCGGTACCTTATCGATAAGGTACCGCGGGCTGTGATAAGGTACCGGGGGCAGATATAGCCGTTGGCTCCTTATCCTTTAAATAGTGGACCATTCTCAGCTTTTCACCTCACCTCTTTTGCACATTTATTTCCAGATTCAAACCCCTTCTTTAATCACTCAAACCTTTGATCATTTGTTTGATTATTTCTTGTTTAAGAAGTGAATCTTGTTCTTCCATCCCTTCCTCTCCAAGTGCAAAGAGAAGAACACTATCCTAGTGAAGTGTTGAGTCCACCACCAAAGATCCATTGAAGATCAAATTTTACATACTTGTAGTTGTGTCATAGTTGTGAAGATCCAAGTAGTTGTGTCTATTTGGAAGTTGTGTATGTACTAAGTATAGTTGTGTAGATTGGTCCTAGCTACAATTAGGGCTCGACTTTTAGCTTAGAGTCGGAAATTGGTTAAGCGACGTGTACGGTTTTCTCCACCATAAGGAGCTTGTTGTGTAGTGAACTCTCGAGTAAGGAGTACTCGAGGAGTGGAGTAGAAACGAGGAGTGAGCTTCGTTGCCGAACCACTATAAATCCTTGGTGTTCGGTTTGATCTTTCTTTACCCTTAACTCTTTACATTCTTTATTCTTTTTGCATATACATGTGTTAGTATTAGATTACCTACACTATCGTTCTTTATTCTTTGTGGATATATTTTTGTTAGTATTAGTTTAGCTACACTATCATTGTTCATATTGTGCATAAGAAGATTTCACATATTTCCTCAATCCTAAGTTTTTGAAAAAGGATTTTTGGAAACCATATTTTAACAAGTAAACATAAGAAACTATTCAACCCCCCCCCCCCTTCTAGTTTCTACAATTGGTATCAGAGAGGGTTGCTCAATATTTTTTAAAGTATATTGTATTTTAAAACTTGAATCGATCTATGGATTCCAACAAGTACCTAGAAGGGCAATCTATGCAAAGACCATCACTTTTTGAAACCGATAGTTTTATTTATTGGAAAAATAGATTTGAAACTTATGTGAAATCAAAAGATTTAGATCTTTGGCATGTTATTACCAATGGTGATTTCTTACCCTTTCAATTTAATGAAGTTTCTAAAACAAAAGAATTAGTCATTTTTGACAAAGCTAATGATGATACTAAAAAGAAACTTTCAAAAAATAATGAGGCTAAAATGGTGATTTATAATGCTTTGCCTAAGAAAGAGTATGAAAGAATTTTTATGTGTGAAACCGCTAAAGATATTTGGAACACTCTTTTAGTAACCCACCAAGGTAATAGCCAAGTCAAAGAAAGTAAAATCGATCTTCTTGTCCAACAATATGAACAATTTGTCATCTTAGAAGATGAAACTATTGATAGTGCATTTACTAGGTTTAACACCATTATTACTAGTCTAAAAGCACTTGATGAAGGTTTTTCTAGCAAGAACAATGTTAGGAAGTTTCTAAGGGCCTTACATCAAAAGTGGAGAGCAAAAGTCACGGCTATTGAAGAGTCGAAAGATCTCTCAACTTTATCACTCGATGAACTCATAGGAAACTTGAAGGTTCATGAGATGATAATTTTGAAGGACTCGGAATTAGTAAAAATCAAGAGTGAAAGGAAATCTCTTGCACTTAAAACCAAGAAGGCACAAAGTGACCATGATAGTTCCTCGGAAAGTGATGACGAGGAGTATGCATTGGCGGTGAGAGATTTCAAGAAGTTCTTCAAGAGACGAGGTCAACACGTTAGGCAACCAAACTATGACAAGAAACCATTGTTAAAGAATCAGTTTGTCAAGAACGAAAAAGGTGATAGGAATTTTTTTAGATGTGGTGATCCAAATCACTTCAATGGTGATTGTCCAAAGCCCGCTCGTGATAAGAACCACACGGCATTCGTTAGTGGCGCTTGGAGCGATAGCGGTGAAGATGATGATGACAACCCCAAAGAGGAGAAATGTCTTATGGCTCACACTTCTAAAGAGGTACATTCCGAAACCGAATATTATAGCAATGATAGTTCCACTTTAGATGATACTGAATTTGAAGGCAAATATGATAGCTTACACAAACTTAGTCTTAAATTCATAGAAAAGAATAAAACCTTAAAATCAACCAAAACTAAGCTTGAAAATGAGATCAATGAACTTAGGGAGAAATTGGCTAAACTTGAGAAAAACAAAGAGGTTGATTTAGGTTGCTTAAGTTGTGAGAAACTTAGATTAGAGAATGATGATCTCAAGAGCACCTCCATTAAATTGGAAAAGTTCATGAAAGGTACTAGTGCTCTTGATGATATGTTAATCAAACAAGTTCATTCTAAGGAAAAACTTGGTCTAGGTTTTAACTCAAATGAAGCCTCAACTAGTGAACCAAAACAAGTCAGGTTTTCACAGAAAACACCCTCTGGACGCGGTTCCACATTGTATGGCGCGGTTCCTTATCACTATGGAACCGCGGCCATAGATAAGGTACCGCGGCCAGAAGTTGAGTTTTGTGAAAATTCTGAACTTTATGAAAAATCTAAGTTAAATGAAAAACCAAAGCAACTTACTGTTAATAAGGTTCAATTACCCATACTTGACGACAATGCTATTGGTAAGTTCTATAAGCCGTTAAGTAAACCTCTCATGGGAAATAGAAGTTTATCTAGACTATCTTCTACTCCACCTAGAGTACGGAATGAGTCTAAGCCTAGAAGTAGAACGACAACGCCTACAAGAGATAATCAAAACAACTCACGACCTAGAAGTAAAACTCTAACACCTAGAAGGAATAATAATAACTCTAAACCTAGATCAAACACACCTAGGAGAAGTAATGAACAACAAAATGGTTACGTGAATTATACCCTCCTCCTTTTTGTTCTCCATGGGGAATCCCCTCCTCATTCATGCATCCCAACCAAATGCAAGGGATGTTTGGAACTAACAATTTTGGACCCATGAGATATTGGGGACCAAATGTTTGATCTTGTGTGTTGTTACCTAGATATGCTTGGGAATTGATTTGGAGCCCGATGAGTGGATTAAGGATAGTGGATGTTCTAAACACATGACGGGTAATCGAAGTTTGTTCTCGTATTACAAAGCATATGATGGAGGTAACGTCACATTCGCTAGTAGTCTACGTGGTAATATCATTGGCAAAGGCACGGTTTCTCTTGACTCCATGACCATTGAAAATGTTGAGCACGTAGATAACTTAGGTTTTAACCTTTTAAGTATAGGTCAAATTTATGATAATAAGTGTAAGGTCATCTTTTCGGAACATGACAGTGAAATCGTAAAAGATGGAAAAGTCATTGGAAAAGGTGTTAGAAAGCATGGGCTTTATGTCATAAAGGTTAATAAAAAGTCAAAAGACAACATATGTCTTGCGTCTATAGATGATAGTTCTACTCTTTGGCATAGGAGATTAGGTCACGCTAATATGCGTTTAATTCAATCTTTAGTCTCTAAGGAGTTGGGAAGACACCTCCCCAAGATTAAGTTTGATAGTCACTTTTGTGATGCTTACAAAGTTGGAAAGCAAGTTCACTCAAGTCACAAAGCCAAGAATTTGGTTTCGACCTCTCGGTGCTTAGAGCTCCTACATATGGATCTCTTTGGACCTTCCGCCATACGGAGTTATGGAGGTAACCTTTATACCCTAGTTATAGTTGATGACTATTCTAGATTCACTTGGACTAGATTTTTGGCATCTAAGAATGAAGCTTTCGATCACTTCGAAATCTTTAGTTGAAGAATTCAAAATCAACTAGGATGTTCAATTGTTTCTATTAGGACGGATCATGGTAGGGAATTTGATAATGAAGTGCAATTTGGTGCCTTTTGTGAAGCTCATGGTATTACCCATAACTTCTCGGCTCCTCGCACTCCACAATAAAATGGGGTAGTTGAAAGGAAGAATAGGACTCTCCAAAAGATGAGTAGGACGATGTTAAACGAGCAATCTTTGCCTCAAAAGTTTTGGTGCAATGCCGTGGATACATCGACTTATATTCTCAACCGAATTCTTATTCGACCTTTCCTAGGAAAGACCCCCTATGAGATTCTAAAAGGTAAGAAACCCTCATTAGAATACTTTAGGGTGTTTGGAAGCAAGTGCTTTATCCTCAACACCAAAGACTACCTTACCAAGTTTGACCCAAAGTGTTACGAAGGTATCCTTTTAGGTTATTCCCAAACTAGTAAGGCCTACATAGTCCTAAATAGAACCTCAGGGGTTAGTGAAGAATCACTCAACGTAACCTTTGATGAAACCCCTCCTTCACCCAAGACACCACCATTGGTTGATGATGACTTGGATGAATTAGAAATAGTTAAAGCCAAAGAGGTTAGAAAAATAGGAGTTGAAGACCTTAATGTTGAAAAGGAAGTAAACATTAAGGAATCTAGGGATCATTCTCCCAATAATGTCATTGGTGACTTAAATCAAAGGACCCTAAGATCTCAAGTCCAAAACCAAAGAAACTTCTTTTGTTTTGTCTCCTTGATTGAACCAAAGATTGTTAAAGAAGCTTTGACGGATGAGAGTTGGGTCATTGCGATGCAAGAAGAATTGAATCAATTCGTTGCCAATGATGTTTGGAAACTTGTTTCTCCACCTAGAAGTTCTACCATTATAGGAACCAAATGGGTATTTAGGAATAAGCTAGATGAGAATGGTGTTGTGTCTCGTAACAAGGCTAGACTTGTAGCTCAAGGCTATAATCAACAAGAAGGGATTGATTATGACGAGACATATGCACCGGTAGCTAGATTAGAATCAATTAGAATCCTTTTAGCCTACGCTTGTGCCTTAGATATTAAGCTTCAACAAATGGATGTAAAGAGTGCATTTCTTAACGGTTTGATCAATGAGGAGGTATATGTGGCTCAACCTCCCGGCTTCATTGATTTTGAGAAACCAGACCATGTTTACAAGCTTAAGAAAGCACTTTATGGACTCAAACAAGCACCCAAAGCTTGGTATGATAGACTTAAAGCGTTTCTTGTTAAACATGAGTATACCATGGGAATGGTATACAATACACTCTTTACAAAGAAGAAAGGTCCTCACCTCATAATCGTACAAATATATGTTGATGACATTATATTTGGCTCAACTTGTCAAGAATTGTGTGATGACTTTGCCAAAATCATGCATGATGAGTTTGAAATGAGTATGATGGGAGAACTTAACTTCTTTTTAGGACTCCAAATTAAACAAATGGACGATGGTATTTTCTTTAGTCAATCTAAGTACGCTAAAGAAATGCTAAAGAAATTTGGATTAGAAGAATCTAGACCAATGAAGACCCCTATGGCCTCGGATACTAAACTCACCGTAGATGATGATTGTGAGTCGGTAGACAACACCAAATATAGAGGTATGATTGGTAGTTTGTTGTACCTAACGGCAAGTCGACCGGATATCATGTTTAGTGTTTGCCTTTGTGCTCGCTTCCAAGAGGCTCCCAAAACCTCTCACCTTGAAGCGGTTAAGCGTATCTTCCGATACATTAAAGGCACTATACATTTAGGATTATGGTATCCTAAAGGGACCGGCGTAGAAACCATTGTCTACGCGGACTCGGATCATACGGGAGACTATGTGGACCGGAAAAGCACTAGTGGAGTTTGTACCTTCATGGGTTGTTGTTTAACTTCTTGGTTCTCCAAGAAACAGACGGATCTTGCGATATCCACCACGGAAGCCGAGTATGTGAGTGCCAGAAAAGCAAGCCAACAAGCTCTATGGATGAAGCAAGCGCTTGTTGATTACGGGATTTTTCTTGATGATGTTCCCATCATGTGCGATAATAAAGGCGCTATAGACCTAAGCAAGAATCCCGTGCAACATTCGCGAACCAAACACATAGAAATTAGACACCATTTCCTTAGGGATAATGTTCAAAAGGGGAACATTACTATTGAAAAGGTGCCCTCCGAGGACAACTTAGCCGATATCTTCACTAAGCCACTTAAGAGGGAACCTTTTAATTACTTGCGTCTAGGTCTAGGATTAATGAAACATCTTCCTTAAATTCTTTTCTTCTTGTGTGTTTTCTATTACCACTTTGAGTCCTTGAGTCTTTTAAAATCCTTTTGAAAAATCTTCTCCTCTCCTTTTTAAAACTCTCAAAGTCTCTTTCGAAAATGGTTGAGAAATTCGTTTGACATTGTTAATTCAATCTAAAAACGATTTTTCATAGATTCACGCTATTAATGTAGAGCTTACATAATTCATATGTATGATTCTCTCAAACATAGCAAGAACAAGATTGAATCATGGAGGATCATTGTGTCATGACTTAAGGTCTTGTCTTACACACCTCATACATTGATTTTTTAATCCATGTATTTTGGTCAAATCTCTATTTGGTAAGTTTGCATATGTTTTCTTTGTCTATCTTTGCTTTTAAGCACATCCCTATGATAAGTTAGACTAGAAAAATAAGATTTGCTGAAAAATCTTTCTCCAAACACCAAACCCTGCTTCTTCAGGCGGTTCCATATGTGAACCGCGGTACCTTATTGATAAGGTACCGCCACCATAGATAAGGAACCGCCTACAGTGGCCTTCCTTTTTCGGGTTTTTGTCTGAAACTCCAGATTTGCTACAACTTTTTTTGAGAATCTTTGTTTCAAACCCTTTGACCACCCCAAAATACCCTAAGCCTTCCCTATTTAAACCATAAGCATTTTGCATTACTTCACATCCAAAATGTCTTATTCTCCCAATGAAAGCCTTGAATCTCCTCCATTTTCTCCAATTGCTTTCAATCCAAACCCACCCAAGAACACTCTTAATCACATTTCTCCTACCAAGAATGTTGATTGTGGAACTTCCTTTCTTCCACCACCACCCTTTAGTGTTCTTCCTCCTTCTCATGATAATGTCATGCACCATGGAACATATTGTCATTGTTGTCAATCTCCTCCATTGAGCTACATCAAGAGTCTCTTAATCAAACCTCCTCTTCACTTTGATTATGAGATCTCCAACAATCCACCACCACCACCCTCCGCTATTACCTTGTCTTTCATATAAGCATTGATTGCTTATCCTCAACTCCAAATTCAAGCAAATCTTAGAATTCTAGAATAACTAGGATTAGATTTATGCTTTTGGCTTGTTTCCTTTTCCATACTTCTTTGTATGATGTTCCTTTAGTAACCTATCTTGGATCTTTGTCTTTGTGTTTTCTTCTCTTTTAATTTTCTTTATGTGACCTATTGCTATATATTGTTGGTTGTTTATTTTGTTCAACTAACCCTTCTATGTAGCTTGTCACCATATCTCGATTCCCCGGTGCCCCAAGCTAGGGGGAGTAAGCACCAAGGGGGAGTCTTTGCAAAGTCCGTTTCTTCAACACCGGCTTACGCAACCTTTTTGCTTCGACAAAGGGGGAGAAATGAATAAACTCGTCTTCGAAAATCTTGTTTTTGTATGATTGAGTATATGTATTGTCGGAATAAAAAAGGGGGAGATTGTTAATGCAATAATGACTAAAAACGTTACTTGCATTTTTTGGTCTCGCTTAGTTTTGATTACGACAATATGTAAAAACAAGCATTTACGAAAACAACGAAAAACGAATTCTTGAGTTCAAGTATTTTTCATTTTACCCATTTTCACTTATGGTATGGATAAATAAGTACTAACCTTAATCAATTGATCAAGTGATTTAATCTTTTCTTAAAAATCACTTTTTATTAAATGTGACAAGTTTTTATTAAACTTTATTTTTAAGAAAATGTTTTATTAAATTAATTATTTGAAATTTGAAAATGTCATATTCTTATTCTGTTAAGAATATCCTTTCAAGATATTTTTTATACCCAGATAAGACCTCCACCACTAAAGGACAAAAAGGAGCGAAGTCTATTCCGGCGTTACCTTAGCGCCTAGGCGGTACCTTATCGATAAGGTACCGCGGGCTGTGATAAGGTACCGGGGCAGATATAGCCGTTGGCTCCTTTATCCTTTAAATAGTGGACCATTCTCAGCTTTTCACCTCACATCTTTTGCATATTTATTTCCAGATTCAAACCCCTTCTTTAATCACTCAAATCTTTGATCATTTGTTTGATTATTACTTGTTTAAGAAATGAATCTTGTTCTTCCATCCCTTCCTCTCCAAGTGCAAAGAGAAGAACACTATCCTAGTGAAGTGTTGAGTCCACCACCAAAGATCCATTGAAGATCAAATTTTATATACTTGTAGTTATGTCATAGTTATGAAGATCCAAGTAGTTGTGTCTATTTGGAAGTTGTGTATGTACTAAGTATAGTTGTGTAGATTGGTCCTAGCTACAATTAGGGCTCGACTTTTAGCTTAGATTCGGAAATTGGTTAAGCGACATGTACGGTTTTCTCCACCATAAGGAGCTTGTTGTGTAGTGAACTCTCGAGTAAGGAGTACTCGAGGAGTGGAGTAGGAACGAGGAGTGAGCTTCGTTGCCGAACCACTATAAATCCTTGGTGTTCGGTTTGATCTTTCTTTACCCTTAACTCTTTACATTCTTTATTCTTTTTGCATATACATGTGTTAGTATTAGATTAGCTACACTATCATTCTTTATTCTTTGTGGATATATTTTTGTTAGTATTAGTTTAGCTACACTATCATTATTCATATTGTGCATAAGAAGATTTCACATATTTCCTCAAGCCTAAGTTTTTGAAAAAGGATTTTGGGAAACCATATTTTAACAAGTAAATATAAGAAACTATTCAACCCCCCCCCCTTCTAGTTTCTACAATCTTGATGACGTGATCGAACAGTCTGGTTGTGTTTCTCCTGGTGAGTTTTTAACCATTATAACCCTTCGATCTTTTGACCCAGGGACTGGACTAGATGTGTCTTATCCTCCTATTGTTCTTCCAGGCAGGGAAGTTCCTGTTACCTTTAGTGCTGAGGTGTCAGGAGTTCGTGAGGTGTCGACTAGGGCTAGTTCTCATGTGTCTCATGGCAAATTTTTGTCGTTGGACTCCCTTTTTATGCATGAAATTATCTTATTTGACTTTATTTTCTTTAGGTTTTGCAGGTAATACTGATGACACGCATCTTTTTACTGGGGCAGCCGCTCAGATGCCTTCTACTTACCTAGCCGATCCTGATGCTCATGTTGTTGTGGATGGTCATGTTGATATTGATGAGGATGACCATCAGGATGATGCTGGCCACCATGATGACTTAGTTCTTGGTGAAGATGATGTTGAGGATGATACCGCTCTTTCTGATGACGTAGCTCATGGTGGAGCTACTGCTGGTGAGTTTCATAGGGGAGATTGCTCATCACAGGCTGAGGCTTGTCGTTTGGCCTACCCTTATGATGAGGATGTTGTTCCTATTCCTCCATGTACTCGAGAGGAATAGGAGAGGAGGCATATTGTTGACTTTGGTATTCGTTCAGATGAGGTGTTTCAGAATCCTCAGGTTTGCAGGAGTATGCGGGATCACTTTCCTACCTCAGCCGAGAATTACCAGACATCACAGCTCTCCTCACGCCAGCTAATGGAGCAGATGAGTGTGCTTCAGTGTCAGATGATGTCTCACGGGAACGAGTTATCAAACCGATACATGGTTCTTGAGAGGAACTATAATCAGCTCCTTACTATGTATAAGCATTTGGGAAACGTTCTTTCTGAGAGAGTTGCTTCTCTTAGGCGTCAGTCTGAGCTTACCAGACGTGCTGAAGACTCAGCTAAGGGTATGAGTCAGGGTCTTGCTGATCGAGAGAAGAAGTTAAAGAGGTACAGGTCAGAGAGGGATACTCTTAGAGCTGAGGTGAAAGGTCTTAAGAGTGAGCTTGTGACTGCCAGATGACAACATGCTGCTAAGGTGAAAGACTTGGATCATCGGCTGACCCTCCGTGATAATGACATAATTTCGAAGAATGACACGATTGCTGATATGGATGTGCGACTTCGATCTGTTCAGGATGGGGTCACTTCCTTTCTTCAGTCTAGTTTAAGCCATTGGTTAGAGGTTTTCTTGGTAGTTTAGAGTTCAACCAAGAGTTTGCCCGAGTGTTGGATTTAGCTGTTAGCACTGGCCTCGAGCGAGGTTTGCGTATGGGAAGGTCTGAGGAGGAATTTAGGGATATTTCTCAAAGGGTTGAAAAAGTTATCCCGTACGCGAAGGCTCAGCTTGCTGCTGCTTCGGAAGCTTTCCCTGGTCGTCGCTTCCCCTTTTTGGTAAGGTGAAGCGGAGTGCTGATGCTACTCTTTCAGAGATTGCCCAGATTAGGCCTGATCTAGTGGATCCTCCTAGCCAGTCTTCCGCTGTTCCGGCTCCTCCAACTTTCGGCCATACCGTTTCCTACCGTCAGAAGAAGAAGTCATCAAGACCAGGATCCTCTTCAGATGTTTGATGTAGCTTGTGATTTGTGTTTTATTTTCTTTTATTTGTATTGTTAGCCCTCCCTGTTTTGGGCTTTTGAGTACTTTATATTTCTCTGTATGCTACCATGACTTTGTTGTCAATTTTCCATCGTATGTATGATGGCCCCTTATGTGCATGTGTGCTTCATTATCTTATTTAGAGTGATTCATGCTTTACTTTGTTGTGGTTTATTTAGATAGTATCTAAATTTTTATGCCTCTAACACATTTTGTTAATCGTTGTCCTTTATGCTTGGCCGACGACGCGTTAGCCTTATTGAGCTAGGGTTGAGGTGTATCACGTGTGACTTATATTCATTGCCTAGTATCTTCACAAGTACCTGTGAGGATATTTCAGCTTTCCTTAGCCAGTTTAGCGTGCTACTTCCCATTTATCCCCTATTTGGTGAAACTCAATTATTTGTTCGTGTGGTATAGGTGTAACATTTGCCTTGTAGGCTCATGCTACTCCTCCTTCCAGGTGTAGCTACTCACCGGAGGGTAATTTTTACGTGAGAAGAGTAGGAAGGCTTGTTCCTATTCTTCTACGGAGTCAATTTGCAAAGGTTGCTCAGCCTAACCACCATGGTATCAGTTTCACCATGTGGAACTAATTGTCAGGCGTTACCCTCTGCAGCTGGAGGTAGCGAACCATCCATTGCGGTGTGCTTTGTTTTATAGCTCAGTTTTTTTAAGTGTATAGTCTTAACAGAAAATATGAGGAAAATTTCGTTTCATTCATATCACTTAGAGAAGAAACAATACATTAGTTGTGGGTATAGTCATCTCCGGAGCGAGGCTACACTTTGAAAATTGCTCCTCCGGAGGAAATACATAATAACTTGCTAACATAGTTTTGTGCTCTACATGTAGCACTTCCTTAGGTTGCTGGCATGCCAGGTCCTATGTATCTCTTTTCCTTCCATGGTGCTTAGCTTGTAGGCTCCACTTTGGAAAGCTTTGATGACTTTGTAAGGTCCTTCCTAGTTGGGCCCAAGCTTGCCTGTGTTCTCTACCCTTGAGGCCTCGTTATTTCTAAGGACAAACTCTCCTACTTTGAATTGCACATGTCGCACCCTTTTGTTGTAGTATTTCTCCACCTGTTGTTTGTACCTGGCTTCTTTGATAGCTGATATCTCTCTTCGCTCTTCTAGCAGGTCTAGGTTCAGGCGAAGTTCTCTGTCATTGGTTGCTTCGTCTATGTTAGAGACTCTGTGTGTTGGCATGCCAATCTCTGCTGGGATGACTGCTTCCGTGCCTTAAGTTAGGCTAAAAGGTATTTCCCCATTGCTAGCCTTTTTCATTATTCGGTGAGCCCATAGCACATTAGGAACTTCTTCAACCCATGCTGACTTTCCTTTTTCAAGTCGTTTCTTGATTCCTTCTAGCAAGCTTCGATTCGCTCTTTCCACTGCTCCATTCCCTTGTGGATGGTACACTGAGGTGGAGACTAGCTTTATTTTCTGCTTCTCAGCCCACTTTTTGAGGGGGTCATTTATGAATTGAGTTCCATTGTCTATGACTATAGTGGCTGGGATCCCAAACATGAACACGACGTTGTCCCACACGAAATTTAGTACTTGCTTCCCGGTGATGGTTGCTACAGGTTTTGCTTCCATCCATTTTGTGAAGTAGTCGATTGCTACTATCATAAACTTCACTTTCCCAGGTCCCAATGGAAGGGGTCCGACTATGTTCATTACCCACTTCATGAATGGCCATGCTGATGTTACTGAGATCATGTCTGCCTTGGGTAACATGGGTACAGAGGCGTGTGCCTGACAGTTTTCACATGCCCAGGTGAGCTTCCTAGCATCCCTATGCATAGAGGGCCAGTAGTACCCCAAATTCATTGCTTTAGCTACCACTTGCTTAGTTCCGTCGTGCATACCACACGAACCCATGTGCACTTCTCTCATGACATAATCAGCTTGTAGAGGCCCGACACACCTCATTAATGGGACTAGGTAGGACTTCTTGTATAAGACATCATCTTCAATGGTGTAGTTTTCAATCTTTTCCATTAGTGTCCTAGCTTCCACCGGGTCTTCTGGCAGCTTTCCCGTCTCCAAGTAGTCTTTGATTAGAGTCATCCATGTTGGACCTTCCGCTTCAACCACCATATTTACTTCTTTTGTTTCGACTGAGCGCTCATTTAGCACTTCTACTAGCACTTATTTGGACAAGTGATCAAATTGTACTACGGCTAGCTTGCTAAGATCGTCTGCCTTCTTATTCTCGGCTCTTGGGATGTGAGATATCCAGAATCTATTGAATGAGCCAGCCAACTCTAGGACTTTCTCCAAGTACTTTATCATCTTCTCCCCTCTAGCTTCGTATGAGCCCTGTACTTGACTAGCTACCAACTTAGAGTCTACAAAGGCATGTATATCCTTTACTCGCATCTCTATTGCTATTCGCAGCCCTGCTAGCATTGCTTCGTACTCTACCTCGTTATTTGAGTTAGGGAAGTTTAATCTGAGCACATAGGAGTACTCTACATCGTCTGGGGCGATTAGGATGAGTCTTTCTCCTGATCCCCCACTGTTAGATGCTCCATCGGTGTACAACCTCCATGCTCTCGGGCCTGGAGTTAGGTCTTCCTTGGAGTTGGAGGACTCCAGGATGTCTTCCACCATGGGTGTTGGAGCCGCTGTTGAGACCACCGCTCTCTCCACTGGTGACTCTGCTAGGAAGTCTGCTAGTACCTGCCCCTTTACGGCTACCCTTGGTATGTAAGTTATGTCGTATGTCCCTAGCTCGACAGACCATTTTGCGAGTCTCCCTGATGCTTCAGATTTGCTCAACACTTGCTTGATTGGGCTATCGGTTATAACTTTTATTGGGTGGGCCTGAAAATATCTCCTCAGCCGCTTGGCAGCGTGGACCAAGGCTAGGGTCAGTTTCTCAATCGGAGCATAATTTGCTTCTGCTCTTTGCAAGGATCTGCTGACATAGTGAATATGCATCTGCTTTCCCTGTCTTTCTGTGAGGAGGACTGCACTAACGGCTTCCTCAGCGGCTGATAGGTACATCATCAAGGTTTCTCCCTTCCTCGGGGTGGTGAGCGTAGGTAGCTGTGACACTAGCTCTTTCATTTCTTGGAATGTTGATTCTGCAGCCTCCGTCCACTGGAAATTCTTCTTGTTGGTGCATTTCTTTAGGGTGTCAAGGAAGGGCAAGGATCGTTCGGCCGACTTGGACAAGAAACGGTTCAATGCTGCCAGCTTCCCACTGAGGGATTGCATTTGCTTCAGGGTCTTGGGTGAAGACATGTCCATGACTGCTTTCGTCTTCTCAGGGTTAGCCCGTATTCCTTCCGAGGTAACTATGTAGCCCAAGAACTTTCCTTCCTCTATTCCAAAAGAGCACTTTTTGGGATTGAGCTTCATGTTTATCCTTCTGAGGGTGGCAAAGGTTTTCTCCATGTCTCTAATGATGTCTTGCTCAGTCTGGCTTTTGATTACCATGTCATCTACATATGCTTCAAGGTTCATGCCGATCTGCTCCTTGAAGGCAGATTCGACTAACCTTTGCTATGTGACCCCCGCATTCTTAAGACCAAACAGCATCTTGGTGTAGCAAAATACTCCTTCTTCTATGTGAAAGGCAGTCTTTTCTTCGTCTTTCTTACTCATCTGGATCTGATGATATCCCTTGTAGGCATCCAAGAAGCTCTTGTATTTGTATCCTAACAAAGACTCAATCTTCCAGTCAATCTCTGGTAGAGGGTATAAATCTTTAGGGCAGGCCTTGCTAAGATCCGTGTAATCGATGCACATTCTCCAACTTCCATCGACTTTCTTTACCAGGACTGGGTTAGCGACCCATGATGGGTATCGCACTCGTTTCACAATTCCAGCCTTGAGCCACTCATTGACCTCGTCTGTGACTACCTTCCTTCTATCCGGTGCTAGATTCGATTTTTCTGTACCTTAGGCTCAATATGAGGATAGGTGTCTAGGCGATGCTTTATGATTGCTCGGGGTATACCCGTCATATCGGCTAGTGTCTATGCGAAAACATCAGCATTATTCCTGAGGATCCTTATGAGTGCTATTCGACACTCTGGGGAGAGGTTTCCTCCTATGGTGACTAGCTAGTCAGGGTAGTCATCGTTCACCACTATCTTTTCATCAGGCTTTAACTTGGGTGCTGACCCTGGCCTAGATGGCTTCATCCTCTTAGTGGGTTGTGGTTCTTCTTCCTCCTCTTGCTCCATGGGCTCCTTCCCTGGCCTTCTGGGGTAGGTTTCATCTAGTGGTGGTGGGGGACGAGCACAATGGGCTAGCCTTCATGGCGCACCTCTTTGGGCTAGCTCTTCTGTGCGATCTCTCAAAACTCGCGACTGGGCCTCTTCCATGAGTCTACATTCTTTAAAGGTCTCTCTGCTTGTGATCAAAGTCGATATCCCGCTTGACGTTGGGTATTTAACCATTGAGTGTATGGTGGAGGCTACAGCTCCTAACTTCTCAATCCCGTTCTCCCTAGCAAAGCATTGTACGACGAGGGACTCTTGACTATAGCGAATTCCATCATCACCGTTCTGGTTCTCCCGTACTCTCCCATTGTGACCTCTAAGTCAATGACACCTAGAGGGTAATGGACTTCACATGAGAAGCCTACTAGAGGTATCCTAGATTCTCTTAGTCTTGACCTTGTTTGGTAGCTTAGGTTTCTGAAGCAATGCTCGTACATTATTTCTGACGAGGATCCCCCGTCAACATACACTCTTCTCACTACGTATCCTTTAATCATGGCATCCACTATCACTGGGTAATCCCTCAGCTGATAGCGTGGTACTGACGGAAATGTTATGGCATTGTCCATCCAATTCTCCACTCTCTCATAAGGTCTCTTTCGGTATCCTTGTGATCTCATCATGTTTATGATCTTTTCCTTCCCCTTGGCTGGTCCCTTGTCTTTCTGGACTCCTTGCCTGATATCTTTCACCAAATGTTCTAGTCTCCCTGAGGCTACTGCTTCTTCAATTCGCTTTTTAAGGTTAAAGAAATTATTTGTGTCATGACCCCGATCTTGGTGAAAGTCACAGAACTTGTTCATGTTTCTCTTTTCGGGAGTTCCTACCATGGGGGGAGGGGGTGGGAAATTCATGTTTTCTGTGGTTAAGATTTCCTTTGGAGTCTTGGTCAGTAGTGTGAACACTTCCTTGCTAGCGTAGGAAGGGCATATCCCCATGTCCCTTCCTTGGCTCCTCTTTTGGTTCCTGTTCCTAGGTCCACCTGGGTTTCCTGTCCAGCCAGCTTTGTTATTTCCCCTATCCCATTGTGGAGCCTTGGCAATGGCTGTGGTGTCAGCAGCTGTCTCTCCCCTGATGAAGGCTCTGACCCTTTCCCACATTTCATCCATTGCTTTTGGGATCTTATCGTTGAGTTTCTTAGCTAGTTCTGGGTGTCCATGCCCGTGCATGACTGCCGAAATCCTTAGCACCTGGGGCACACCCTTAATGTGTGAGCTTTCAGCTTTTAAGCGATCCATAAACGCCTGGAGGCTCTCATTAGGCTTCCGTTTGATCCCATGTATCTCAGTGGGATCTTTATCATATCGTTTCTGCTGTGAGAACTCCTCTAAAAACTTGCTTCTTAATTCTTCAAACCCATCCACACTCTTTGGGTCTAAGCTATCGAACCAGTTCCTTGTTGAGCCACACAAAGTCTGACAAAACATCTTGCACCATACTGGCATGGGCCACTCTTCTTGCTCGGCAGCAGCAGAGAAGATGCTGAGGTGATCTTTTGGGTCTTTGCTTCCTTCGTAGACACGGACATTAGTAGGAAGCTTGGCTCGCCTATGATATCTGAAAGGCGTGATCCGAGAGGCGAAAGGCATGGGCTTAGGCCGCCTGTATGGTGTGCTCAAGTCCTCCGAATCACTATCCGACCTCGAGTCATATCCGGACTCTAAGCTCTCCTTCCTATGGAAAGACCTAGCTGATCGTAACTTTATCTTAGCGCTCTTGGCTTTGCTCATCCTATTCGAGCGGTATGACATAGTGATTGATTTCCTATGTGAAGGACTTCTATGACGTCTTTGAGCGGACCTTGACCGACCTCGGTTTCCAGACTTGGATGAGCTGTCTGAGGAGTATCCTCTTCCTTCCCTCACCGAGGGGCTTCCACGAGAGTTTCCTGACTCTGTCTCTTCAACCTCCTTGTTAAAAAGCTTTCGGGGGTCATCTTCTCATGATGTTGCTCATCAATTTCCTTCATCATAGTTTTTAGTGTCTCAATGTGTTATTTGACATACGCTAGGGTGAGTCGTCCCTGATCAGGCCTGGGAAGAGGAGGGGTTACCTACAGAGGAGCCCTCCCGTCCCCAGGTGTCCCCGTGTTCAGGCTTAGTCCTAGCCCCAGTGTAGGACCTTGGTCACCATCTTCCATCACTTAGTTTTTGGTAGATTGGTATTCCCGGTCCCACGGATGGCGCCAGATGTTGAAGCAAATTTCCGGAGAAGCTCTTTAGCCCTGATTCTTCGGGTATCTTAAGGCTACTCCTTCTAATGAAGCCTTGGCTTGCTCCCTCAGAGTATCTTGTGGCTACTCCTTCCTTGCGAAGCCTCAACTTCCTTCTTCAGAGTTCCTTAGTCTAGCCCTTAGTCTCTTAAGCTGAAATAAGAAAGAACACCGTTAGCTCGCCTAGGGGTTTGAATCCGAGACCAACTCCGGCGTGAGAGTAAGTATGTGGTTCTAGTGAGGGATAATTCTAGAGAGAGAGAGAGTAAGTAGTAAAGTGTGTGTGTAAAACTTGACCTTTGTTCCTGGAGGAACACCTCCTTTTATACTACTAGGAGGTGACTCCAAGACACACGAATTGTGGAGTCAAGGTTGTCTTGTAGGAGCAGCACCTGAATAGCCGATGAGCACCAGGTCTGTTCTTCGTGGTCCAAGTTGTCCTCATGCTCCTCTAGTACTCGTCGTGGTCCAGGCGTCTGTACCATTCGTACATTATCATACTATGTAGGCTAGGTGTAATCGTCCTTCCTCCGATGGAGGTTATGCTCCATGTGTATGGTACTTGCCTTGTCTGGGTCTAGCCTTGTCTGGGGCTAGCATTGTCTGGGGCTAGCACTGTCTGGGACTAGCACTGTCTAGGGCTAGCATTGTCTGGGGCTAGCATTGTCTAGGGCTAGCATTGTCTGGGACTAGCTCTTGCCATTGTCTCTGGACCTAAAGTGATCTTCATCACCCTAACTACTCCAGTGAGCTGTTCTGGCTCAAGATAGTTTTGCTCATGGAGCATTAAGGATTAGCTGAGTTTGTCTCACCTTAAGCATGGGGTGAGACTATACCTCATCATATAACAACGCGTCGGCTAAACTTACATTAAAATGCACTTGTTGAAACATTTTTATAAAAAGCTCAATTTGTTGTTACGTTCTTGTATTTTCTTTTTGTTTCGTCTCGATGGGTAAGGTAAGGGTGGTGTGGGTTGGGGCATATGTTGGGAATAAATCTATGCTTACTTGTTACCCCTGCTAGTTGAGTATCCGTACCCCTGCTAGTGTAAGTTCCCCCTGCTAAATAACAAAGGCAGGGGGATTGGTTCCCCTGCTGAAGTCAAAGGCCCTGCTGTCAGAGATAAACTTGGAATAGATTTTTACGCGTTTCAGTTATTATTCCTTAATACTTTCCAAGTTTGTTAGTAGTGATCTTGTATGTGAGTCATTATGGCTATAAAAGGACTCACTAGGTTAGCATGCAATGTGTGTCTTTTCTCTATTGTCTTTCATTGTCATACTTTAAGGTTTTGTAAACCCTAATACCATTTTAGGGTATTCGTATATCATTGATATATTAAAGTTCAACATTTTAATCATATTGTTCTTGTGCTAAACATTATATTCCGCATCTTGTTTAGTTACTTTGCTTTACAAAGTTTCTCTAGTGTTAGATTGAATTCTTTCTATCTATCACAACCCTTAAACAAGCTATTAAGTTTTAAGATTTGACTTTGGGATCAACAAGTGGTATCAGAGCGGGTGGCTCGATATCTAAGAGAATCAAGATGTTTGATTTCGTTGCTGTGAAGATCTAGGGTTTATGTCAAAACCCTAGATAATTAATTTTTGTTGCTGGGGATATATTATTGCTGCGGCTGGTTTTTAAAATAATATATGTATTCGTACATATACATTCATTGGTCCAGGAATGTTCAAAGAGCAAAGTAAATTGATAAAGTTGCTATTTTGGACTAATAAATGTATTAAGCAAGTTGTTTTATATTCGTTGGTCAAAAGGTGAGGCCAAAAGTAAAGCACACAGTGAATGTGGAATTAATATATTTGGGCATCACATGTGTTTCAAACGAAGAAAGTGACGGATGAAGGTATGTGATTCAATATTCCATGTGATGTGTCAGAATCATCATAATGAAGGTATAAACAATTGTTTTGCATGATTTAAGTGTGGTCCACGATGGTAGCACATTAAGGGCAAAATCTTGTGTTCACACGATGGGATAGTAAATCAATAAGAAAGCCCTCAAATTGATGGTGACGTGTGATGGTTGTTATTCAAAAGTCAAAGGTTTGACATATGATAAAGATTGGATATGGCCCCATGTCATAATTGTTATTTACTTGATGATTAAACTGGATGCTGCTTATTGGTTCGAGGGTTTATACAGAAGTGTGCAAATAGTGAAGTTTGGAGACTTTGTCTTCATTATGATACAAGCGGCAATGTTTAACTGAGCGAATGATTTGGAAATACACGTCTAGTATCACAAAAGAAGAGAAAGTAATATACGTGATATTGTTTGCTATTGCAGTCACAGAAGGTGTATGGGTGCATGTAGGGTATAACAGCTATGGTGGAGATATCTGCACAAAACAGTGAGCAATTTTAAACAGGTAATTTTTATTCCATTTGTTTTTGTTATTCGTCTGTTATAAATTCATTCCTACTTTGTGTGGGTTTGGCACAGTTAATAACAAAAACAATGGCATTAAAAGTTCCCCCTGCTTTTGAAAAAGTCCCCCTGCTTTTATTAAAAGTCCCCCTGCTACGATCCCCCTGCCTTCAATAGTTCCCCCTGCTTTCATTAATAGATTCCCACTGTTTTTGAAAGTTCCCCCTGCTGTCAGATCTGAGTTTTTGGACAGCAGTATTTTGGCGTTTGGTATATTCACAGCAACTGGTCTTAAAGGTATAAAGGCTTGTTTTAATTTTATTGATTGCGAAGAAAAGTTCTTATTAGTTATTTGAAGACGAAGTAGATTTTCGCGGGTATGTGTTTTATGCTTAAACACCTAGTTACGAAGTGGTACAAGATCTAGGAATGTGTGATTTTTCTTATGGTACTCTATGCACATATTTTCTATCATTTGAAGGAGTTACATTATCGTGCTCAGTGTCTCATAAGTAAATGAGGATCTTTGTATGCAATGACTCTTCGTCGCGTGGTTAGTGTAAGATATAGAACGCAAGTTCGGGTTATTCTTCTTCATCATCAAGTAAGTTATAATCAATTTTATTCATATGTAATCATTACATAAATCCTACAGAATTGAAGATTCATAAATGACTAGCACACTTTAAGAGGAAGTTCATTTGATAAAGTGTTAGTCATTTACATATGACATTGAAGTGAAGGTTTTTGCTACTGCTTATTGGTACTACGACAACTAATGTGAGTATGTACTGCTTAAAATCATTTTTTATTAGGATCCTAGGCCTATGTGCTTCATGGAGGGTATTTTGTAAGGTGGAATTATTAACTAGTTTATCACTATCATTTCTCCCCCTTTGTTGTAGCAAAAAGGTTAGCATAAGTCTTTGAAGAACATCGAACTTTGCTAGTAGCTCCCCCTTGCTTGGGGCACCAAGTTTGTGAGCTAAGGTGACATGCTACACAAAGGTTAGTAGAAAGGAAAGAAACACCAATGTATATATGATCACTACCTACTAAGTAACTTGAGAGGGAGAAAGAGAAGAAATCTCAAATTAGAAGCAAGTATTTTGCTAAGTATGTCCAAAGAGGTAATTGACAAAATCAAACTTCAATCCATTGAAGATGATAAGCTTCTCAATGGGTTAAAGCTTTAGAATTGATGGAATCACCCATAAGCAATTGTAAAAAATTAACCAAGATCAACTCAAAGTAGAACTAATTAAATAGCACACAAATAACACAAAGGTTACATAAAAAAATACAACAAAGAAGATAGTCATACACATAGTATGAGTATCTAAAAGCAATAAATATGGAAAATAAACCACTAAGCATAAGCTAATCTAATAGTGATATTTTCCAAGATTGCTAAAAATAAAATAAGACTAAAAAGACGACGATGCATCATTCGAAGTTTTGTCCACCGAAACGAAAACTTGAATAGGAGGTCGAGTGAGGAGGAATTCAAGAAAATTTAACTTCTCATACACATGAGCAAGTTCAATTTGTTGAAAACGGCAAGAATCACACGAGGATCCATGATGTAACACAAAATCGTTTGATGGGGGTATGGCATCAAACTTAGGGTTTGGTGGTGGTGGGGTAAAGGGTTTGGGAGTGTTTTCACAATGCCTTGTGAGGTTTGGGAAGGTTGAAAGGTCATTGAGTTGGGGGGTATTGAAGGATTGTGGTGGTGGTGGAACATTTTCTTTTGCTCTGGTGATGGGGTTTATGGTGTAAGTCTCATTCCAATACTTGATTGGAGAGAAGGTAGGGTTTTTGGGTGGTTTGGACGAAGATGGTTCATTCTTCTTAACCCAAACGGGTCGAACCGAGATTTTCGGTTTCTTTGAAAGCTTGGATGAGGAAGCTTTGGGTGAGAGGGGTTGTGACAAAGAAATGTCAAGGTTGGGAATGTAGGAGTTAGGCATTGTGAGAGTGTGAGAATGATATCTCAAGGTTATGTGAGAATGAATTCTCAAGGTTGGGAAGGTGTGAGAATAAAATCTCAAGGTTGGGGTATAAGTAAAATGTAATAAAGGTAAGAATTTGAATACAAAATGAGTAGTGTCAAGGAATGTTTAGTCAATTTGAGTAAACAAGGAATCTTGACTGGGAATAGGGTTTTAAAAGTTTTGACCAAAAAAAATCGTCAAAAGCCACTTTCTGGCCGCGGTACCTTATAGGGGCCGGCTGTTCCATATCACTAAGGAACCGCGGGTCTTTAAGGAACCGCGTCCAGTGGACTTTAAACCATGTTTTTCCTGGGTTTTGGGAAAAACTAAGACTTTTTCAAAAAGGTGCAAATCTTGTAATTTTACCTCTATTAGAACCAAAATATGCTAGGGTTGCATAAAGCAACACATTCATAAAGAATGTCTTGACAAAGGATGACAAAATAATTTAGATATCATTTTGAACCAATTTTAGTCAAGTTTAGGGGTTGTGATAGATTTAGGTTCAATTTTAATTTCAAATTAAAGTTGATTAGTGTGCACAAAAGGATAGAATCACACAAAGCTAAATCCATAAGTTAACAACATGAAACATTCATTAATGAGGAAAGTACAAAGATAAATAAAGACTAACTAATACATAGCTAGCTTAATATTAAATCTAGATAAGTAGTTTTCTTAGGCTTGGTTTTGTTGAAAACTCTTATTAAGAAAACTTCATCATTCATCTCCTAGGAGGAGGCATGGAGAACAAGGCAAGCAAGAAGTCTTGCAACCTCCTACGTAGCTCATACATGTCCATCCTAAGGTTATGGATGATGTAGTGGTTGTAGAGACAACATGGACATCTAGGACCATGAGTTTGTTGAAACCCAAAGTAAGGATCACCCAAGAGGAGGGAAAGAGGGACACCCAAAATTGGGATGTTTGAGTTGGGTGGAGGTGGAGAAGGCAAGTTCTCCAAGGGTGATGTGGGTGAAAGTGGAGGCATGTTCCCCAAAGGGGAAATGGGTGAGTGTGGAGGTAAATCCTCCAAGGTTGGTGAAATGGGTGAGTTCTGAGGGGTAAATGGTGAAGTCACCAAAGTGTCATAAAAGTCATTCCCAAAAGGGATGCTTTGGATTGGTTGAGGTTGTGTGGTCACTTCCAAGGGTGCACTTGGAGTGAAGGGTGAAGAAAGCTCATTCATTCTTTAGTTGAATGAAGAGGAGGTAGAACCAATGGAGTGGTTAGTACCATGGGTGGATGAAGTCTTGCATGGTGCAAGAGGTGGGGAAGGTGATGAATAAATGAGGATAGGAGCATTCTCATTCTTAGGTGTGTGGAAAGGTGAGGAGTTAGGCTTAGCTACCTTAACCCTTATTTTGAGTGTTTTCCTTGGGGTGGAGGTCTTGGAAGTGTTTGAGGTTTTGGTACACACCATGGTTGATTAGGGTGGTTTAAGGTTTAGGGAAGTATGTTTGATGTGTGAAGAACATGGCAAACAAGGTGGGTTTAAATGGGTGAGGGGATGATCCAAACTAGTAATGGGTTAAAATCATTTTAGGTGAATAATGAATTTAGGTAACCTAGTTAAGGAAATGTGCAGTTTATTACTGAAAATCATGCAAGGTTTACACAAATTTAAGAAAACAGTGTAAAGCAAAGATGCTGTCGTGCACAGTGACTGGCGGTTCCTTATCTAGGACCGGCGGTACCTTATCGATAAGGAACCACGGGTCGATATGGAACCGCGACCAGAAGGTTTTCAAAAATTTCCCTTCCCAGTTTTTGATAAACCCAGATTTTTCCCAAAAGTTTCACAAGCCAAAGTTAACTACAGATCATAATCTAATAAGCTAACTATCAAAAGGCATGCACAAAGCTATGTAAAATACAAACATGATGGCATAATTGACATTAAGGATCAAGATAAATGATAATTCAAACATGCAATCATAAGTTAATACACAACCAAGATAAAATAAAATGTTCAACAATACATGTTTACCAACATGTATTCTTTGAAAAGCTTCAAAGCTTTCACCTTCTCTTCTTCCCCAATCCCTTGATCATATTCCCCAAGAACTTGAAACCTTTTCTTGATTCAACCCGGTGTTCGTGCAATTCCCCTCGAGTTCTATGGTTTTCACGGTAAATGTAGAATCTTGATAACCTATGAATCAATGAAGTGGGTTGAAGATTCCTAGAGAGAAACTAGAGAGAGAAAGTAAGAGATAAACTATGTGTCTTTTTATTCAAATGAAAGTAGGAAATGAACAACAACCAACCCCTTTCCATGGTGGAAAGGGGTATTTATATCCAAGGCCTATTTTGGGCTTGGGCCGACCCATGACAAGCCCATGGGTCGGTTTCTTACTTAACTTAATAAGTAACACTAACTACGAGCTATTACAACATTAATAATATTGTGGAGTGACCGATACTTCTAATATACGTAAAAACGTATTTCTAACAATCTCCCCCTAAGGGAGGTCATTCCACGTTTACAAAGTTCTAGACCTAGCATACTATACTAAGTCTTCGTTCTTCAGCTCGTAGTCTTTTCTTCTTTCTTTTTGTTGTGAATATTTTGATTTGATCTTTTAGGCGTTGGCTTGGGAGCATTGTTCTTTTAGCCTTTCACGTGCGATCTTTGCCTTCTTGTGAAACTTGCCTCCTCGTGACTCCATGTTCCACACACTTATGTATTTTTGTTGAATTCTCGAAAGCTTCAGAGTTTGGTACAGCGGAAGACTTCATTTTGCACTTTCTTGAATTTTGCTGAACTTTGATGCAGAAAAACATAAGCATGTGGGAACGACTTCTACAGGTACACCGCAACACCACCGTCTTCAACTGGTACACAACAACGCCACCGTCTTCAACAGGTACACAGCAACGCCACCGTCTTTAACAGGTACACAACAACGACACGAATAAAATGGCTTTGACATTTTATTCTAATTTGGTAGCATTTTACCTCCGGTCGGTGAAGACCGTTGGACGATATTAGATATCGTACCCGTGACGGATAGTTTCATCTAAGTAACTTCCTGACAGGATTTTGCGGGTAAACCCGTTCTCTTTATTCGACCGTCCAAAGCTGACTGCGAACATAAAGAGTGAATCATTTGGATTAAAAATCCTTATGATTGAAGCCGTCAATTCATGAAACCTGGAACAAGTGAATTTCAATTAAGATTTTCACCATCGTTGCTTTCCAGTTATCACGAGCTCAATTCATAAATAATCTTGCACGTCACCTACCAAGTGTTGTTTGATGTTAACACTAGAAGGATTTCCACTCGTCACTGTGATCAATAAAGAGTCACTCTGAGTGTTCTGGCAAGATCGTATGATAATGCGTAGAGGCCTGGAACGAGTTTAAGTTCAATTAAGAATTAAACCACTGTTTCTTTCCAGTTTTTCACAAGATTGGTTCTAAAAGAACCGCACGTGTAACCTACCATGAGCTTGTTTGATGTTGGCTCAAGCAGGATTTCCATCTTCATTGTAATACTTACGTATTACTCGGATGTTCTGGCAATATTACAGGAATACTGCGTAGGACTCATGAAAATCTCTTACTTTTCACAGTGTGTGAGAAAGCAAGGAATAAATGGAAAGTGTCCTAATGAGACTTTTGATGATCTCGTGGCTCTAGACTCGATAGTGCGTTTTGATTTAGTGAGCGATGGCTGGAGAGGAGTGCCACCTTTTCAATATCAGTCTATTCGGAGTGAATAAACCAATAGATAACGTGTTGATCTCCGTGTGATTAAAACAAATACCTTTTGAGAGATATTTGAGTTAGTTGGGAAGGGTTGTGCATTGCATCGGTCCATGATGTCTTTCTTCAATATCGAGAATCATTAACAAAAATGATCTCAATAGCATATGTATTGACCCGGCTTCTGCCTAAAGTTGTAAGGAGGGCTTCTTTCTTTACACCCTTTATCTTTACAATTCTTTTTCATTCTTCAACCCCTTCAATGCTTACCAATACGTCATAACTAGCACCTTGTTGTGATTGTTCCAGTGCTAGCTTAAGTACTTGGTCGGCATTCAGCTACGTTCACAATCTTTCTCCAACTTTCCTAGGACTTCTAATTCTATCTAGGGAATTGTCCTTGGGAAGATTCCATCGGCTCTGATGACTCATTGGACTAAACCTATTCCTACCACCCTTTTGTCACCACATTCGTCGTGAATTAAGCGTGTTTTGGGAAAGTATAGCCACCATGAAAAATCATTGAAAATCACCTAAGGTACTTGTGATATTGAAATCAAAAGTTTTGTACCTTAGGTGTTTTGTTCATCAAAAACGCTCCCCCTTTACACGTGCTTTACACATATTAAGTTGGATAATCGTTAAGTCTTTTTCATCTTTTGGCCAAGTATCATTTAAGTCTCCTTAATCCCATTTTCTCCCCTTATCCAAAATGTTAACCATTAATATTTGGGATATTGAATGGATTAACCGGTCTTTGGGTAAAAATGAAATCGATGTTTGGCCATAGAACATGTTAATGCTCCCCCTTAAATTAATAAGGGATAGTTGTAGTGCTTCAGTATGATATATTTTGAAAGATTTAGAATCTCGTGAGAAATTCTTGAAAGATTATCATACCTTAACACTACATCAAGCCGTAAAAGCACAATATTCACAAATTTACATATTCACAATTGAAAACCAATATAAAGTGGACCTGAAATGTACGACCCATTAGATGGATCGTTGCAGTAACTTGTGGTGCACTCCATATGGTCTACCACCAACGAATCTTTCTAAGCTCCTCATCAATCTGCGTTCACGGAGCTTTTGATCAATCTTCTTGATCACATACTTCGCCATTTGCCGATAACCCTGATGCCAATCCTCAGTCATCTCTGGTAAAGACCCACCCGAATTAAGATGCTCCAACTTTCCTCTGACGTATAGGAGAGTCCCATCACTGTACTTATAAAGCTCTCCTACCCTCATATACTTCATTATCCCACGGCTGTTCAAGTAGAAAATCCCATAATTCGGAACAGTAATGCCGGTATAGGGACATCTAGCAACATGTTGAGTAGAACTTGATTCATTGGACGGGTGAGGTTAAGCTTCCTTTGGTAGCTTTCGACTCCCAACTGAAGATCTTCAACTCGTTTCTTGATAACAACGCTTCGTGTGAACATACGAAGTGCTGTATTCAAGGCAATGATGTCTTCACGAGGAATATGTGTGAGTTGATCCTGGGTCATCATAAGCAACATGTCTTCGATATCCTCAAGGCGAATGATAGAAAAATCTCCCTGTTGGATTTTGTATTCTCTGTCATCCTCCCTTTTTAGACGAATCTACGTCACATGATAATAGCCATTCTTGGCTTCAGTTTTAAGTCCCAAAATGCTGGAGATGCGAATATCGGATCGAACGTTGCTTCCTGAATTGGCTAAGCAGCAATCCCTGTACGCCTTTCGGACTCGTTCGTCCCAATGAGATGCACCTATAACAGCATACATATCATAATTACGAGTTACCCTTGGGACCCAGAGTCGGTTTACCTTTTCCTCGATCCAGGGTATTGTCCCCCAGTTGGCAGCTTTCAGTAAGGTCAGGGAGGTTGCGTACTTTGACGAACCCTTGAGGAGATAATCAAGATCATAAGTGACGAAGAAGTCGAGAGCAATCTGATTATCTTGAGAAGGATCAAGTGGAGGTGGAGCTCTTTCTGATTCATGGAGGCCTGGCCTTTGAACGGTGTTAAGAGCTTTCAGGACCTCGTCAGCATAATACTCGAAATCCATTCGGGTTAACCTGGTTTTGGCGCGAATTCTCTTATCCTTTAGCGCTCTCTTTACCAACGATGGAGTGACCGAAGATTTATACTCATGAGCCAGAAATGCGCACAAGTCAATCGGACTGCGGATACGGAGATATAAAACATCTCTGTCAGCGTCTGTGATTGGATCATATTGAGCCGCTGCCGTGATCCAGGCTTGTGGCGGTGCAGTCTCGTCAATCTCCAACGTGTCTGCCCAGTCCCGTGTGCTTGACTCAGGAATAGTAGATTGTGGTTCTTGTTGTAGAGGAGTAGAGACATGAACACGTGCTGGTTCTGATTCAGGCATCTCGGCGGTGTCAAGAACGGGCGAGTGTTGTGCTGCTTCAGGTTCAGTTACTGACTCTGCAATCACAGGAGCAACAACAGAACTAACAGGGTTAGTGGTAACAGGTATAGACACAGCAATAGATGTACCGGGAATCGATGACGCTGTAGTAGCATTCACATCGTGGCGCCACTTGGATCGTCTTGATTCCGTTGAGGTGGATTTTTCCTTCTGTGCAGCATCTTTTTGAGACTTGGTACCAGACTTAGATGGTTTCTTTGTGCTGACTACCTTGTCCCCCTTTTTAGGCTGTGTACCATCATCATCCTCATCGCTATCCTCGTTGCTCCCCTTAGCACTTTCCTCATTACCATCACCACCATCATCACCATCATCATCATCATCATCCTCATCATCATCACCACCATCATCATCTTCTCCTTCTTCTTCTTCGTCTTCTTCTTCTTCTTCCCCGTCACCCTCTTCTTGTTCACTTTCTTCCCTTTCTTCCTCAGGAAGAATGTGGTAAGGTACCACACTTCCAAACGTTTTAAATAACCGATCATCCTCCATGATAGCGTCATTCAGTGACTTGTAGAGAGTCCGTTGAATCTTAGATTTATCAAAAGATCCAAGTTCCCTCATACGAGCTTTGAGGATCTTCTTCAATTCAAAATCCGTTAAATCATAGGCAATTTTGTAGGCGGATTCTGAAGGATTGGATGACTTGATCATTAAGTTATCAGCCGCGAGTTTCTTCAACTCATCACGCAGTTTTGGCATAATGGACTCAACGGATTCTTTCACTCTCTCTTCAACAGAAGCTTCAAGTGTTTCTTTCTTCTCCTTGTATTTATCCCTCATAGCTTGAAGTCTTGTGATTCGTGCAGCATGCTTATCAGCTTCAGCCTGCTTAACCTGAGCTAGTACTTCTGCATGAGCTTTACGTGTCAACTCCATCTCTGCAGCGAACTTAGCAAGCATCTCTTCTTGGGCTTTCTTAGATGCTTCTTCACTTTGAACTCGTCTATGTAGCTCTTGGCGAAGTTCATTCATCTCTCTTTTTTGAATATCCGTATGTTTATCCAACATTTCGGCCATTACAAATGCAGCCATTGAAGATGATGCAGAGCTACTCTGGGTTGGTTGAAGAGGCTCGGTTGTTACTACAGTACTAAGGATGGGAGTTATTGGTGGTGGAAGGAATTGTGTTGAGACTGGTCGGGTTGGTAAGGGTTGTATTGTTGGAGGTTGAGTTACTAAAGGTTGAGTAGGTACCATGATTGTAGGGGCACCGGACTCCTTTTCTACACTTGCTGAAACAGGGATGGATGTCTCCTTCGAAGTAGAATACCGTTCAGGTGATCCAAACTCATAAACATCCTCTGGCTCCTCGTACTCTTCTTCAATATTCATCTGAGCACTCGAACCACTACCGCCCGTATCTTTCCTACTCCTTTCAATAGCTATCTTCATTAATTTTCTCTTAGCCTTGTCAAGAGTAGGATCATCAACATTTTCTTTGTCACGTAGAACAAACTCATCAGCAGTGCCTTTTCCCTTTTTAGCCTCAGTCTTCTTCTTCTTGGTTTCGGGTTCAGGTAAAGCAGCTGGTTGCTTGCGTTTACCTTTACTCTTGACCGTAGTAGACGAGTCTTCTACTGTCTGAAGGCTTGCTTTTAGCTTCTTGATTTCTAGTAGCAGTAGTTTGTAATCAGCAGAACCTTTAATTTTATCTGTCAGAAGATAATCGGGAATAGGACCAGGAATAACACCACCAGATGGTCCTTCATGCCTTAGATCCACAGTGTGATCAGCCTCTTCAGTGTGATGACGACTTGCTGCACGCCTATCAATAGTAACATCATTCTTCATAAAATAATTAATGATAAGCTTGATAAACCGAGGGTAAGGAAAGAAATTATTCTTCAGCTTCTTGTTTTGGAAGAGTTGAAAGGTGAATTCTTCCCATAACAATAATGCATAATCTGCATTTGCGCCTGTGTACATTCCATGGAAGATGTTCATAATTGGACTACGCAAAGCATCATGCCCACTTGTTTTCGGTGTAAGACATCTACTAAGAATACCCAAGATTGCTCTCCAAGGTTGACCTACTTTAGTGGTGGTAAACTCAGACACAACTCGTATGTCAGGACATCCAAGAGCATCGAACATCTCCATGAGTTCGTCTTTAGTAGGATCCCTGGAAAATGACATACCTTTGGGTGTATCCCGAATGCCAAATATCTTACGGAAGTTTGAAACAGTAAGTGTCTGCTGCTTGTTGTCGAGAGTGAAGGTGATCTTGTTTGAAGTGCTTTCCTTGGTAGCCCAGAACTCATACATGTAATCATAAGGCACCGAGGCAGTACTCCTTAAAGCATTCTTGAAATGAGAGTGATCAAGGATTGCTATGGCTACTTTAAATCCATGGTGAGTGGATTTTGAGACTTGCTTCAGACGGTAATTGTTTGGTATGAACTTGAGGGCTCTTGCTTCGGCAATTTCTGCTGCTCTAGAGTCTTGGATTGCTTGTACTGTTGGATTAGTCATCGTATCTGCTTAAGATAAGACATGAAAGATTGATGCACAAAAATATATAGATATACATCATTATGACTTCTAAGCATAATACATTTCAACAAGTACTTATAACAGGCAAACAACTATCAATCAAATAACCCTTCATCCGGAACTCTTCATTCGGAACTCTTCATTCGGAACTCTTCATTCGGAAGTCCTTCATTCGGAACTCTTCATTCGGAAGTTCGTTCGGAACTTCTTCATTCGGAAGTCCTTCATTCGGAACTTCTTCATTCGGAAGTTCATTCGGAACTTCTTCATTCGGAAGTCATTCATTCAGAACTTCTTCATTCGGAAGTTCATCCGGAACTCCTTCATTCGGAAGTTCATTCGGAACTTCTTCATTCGGAAGTTCATTCGGAACTTCTTCATTCGGAAGTTCGTTCGGAACTTCTTCATTCGGAAGTTCGTTCGGAACTTCTTCATTCGGAAGTTCACTCGGAACTCCTTCATTCGGAAGTTCATCCGGAACTTCCTTCATTCGGAAGTTTGTTCAGAACTTCCTTCATTCAGAAGTTTGTTCAGAACTTCCTTCATTCGGAAGTTTGTTCAGAACTTCCTTCATTCGGAATTTTGATAGCCATGTTCATCCGGAAGATTACAAACGTAGCCTATTAATGATTAATCTAGTCGCGTTTGTGAGTTCTAAGGCAATCTAAGGCAACACAACATCTTCTAATGCTATTCCGCATAAAACCCAACAAAAACCCCTAATTAATTAACCCTAAATTAAGGCAAACGAACCCTAATTAGATTAACCTTAATTCAAACGACTTGATTAAGTGGATTTCAATGAATTTAGGCGAATTAAAGATCAAAGATTAATGTTTGTACATTGTTTGAATGAATGGAACAGATTGAGTTGATGAAAACGAGAGTTTGTGAAAGCTTTGTGTGTGTTTATGTGTGTGTTAATGGCGGCAAACAAACAGTGAAGAAGATAAGCTAAAGGGACGGGGGATATGGTTTTGACTTAGGTCAAATTTTACAACTTTCAACAAATGTCACCTTAAGTCCCTATACTTTTCTATTCTTTTCCTTTTTGGTTCTTATCTTTTCATTTTTCCTAACCATTGTTAAATTTCGCCAACTTAACCTTCACACAACTTAAGCATCACAACCTATTAGCAAATCTCCAAGATCTTAAAACAAATTCTATCACATTGAGCGAGCACTAGTCATATTCTAAAGCAAGACCACTCGTTAGCCAATTAATTTTCCACAAACACTTTTGAAAATCGTTTCGATGACGAAGATGATTTAATATTTTCTCCCCCTTAAACGATGACCCGTTTTCTATTTAAAGAGCTGTAGTCATTGTTTAAAGAGTCAAATATTGATGAAAACATTTCAAATTGATTATCTAGAAAAGATTGATTCGTGGTGGCAATAAGATTTCTCTTATTTGGACAAATTAATGCACTGAGACGTACACTAACTCGTGTTAGACCAAGTTGTAAAGTAAACTTGATCCCTTTGCATGATTTGGCTTGTAAACCATGCCCGAGAAAATTAATTCCCGTTATGAGCCAACGTTTTCCAAGGAAATACGTGACTTTAATATGAAAACCGGGTTGCAGTCTGAAATAACGACAAGCCATAATGGGCATGTTTTAAAAATGTACAACTTTTATACGGACTCTATTTATGGCGTCGTGTCAATTTTGATCGACATTTCTAAAGCCGTAAATATTATCGTACTAAAAGACATGCCATATTTAAAAAACGAAAAATATTTTTGGTTTTTCTTGATTTTATAATTTTTATGGTTTTTGTAGGTTTTATATTTTTTGTGGTTTTTCTTGGTTTTATATTTTTGTATTTTCTTTTTGTGGTTATATATGTACGATAATATACATGATCACGAACAAAGGATACGCCTGAATAGTTTAACACCACTATTCAGCTGATTCTTCTGCCAATTCTTTGAGAGTCGCTGGAGTGAATGATTTCATGCCAAGCTTGTCGATCAAAAACTCGATTCGTCCTCGATCTAAGGCTTTGGTGAACATATCTGCCAGCTGATACTCAGTAGTGACAAAATACAGCTCGATCACTCCGTTCTCCACCTGCTCTTTAATGAAATGGTAGCGAATGTCTATGTGCTTGGCCCGGGAGTGTTGAACATAGTTGCAGCAAAGGGCAATGGCGCTCTTGTTGTCACAATACATCGGGATTTTGTTGAATCCCAAGCCGTAGTCAGTTAATTGTGATCTCATCCAAAGGACTTGAGCACAACAACCGGACATGGCGATGTATTCAGCCTCCGTGCTAGAGATTGCAGCGCTTTTCTGCCTTTTTGAAGACCAACTGATCAATCTATCTCCAAGGAGTTGCACAGATCCAGAAGTGCTACGCCTCGTGTCTTGACACCCACCATGCTCGGCATCTGCGTATGATATTAAAGCAATGGAGGAATATTTCGGATACCATAGACCACGATGAAGTGTTCCTTTGAGATACCGAAAGATCCTTTTAACAACATGTAGGTGCTTTTCGGTAGGCCGAGCCTGATACCGGGCACACATGCATACAGCAAATTGCAAATCAGGCCTGCTAGCAGTCAGATAGAGAAGGGTGCCGATCATCCCACGGTAAAGTTTTGGATCGACAATAGTCCCATTCCTATCTTCATCTAACTTGGATTTCTCCACCATTGGAGTGTCCACGGGGTCACAATTTTCAAAGTTATATTTCTTTAAAGATTCTAGAGCATATTTGGATTGATTAATAAAGATGCCTCTGGGATTCTAAGAAATTTGTAATCCTAAGAAAAATGAAATTTTTCCCATCATTGACATCTGAAAGCGTGTGGACATTATCTTCTCAAAGCGTTTGGACAATTCTATGTTAGAGGCAGCAAATATTATATCATCAACATAAATTTGTACCAGAATCATGTCGTTGTCCTCCTTGAGAGTGAATAGAGTGGGGTCCACCTTGCCTTTGGAGAAGCCTTCCGAGATGAGATATGTTGAAAGGAGATCATACCACGCGCGTGGAGCTTGTTTCAACCCATAGAGAGACTTCTTAAGCTTGTACACATGATTAGGAAACTTCGTGCTCATGAACCCATCCGGTTGACTAACATAGACTTCTTCCCTTGGTTCACCATTCAAAAATGCCGTCTTCACATCCATTTGATAGATGATCATGTTCATATGAGCAGCATACGCAAGGAATAGTCTAATAGCCTCCAATCTTGCACAGGAGCAAAAGATTCTTCAAAGTCTATACCTAAGGCTTGTTTATATCCTCTAGCAACCAATCTAGCCTTATTCTTCAAGACTGCACCCATCTCATCGAGTTTAACCTTATAAACCCACAACAAAGTAAGGATGTTAACCTTGTCAGGGAGAGGAACTAATTCCCATACTTCAAGTCTTTGGAATTCATTTAGTTCCTCCTGCATGGCTTCAATCCAAGACGATTGAGTCATAGCCTGTTGCCAATTTTTAGGTTCAACTTCGGAGAGAAATGCATCAAAATAGCAATAGAGTGCACTCTCTTGTAATTGATGGCGAGTAGAGACTGGTCGATCTAGATCTCCAATGACATTCCTAATTGGGTGATCTTTTGTCCATTTGGTGCTATGATTTTCAATCCGTGGTGGTCTGGAGTGGAAAATTAAAGGAGCTTCTTCTGAGGTAGACGCGGCTGAAGGGTTTTCAGGTATCGGTACACCAAAGAAAGGAAGCTCTTGTAGGTGAGCATATTCCAAGTCGTGATCAATAGAATCCTCTTCAACATCATTAGGCATAAGTAAGGGTGACGATTCAGGTGTAGTTTGAGAATCACTTGGTAAAGGTGCATCCGGTTCAATGTTAATTGAAGATGCATTAGATAAAGCTACATTAGCTTGAGCAACAACTTCAAGTATTGGAGCTATCACTACAGGTGCTGGAACTTCATCATTTTGGGGATCAAAGAATTCATCAAACAAGGGTTGAAACAGTTTATCCCACTCGGGCCTTGTAGGTGGTAAAAATGATGTAGAAGTAGGATTATTGGGAACTAATCCGGAACTAATAGCACCGGTTGCCATCTCATGAAGCGCGGGTTCAGAGCTGCGTTGCTCAGAAGCCATCGCTGTCAGCTCATCGAAATCTGCGTCCATAGTTTCTACAATCTTACCAAGACGACGGTTGTAAATTCAGTATGCTTTCTTGGAGGGTGAGTAACCAATGAAAATACCTATATCGGCTTTCGGTTGAAGCTTGCCCAAGTTCTCACTATTAATGTTTGGATAACAAAGAGCACCAAACACATGAAAGAATGAAACATCGGGTTTACGATCATGTAGAAGCTCGTAAGGTGTTTTTCCATGGCGTTTCCGAATGATAAAACGGTTTTGGGTGAAACATGCAGTAGATATAGCTTCTGCCCACAAGAACAATGGAGCGTTCGCATAAATCAGCATAGTCCTAGCAGCTTCCATAAGTGTATGATTTCGTCTTTCAACGACACCGTTTTGTGGTGGAGTGCGTGCAGCGGATGTTTCATGTGAAATACCAACATCTTCATAGTAAGCACGAAGAGTCTAGTTGGCGAACTCTGTTCCATTATCTGTACGAATACGGCGGACAGTAGTATCTAAACGTACCTGAATGAATTTCAGAAAAGTGATGATAGCCTTCGGTGCTTCATCCTTTGTACGTAGAAATCTAACCCATGTAAACCTGGAGAAATCATCCACAATAACAAGAATGAATTTCTTACCGCTCACACTTTCAGTTCTCATTGGCCCACAAAGATCCATATGCAAAAGATGAAGTTTTTCTTGATTGGTGTCTTCAGCTTTAGGCTTGTATGATTTCTTGGTACTTTTCCCCCTTGAACACGCGGAACATAAATGGTCCTTGTGAAATTTGAGCTTAGGAAGACCACGAACTAATTCGTTTTTAGCCAGATGATTAATAGCATCAAAGTTGAGATGAGATAATCTGCGATGCCATAACCATGACTTGGTCTTAGATGCATTAGAGAGAAGACATACTGGAGAGGCGGCCATCATGTCTTGTAGGGACAACGTATAAAGATTTGCACCACGAGATCCCTTCAACAAGTCTTTTCCTTCCATGTTGCGGATGAAACAAGTATGTTGTCAAAAAGCAACCTCTAGGTTGGAATCACAAAACTGTCCTACTGAAAATAAATTATGACCAAGACCTTCTACATAGTATACCCTTGAAATCGTAACGTTTCCAATCTGATATTCACCATACCCCATTATCTTTGCAATATGATCATTACCGAATTTAACCGTTCCAAGAAACTTGCTGACGAAATTTTGGAGCATCGAGCGATCTCCGGTCATATGCTTTGAACAACCGGAGTCCAAATACCAGAGGATGATTTGGACCACCTGAAAATATCACCAGACGAGGACAATGTAGAGGTATCGGAATCTGAATATTCCTTGTTATTAGCAGGTACAGATTTAATAATCTTAGATTTGCTAACTTTAGGTTTCTTAGATTTCCTAGCCTTCTTCTTCCTAGTTGGTGGTGTAGATTCTAGTTGGCTTAAATCCTGAGGTATTTCTTCACTGATAGGCACTATAGTGGGGGCTGACCTAATTAAAGGGCGCTGTTTCCATACTTTAGTGCTAGTGTGCCTAACTAAAGGACGCTCAGACCTAACCTCAATGGATGCATTCCTAGTTAAAGGGCACATTGTTCCATCTAATGTAAAGGTCCTACCAGTGGGACGCCATTGCCATCCAACTTGGGCACGAGTTCGACCAGTTGGCTTCCATTCAAGATTATTCCTAATGGCATTCGTTTCATTCACATGATCAATAAGACACAAATCATGACGTTGGGAAAACATACATTCATTATAATTCCAACAATTCAAATTAGAATTCACGAATGGTTTAAGCTTCTGCACAGGCGCAGAGCGTTTAGTCTTAACATGATTCTTTTTATTTAAAACTGAATTAACATTCCTATGGTGAGCTTCTACTTTCTTCTTGTTGGTACTACTAGTGGAGGGCTTGATCTTATCTTTCTTGAGTGGCTATCCTTTAGCCTTAGTAGACTCTTTTAATCCTGTAGAAGGCAAAGTGGGAACATTAGCAACAGATTTTAAAGGTGCCTTACTTGAGGGTGCCAATGACGGTTTTGCTCCTGGGGTCTTATTGAATGGAGTTACAGCAATGGGTCGATTAGTGAGTAGTGCAGAACCTGGTTTACCTATGTATTGCAAGTAGGCTAAGCAATATTGAACACGCTTAATATATTCATGGGCTTAATAATAGTAGCTACTTGAGGGATCTAAGGCATAAAGATCGTCTAAAATATCCCTAACAAGATCTACATGCTTAATTGCGTTCCTCATATAATCATCGTAGGTAACCGGGTTTCTCTTATGGAGCGGGTTCTTATAAAGCACTACTGACTTGGTTGTTGGAGCACTAGAGGACGATGCAGAGTTGGTAGCTAAGTTATTAACAGCTTCTTGTCGGGTGAGAAGAAGTGTCTCCTTTAACTCGGCCAAAACCATGTTTTTGTCAATGAGCAGGATGTTTAAGTCAGAGATTTCCTCACATTTTTAGTTCAATTGTTCAACATAAGATTGTTGCTGTGCCGCATTAAAAGCGAAGCGTTCTTCTAGTGAACCATAAAGTTTGGACATTCCCTGTCTTGCACGATCCATCTCCCCTAGAATAGACGAAAGTCTAATTTCTAAGTCCTGGTTTTTAGACTCTGCAGCCTCTAGTTCCAATTTTAGTGTTTCATTTGATGACACGTCTCTCTTCAATCTCACAATCTCTTCCTCTAATGCCTTAACTATTGCAATCATCTTGTCACTCGTCTCAACACCGTTTTCACAACTATTTGTTATCAAAAGATCCTCATTTTGAGTTTGTTGTTTTAATTCTAAAGATATCCAATGTCGTTCTAGTTGATTAAAGCGTTTTGAAAGTAAATAGTAAGAATCTTGTAGCTTTAAAAACTCAGCATTAGATTCGTGACAAGAATGATTATCTACCTCATTTACAGTATCAGCAACATTTACAGAGAGATCACACACATCATCACATATATTCACAGCATCACAGTTAATCATAGCGGATGTAAGCTCATTCGAATAATTGACATTTACAATAGTAAGCACATCACACGAAATTACTTGGGACAAGAATCGGTCATATTCGGATAAAATCTTTTCGTTTTCAATTAGTTGTATTTCGTAAGCGGTGTCCATTTCATAAAACACTTTTTGAAATTCTCCAATTTCAAACTCAAGATTTTCTTTAAGAGATGCAAAACTTCCTTTTAGACTTTCGACAAATGGATTGATCTCATTCTTAAACACCTCGTTCATGTGTTCGAAAGCCCATTCTCCGGCGTTTAGGCCATTTGAAGTCGTACATTCTAAAATGACCTTGTCAAAATTAGTAAAGTATTGATTAATCTCTTGCAAGTTTAACCATACAGTGCTAACAGGTGGAAGATCCTTTGGAATTTCCTTAGGACCTTCCATTTTGACAAGTGTAGGAAATGTACTAGGGTTTTCTTCATTCAACATGTAGGTTGGTGCTGTAATGATATCTTTGTCCATATGGAAGTGAATTCTAAAATCCTTTTTAGCAAGCTCCTGATTCATTTTAAAATAATCACAATCGGGATATTTTGCAAAATTGTATGACCGATTCTCATCAACTAGATCCTTATTGGTGCGATCATCGAAAATAACAATCGGGTCTAAGACCAAACCTAATTGGGTTGCATTATAAAGTCTTGGACTATGGCTTAAAGCTTGTTTTGCATACCGTGGGTTAGGGGGAAGGCCTTTTTGACGTGATAAGTTAAATTAAACGAAGCATCAAATAAGTGCACTAGTTGAGAGGCAGCGTATTGTCTTAAAAGCAAATAATCTAGACTTCTGATCTTATTAGCCGCATTAATTTCCATTTCATTCTTCTTAGACTCGAGTAATTCAAAATCCGTTTGAAGTTTTTGAAAATTAGTGACCACTAACTCTTTTTCTTTAAGTTCATTAGAAAGATCTGCTCTTAAGGTTTCAATTTCTTGAAAATGACCCATTTGTTTGTTTCGAAAATGATCATATTCGGGATTAGTGAGAACACTAGACGAAGGAACTAATTCCAAAGTTTGAACTTTCTCATTGCATAAGGCAAGCTCATTAGACAAATTCGTATTCTTAGCTAGGGTTTCTAAGAGTGCAGCATTCATTTGGCTAAGTAATGTAGCAGGAACCATGACCAAATCTTGTTGAGCAGGAGTGTGCGTATGCGAAATGGCTCCCGGTTGTGATTCACTCAAAGTCTGGGGACTCACATTGATATTACTATCATTGATTGTCTCCTCATTTGAAAGACTCACCACCGAAGACTCATTCGAATCAGCACTCTCTTGCACAACTTGATGTGGTTGAATACTAGCATCAGTGGTATTATCAGTGGTATTAATAAGTACCTCAGATCTCTTTTCTGGCCCTAGGCTAGAGATAGTTGCCATAAGAGCTGCCTGTGCAGATTGAAGTTCATCACAGTCTGAATCATACGCATCAAGATCATCTGCTTGGTATGCTGCATTCTGTGTAGTGACAACGTCTTGTTCAGCAATCCCTGGGTCAGCAAGAAATGCAAGCTCCTCTTCATCAAGTTCCCTTCCTTGTGCCTGAGCGTTTACCAGATAAATCTTCTCTGCAAACCATTGACCATCCCTTCTCCTCTTGGGTTTTTTGCAATCCCTGGACATGTGACCTTCTTCCTTACAGTTGTAGCATGTAATCATTCTCAACTTGCCTGTGGAATTAGCCCGTGGAGGAGTGTTGACCATTGGAGAAGGATTGACCGTGCGAGCATTGGTAGTTGATGTAGTAGGTCTCCCCTGATAAGGTTGAATAGGTTGAACCATTACCCTGCCATTCTCAATAGTAGCTTGTTGGCGAGAATTGGATGAATTCCTCAGCTGATTGTTAGTAGGAGCTGATCCTCTAAATCCTCGTTTGCTTAAAGTCCTTGTGAGATAAGCAGACATAGTGGCTAACACTTCAACTGGCTCAGTTCCTTGTTTGAATTTAGGAAAGGGGACTTCATCATCATCACAATACAGTGCTTGGTCTTGTTGAGCTGCATAAGCACTAGAAGGAACACTCATGTGGTCAGAGTAGCTTGATGGATATGCTGCATTCTCTTGATAAGAAGAATATGAAGATTTAGCATAAGGTGCAATACTTGCTGGGTGAGGTTGTGAAGCATAGTGAGATGAAGGTGCATTAAACCGATATTGTTGCTGATGTGAGGTGGGTGGTTGCGGTAGAATCGAGTATTGGGGGAAGGTTGGTGTCATGTAAGGTTATGGATGATAGGCTTGATGTCCCAAGATATAAGGAGTGTTGTTGTGTGACAAGCTTGGTTGATTCGCCATCAAAGCTAAGGAATCAGGGTACATACCTCGAGGCGAACGGTGCATGATCACATGTTTCTCATGCTGCTGAAGAAAAGCATATAGTTGATCCAAATTGCACTTATGCAATTCCCTGGTTAACTTAACATCGGTAATATACTCACCCCATTCAGCTTGAGGTAAAGTATTCAAAAATTTGGTGTTAACCTGTAATGGAGCAATCACGAGATTGTATACATTCAGATCATTCATGAGAGTAGTGAATCTGAAGTAATAGTCGTGAAGCATTTCCCCTGGGCTGTACGTGAATCTATCAAACAGATCATACAACTGACATTCCCTTTCCTGTTTGGTAAGAGACGTACCTTGTAGCAACACCTTTAGACGTTCCCATAAATCCTTTGCCACCGTATACTGACTTACCATTCGATAGATGTCATGTGGAAGAGCTAGGAGAATGGTTTGAAGAGCCTTTTCGTCTGCATCGGCAACAAGTTGTTGAGCTGGTGTAAGTTCTTCAAACTCCCTTGGTCGAGTCACATTGTTAACCACGATGGTACCATAATCAAGTGGACCATTCAGAATTGACTTGACCATAAGCCTCCCATATACCGGTTTTCCCTTAAGGTATGACATCATACGGCCTTGCCATGCTTCAAAGACTTCTTTAATGAGCATTGAAGGGCGATTATCCTTTCCCGTAATGACGGAAATGTCGGTAAGTGATGTCATCTGAGGCATTACTGAATTCGGATTCATTTTGTTCACTTCAAAGAGACAAAGATTATCGGTTGATCGAGCAGTGAAGTAAAGTTTGTGAATTGTGTTGAGTTTTTGTTGTAAGAAACCAAGATTAAATCCTATAAAAAAATCGTCAAAAAAACAAGTAAAATATCCCTTGATTCGGAACTTTTGTTGATTCGAAAGTGTTGATTCGAAAGATTTTGGCTTGGAATACCTTGATTCGGAACTTTTGGTTCGGAAGATTTGATCCGGAACTTTCCCTTGATCCGGAACTTTTCCCTTGATCCGGAACTTTCCTTTGATCCGGAACTTTCCCTTGATCCGGAACTTTCCCTTGATCCGGAACTTTCCCTTGATCCGGAACTTTCCCTTGATCCGGAACTTTACCTTGATCCGGAACTTTCCTTGATCCGGAACTTTCCTTGATCCGGAACTTTTGGTTCAGAACTTTCCTTGATCCGGAACTTTCCTTGATCCGGAACTTTTGGTTCGGAACTTTTTGTTCCGGAACTTTCCTTGATCCGGAACCTTTTGATCCGGATGTTTTTGGTTCAGAACTTTACTGGGTAAACAGAAACCTTGTTCGAGTACAGTCGATCAAAAAATATGAAGATTAAACCCAGATTTTTACCAAATAACCCAAAAAGTTTTGTGATTTCTACAATAATAAGTAAAAACTAATACTTATCTACTAATCCCAATCACAAAAACACCAAAAACTCCAAGAATCAAGATGGATCTTCTTAAAGAACATTAATACAATCAAAAACTAAAAAAACCACACAGATCATTACCTTAAATCACCCCATATCTCTTGATACCAAATGTAGAATCTTGATAACCTATGAATCAATGAAGTGGGTTGAAAATTCCTAGAGAGAGAAACTAGAGAGAGAAAGTGAGAGAGAAACTATGTGTCTTTTTATTCAAATGAAAGTAGGAAATGAACAACAACCAACCCCTTTCCATGGTGGAAAGGGGTATTTATATCCAAGGCCTATTTTGGGCTTGGGCCGACCCATGACAAGCCCATGGGTCGGTTTCTTACTTAACTTAATAAGTAACACTAACTACGAGCTATTACAACATTAATAATATTGTGGAGTGACCTATACTTCTAATATACGTAAAAACGTATTTCTAACAGTAAAGATGCTCCATATTGAGATCTTCTGGTACTTCACTAGAATGATGAGGAGGAGGAGCTAAGTCTTCAAATTCATCCTCGAATGGGTTTGATGATGGATGGGAATTACTCGAAGAGTGGAAATGAGAACTAGTACCTATGCCATCACCATCACTTGTTGGCATGTCCATGTCCTCATCATCCATCTCTTGATGAACAGATTTTCTCGACCCTCGATCACTTCTTGTCTTTCTTGCATATGCCTCTTGAATAGGCAACATAACCCGATGAACCGGGTAGAAGCGAGAAAGATCAAGGTGGGGAAAATCATGAGCAACCCTTTTGAAAAGGCGAGTTAGAAGCATAGCATAGGGAAGGTTTGTCTTAGGTTTCGAAAGGGCATAATTGATTCGTCGAGCGATATAGAATGCCAAGTTGTACTTGGTGGATGTAAAGATGCAACTTAACATATGCACCATACACGCCGGGATGTGATCTCGGTTTCCACCAAGACAAAAGACATTCTCCCTAAGGATATTGGCCCATTGGACCATAAAATCCTTAAGGTCGCTAGAGAGCACTTCATATCGATTCACATTTCGTACATTTGAATGAAGGCTTCTCACAACGTTTCCATCACGCTCTTTCGAGATGATGTCAAGGATGAAATCTAGATCAATTTCGGTGAGGTCATTTGGAGGTTTATCGAAGGATTCCGAGAGAGCATCAAGTCTCCATTTATCCGTAAAACGACAAGTGCCTTCATATGGCACACCGAGAATTTGACCAAAGTTTTCGAGGGAGTATTGAATCAATTGATCATTCAACACGAAACGAATGAAGATTTCTCCATTGTATTCAAGCATGGAGTAGGTGCTAAAGAATTCAAGAAGGAATAAGGGGTAAATATCTTCTTATATGTTAAGCAAGCAATCAAACCCCGAAAGCTCAAACATAGATTGGATATAGTCAAAACCCGTTAATTCCTTGTCAACGACTCTACCCTCATGGAAACAACGAGTTGAAAGGGATGGAAAAGCATTTTGAAGTTGGGGGGAAGCATAGGTTTGGGAAATGTCGGGCATATAATCTCTAGTGAATTGATGATCTTTTTGATATTGAGAAGGCATGATTAAGTACCTAAATACAAACACAAGACAATATTTTTCCAATCACTCATATGAAAAATAAAAAGGAAAACGAAAAATGAATATGTGTTATATCAATTTCATGACAAACATAGGATTGAATCCATATCATTTTCATGTTCACAATGTGTCTATTCCATCATTAACCAAGAACACATGATCTATGTTAGATCAACAATGGATTAGAACATTGGTTTTTCAAAACAAGGTTTTTAGGTAAGCATTAACAATGTCATTACCTACTTGTTCATGGGTTCATCTCAAATCCATCATTTAACCAAAATCATTTAGCCTAAATTCGGATTTGTTCTACAAGTGGGTTTTAGTGAAATCTTAATGAATATCAGCCTATGGAATCATAGTAAGATTACCATGTCAACCCACATTCCTATTAAGGTTTTAATTCAATTTTAATTTTAAAAATCCCCAATTATGAAAGGATGAACCCTAGAACAAAATAGATGAAATTGAAAGAAAATACTTACAATTAATTGATGTTAGATGAAGTATGAGTGAAACCCACAACTTGGAATCAATTAATTTGAGTGATTGAAGGTTTTGGAAGCTTCAACAATGGTGGAAAAGGTAAAAGAAAAGAAACACAAACCATAGTGAGTCAAGTATCCAAGCAATGAAGGTTTGAGAGGATAAAAGAAAAGAAACACAAACCACAAATAAATGTCAAGGCAAGGATGCCGAGAACAAGCACATAGTCAAGTAATGATCAAAAGAATGATCAAAGGGCATGTGGAAGAACGAAAGCGTACCTTGGCCACAAAGAGAAATCCATGAAGGAATAAGTGCTATGCCCAATCAATGACTATGATGAGTACTAAGTCTTCAAGGACTAGTATCATTCCCAATTATCTTGGTATCATCATTCAGAGATGTTAAAGATCAATGAAGATGATTCTTCTAAAAGTGCAAGTAACTCAATCCATAACCAATTAATTGATTGATCTTCATGAGTACCTACACAAAGCAAGATGCAAACTAGTAAATACATTTCAAGAGTATATCTAAAATGCATAAAGGCTACTAATCTTAAGTGGGATGCAATATTATCAATTAAAAGACCTATTTTCAAAGAAAACATAGTTTTGACCAAAGAGAAACTTTAGTACAACTAGACCTTCTAATTTGAGGAGACAATGGATCGATCCAAGTTTCAAAGTACAATATACTTCAAAGATCTTGAGTAACCATCGCTCTGATACCAATTGTAGAAACTAGAAGGGGGGTTGAATAGTTTCTCTTCGATTGGTGACCAAATTAAAATTACTTTCAATTTGGTTTGTATCTAAACTATCTTTTACTTGAGGCTAAGTTGCATAATGATTAGGTTCAATTGAAATGCACTAGCAAGGATAATAAGCAAGTATAATGATAATGAAATAAGTAAAGAGTAAGGAAGGAGACAACCTAGTGGGAAGACACCAATATTTATAGTGGTTCGACAACGAGGCTCTATCCTCGTTTCTACTCCACTCCTTGAGTACACCTACTCGAGATTTCCACTATATCCACAAGCTCCCTTCTCGGCGGAGAAAACCTTACATCGTTGCTTACATTATTTTCCGACACTAAGCTAAATGTCGAGACCTAATCTTTAGCTAGGACCAATCTACACGATGTTGCCTACTTCACAATTAAACAACACAAGGCTAGATGTCGAGTTCTAATCTTAAGGTAGAACCAATCTTCACAACGTTGCCTACTTCACCATTTTACGACACAAGGCTAGATGTCGAGTTCTAATCGAAAGCTAGAACCAATCTTCACGACTCTTCACTTTGAAGCTAAGTGAGAACTTCACACAACACAACTACTAATCACTTTAAAGTTTAGTGAGAACTCACAAGACACAACCACATCACTTTATAGTTTAGTGAGAACTCCTAATCAAATCTATTACAACTCAACTAGACTTATCCAATACACACATGTAGCTTGGATTTACACAACACAAATCCAAGCAAACACATATGCAATGGATGTACACAACAAATCTAAGTACCCACAAATAACTTGGATGAACATAACTAGTCCAAGTATTCATAAATACATTGGATTTACCTAAAACAAAAAGGGGTATCATGATGAATATGACTAGCTCATAGATTCATCTATATCACTACACTAGTGAGTGAGTGATCTTCTCATTGGACATGGTAAAGGAGGGGATCAAGAGGATAATCATATGTAAACATCCTTAACAATTTAAGTGATCATTTACTAATGATTATGCTATAGAAAATAGAAAGAGGGCTGAGAAAAACGTCCAAGAGGCTTGCTGGAAAATGAGATTTTACCCACTATTTAAAGGAGACAAAGTTACAACGGATCTATAACGGCTACTGTGCGTGGTACCTTATCTCACCCCGCGGTACCATATCGCTAAGGTACCGCGTAGGTACTTAAGGTACCGCCACTAGACTCCGCTCCGTTTTTTGTCTTTTAGTGGGGTGGGAATATCTGAGGTATTTGAACCCTTCAAAGGATATTCTAACAGCATTTGGAATATGCCATTTTCAAATTTTCATTTTCCATTTTAATAAAACATTTTCTAAAAAATAAATTTTATTAAAAAGTCTTTTTTCTTATTAACAAAAGTGAGTTTTAAGGATAATCATTTTGATGATCACTAAGTATGATTAAGAAAGGTTAGTGATATGATTATTACCTTGATGATAGTGTTAGTTAAATAATTCATTTTGTGTTTTACACTAAATGTGTTGTATGGTTTGTTGTGATCAAAACTAAGAAAGATTAGTTAACACTAATAATGTTTTTAGGCATCACTTGCATTAACAATTTGGTCAGCACAGGATAAGAATGAATAAGTCAGTTTTGATTTAGTCATTAATGTGGAAAGAAATCAAGCTTTGGTTGCTGAGGAAAAAGAAAAAGAGTTTACACTAATGGCCATGTCAAGTTCCAGCTCTGACAATGAGGTATATGACGATTCATATTGTACTAAAGCTTGTAGGAAAAATACTGAGTCTTTGAATGATCAAATCAGAAAGGTAAAAGCTGACTATATCAATTGTGATAATGATCTTGATAATTATAGACGTGCTTTAGAACAGTTAGAGTCCACCATAAGAGAGTTTAAGCAAAGAGAAAGTGATTATAGGGATCACATTGTGATTCTAGAAAGAGATGCCAAGGAGAATAACCAATCCATTAAGGAGTTGACTGCTGAACTTGAAATTTTTAAATCTAACAAAAAGATAGATGAGGAAACTGTTGAAATATTTGGAAAAGCTTCAAAAGATTTAACCAAAGCAGTTGAAATTGGTCAATCTCCTAGGGACAAAACAGGGTTTGGGATTAAAAATGATCATGCTACCATACCACCACCCCCTGCCAACATCCATGCACCTTTTCCTAGAAAAGACCTGTCGGACTAGTCTCCCTTGTTTTCAAAAACAGGAAGATATTGAGTTTGACTTGAGTGCTTACATACCTAATAATCTTGATACTGAAGAGTCTCTAGTAAAAACTAGTGTTATTAGGGATTTTGAAAAGGAACAGGTTGCTTTAAAACAATGGAAAATTGATAACCCTGTTCTATTTTCAAGAGAAGGACTTTTTGGTAGTAATTCTAGTTCTAAGAGTAGCTCACCCAAATCTAAAACCAGATCACAGTCTCCTAAGTCCACCATTAAATAGGCTGGTATGTACAGGACTGTCAGAGGTAATCAAAGAAATTGGAATGACCAAAAGTCTCATCAATTAGGAGAAGACTTTGTGATTAACACCAAGCCCTGCTTTACATGTGGCAGTTTTGAGCACACTTATCAAGAGTGTAAGGCACCATTGGATGTGGTGGCTGCAAATACTTTAAAGGATATGCAACCTAAAACCATTCTTCTGAATGCAAGGGCAAAATCATTTTCCCCTGCCAAGTATGTTGCCCCTGCCTTAAGTAACAGGGTGACTGACAAATATGTTGTTCCTGCACTTAGAAAGGAGAATGATGTTCACACCAAGCCCAGCACTTCTGTGACCATCTCAACATCTTATAATGCATATAGATCTGGCCCTAGACCTTACCAACACATGAATAGAGGCCAAAACAAAAGATGGGTTCCCTCTGCTAAGCATATGGATTCCCCTGCTAAAACTGGGGTATCCCCTGCTAACAAAGTTTTGCCTTCTAGGAGCATGGGTAGATGGGGAAAAGCTGTGAAAGCCTCAGCTCGTTGGGTTTGGGTACCCAAAAGGGGTGCTCAATCTAATGGTGTATCTCTAGTTTTTGATAAACTATCCTACATTGATACACGAGGTAGATCCAAGTCTGTAATGGCTTGGGTCCCCAAGAAAAACTAACTTGTTTTTCTTTTTACAGGTGACAAAGAAGACAAAGGATGATAGAGCATATTGGGACAGTGGATGCTCAAGAAGCGTGACTGGACAAAAATCTTAACTGTCTAACTTTGTGCCCCTGCATGACAATGATGGTGTTTCTTTTGGAGATGGGCATGGAACAATAACAGGAAAAGGAACTATTGTCACCAATGGGATGACCTTTGACAATGTTTACTTGGTGAAATAACTCAAGTACAATCTCTTCAGTGTGTCACAGATGACTGATAACAAGAATTTTGTCTTGTTTACTGACACTGAATGCTTGGTATTGGGAAAGGAGTTTGTCTTACCACCAGACACTCCTATTGTACTCAGAACACCAAGACAAAAGAACATGTACACAGTTGACCTGAAGGACATCTCTCTCCAATATAATGAAACTTGTTTCATTGCCAAAGCCTCAGTAGATGAGTGTAAGAAATGTCATAGAAGACTTGGTCATCTGAATTTCAAGAACATGAACAAACTAGTGAAATACAATCTGGTTCATGGTCTTCCTTCCAAGTCTTTTGTCAATGATCATACTTGTGCTGCATGTCTGAAAGGGAAGCAACACAGAGTATCTTGCAAATCAAAAACAAGTATGTCCACCACCAAGCCATTGGAACTACTGCATATGGATCTCTTTGGTCCTACTTCTGTGTCAAGCATAATGAAGAAATGGTACTACCAAGTGATTACTGATGATTTTTCAAGGTTCACATGGACATTCTTTCTATTTTAGAAGAGTGACACAGCTGATGTACTCATTGGGTTAATCAATCAGATTGAACTATCAAAAAGCATGAAGGTAGTCACCATGAGATCAGATAATGGTGGTGAGTTCAGAAATCAGAAACTGGACTCTTTCTGTATAAACAAAGGAATCAAGAGGGAATTCAGCATTACAAGAACACCTCAACATAATGGAGTGGCAGAAAGAAGGAATAGGACACTCATTGAAGCTGCAAGAACTATGCTGTCTGATTCCAAACTTCCAGTTATCTTTTGGGCTGAAGCTGTATCCACTGCTTGTTATGTACAAAACAGTGCCTTGGTGGTTAAGGCACACAACAAGACCCCCTATCAGCTGTTCAATGGACTACCTCCCTTGATTGACTTCTTCAGACCTTTTGGATGTCATGTGATCATCTTGAACACTATTGATAACCTGGGCAAGTTTAGTGAAAAGGGTGATGATGGATATTTTGTGGGTTATTCATTAAACAGCAAGGGATATAGGGTCTTCAACAAGAAGACAAGCAAAATCACAGAAAATCTTCATGTTAACTTTCTTGAAGACAAACCTGAAGATGTTCAAACAGGTCCTAACTGGTTCTTTGATATAGAAGTACTTTCAAAATCTATGAATTATGTACCTGTTGCATTGCAGAACACTAATATTTCAGGTACTCAAGAACCAACTGTTGCAGAGAAGTCAGCCCTAAGGTACATGAATGTACCCTCACTATTTCCTATTGAAGCTGATGATAAAAAAGATAATCATTCTCTAGGAAAAGAACAGCCAATCTCATCCCCTGCTATGTCACCTCCTGAAAGCAGCGGAATGGCTGAAGGCAGTGGAATCCAGGATTCCCCTGCTAGACCAATTGCTTCCCCTTCAACAAAGGATCTTGTTGCTAATGATACTAATGATGAAGAAAGAGAATCCCCACTCATTTTATCATCTACACCCATATCTGATGGTCCTATTATATCCAGCAGTGGAAGCAGAATAATCAAGAGTGGAGGCCCAAGTTACTCAGAGCTACATTCAGCTCACCAGCACCCATGTCTAGGTCATGCTGTATCTTTTGGAAGTTCCTTTGAGGACTTCTTTCCTAATCAAAATATCCCCATCAATTCTTATTTGGAAGAAGATGAAACAGAAGTAATCATGCAGCCTACCTACAGAATCAATAAGGATCACCCTATCTCTCAAATCATTGGTAATCCTGAAGCCCCACAGCTTCATTGCTAACATCACCATGAAGTTCAATCATGACAACATGCAATGTTGTTTGTTTACTGCATTCTTGTCACAAGAAGAGCCAAAGAAGATTTTCCAGGCTTTAAATGACCCAAGCTGGGTTGAAGCCATGCAAGAGGAGCTCTTATAGTTTGACATACAAGAGGTTTGGATTCTGGTAGATTGTCCTAAATGGGCAAGGCCTATTGGGACAAAGTGGGTACTCAGGAACAAAAAGGATGAAAGGGGGATAGTTGTTAGTAACAAAGCAAGACTAGTGGCACAAGGGTATACACAAGAAGAAGGAATTGACTATGAGGAGGTATTTGCTCCAGTTGCCAGGATTGAAGCCAGTAGATTATTCCTTGCTTATGCTTCATTTATGGATTTCACTGTTTTCCAAATGGATGTGAAAAGTGCCTTTCTATATGGAACCATTGATGAAGAAGTCTATGTTATGCAACCTCCAGGGTTTGAAGACCCAGAACATCCAGACAAAGTATACAAGGTGAAAAAGGCTATGTATGGACTTCACCAAGCTCCCAGGGCCTGGTATGCTACTCTCTCTAAATATCTCTTAGATAATGGATTCAGTAGGGGGAAGATTGATCAGACCCTGTTTACCAAGAAACAAAAGGGTGACCTTCTGCTAGTACAAGTCTATGTTGATGACATCATCTTTGGATCCACTAACTCTATGCTTAGCAAAGAGTTTGCCAAACTGATGCAGGATAAATTTCAAATGAGTGCCATGGGAGAGCTAAACTTCTTTTTGGGGTTACAAGTTCAGCAGCGGAAAGATGGGATCTTTATCTCACAAGACAAATATGTGGCTGAGATTGTCAAGAAGTTTGGCATGTCTGATGGAAAGAAAGTGTCCACGCCAATGGACAAGGATCATCCATGGGGTAGAGATGGTCCTAGAAAGCTTATTGATGTCAGGAACTACAGGTCTATGATTGGGTCTCTTATGTATCTCACAGCTTCAAGACCTGACATCATGTTTGCAGTCTGCTTATGTGCAAGATACCAGGTGGCACCAACAGAGTGTCACTTATTTGCTGTAAAAAGAATTTTTAGGTATCTAAAGTGTCATCCCACCTTAGGACTTTGGTATCCAAAGGAGTCACCATTTGAGTTGATAGCTTACTCAGATAGTGACTATGCTGGTGACAACAATGATAGGAAGTCCACAACAGGGGGATGCCAATTTTTGGGAAGCAGACTTATATCTTGGCAATGTAAGAAGCAGACTATTATGGCCACATCCACCACTGAAGCTGAGTATGTAGCAGCTGCTGCATGCTGTGGTCAAGTACTGTGGGTGCAAAATCAACTGCTTGATTATGGGTATAACTTTCTTAAAACCAAGATATTCATTGACAACAACAGCACCATTTGCATTATTAAGAACCCTGTTTTTCATAGCAAAACTAAACATATTGAAATTAGACATCACTTTATCAGAGATTGTTTTGAAAAAGGACTGATTTTCCCTGAGAAAATTGATACAGAACTTAATGTTTCTGATCTTTTAACAAAAGCTTTTGAAGTAGGGAGATTTTAGTACCTGGTTGCAGGTATTGGAATGGTTACCCCCTAAAAACTGGTGTCTATTTTGTCATGTATATTCAGGGTTGCTTTACTGCTGTTGTTGTATAGCTGTTAGTCCATTTTTTCATCACTTTTTATTCTACTGCTTTTTAACACTGATTCCCCTGCTGGGGGTTCATTCCCCTGCTAAGAGAATTTTTTCTCTTTAAGTTGGGTTTGTTCTTTTTACAAAGTGGTTATATGTGGTTTTAGACTAACAATACAGAGTTTCATGTGGTGCATACTATTCTCATTGGTGAATCAGGTATATGCTCTATGTTTCAGGGGAGGTTAGGTCACACCTTTAGGACTCAGGGTATCCTTAGGATACTCATATATGATCTTAGATCATATCCATTGGTGAGTGAGGGTTCAGGGTGATGAGGACTTGCTGCAAAGCTTGTCAGAACTCAGAAACCTTGTGGCACTGTAATGGGTGCTTACACTTCTCTATTAAAATAGCTTGCTGTTCAAGTACAGATGTGTGGTACACATTGCCAAGACTAACTGACCATGAGTAAGGGAAAAGGTAGGGATGGTGACTAGGGTATGCATATTTTCTTGGGCTGACCTGGTGCAGGGTGACTTATGTGTTGACTTTTTGTGTTGAGACCTTTGCTGAATAGAGGACTCTTGAGTTTCTATGTATCTATCTTGTGTATACAAGTGTGTGCATTAGAGCAGAGCTAGTTAGCATTGGTCTCTCCATAACTAGTCCAATACCCCTAGGAAAAGTTTCCCCTGCTTTCACCTTTTGCTTCCCCTGCTTTCATAACATTCCCCTGTTTGACCGTTGACCGACAATACCGTTACCCTGTTCATAGCCGTTGGGCTTGCTTGCACAAATTTTGGTTATTATCCTTGATATTTTTTCAATTTGAAAATTTGGTCCAATCACAGCTCTCCTATTTGCCTATAAAAACTTAATTCCCTTCACCAGCAGGTCCATCTCTCTCTCTCGACTTAATCCCACCTACCTCTGACCTTTATAAACCTTCAAAATATTTTCAAACCTTATCATGCCTCTCAAAATTGCTGCTAATCATAACCAAATTGCTTTATTACATGATGAACCAGTAGAGTTTGCTGATGCTGTGGCCTTTCTAAAGTCATTGTACTTTAGAGTGGCCCTTCTCATCAACCCTAGAATTTATACCTCACACATTCAGCAGTTCTGGTCTAAATCCATGACCAAAACAGTGAATGGAGAGGTTACAATTCAAAGCACTGTAGATGGTCATCCCAAAGTGATTACACTTGCCTCCATCAGGGACAATCTCCTTCTTGATGATGAGGATGGGATAACCAACCTATCTGAGGCTGAAATCTTTGCGGGTCTTGTTAAATTGGGGTACACTCTTTCTAAAAACCAAAAATGTAAGTTTGCTAAAGGTCAATTTTCCCCTCATTGGAAGTATTTGATTCATATAGTTTTGCAATGTTTGTCACCAAAAACCACTGCTTTTAATGAATTTGGTAGTGATATGGCTTCTGCCCTGATCTGCTTTGCAACAGGGAGGAAGTATTGTTTTTCTCAAATGATTTTTAAAGGAATGGTTAAAAATGTTTCAAGCAACTCAAAGTTTTGTATGTACCCAAGGTTTATAGAACTTCTGCTGAATATGAGTGATCATGGCCCAATTAAACACAAAAACTATTTTTCAGCAACCAAGCATACCACCAAACTATTCACCACACTTCTTGCACCATCACCACAGTTTTCTGGCAGGTCCATTCCACTCACTTCAATTATGATGAACCAAATCAGACAGGAAGAAGCCAAGAATCAAACAGCTAAACACCAACCTTCTGATTCCCCTGCCAAGAACCTACAGCATGCCAGTCCTTTACCCCCTGCTGATCCACAACATGAAAGCCGATCTAAATCCAGGTTTTCCAGGTCTCCCTTGCCTGGTGAATCTTCACAAGCAGCAGAGAGGAGAGTCTCCAAGGGTTTGGAGCAACCTGAGGGTTTGGCTGCCACTACTGTCTCATCCTCAAGGGGTGAGCAGGACAGTGACACCATCAGTAAGTCCTCTCCCTCACTCCATGATATCCAAAAAGGGGAGAAATCCCCTTCTAGGATTGAGAGCAGCATGAAACCTTTGACTAATTTGGAATTGACGAAAATGTGTATGAGTCTGAAAAGGCAGAATGCACAACTGGTACAAAATGTCAAAAAGCAAGGTCATGTTATCAATAACTTGGAAACCAGACTTGCTACTCTTGAGGGGAGGAGAAAGCCCAGACTTATCATATCCACAGATGAGGATGCTTCCAAAGGGTAGGAAGTTCCAAATACAGAAGAGTCTACTCAGTACTATTCATATCCTGGTGGTGTACATGGAAAGATAGCAAGTGTTGAGAAAGGGATGGAGAAAGGAAGTGCTGATAAGGGAAGTGACAAGGGGAGTGCAACCAAAGAAATTGCTCAAACATTGCTCACCATGGGCAATCAAGAAGAAACCCCTGCTTTAAAAGTTTCCCCTGCTGTTGCTGATCCCACTGCTGTAAGTCGTTCCCCTGCTAAGAACATTACTCAAACTTTTGTTAGAAAGAACAGAAAGCAACCAGCTCAAAAGGGGATTAAAATCAAAGAACCTGCATCTAAAGTTAAACCAACACCAGCAGTGGATCCAAAAGACAAAGGAAAAGGAATCATGGTTGAACAGCCCAAGAGAAAATACAAGCATCTAACTCCTGAACAGCAAAGGGCTCAAGAAGCACATGATGCACAAGTAGCTCTCAGGCTACAACAAGAGGAGATGGATATGCAGGATCAAAGAATGCAAAAGATGAGGCCCAAAGATATGCTCAAGCAGGTTGAGATTATGCATAGAGAGCTGGATGACAGGGTACCTCATGTTGGATAATTTCTTGATCAATGGGAGAAGGAGTTAATAAATGCTCCTTTGGAAGACAGGTATGAGTTGACTTGCCTTGTTTACAAATATCAAACTGAGTATCTGGAAAGAAGGGCAAATCAAATTTAGAGAGAGAAGTATTTAACTTCAGAGAAAGGGCAACTTGAACACTACAAAGTTTTGCTTAAGAGACATAAGAAGTGGAAGGATGGTGACTTCAGAGATATGATTTTTGAAGCCATAAAAAGAGCAGTCAGACCAGTCCTAAGAGAATATGATGTGGAGGATTGGATGACTATGAACTCTCCTGAGGAAGCTGAGTATCTTAGGAGACAAAGTGAAATGCTGCAGAAAGCTAGGGAATCTAAGAAAAGAAAAGCTGAAGGAACAACTTTGGAAACTACACAAGCAGGTGCATCATCCCAGGCAGGTGCATCATCACAAGAAGGGGTATTACATCAAGCAGGTGGAAGTTTTCCAGAAATTGAGAAGTCTGCACTTAATATACAAAGAGCAATCAAAAGACTCAAGAGAATGAAGAAGGTTGGCACAGTCACTAAGGAGTCTCAACGGCCTTCAAATGATGAAATTGATAAACAGCTAATTCTGTAGGAAAATGATGATATCTCACCTAGTGAACTTGGAAAGAAGTTTGCTATCATAGAATATGCTATTTATGAACACAAAGGGAGGACTTGGTGGAAGCTTACAAGAGCTGACAATACAGCACAGACATTTCTAAGTCTAGATGTCATGTTTCAAACCTTAGATAGTGAGGACTTAGAAGATATGTGGAAAATTTTGAAGAAGACTTTTGCTGCAAAACCTCCTACCATGGATTGTGTGGAGAAAGATTGGGTAATCTGGGAGTGCATGCATAGGATGTATGAGCATGAGTTATTTGATCCTATATTTGATGCAGTGAATAAAGGAGATTTGTTGTATTGGAAGTTGTTTACCAATTCTGGGGTCTGTGAGGTAGTGATGGAAGGAGTAAGTGTGTACTTGATCAATCATAGGTATTATCCCTTCACTCAGGAGACCTTGAAGAAACTAGCACATGCTAACTTGATTGTAGTTGCTAAAACGCCTGTTGCTTATGATCTGGTAAGAATGATTCATAGTCAGATTTGGCCAGAAAGTTTTTAAGCATCCTCGTCAACTAGGATTTATTCAGAAACTTGTCTTTAGGGGAAAGCATAAGTTTAGGGGAGGATTATTGGGAATAAATCTATGCTTACTTGTTACCCCTGCTAGTTGAGTATCCGTACCCCTGCTAGTGTAAGTTCCCCCTGCTAAATAACAAAGGTAGGGGGATTGGTTCCCCTGCTGAAGTCAAAGACCCTGCTATCAGAGATAAACTTGGAATAGATTTTTACGCGTTTTAGTTATTATTCCTTAATACTTTCCAAGTTTGTTAGTAGTGATCTTGTACGTGAGTCCTTATGGCTATAAAAGGACTCACTAGGTTAGCATGCAATGTGTGTCTTTTCTCTATTGTCTTTCATTGTCATACTTTAAGGTTTTGTAAACCCTAATACCATTTTAGGGTATTCGTATATCATTGATATATTAAAGTTCAACGTTTCAATCATATTGTTCTTGTGCTAAACATTATATTCCGCATCTTGTTTAGTTACTTTGCTTTGCAAAGTTTCTCTAGTGTTAGATTGAATTCTTTCTTTCTATCACAACCCTTAAACAAGCTATTAAGGTTTAAGATCTAACTTTGGGTCAAAAGTTGATGAGTCAAACACTATGGAAACAAGAAAGACCAAATAGGACATTATCACTGCTAGAATTCCCACTGCTGGAGATCCCCCTGCTGGAATTCCCCCTGCTGGAGTACTTTCCCCTGCTAGAGCAAGTTTCCCCTGCTGGAGTACTTGCCCCTGCTAGTGTACTTCCCACTGCTAGTGATAAGTATGAAGATTTGGTCAACACAGGATAAGAATGAATAAGTCAGTTTTGATTTAGTCATTATTACTTTATTTAGTTTCCATTTATCCCTAGGTTTTTAAGTTATAAATATGAAGATTTGGTCAACACAGGATAAGAATGAATAAGTCAGTTTTTATTTAGTCATTAATACTTTATTTAGTTTCCATGTATCCATGGGTTCCTTAAGTTATAAAATGAACCACCAGGCATAGGTTTTATTCATCAGTTCCAACACACAAAATGTAACCTACTGCTATTATGATCTCTAGGTGTGGGATTCAATGTACACACACCTAGAGTAGTTTGTGTTAATCAAATAATACAAACTCTTTGGGAATATTTCATCTTGTCAAACATCTTATTCATGTTAATTGTGCAATTCCGCTGTGTTCATCACATGTACAATTAGCATCCTAGATAACATGGTTTTTACTATTTGAGTCTAAAGATCTTGGATTCAACAGCATAGGCAACGGCCTTGGAATCTCGGATTCCACAATTGGTATTGGTTCAACCGTAGGTGTGGTATGAGCGGTACTTCGTGGTCTTGTGATATGCTCCTTTTCGACCATCACCTCGGGCTCTTTCTCGATTTCCTTCTCCGTAGAAGTACTAGGACGAGAGATTTGTTCCTTGAAAGTTTTACCACTACGAGTAGTAATAACCTTCATTTCTCCCTTCGGGTTTGCAATGGTATCACTAGGAAGACCACCCGAGGAAGAGGGTTTACACATGATTGCTTCAAACATTTTAGCCATTTGATCTTCAAATTTTGATTGCCTTATATCCGCTTTTAACAACTCTTGCTTAATATCATGTTGACCTTGTTCCATCTTTTGTTGATTTTGTTGAAGACGTTGAATGTTTCCTTCCATTTTATTAGCATGAGTTTTCAATTCATTAGCAAGTTCGTTTTTAAGCTCGTTTTTCAACTCGGATCTTAAGCTAATCATCTCACGTTGCATGTTATCAAACTTAGCATCGTTTGCTTTTTCATAATCCAAAAATTCTCCATTAAGATTTTTAGTGTGAGCATTTTGAAAACCTTGTGTAGTGTTTTAAAAATCACGGTTTTGGTTTTGATTTTGAACTTGCCCATTCCCACTTTGGTAATTACCCTTGTTGTAGTTACGTTGATTGCCTTGATAACCACCATTTTGATTGTTGTTTCTATAGTTGTTAACATTTTGATTTTGGGGAGCTTTATTTGGGCGGGAACGTTGGCCGTTTTGGTTGTAAGTTCCCGTTGCTACCTAAGCACTCGAAGTGTTACCACCGGCGGTAATGCACTCGGAAAAATCATGAGCTCCACCACAAGATATACAACTCTTTTCAACTGCTTTAACCATGCGGAATTCAAAGCATCTTGTGCTTCCCAATGTGTCATAAGCGTCTAAAATCGATCGAAAAACCAATTTTCCTCATTAGCTTCATCATGTAAGGCGTTCATGTTACGAGACGATGACGATGACGATGAACCCGTATTAGCAACACTCGGTGTGTTACGAGGGTTATAAACCTTATATCTATTCTCGATAATCTTTAAAGCTTCATCGGTCGTTTTGCACAAAGGATTACCACCCGCGGCGGCATTCAAGTAATCTCGTTCATGATCGTTAAGCCTCTTATAAAAAGTATCAATTTGATGCCATTCCAAAAAATCATGGTGAGGACATTCATGTAAAATTTCCTTAAATCGTTCCCATGCCATTAAAAAACTTTCAGTATTACGTTGTGTAAACCTTGAAATCTCATTTTTCAAATGTGTTGTTTTAGATGGTGGAAAAAATTGGTTCACGAACTTAGAGACGAGATCACCCCATGTCAAAATTGAATTTGGCGGTTCTTTCTCGAGCCAATTTTTTGCGGGTCCATCTAACGAGTATGGATACAACATCATCTTAATGGCGTCATGTGGAACATCCTTAAACTTGCTTGTTGCGGTGAGGCGATTGAAATTCCGTATGTGATAATGCGGGTTGTCTTTCTCATGTCCTCGAAACTTGTTTGCTTGTAGCATCGACATTAAACCCGTCTTAATCTCGAAATTCTCGGCAAGGATGGCGGGAATCACAATAGCTTCTCCAAAACCCTCGGTGGGTGCTTGAAGCAACTCCATCATAGTACGATTAGCCATAGTGACTATTGGTCCTACAACGGGTTCGACAATTGGAGTTTCTTCTTCAATCGATTTTCCTTGGTTTTGACGATGTTTGCGAGCTCGTTTTGCTTGATTACGAGTTTGCATAAACGTGACGTAGAACGTGGAGGTGAGCAAAGAAGATTCTTTTGGGAGTTTTGTGGATTTTCAATTTTTTTTGTGTTTTTGATTGTTTTTTATTTTTTTGGATTTTGTGTGTATTCGTAGACAACAATCTACCAAATCTCTCCTCGAATCAAACTCTTGATTAAAGAAGCCTCAAAGGAATAAAAACGATCACGTGGAGTGAACGCCTTCGATTGACTTTAGAACTTTGGTGAAAACCAAATTGTTCAAGAGGGTTTAATCAGAAAGAAACCAAGCAAATATATGTGATACGTAATAATACTTTGGGCGGCAAAACCCTCGATTAGCCGTCAATCTCAAATACTCACAAGTGAACGGGGGAATGAGGTGGCGCGAAGCACTTAAGTTCCTAGCTTCCCTTTAACGGCCTTTTATAGCACGTTGCCTATCTATTCACCTTATAGTTCGTATTTTTCAAAATCGAGCTTCACGAAAGTATTTATCTATTTTTGCCTTTTTCTTTTTGTTTGAGATTTGAATACAATAATTAGGAGATCAAATCCCAGTTAAGGTTGTGTTTTCACACTTTTGGAGATATTTTGTATTTGTTGTGATACTTATACAATATAGTAATAATAATTTCACAAGAAAAACGAAAAAACCGATAATACGTATTAGTAGAGTTCTACCAATACAAATACTATTTATGGTTAGATATTATAAACAAAATGAACAAATTAATCATGACACACCTCCCCGGCAGCGGCGCTAAAATAATTGTGGTAAATTTACACTTGTTTAGAAAAACAAGATAAAAGCGGTAAGTATTAAGTACGACGGTTTAGGAAAACCGTGCACTAATGACCCAAATAAGTTCGTTTCTCAAGGAGGTATATGTGTGTGAATAATTCATAATGATTTTAGATTAATATGAAAGAAAGAAAAGATGAGAAATTAGAATGACGGATACGTTGAAATTACACTACGACGATAAAACGAAAAACCGTAAAACTTTTCAAAATAAAAATTAATTCTAAACAATCTCAAAAAAGACCAAAAATAGCTAAAAATATAATAAGAGTTTACAAATGATCAAAACTTTTTCAAACCTTTTAATTAATTAAATATTATTTTTTAAAGGCTAATTAAAGCCCTAAAATCCAAATAATTAATAAAAAGCCCAAATAAAGATTTTTCAATTTGTAAAACTCTAAAATGACTTAAGTAAACTAAAAACTATTTTTATGAAATTTAAAACCAATCAAAACTATTTTTAAGTGATTAAAAACTATTAAAGTACTAAAATAATCCTAAAAATTAAATAAATGATGAGAAAAATAATCTAAAATTTTTAAAAATCCTAACTTAATTTATTTGACCTAGAAAAATTTAAAAGTTGCAAAAATATTAGAAACAATATTTAATAATAAAATAATAATAAAATAATATTAAAAATCCAAAAATTAAAAAATTTTCTAAAACCTTGCAAACTAATTTATTTTAACCTAAATAAGCAGAAAATGAAAGTAAAATTACCAAAATACCACTATTGGGCCCCCAAATGGGCTAAAAACAAAAACAAACCACCTTATTGGTCTTTTTGGTCCTATAAAATCAAACTTAACCAAATAAGCTGAAAGTCACCAGTCTGACTCAAAATTCAATATTAAGCATACAAGTCTAAAGGCCCAAAAAGCTGAAAATGTGTTTATCACAACTTAATAAGTCAACAGCTTATTCTTAATGGGCCAATAAGCCCATTAAACTATAAGCCAATGCTATAACCTCTAATTGAACACACAACATCTTATTGAGATTCTAGACCAATCTGCAAAAAGAAATTTTGAAAAAGCTCAAGTAATAAGCCATAACTTTGAAAAGAACTTTTTCACTAAACGACAAAATAGTTGGGTTTGAGTTCTAGAGGGTTTCGAAAGCTGATTCTTTTTGCAAAAGCTCACTAATAGCTTAACTAAGAACAATCAACAAGAAAAATCACAAAAAATCAAGTAGAATAAGCTGTAGAAGCCAATAAGCTGGCTAAAAAAGCCAAATAAGCTAGTTTCCTAACAAAAGCTTAACCAAAAGACTTGTAACTTCTCAAATATGATATTAAGTTGAGAAAAATGACACCTATAACAAAAACCAAGTTGTTGCATGTAACAATAATTTGTTCTGAAAAATAAGCCAAATTGTGCTTATTTGACCAAAATTCAAAGTCCACCAAATGTTACCAAATGACCAGGGATTGTTTATAGGCTTGTTTTAAGCAACTTTTGTGAAGAACTCAAGGTTGAGTCCTTGTGAATCAAGTGGCCAGTTAGCCAAAACTTGACAGATTTTGGAAAATTTGAGCCAATAAGCCAGTTGGCTTATAAGCCAACAATTAAGCAAACCAAATAGCAAGAAGCACTCACAAGCAGCAAAATAACAAAGTTCAAGTAGTTAAAAAACAAGGCATACACTAGAATATCAATTGCAAACCCAAAATGAGGTGGTCACTTTGTTGATGCAAATGACCACTTCAGCCAACTTTGATAAGCTCTAGCACACACAATAAGCTACCAAAATCAACAAACAGATATTGCACAGATAGCTTATCACCTAAACTCTTCCCAAACCAAATTTCAGACCCTAGATCCAACAAACAAAGATTTTATTGGATCTGATGTGTTTGACCAATTTCAAACCAATATTTTCAGATTTTTCCAAAACTTTGAAATCCTTTTCCAAACCTTTTGATACTTAACCAAGGACTAAAACCAGTGACAAATGACTTTTTAGACTATCCAAAACCCAAAGAACCAAGGGCACAAGGCCACAAGGCCACAAGGCCTTTTGATCCCAAAAACCAAACAGCCCTTTATTAAGCCCTTATCAAACAAACTTTTGATTCTTACAAACAACCAACTGATTTTATGATGCAAATATCTTACCTACGTGACAACTAACAGATTTAAACAATAAAACACAAAGCACAAAACACAAGAACACCAAATCACATGGCAAACATCATAACAGACATAAACATGATATTTTTTAGGGGAAACTGAAATAGAGCCAATACCTATCCCTCAAAACTTCCTAGAGAGATCAAGGTCCTTGAAAGAAGAAGGATCAAGGTCTGCTAATGGTTCAAAGTATAACCAGACCTTGATATGTATGATCTTCAACACAAGGCAGCAAACAACCTAACCAAAGGCTCAAATCCCTTCACAAGCTTGGTGTAAACAAGCTTGTAAGAGCTTAGGGCTTATTGATAGGGGTTAGTACAACAAAAATAAGCAACAGATTATTGATTTCAAGCTTATTTCAAACTTGAAAACCTTACCAAACATAAACGTGCTTTAACCAAAAGATCAAAACACCTTTACAACATCAAATGGAACTCAGAATCACTCTTAAACAATACCAACTTTTAAAAACATAAAAAGGAATTACAATTTTCTTTAAAATACCAAACTTTTATAAATTTAAAAAGGGATTACAATGTTTAAAGAGTAAAACTGGAACAAGGCTCTCTCACAAGTTGAGGAGTCCTTATATAGGCCACAAGGCTGAGATTACAATGTAAAACCCTAGCTAAGAAGTCCCTAAAATGCCCTTTGAATCTTCTAGACGTTTGATGTTGATGAGATGTTTAGATTGATCTTGGACGTTCATTTATGCCTTTGGAACCAAGTATGAGTCTTAAAACGTTGATCTTACCACCTAGGATTTCTTGGAGAGAAAGTTGTAAGCTGATTGGCTAGAAGGGAATTGGGGGTGGGGTCCATGTTGATGGGATTGTTGATGTGAGTGTGTAGAATGAATCATGTGAAGGTGAATCACACGTGGGTAGGTTTAATTGGGATTTAACCTTTGTTATATAAAAGGTAAATCTGGGTTCATAAAGGTGAACCGTGAAAGGTTTGATCCGTTTTTTTTGGAGTGGAGAAGTGTTTGACGCATTTTTGAGATTTGAATGTTTGGTTGCATACTTTTAGTCCTTGGTCTTTGGCAGAACTTGTATAACATGTTTTTCAGCCCACTTAACTCATTTCCTTTGTTATGAAAACTTTCAGTTTTCATACTTTTGCCCCAAATACTTTTCCAAAGTATTTTCAAGGATTAATTTTGCTATTTTGGATATTTCAAGGGCTGATCTTGGACATTTCTCATCTTTAAAGGTCTTCATTGGATATTTGACTTCATGAAGGACCATTGTTGACAATTTATAATTATTGAGGGACTAAACTTGCCAAATCTTCAAAGTTGAAGGGACTTTTTGTAATTTTGACAAACTTAAGGGACCAAACTTGTAATTATGAATATACAAGAGTTTTAAGTGTCATTTCTTTATAAATGAGGGACCATTCTTGTACATCTTCAAGTTTTCAAGGGTTTTTCCTTGAGAAATCCATAACTAGGGCCCGGTTCATTGTGCTGCTTCGTTTCTCGTGTTCGTTTTTCCTTGTTTCTTGTGATTTTTTTGTCTTTTTCACGATATCCATACCTAAAATACACAAGTAAACAAACACACACATATATATGGTATATTTATGACATTTTATGTATTTAAAGCCCGAAAAGAACGATGAGATCATGTATAAATGCCATCTCATCAAATAACATGATGGATTAAAACAAAAAAGAAAGATTAGATTAAGATGAAGAAAAAAGAAAATACAAAGTGTTGGTGTTTTCCTAGTGAGAGAAAGTAAACATCTTTCTCTCTCTTAAACCATAAAATGAAAACCACACCTACACAAATGAGGTAGAATGGCCTTTTATACTAAAGAGTAAATGTCTAGGAGGCCTTCCTCATTTGTGTGTTCGGGACTAGTTCCCGTTACATAAACAATAATAACTAAGAACTCTCGACACTATTAAATAAAATTTTCCACGAGCTTCGCAACGATATACTATATAACCATCACTTTATATACTTCTAACATTAACATAAAAGAACACGAGTCAGAAGGACGAGGGGTGTAGTTCTCAATGAAGTTTGTGCTATCAATTGTGAACTTCCATTGTGTACACGCTTGACGAAATCTTAGTAGAGACTTAACAGGTAGTTTGTGCATAATTTCAAGTTAGATATCGAAGGATAAGTAGTCAGACATTTTTGCCTACCTTGATTACTATTGCTTGTCTTGAATAGGATGGAAAACCTAAGCATTGCATGTAAACTATATATACCCAAATTTATGGCAACTCCTTAGGTAGTTCAAGGCAACCAATTTATGATTTGCAGGTGGGAAAACAAACAGCTATCTATATGGGATAGGGCACTAGTTGTTTTATGTATTGAAGGCATGGTTGAATTTTTGCACCATTGCAGACCATTTGTTGGCTTGTAGCAATTGTTTATTATTTATGACACATCATGGCCTATATACTAGGCATGCATGGTAAGATTTCAAAGCATATTTAGTACACGTCCAATAAGGTTACAAGACTACAAGAGTGACATAATGGAAATAGTGGAGAAATCGTTTTAGGATATACACGGTAGAAACTGGAAACATTTAATATAAGTGGTTGTAAATATAACTTGACATTAAAAATAAAAATTTCAAATTTCTTTAGATACACGTTAATACCACCCAAAGGTCTTAAAATTTAATGACTCTTCTAGAACACCCTTCTAGTCTTCATGTTCAACCTTATTTAAAGGAAGGGTCTGGGAGATATCAAGGAACCCAAACAATACAAACCATGAATCTCTCTCCCATTGAAAGTCTGTGCGCTATTTGCAAGTCACCGGATTTGGCAGATTTATGGAACGTTTATATCAAAGATCACATACGAGATGACATCGATATCGCGAGAAAAATGATGGACGTGTGCCCAAAAATCCACACAAGGATGGAGAAGAGAGAAGCGTTGTTGCAGGATGCAGAGATGAAGCTTAAGGACATCAAAATCCCAACGTTTTTGTTCTTCACAGAGCAATCACATAAAGATGTTGATGTGGCCAGGGAAGTACTAAACTATGTGAAAGAGATGATGAAAATGCCCGAAGAGAAAGATGACTTCGTTGTTGTAGTAAGGAGGTTATCTGATGGCTAATAAAGGATTCCTAGCTATGTATATCATGATATTTTCTTTCCTTGTTATTCCTTTATGTTTAATGTAATGATTACTTTTATTAAGTAATGGCAAGTATGTTGTATTTCCTTGTTATAATTAAACATGTGTGTATGCAATCTGGTGTGATTTATTTGTTTTTTAGACCAAGTATGTTAGATTGAGAATCTCACAAGTAGAACTAACCATGGATCTAAGATCATTTTATAGAACTTAAATACAAATAATATTATGATATTGTCTAATGAAATGATACAATAAAAGTTTAGTGGATGTTAACATAGAAGTAATGGAAAGTATGTTGTATTTCCTTGTTATAATTAAACATGTGTGTATGCAATCTGGTGTGATTTGTTTATTAGACCAAGTATGGTAGATTCAGAATCTCACAAGTAGACCTTACCATGGATCTAAGATCCTTTCATAAAACATAAAACACAAATAACATTAGTATATATTATAAAAAAAGATACAATAAAAGTTTAATGGATGTTAACATAGAAACAAGCCACTGTTGTCGTTATCACGTTTATGCTAAAGTAGCTACCACAAATATACTCGGTGTTTGAAAAAAAAACTTACCCATCTTTTCACGATAAGCCAATGCAGTTTGAATTGGATCTGCGAAGTCTAACGGCATTCCATTCGACAGTCGGTAGAGAAATATATAGACCCAAATGCCACAATCACCAAAAACACCACATTGTTTTGGTACATGTGTGGCGTTCACAAAGGATACAATGTATTTGGATTTATCAATTGATTTCTTCTAAAAAACATCGGCTTCCTCTAACACTTGAGGTAACTTTTCCTGTAAATAATACGCACGTTTTCAGGAATGTAAACAATAAGGGCATTGTACAAACAACTAAAGATAATATTAATAACGTAATTGACAATAACCGAACATATGTGAGCGGTAACAATTGTGTCACGTGTCATATGACACGCATTGTTTATAACAGTTCATTATGAACTGTAAAAAAATTTTATACTAATTCCGGAAACACTATCTAATATGTAAACTAGTTTTTCAGCATCACCAACGACTCCTGGTAAGGGCTCATCATACATGACCCTCCGTCTACAGTTATCCCAAGGTTAACCTAACCTGCAAGATCTGGACTGAAAACTTGGAGGGTGTGACCAGGAAATTGGAAGTCGGCATTGTCGACATCTGCCACCGGTAGGTTCCCAAGAGTAAAGCCAACAAGTTTCAAAGACTGAGGTGTATGAACCATAAAATCCAGGTTAGCGGTGATGAACATACCATCATCCACAACGCATTCCCAAAGAACACGTGCTAATTCTTCGTGGGGACTAGTGTAGTTACCGGCGAGAACCATAAAATCACCCAACTGATTAACTGTTAGGGGATTCGGAAGTGCGTTAGCATTGTCTTCAGGTAGGGGATGAACCTGGAACGTATGGTTTGTAAGTTCAAATGAAATAATAATAGGATTCCTCACCATTTCACCATTCCCTGACCACTTTGTATCCGTACCCATCCAGTATATATAATTTCCCAATACCGCTTGACTAAAGCTAGTCTTGATTTTGATCGACTCCGTCGGGATATCTTCAAGGTTGTTCCAAGTGTCAGTAGTTAAGGTATACACTGAAACATAACATGGACCGTGTTTGTGGTTGGGATAGCTTATTTTAATGACAGTCGGGTCTAAATCAGGTTTCGAAACGCCGAACCTGAAACTCACTCTTTTGGTTTGACGTTCAAAGATTTTATGGCGGACATGAATAGTCAAAAGCTTCTTCATGCAAGGGTTTATTAAATAAATGCGCATGTTATTAACATGTGAAAAGGCCAAAATACCTACGCAACATGCAATAGGTTTCATCATAGTATGGTTTAATTGAATGGGTGAAGGGATGTAGTTAAGATCACTATCTAAGACTCCCATGTTACTAAAAAAACCTTGGTCATATGTTAGGTTTAAACTAGGCGTTGGGCTGTCATGGACTCCAAACGTAGTGATAAACTGGGAAGAGTCTATTAACTCTTTCCATTCATGAAAAACGGATCTGTATTGGGATATTTCCTTTACCGGAAGTTTGAGAAATATTTCATAATGTACATCGGTTGGCAAATAGTCTGACATTTTAGAAGACTGGTAGTTAAAAAATAGGGTTTTTGATGTTAGAAGAAGGGAACTTTTGAATTTCTAAATCTGGAAATAGGTTAGTGTGGTTGTAACAAGTGTGAAGTACAAAGTTACTTATGTAGACAAACAAAATGCATGCAACAGTTGCCTTATTTAAATTACATGAAACTTGTAGTAGTAGTTATTGCTCTATGTTCTAGACTTTGACTTAACTCAAGTAGTTTGGCCATTAACTCATGTAGTGTTGCAGTCACAATACAAGGCATCATTAGCTGAAGTTTGATTTGATGTATATTTGATAGAAATACAACTTATGTAGTCAAGACAAACCATTAAATGCTCCCTGACCCAAATCCGAATGGTTCCAAGGATACAAAACGAGCTTTATTTTTCTGCATTGCATTAGATAAACTACATGATCTTTAAAGGATGACATAATTAGTGACTCCTTGGCCGCACCCACCACATACGAACCCCCGTTCCCACGAAGACCTAAATCCAGAAACTCTCCCGTCGTTTGGTTATACGCCTGGAGAGAATGAAAAGGCATGTCGATCGTAGCATCATCGACATCCAGTATTACCCTAGAATCATGTGAAAATCCAACTAACTTGACAACATGGGGAGTTGGTATGTCTAGGAGCATTGTTATGGATGTTACTGAAACACCATTAACACCTAATTACCAAACTCGAAGATAGTGGGTCTCCTCGACGTTGAGATATGTTGAAATTATCAAACTGTCACCTAAATGTGATTAATCGAAGTTGAGTGGAAGAACCATATTCAAATCCACAGGGATGTGAAGCACATGAAATTGGTGACTACCCATATTGAACGATAATATGGAATGATTAGTGACCTTATCATCATCTTCACCTAAATATTCTTTGTAACATACCCAGTATATGAATAAACCTAAAACAACGTGTCCCACGTTCTTCATCCTAAGGGTATGCCGAGGTGAATTTCTAATCTTGGTCCATGTAACACCCTATTTGTTAAGATGGAATATCACAATAATATATGGCGTGTCATCAAAGCATGCAAGGTAAATGTCTAAACATTCATGACCATAAATGCAAATACCAGAAACAAACATCGGTAGTCTAGGTAACTCCACACAAGCAAATATAAGTACTGTAAAGGAAAAGGACTAAACAATGTCCAACATGAAATAAAGTAAGATAAAGTATGATAAATGCATAAGATATAGAAGGCTGGATAGCTTCCATCCGAATGTACATACTCTTGAGATCCTACTTGCGACCTTGGGTACCTGCCGTTTGAGAACATGGAAATGGAAAACGGCTGAGAATGACGCCCAGTGCACGGATAAACAATAAAACATGGTAACATAGAGTAATGAAAGCATAAAGGAGCATATAAAGCATGGAAGGTAGCGGAAATGAATAAGTCCTGGGAAACCTAGATGTACAGCATGTTTACTGGTTTTAATTATGAAAACATAGCTTATGTTACTTATGAAAATCTGTATTAGTTTAATATACCAAAAGCCAATATAGGTCATGAGGTCAACAACGAGCATGAATACTTGGAGGGGTGACCTCATCATGCAAATTAGAGGGGATGCCTCTAATTAATATGGTAATGGGTAGGAGGGATCAGCTCCTTGTGAAGGATGCAAGGCACACACAACATTCACCATGAAATCCTAATTGACACTGTAACTAGGATTCACCCATATGCCCCACATGATAATAAATAATAAAGGCCAAATAACTGAAAGGGACGCCACGAGCTATCACTCCACCGTGGTGAAGTCATAACACTAGTGCCTCTAGTGTTATGGTTATCGTACCTCCATAACTAGGTGAAACTGGCATGCATGTATATGGCTAAGGTAACTAATAAAACATAAGCATTTAAATCTGTAACTATCGGGGAAAATAGTTGGCTGCATACGGAAAATCCTAATGAAGGAAGAGATTGTCCTTAGTGAAGGACGAGATATATGTACCTCTAGTCCAACAAGAGCTAACAAAAACGAATGAATAAGCAACTCCGCCTTGATGGATAATACTACATAAGAATAGGGATCTGAATGAGTTATCTGATATACATGTGTTTTACTGGTTATGTGTGTTATTAGCTTGTTATAATTATTCTGTCATATTTTATTGTTTACTATATTATTTGTTGTTATTCTGATATTTTATGGAGTATTATTCATGTATTAGTGTATTATAATACTTGTATTGTAATACTACATAACTTTCTAAAAATAGCAGTTTTCCTAATATAGAAAGTTTCCAAAAATAGTAAGTTTCCAAAAATAGAAAGTTTACTAAAATAGAAATAATCTGGATTATTAAGCTAGGAAAAATATAAGTTAACTTATTAGTAAAGTACAAGTCTTGGTTTAAAGGTTATAGTCCATTAATTAAATAACTTGGTTAATTAATTAAACTATACATTATACAAATTTAATAAAAATACTAGTTTAGTTAAATTAAATACTTAGGTTTAAGACATGAATTATTTTAATAAATAATTATAACCTAAGTCTTGTAATTAATAAAATATACTGATTTTACAAGTTCTCAAACCCGAACCCGTAATTTATATATAAGCCGAACCATATAGCTGAAACCAAATAGCCCGTCAGTGGCTAAACTGGCTAGCCGGCTGCCACTGGCGGCTAAAGTTCCCGCTGGTTAGCCATTCGGCTAGCCACTGCTAGGCCAACAGTGACCCTGGCTCAAACCAGGTTGCCACTGTCTTTGTTACCCGATCCCACTGTCGAAAAGAAAGTCCCACCGAGACCTTTATAGGTCTCGGTTGACACTGAATCAAACCAAAAGCCTAACCAAACTATACCCTGACCCAACCCGGGGTTCCATGTCGTGAGGTCGGACAAACCAAGCCAAGCCGAGACCTTGGAGGTCTCGGTGGTGGTGATTAAAAACAAGCTGAGAGCTTGTAGCTCTCGGTTATGGTCTCGGCCGAACCAACCAAACACCAAACATCCCTAAATACATGTTTCCTAGAAAACCCTAACATGCTTTTATGATTTGATCTTGATCTCAATACATGAAATCATAAAAAGATTATAAAGATATAAAAAGAAAAGGGTTACGATTATACCGAATGCGTAGTTGTTTAGGGGTTGTGAACACGAACACAAACACGTAACTTTCTTGGATCAAAATCAATAAACACCACCCTTTAGTGTTCTATATGTCCGGTGGCAAGGGAGAGGACCAACTAGGGTTTTCTTTGTTTTCCTTGTAAAATATTTATGAGGAAAAATTCCCCTGGAGGTTTGTTTAACATGGGTTTTAATTGGGTAATGGGCCAAAAGGCCCATTCTCTCCTTTTGTTACTCTTTAGCTGCGGCACCCTTGGATCCAAAGACAAAACCTTAGATTTTTATAAGTTATAATAATAGTCGTGAATGTTCGTGTTTTATTTATCGTGAATTTAATTATCGTGATCATGTCACATTTATAATATCTTAAATGTTCGTTATTTAATGTCGTGACACGTGTAATAATGTTATAAATGAAAAGTTCTATTTTTATCGTATTTTCATGTATTTACTGTTCATGTGTAATGTTCATAGTATATAAATGCGGGTTTTACAACTCTTGCCCTCTAAAACAACAATTCGTCCTCGAATTGGAGAAAACATAAAGTGAAAGATACATACCCAAATCAGAACTGGAAATGAGGGTAAGAAGCCCGTATAGACTCCTCCTCTCCCAAGTGGCTTCCCGCTTAGTATGATCCCCCTAGAGGATTTTGACGAAAGGGATCGTCTTCCTCCGCATGACACGATCTTGTCGTTCAAGAATTCTCTCGGGTTCCTTGACATATGAAAGATCCTCTCGAATATGATCAAGCGGATACTGGACAACATGAACTGGATGATAGTTGTATCCTCTGAGTAAGGACACATGGAACACGCTGTGAACGTGTGATAGCTGAGGCGGTAACGCTAAACGATATGACACTTCACCAACGCATTTTATGATGTCGAACGGTCCGATGAAGCGAGGACTGAGCTTCCCTCTGATTCTAAAATGTTTAACTCCTCGTGCAGGTGATACCTTGAGGAAAACGTGATCACCTACGTTGAAAGATACATCCCTACGATGCTTATCAGTATAGCTCTTCTGACGAGCACGAGCTTCCTGAAGCTTCGCCGAGGGAGACCTTCTCATTAGTCACCTCAATCATCTCTGGACCCTTAATTAGTCGTTCGCCCACCTGATCCCAGCAGATTGGGGCGCGACACTTCCTACCATACAACATCTCAAGCGGTGCACACTTGATGCTAGCGTGCCAACTGTTGTTGTATACAAACTCCACTAGGTAGATGTAATCATCCCAGCTTCTCATTCTAGAGCACACACCCTCAGCATGTCCCCCCAATGTATGAATGGTGTGCTCCGACTCTCCATCGGTCTGAGGATGAAAGGCAATGTTGAGCTTAAGTCTAGTGCCCCAAGCTTTCTACAGACTCTACAAGAAACGTGATGTGAAACGGGGATCTCTGTCAGAGATGATTTCTAATGGAGTACCAGGAAATCTCATGATCTCTTTCTGAAAAGTGTCTGCCAATTTGCTGACCGGATGTTCCTTGCGGATTGGCAGAAAATGACCAGATTTGGTCAATCTATCGATAATAACCCAGATGGCGTCGTTTTTCCTCTGAGTCACAGGAAGACCAGTAACAAAATCCATGGAGATTTTGTCCCACTTTCATGTTGGAATATCTATTGGTTGTAGTAAACCACTAGCTCTTGGGTGTTCAATCTTCACCTGCTGACAGATCATACATTTAGAAACGAAGGTGGCAACATCCTGCTTCATACGACTCCATCAGAAATGTTGTTTGATGTCGTGGTACATCTTGGTAGAACCAGGATGTATGGTAAATGGAGAGCTGTGAGCTTCAGTTAGCACAACTTCCTTGAGTGTAGAGTCATCAGGAACCACTAGTCTAGTGCCCTGCCATAAGATACCATCATTGTCAACACGAAACTCCGTCTGCTAACCAAGGTTCTGAATGACAGCCCAAATCTCACCATCGTCCTTCTGAGCTTCCATGATCCTAGAATGTAAGTCAGGTTCCACTCTAAGATTCGCCCAGTAACCATGCTGTCCTCGTACACAAAACTCAATATCAGTCATCTCTAGGCCACGGATGATCTCCTTTGCAATCCAGATGCTAGGAATCATACCCGACCTTCTGCTTAGAGCATCTGCCACCACATTCACTTTACCAGGATGGTACTGAATGTTGGTGTCGTACTCCTTCAGTAGCTCTAACCATCTTCTCTGTCTCATGTTTAGTTCCTTCTGGGTGAAGATGTACTTGAGACTCTTGTCATTCGTGAAGATGTCACATGATTCACCATACAAATAATGCCTCCAGATCTTCAACACGGAAACAACTGCTTCAAGCTCCAAATCATGAGTAGGATAGTTTTCTTCGTAAGGTTTAAGATGTCGTGATACGTATGCAATAACCTTCCCATGTTGCATGAGAACTGATACAAGGCTTTTGCCCGTATAAAAATTAAAGTTCTCTTGTCTCGATATCTTAACGAATTGATCTAGGATCTCTATGTGACTCAGTCGTTCTTTGGTGAAACAAATCTTTTGGTCGTTGTTTTTAAATAAAAGTGCAGAACAATTAAAGTAAAAGTGCAATTAAAGTAAATCTAAGTCTAATTAAAATAATGGTGCAAGTATTTAAAAACGTGACTGAAATTAAAGGACGCTAAAGTAAATGACGCAAACTTAAATCTATCTAAGGCAAACTTAAAACGCAACTAAAACTTAAACTAAGGCAAGTCTAAAATAAAACTAAGGCAAGTAAACTTAAAGTGTAATTAAAATAAAGGCGGGAAAAATAAAGCTTGAAAATAAATGACTGAAATTTAAAGAAAAAAGACTGAAAATATAACTTACAGAACCCTTGATTCGGAAGTTCAAAACTTCCGAATGAACAGGCTTGACTTGGAACTTTTTAAGTTCCGAATGAAGCAGTCTTGAGTTGGAAGTTTGATTCGGAAGTATTGATCCGGAACTCTTCTGGATGAAGCTTGACTTTGAAGTTTGCCCTTGGTTCGGAACTTTTGAGTTGATCCGGAACTTTTGAGACGTTCCGAATGAACAGCTTGACTCGGAACTTTTAAAGTTCCAAATGAACACTCACTGATCCGAAAGTTTTGGAGTTCCGAATGAATTGCTTGATCCGGAACTTTTGAGTTCCGAATGAAACCTTTCTGATCCGGAACTTTTGAACTTCCGGATGAAGCTAGCTTGGTTCGGAACTTTTGAAGTTCCGAATGAACAACTCTTGATTTGGAAGACTTCCGAATGAAACCTACTGATCCTGAACTTTCAGACTTCCGAATGAACAGCCTTCCTTGTCTTGGCTCGGAACTTTTCCTGGGAATACAGAAACACAAACAAACACCCCGAAGAACAAGGGATAACAGTAACAGCAGATATAACACAATTTAATCAAAATCAAAACAACGATTTAATCAAACTAATAACAAAACATCAATTAATCATAAACAAACAATCAATATCAAGAAATCTAACAACTTTAACCACAATAATCAAAAACCCATTTGATCAAAATAAAAGCATGAACATGAACACAAACATAAACATAAAAATCAAAGATTAAGAAAGGTAGATAAGAGATTGACAAGATAAAGTAAAGATTGACAATAATTAAATGAAAACTTACTTGAAATTAAATGAATTTAAGGTGTAAGACAAGGTAATTAAATTGACAAGTATTAAATGACAAGGTAATTAAAGGTGGAAGACTAATTATCACACTTAGCAAACCAACAAAATGATTAACAATCCTAATCTATATATAGGGGAGGATTAGGAAGCTTCCTCCCCTCCTTCATTTCCTCTTAATTGCATCTTTAAGTCCCTCCTTCTTAATCTCTTTGTTAATTACACCATTAGTCCTTAAGCCTTTAAATCTTCTTTAATCTTGGACTTTAATGACTTATGGATCGGGATTTCTTTAAACTCGTCTTTATATTCTTCAATAAAATAGACTTGAATTCTTCGGCTTTGGATAAACTTCTGTCTTTTGACTTTTTCTTCGATAAATCTTCAGAATTGGTCTTGGACTTCCGTTCTTTTTGCACTCTTGACTTCTTGACTTCGTCTTTCATCTTTTTCTTCAATAAAAGTCCGTAAATGCCCGTGAATTCTCGTGTTTTCTCCACTTTTCACCTTTTCGTCATAAATCACAACAAAAACACAAACCACGCATAATTCCGACATAAAAGACATAAAATACACGTTTTGGTCCGGTTATTATTGTAATTAAGTGGTAGAAAAGATGGGTGTTTACACACCTATCAAATCTCCTACACTTGACCATTGCAATGTCCTCATGCAATGCATTAGTTACAAAGCACGTTTATATTTTACATCATAATTAATCCACATTGCCCTTTATTAAAGAGATAGAAACTATAAACATTCAAAGTAAAGTAATCAAAAGCATACCTTGGGTTTTGGAAATGTCATGAATAATCATCATCCTCAAGTTTTCACTTTCTCCAAACCAAGCTTAAAAACGAGATCATTGTTATTATAAGTTAGCAAACTATCACGAACTCATGTGGGCCAATTATTCACTTAGACTCCCTTATTCCTAGGTGTATCTCTTATATTTTATTATTGTCTTGAATGATCACGAGGATGCATTTTTGACTTATTTCGATAGTTATTTAGGCCGAAAATAAAGTGAACGATTTAGTCAATAGTTAGCTAAAGGACAAAATCTTTTAAAACTGCTTCTCGGGACCTCATAAAGTTCATATCTTGGCATAACTCGCTTCGCGATTTGAGACCTTTCTCGGACCGATATTTGGCAGCGACTTCATACTTCAAACCTTGAGAGACGTTCATGAAATAATGGTCTTCTATTCATAATGGAATTTCTTCACTTGAAGTTTTGAGAGATTCATACTTGGACCACGACTTCTTCATTTTTCTCCAATCTTTATTCTGGACTTTGATATACAACGATCCGCCTCCTTTTATGACTTGGATCTATTTATCCTCATACCTTGTTAGGGTCTTTTCGTATACACTTCTCCATGACTTTTGGGGAGTTTTTTTCTTTTCGTCGTGTGTCTCGATCCTTCATATTGATTTTTGATAAATGATTCTTCACATCACTTTTGGATCTTTAGCAACAAAATATAGCCCTCATGCCTTGTTAGGGCCTTTTCAGACTCGCCAATCTTCGCATCCCGCTTCAATAAGTTATGCCTTGGCTATGAACTCTAATCCATACCGAGCAACTTTTAAACGATCTTGGGCTAGAAGCTAAGTAACTTTTCAAATCGTACAACCTTATTTATTAGCAGATAAATTTATTAGCCAGCGATGGGAGAATAGGCTTATAATTAACTCACATAAATTCATGAAAGAATACCGAACTTATAATTGACTCTATCATCTCTCGTTCTCCACAGTTTAAAATCTCAAGTAATGAGACTCGTGGATGCTTAGCCTATTAAATCAGAGCTTTGGGTTTTCGAGTCGCCTATAGGATCTTGCAAATTCTTAGACTCTTTCAAGTTTAGAAATCGCATTTTAAAGTTCCCTTGATAAATGACTCTCTAGATTCAATTATAGGAACTTGCGAAAAGTTCTTGTTCTTAACCCGTGAGAGTTAAGACTTTCGCGTTTTAAAGCTCCCTATATAAAAGCCTAGCAAAACTTGACTTAAACACGTTAAGGATACTAGCTAGAGTAACTTAGATAAGTAAACTCGGGTTGAGTCAAAAGATTCACAACGTTTGAAAATTAAAACCACTTTATTAGCATTTATTCTAATAAGGAAAGAAAATAACTATACAAAGGGGAAAAACTAATAGGCCAAAATAGATCAAAAATTTTGAAAAATGTCGGAAAATTGATTTCCCGGTTAAAATGAGGACAAATACAAGGAAAAGACCACTTAACTTCGATAGAAGTCCCCCTACACTTAAGATAGACATTGTCCTCAATGTTTAAGCATGTGGGAGTAAACTCCCCTACACTTAGGACATTGTGCAGTTTGTTTAAATCTCGCTAAGGAAAAGACAACTAAAGAGATTCCTATTTTAATATTGAGAAAATATAAAATAGTGAATCGAAAAGAGTTTAGGATAGAACCGGGAAGAAGTAGAACACGGAATCACGGGTCGTCAAGAATCATCAAGAGTGGATCATTGAAGCTCGAATCCCTGATTAAGAAGTGAGGAGAGGAAATAGCAAACCAACGGGTCTCCCCTACACTTATGATAAAGAAAGCGAAAAGATAGATGCATGGGTTGCCTCCCAAGAAGCGCTTGGTTTTTGTTAACCGAGTCGTGAGCCTGACTCGACCTTGATCATCAACGGAAGAAGCATGAAACATATCCACTAGGATCAAAGACATAGTTTTCATCGAGCAAATAACACAAGCTTAAGGCGAACAAGGCAAGCCAAAGAAGAAGTGGCAAGGTTCCCTTAAGCAAAGATGGAGCACGGTGGAAGCAAGTATAGTGAGGTACAAGCATGTCTTTAATAGTTCCAAAGATTTTTCCTTTTATTTCATCAGGTGGATACTGAGATGGCTTAAAGACTTCAATACCGGGGTCGAACACCTTTTCCTTTAGGGGAAAATAGCACTCAGGCTCAGCCGAGTGTGAAGAAGATCCGCAAATAAGCACAACCTCGTCCTCAGAAGGGGGACAAAGAGGTGTCAAATCATATGTGCAACGGATATTGGTGTCAACCGGTTTCTTCTCCTTTGACAGAATGTTCTTCAAATCCAAAGTAGGATCAAGACGATAATCTTCAAAGTCATAAGGAGGAGCATCACTCTCACGAGGGAAGTATGTGTTGAGAAATTCAGAAAAATCTTCCTCAAATGAATAATCGTCCAAAGTAGGATCGAGTGATGGCGGAGGATATTCATTATGTGAAGAATCGCTCGAAAGAGTATCGGCCTCATCAAAATCATCGAAAGTGAGCAGCTCGGGATAATCAGAAGTACAATCAAAATCATCTGAATCTGAGCTAGAATCATCATCATCATAAGCATCAAAGACCGGTGGAGAATCATAAATGGGAGAAGGTTCCAAAGTAGAACGAGAATCATCCACATTATCTTCAAAGAGTGGATTATCGATGGAAGAATCGAACGAGAGGATTGTCATAGACGGTAAAGTCATCGAGCACATTAATCATATTCACTGATTCTCGGCCTCCAAAGGATTTGCCTGTAAGCTTCCACATTTTAAAAACTTCTGAATCATCCCCGACTCGTAAGATTAACTCACCTTCGGCCACATCTACTAAAGCTCGTCCGGTTCTCAAGAATGGCCGACCAAGTATTAAAGGAATACGAGGGTCCATTTCATAATCAACTACGACAAAATCGACCGGGAAAGTAAATGTGCCAACTTTGATAAACACGTCTTCGGCTATACCAACGGGGTAAGCGAGAGTGCGATTTGCAAGTTCAAGAGTCATCTTTGTTGGAGTGAGGTTGGGTAATGATAGTGTTTTCCAAACACTCAAAGGCATAAGATTAATACTAGCCCCGAGATCAGCAAGGGCAGTAAATTCTTTAGTTTTGTTGAACACGCAAGGCAACACAAAACGACCGGGATCTCCAAGCTTTTCCGGTAATTCTTTAAGAATAACTGCTGAGCAGTTTTCATTTAAGCGTGTGTTGGCGAGTTCAATCAGCTTCTCCTTCTTTCTAAGCAATTCCTTGAATGCTTTGACAAATTTTGGCATGTGGCAAAGTGCTTCAACAAGGCTAATGTTGATGGTCATCTGAGATAGCATATTCACATATTTCGATACTTGACAGTCATTCTTGGTTAGCTCATTGGTCTTGCCTATGCGAGAAGGGTATGGGATTCTAGGTTTATAGGTGGAAGGTGAAGGTGTAGTCGGTAAAGGTTGGGATGTTGAAGGGTCCTTCCTAGAGACATCGTCATGACGAGGCGGAGACGGTAATGGTGTACTAATACTAGGTGTAGGAGGAGTAGGGATACATGGTGGTGGAGGAGGTGTAGATGATGGGGGTGGGATTGGTGGTCCTACGATGGTAACTCCACTACGAGTAGTAATAGCACTCACATTGGCTCGCGGATTAGTGACAGTGTTTGAAGGTAGAGAACTTGAAGTAGAAGGTTGAGTAGAGGGCAAGAAACTAGCCAATAGATTCTTTAATTCAGTCGTTTGAGTGCTGAAGGAGGATTGAATATTATCACGAACCTCGGTTCTAATGTCATTTCCTTGCTTCATGATATCTCCTTTCAAATTGACTATTTGGCTTTGCAGATTCTTGATTTGCTCACCTTGAGTTCTCATGACGGCTTCAACATCGGGATTAATGGGTGGGGTTTGTTGGGTGGGTGGTTGATAAGGGTTAGAAGCTCTTGGTGGGATTTGGTTGCTTCTATTGTAGTTGTTGGCGGGGTTTTGGTTTTGAGGAGAAAAACCGTGTGAAAGGTAATTGTTGGACCGGTAGCTCAGCAGATTTCTATCCCCTTGTTGTCGAGCTTGGTAATTTTCCGGTGAATAATTACCGTAAGCCGCATACACATTTTCCAGATTTCCTTGTGTAGAAGGACAATCGGTGTATGAGTGAGGACCGCCGCATGTTTCATTTCACCGCTTTAACTTGTTGGTGTTGTTGGTTGGAAGCGAGAAGCGTAATACTTTGCTCATTTCAGTCATCATACGGGTGAGTTCGGTCATATCAGGGTTTGTTGAGGTGGAGGAAACATTGACTCTCGGGTTGTTCCTAGAAGAAGCAGAGGAATCCCAGTTTTGTGGTGAGTAGTCATGTTCTCAATAAGCTCTCTACACTCCTCGGGTCTCCTTTTCATGAATGTGCCACCGGCGGCTGCATTAATCGTATCACGATCTCGAAAAGTTAAACCGTTGTAGAAAGTGTCTATTAAGGTTACAGGGAGCATGTTGTGGTTTGGACATCTATCGATCAAGACATTATATCTCTCCCAAGCGTCAAAAAGAGATTCATCAGGGTCTTGTATGAAACCGCTGATTTGATTGCGAAGGCTCGTGACCATAGATGGTGGAAAGTAGCGCGACAAAAAGCGTTGAGTCATGTCATCCCAAGTGTGAATAGAATTCTTCGGGAGACGATCAAAACATTTCTCGGCATGATGTAATAAAGTGTGTGGAAAGAGTTGTAGGCGAAGTTCATCCATTGTGGAACCAGCCAACTTCATGCTTTAGGTGATTGTAATGAACTTGTCGAGGTGTTTGTTGGCATCATTATCAGGCAATCCACGGAATGGGTTTGTTTGCACTTGCTGAATCATGTGGTGCTTCAACGAAAACTCAGGAGCGTTGATTTGCATCGGCGCAATCGGTCCTCCTCGTCCAAACATGGTTGGTTGACAAAGTTCCTCCATGGTCCGAAGATCAGGCTGTGGAAGAGCATTGTTGTTATTATTAGGGTGCGGTGGATTATTGTTGTTTACACCTGACATAGTTAAATCTTCTTGAGGCTCGGGCTCTTGATAATTAGAAGATCTAGTACGCATGCACCTACAAAGACAAAAGAAAAAGAAACCAAACACAAAGACAATATATATACACAATAAAAATAAAATCTTTTTGGATTTTTGAAAATTTTAATTTTTTATGGACTTTTATCAATTTTGTAATTTTTTATGATTTTTTTTTTGAATTTTTAATGCAAGAAAAGTAACGCTCACAAGTGAACGGATCCCAAAAAGCAACGCGTCTCTCACTGGAAAACCGTTAATCTTTACGAAAAGAGCCGGCAGCGGCGCCATTTGATACAAGGCTTTTGCCCGTATAAAAATTAAAGTTCTCTTGTCTCGATATCTTAACGAATTGATCTAGGCTCTCTATGTGACTCAGTCGTTCTTTGGTGAAACAAATCTTTTGGTCGTTGTTTTTAAATAAAAGTGCAGAACAATTAAAGTAAAAGTGCAATTAAAGTAAATCTAAGTCTAATTAAAATAATGGTGCAAGTATTTAAAAACGTGACCTAAATTAAAGGACGCTAAAGTAAATGACGCAAACTTAAATCTATCTAAGGCAAACTTAAAACGCAACTAAAACTTAAACTAAGGCAAGTCTAAAATAAAACTAAGGCAAGTAAACTTAAAGTGTAATTAAAATAAAGGCGGGAAAAATAAAGCTTGAAAATAAAAGACTGAAATTTTAAAAAAAAAGACTGAAAAATTAACTTACAGAACCCTTGATTCGGAAGTTCAAAACTTCCGAATGAACAAGCTTGACTCGCAACTTTTTAAGTTCCGAATGAAGCAGTCTTGAGTCGGAAGTTTGATTCGGAAGTATTGATCCGGAACTCTTCCGGATGAAGCTTGACTCGGAAGTTTGCCCTTGGTTCGGAACTTTTGAGTTGATCCCGAACTTTTGAGAAGTTCCGAATGAACAGCTTGACTCGGAACTTTTAAAGTTCCGAATGAACACTCACTGATCCGGAAGTTTTGGAGTTCCGAATGAATTGCTTGATCCGGAACTTTTGAGTTCCGAATGAAACCTTTCTGATCCGGAACTTTTGAACTTCCGGATGAAGCTAGCTTGGTTCGGAACTTTTGAAGTTCCGAATGAACAACTCTTGATTCGGAAGACTTCCGGATGAAACCTACTGATCCTGAACTTTCAGACTTCCGAATGAACAACCTTCCTTGTCTTGGCTCGGAACTTTTCCTGGGAATACAGAAACACAAACAAACACCCCGAAGAACAAGGGATAACAGTAACAGCAGATATAACACAATTTAATCAAAATCAAAACAACGATTTAATCAAACTAATAACAAAACATCAATTAATCATAAACAAACAATCAATATCAAGAAATCTAACAACTTTAACCACAATAATCAAAAACCCATTTGATCAAAATAAAAGCATGAACATGAACACAAACATAAACATAAAAATCAAAGATTAAGAAAGGTAGATAAGAGATTGACAAGATAAAGTAAAGATTGACAATAATTAAATGAAAACTTACTTGAAATTAAATGAATTTAAGGTGCAAGACAAGGTAATTAAATTGACAAGTATTAAATGACAAGGTAATTAAAGGTGGAAGACTAATTGTCACACTTAGCCAACCAAAAAAATGATTAACAATCCTAATCTATATATAGGGGAGGATTAGGAAGCTTCCTCCCCTCCTTCATTTCCTCTTAATTGCATCTTTAAGTCCCTCCTTCTTAATCTCTTTGTTAATTACACCATTAGTCCTTAAGCCTTTAAATCTTCTTTAATCTTGGACTTTAATGACTTATGGCTCGGGATTTCTTTAAACTCGTCTTTATATTCTTCAATAAAATAGACTTGAATTCTTCGGCTTTTGATAAACTTTCGTATTTTGACTTTTTCTTCGATAAATCTTCAGAATTGGTCTTGGACTTCCGTTCTTTTTGCACTCTTAACTTCTTGACTTCGTCTTTCATCTTTTTCTTCAATAAAAGTCCGTAAATGCCCGTGAATTCCCGTGTTTTCTCCACTTTTCACCTTTTCGTCCTAAATCACAACAAAAACACAAACCACGCATAATTCTGACATAAAAGACATAAAATACACGTTTTGGTCCGGTTATTATTGTAATTAAGTGGTAGAAAATATGGGTGTTTACACACCTATCAAGAACACAGCCTAGAACCTTTCCTAAAGTGTCACTATAGATCTGAAATCCACCTGTACCAGATGGGCGAGTAAGAATCGGTGTAGTCACTAACTTCTGCTTAAGATCTTCAAAGCTCTTCTCTCTTTCCTCAATCCAGAAAAATTTCTCTCCTTTCCTCATCAGCTTAGTCAAAGGTATGGCTAGCCGTGAAAAGTTCTCTACAAACCTGCGGTAGTAGCCAGCTAAACCCGGAAAACTTCGAACCTCTATTGCAGATGTAGGTCTCGGCCATTTGGTGATAGCTTCAACCTTTGCAGGATCCATGGTGATCCCCTCTGCAGATACAATATGGCCCAGAAATGCCACCGGACTTAACTAGAACTCACACTTGGAGAACTTGGCATACAACTGCTTCTGACGAAGAATCTCCAAGACTGTACGAAGGTGTTTCTCATGTTCCTCCTTGGATTTGGATAAAATCAGGATATCATCAGGATATCATCAATGAACACGATAACGAACTTGTCCAGAAACTCATGAAAGGCATGGTTCATCAAATCCATGAAGACTGTTGGAGCATTTGTGAGTCCAAATGGCATGACTACGAACTCGTAGTGCCCCTAACGTGTACGGAAAGCAGTCTTAGAGATATCCTGCTCTTTAACCCGTAACTAATAGCCGGACCTTAGATCGATCTTGGAGAAATACTTGGCGATCTGAAGTTGATCGAACAGGTCATCAATACGCGGTAAAGGATAATGATTCCTGATCGTGATCTTGTTCAGCTTACGATAGTCTATACACAAACGCATGCTGCCGTCTTTCTTCTTCATGAAAAGAACTGGTGCACCCCATAGCGATGCACTGGGATGGATGAAACCTCGCTCCAGAAGTTCCTACAACTGATATTTTAACTCTTTAAGCTCTATAGGAGCCATGCAATAAGGAGCCTTGGAAATTGGCTCTGCACCTGGGACGAGCTCAATTCCAAACTCGACTTCACGAACTGATGGTATGCCCGGAAGTTCATCAGGAAATACGTCAGGAAATTCTGACATAATAGGATGATCTTGGATCGATGGAGACTCGGAAAAAATGTCATGAATATTGGCTATAAAGCCCTGATAGCCGTGTGTAAGTAATGCACGCGCCTCCATGGATGAAATAATTTGTACTGACCTCCCTGGCAGAAAACCATGGTGTATGCACTCTGGAGATTTAACATCACCGAAGGTAACTCGATAAGTGTGACAGTCTATCGTAGCCTAGTGTTTGGATAACCAGTTCATGCCTAATATCAAATCAAAATCGCTCATGTCTAAAGGAAGTGCGTCAACTCTGTGGATTTTATCATCAAATTCTAAAGGAAAGATCATTGTACACCTGGGTGATTCATATAGAGTCCTTAAGTGGCGTGTAAATGCTTAAGGCATTATCTAATGGCATAGGGGAAATCCTAACACGTACAGCAAAAGTAGTGGATATGACTGAATGAGTCGCCTCAGTATCAAATAGAACGCATGCTGCCAAACCATTCATAAAGAGATTCCCAGTGATGGTACCTGAAGTCTTGTTCGCCTGGTCTCTAGTAGTAGTGAGCACGCGACCTGAAGTAGGAGGTGGTTTGGAGTAGGCATGTCCAGAGGTGACTTCTATCTCACCTTGGCGACAATCCTTCTGCTGATGGCCTTGCTGGCCACACTTGAAACAACCACCAGTACCTCGGCGACAAACACACCAGAATGTCTGCGCGAACAAGTAGGACATATAATGTGACAATCCGTCAATCTATGGTTGATATTTTATTCTCGAATATTATTTAAAAACATTATTTTAATGTTACAATATGAACTCACTTATTTTTGGGAAGAAATTTGGATTTACGTCTTGAAGTAGCATCGACTACGTTTGAACCGGAGGATTCTATGTTACGTGCTTACGTTTACATACACCGTCTTTGGTGGCAGTCCGACATTTCAGAAAATAAATTTTTCCATGAATATTATTTTGGAGTTTTAAATTTGTGTTGGTTCATAAACTCACAAATTTACGAGAAGAGATTAGGACTTACGATTTTATTTTAACGTCTTTTACGACTAAACCGGAAACCCTAGGATTACGTATTTACGTTTTCGAGCTCCGTTTTTGATGAGACAATTTTTATTAGATTCGTTTTGTGTCGTTGATTCATAATTTATAAAAACGTTTTTCGTAAAACGACCCGAGGGCACGCAAATCGAGGAAATTAGAATCGAGGAATACCCGTAAATTAGTGGGATGAGACAAGTTTACACTTGCCCCACCCCACTAACATGGGACGGCCAAACCATGTTCTCAATACACTTGATGTGTCAAGTGTAAACAATAAGCTTACACATGTCATTAGCTTAGCTAGTAAGCTAAGCTTACCTCAAAACCAACAAGCCAAAACCATTTACCACACACACTACATGCAAAAAACTCCATTTTCTCTCTACTCTCCCATTTGTGCCGTCCCAAAATCAAGAAGAAACACCTTCATTTGATCAAAATCAACCACAAAATCTCATGTTATTCATATACATGTTGATGCCCTTTTGAAGCCCTATTGATTGGTGCAAGTTATAACATCCAAGAAGGAGTTTCCATGGAGTATTAAGGCTGATTTTCTACAAGGAGTTCATGGAGAATGATGGTCATGAAGATGGTCTTGGTGCATCACAAGTTTCTCCATCAAAAATCCATGTTTTGATCAACCTACATCATCATGGTGGTATAAAGATTGTCCTCCTCATCTTCTTGTTATTTTGATTATGTAAACATGTATTTTATTTCCTATTGTATATATTTATGATGATTATATGATGATAAAAATGTTATGTGGGGATTTGTTGTTGATAAACATGAATAAAAAGGTGAAAAACCATATTAAACAAGGTTAAAATCTTGATTAATTTACATGGCTGTATAAAACAGTAAAGAAACATGTTATGAACTGATGAAATGATGAAGTAGAATCTATTTACAGTAAGATATATGTCTTGTACACATGTGAGAGTTGGCCATGCAATGGAATCAAAGTAATGAGTGAGATATGATCAAAACAAGTTTAGGGTATAAATCTGAGGTTACTGTTTTGGACGATTTTTAGAAAATATTTAGAAGATGATTCAACAGTAGCTATGGTAGGGTTAAATGTAGCACATATCATGTAGTTTATGTGATAAAAATTTGAGCTTCTATCTCCATATAGAACTCAAGATATGGCATTTTTGGTGAAGGTGAAGTTAAAAATCAGATTTTTGGAAATAATGTTTATTAATATTATATAAGCACTCACATTATAATATATAAAATGTAAAAATATAAACCCACTAACTTATAAAACTTATTTATATAAATGTATAAAAGGTTAATTAAATGGGTAAATTATATAAATGGTGGTAAAATAATATTTATAAGTAATAAAAACTATAAACTTGATTTTTACGACTTTTTCGGCTATCGCCGTGAAATTAACGTTTTTCGCCAAAAAAAACTTAGACGACAAAACCCGTCTAATGTAAAGTTTATAAAAGCCATATACTGATGTATAGGTAACTAATACAAGTAAAAAACGATAAAACCCGAACTATAAGAAATACGGATATTGGACTAATAATTGGACTAAATAAGATAAAAACTTGTAAAAAGAACTTATTGGGCTTAACCTATTTGGGCCCAACATGAAAAGTATATATACTGATAATATAGGTATAAAAGGGATAAAAACAAGTTAAAGAACTTATACAAGGCTTAATGGACTTAAAATAGGTAAAATCGGTAAAACTAGTGGACTAGTAAGACGTTACCAAGATGTAAACGCTAAAATGAGTAAACGAGAGTATGTAAACCCACTTGATCATCATATATATATAATCATCATATGTATACATAATTGATATTTTTTTTATAAAGTCATTGGACAAACGTCTAAGACCGAGTATTATTTGTCTAGGTTTCCGTGATTGAAGCACGTACCGTACGTCCGAATTGCCGATAAACCGCCTTCCCACATCAACGTGAGTTCATAGCCTCGCACTCTTTTAAATGTTTTTATAAATGATTTATAAACCCGCGAGGGAGATAACATGTTAGTTTTTATAAAATTAGGACACCATCTGTCCCGATTGTTTGTTTATTGATTTTTGGACCTGAATGATTGAATGACCCGATTGTATGACCCGATAAATGATTAAAAGACCCGATAGATGAAACTAAATGGATTATTAAAGTTAGGTTATGTCACTAAAAGTCCCATTAGCATGAATTGTGAACTACCGGGAGTTGGTAGACGCTTATGCATTTAATAGTACTATTTGGGGACGATCACCCCAGTTCGCGCCTTGACGGTTGATCCCCGTCGTGCCACATTGATTGGTAAGCGAATTTATGTATGAGAAGATTTCTATAGCGTGACCTTTGTGACGACACGCTACTTTAGATGGGCAAAATTGGTATCGGGTTAGCTACCCGTTGTTGGTTTAGTAAGGTAACAATGTCATGCGGCTTATAATAATCCAAAATTTACGAAATACTAATAGACGCTCCGAATTTCGATGTATTGCCTGACTAGCAATACAGGGTCCTACTATTGATAATATGTTTGTGTTTTGGTTTTTATAACCATATTCATATAATGGTTTTTATTTAATCTATACAACGTTGCAAAACGTATTGTATGGTGTTTTTAACGACAATGATTCGTATAATGATTTTTAAGGCAAATGCCTATATTATGATTTTCGATAAGGATTTGTATAAAAATGATTTTGGCTATTTTACGGCCTATTACAATGATTTGTACGTATTGATTTTTGGTACTAATTTTATACCAAAGTTATATTGATGGAATTTATAAAACTTTATGAATTCACTCGGCGTTATCGCTGACCCTTTTCTTTTAACATGTTTTATCTCAGGTACTTGAAGGTAATTCTCGGGAAGACGACAAGAATTCATGGCCCGCACCTAAACTATATTTTCCATTCAAATACTTTGTAAAACTTTGTATGAAATATAATGACTTGGGACCTATGTAACTTTGATATTTATGAATGGAAAAGCTTTATTACTAAACGACGCGATTTTTAAGCGTTGTCTATGATGTGAGTAATGTGCTATCCCGTAACACCAACTAGTCTTCCGCAGAACTGAGTTGTATAAATTTGGGGGTGTTACAGTTTGGTACCAGAGCTCTCGTTATAGAGAACGAAAGATTTTTAAAACTAAGGTTTGGAATAAAACATTTCAAAATCTTTTAACTAAAAACATTTTTCTAAAAATGTCTAAAAATCTTTTAACTATAACGGTGCCGAAGAATTCCCGAGTTACCGACAAGGCCAAGACTGAGAAGTGTTATTTTATTATATATATATATAACTTGGATTATATATATATGATGTAATTTTATTACATGATTGTTTGATGATTATTTTGATATTTATACGAGGTATTTATACGACGTAGATTGTCACAATGTACCCTAAATCCCCTAGTAAATTAATCGAAGATATTCTCGTAGGAATTCTAGCTATCCTAGATCTAAACCAAGTTGTGGATATCTATGATCCCAACAAATGGTTGATATCCGTAGAAATGTAGATATTAGTTGATTGCGATATTAAGAAGAATTGGCGAGATTAAATATGATACCGATGTCATGACAATCTTTCCTTATAGAGTGGAGTTTGACAAAACGTTACCACCTAGAAAGATGTCATCTGATTTGTTGTCATCCAATTCTTAAATTGAAATCGAAAGGGTGAATGTTGGACTTGAGGCTGTTATTGGAACCATTACCCAAAAGCCTCATGCCACTAATACCTTTCCGAGAAGTCTAGTGGAATGATCAAGTCATTTCATATTAATGACTCATTTGATAATTGTTGTTGTAAGAGTTAATAGGATTGGAAACTAAGTTTTGATTCATATTGAGATTGTATTGCCTTTACAAGGCTGAAGAATAAGGTTGTAAGTATTGGAGTATGAGGTAGGATATCGAATTAAGTATAAAGTTGGTTGAAACTTGAATAAAGTAAAATTTAACTTGAATGGAATATTAGATTGTTAAAAGGAAGTCGTTAAGTTATGTGATTGAATTATAAGGTTTAAATTGATTGTTGATTCGTGTTAAGGGTTGTTCCTAGGTTATTGTCCACCGACGAGGATGCCCAGTGTCCAATAAATAAATTGAAGAAATCTTCTTCTGAATTGAGACCGATGGATCTTCTGGGACATGTGGAACACCTAATGACTCTTGTAGATTAGTATTCATTGTGGTATCTTTTAAAAATAATCCCTAACTTAACTGAGATATCAGTTGGTAGGATGAGTTCTGAGAATTGTATGACAAAGTGACACGTAATGTGTTACGGTACAATTTTGACTTGTTTGTGATTAATGAAAAAGACTACCTTTGATTGCTAAATCCTACATGTATCGATGTTATCTATCTTTTATTGCTTCACCCTAATGCTCGCATTAGTGATGCAACCATTGAACAAGTACTCATCTTGATTTGAGTTACGTTGTGGATTAATCTTTTTGAGTGCCATCAAGGTCATGAACCTCATGATTATTTGGCTAAGCTCATTCCCTATCATATCGTAGTTAATTCTTGGTGAACAAGCTTTCATCACTCTTTTGCAGATCACTCATTGTTTTTATAAAGTTAAAATGGTATCCTTTGAGAAAATTTAATTTTCATCACAATAAGGATTACTCAAAGTGAGAATTATAAGTGATTGATATCAAAATGAAGTTGTTTATAAAAAGCTTGGGAAAACTTAATTATTTTCATAACAAATAAAATCTTTGTAAATTTATTCTTGATTCTTATTTAAGAATTAAGCATGAAAATGTTTTTATTATAAATATGATGATAAATTTTGACGAACTGAATATTGCATCGTTAATCTTGAAATTGTATATAGTTGCGCGCCTACATACAATTTGGAATGGACCATGCAAGGCTGATTAGTAGTCACCATAAAACTAATGGATAAACGCTACATTTTCTTTGAAGATTGTGAAAGAATAAATTATATGAGATCTGCAAGAAGTGAAAAATAGGGACATAGTGTTAGGGACACCTACATATGTGCCTGTAGCATCTATTCTTCTGAGTCGAATTTACTCATCTGTGGAAATTGTCTTACTTGACAATTGACAATTCTTTCTGGACAAATTCTCTCGTAGTGAGATTCTTAGGAAAAGTATCTGATTACCGAGTGTTGATACCCGACTGGATGTATTAACGTTCTTATCATTTCTTATGATTTGATTTCATTTGAATGACCTGGGTAACGATCCGAGGAGCTTTCGAATGCGTACTCAAATTATGAAAACATGGGATATATTCATATTCGTTAAATATTTTCGTCTGTATCCGATTTGAAATTCTCTCGCGTAGATTTTGGGTTTACCTTACTCTTTTAATATTAGCTATGTATCCAGATATCCTTGAATTATGAAGGATTATCAGTTAATATTAGTCTTTTGAGAAATTCACATCTTATCGACGGCAATGAAACTAGAAAGTTGATAAAGCCAGTAGAATGGATTGATTGATTATGACATGACGATATTGTCTTAATTGATGGGAACTCGAATTGAATTCCCCTAAATGATAAGATGTTGATTATCAAAAGTGATCTAAATAATTCTTGATGGATGACCTTATCCCGCATTTAGACTTAAAATTTTATCGTGAATGGTTGTGAACTAGTTATAGATATTGTAATATAGAAGAACCTGATATGAATTTATTAAAAGATGTTTCTATTATCTGAAACTTTAGTAAGTATTTGTTGGTAAATTACCTAGACTTTTGCCATTAAGGCAAGTTGAAATCGGTATTGATTATATTTCCGGTGCTGCACCTGTGGCTTGTGCACTGTACGTCGGCACCATCTGAATTTAAGGAATTACCGTACAACTGAGAAAGTTGTCGGAGAAAGATTTTATTATACCAAGCCTGTCATCCTGAAGAGCTATGGTGTTATCATTCCTTATATTTATAGATTACTGTGAATTGAGTAAATTGACAATCGAAAACGATATCCATAACTCGAAATGGAAGAATTGTTCGATCATTTACAAGGTTCTAGCAAATTTGATCCTCAACATGGTTATCATCAAACTTCGCATCTGAAAAAGAGATTATCTTTTCCAATCACTACATCCGGTACTTGTAATGAACATTATGAGTTTCACGCGATGTCGTTTGGATTGAACAATGCACATGTAGTATTCATGAATTTGGTGGATCACGTGTGTAGGCTGAAATTTGATAAATTCATGCGTGTGATCATTAAGGACTATTTGTTTGTATATAAGAATAAGAATGAAGTTAATAATTAATTATAGATTGCCCTGAATTGGCCGAACAATAAAAAACCTGAACCTTGAATAATTGATATGTGATTAAAGACTTAAACCCTTACATTAATTGACTATGTGATTAAAAGGATAATGGAATATAAATTGACTCTTCAAAAATTAAGAGCCCTTTTAAGACTTTGAGTTATACTAAAAAGAAAATGGAAATATGTTTTGACAAATGTTTTAACAAAGGACTTTTAAAGGGATTATCCCCTTATACACTAAACATTTAACTAAACTTCTGTTTAGGGGTAAATGTTTGTGTATACCTCAAAATAACTTAAGAAGGATTGAGTAAACCATTTATACCATGACTTGAAATTTGAAACGACACTTTTTGCTTTCCAACAAAGAAAATTTTGATCAAAGTATAACCAAAGATTTTTCGAACATTTACGAATCTTATTATTTATTATCGATAAATCAACAAAAAATCGTGTTAATTAAATTTAAAATTTTTCTGAACATTTTTATATAATTAAACGGACTAAGAAATTTAAAATTTTTATGTTTACATTTCATAAAAATTGAATATTTAATATTTAATTAGTTGTAATAATCATTGACGCTTTAGACGTCGGATTGAGTAAAACAGATAAAGATAATAGTAAAGACGAAACTAAAACATAGAAGATATGAAGAAATAATTTTGAATAAATACGGTTATGATAATTATTTTATCAGGAAAGTGAACGTGATTACTGACACATTATGCATAAAAGATAAAGAACCAATTAGGACATGTTCCTTAATAATAAAAGTGCAAAATAAATTGCCGAACGATATAAAAATAAACAATGTTTGTAAAAAGGATAATATAAATAGTGAAAGGTTTCACGGCTAATGTGAACCATTAAAATTTAGAAGCCAATAGCGTTGAATGTTTTAAAGACCACTTGTGATTGTCTAAATATGGAGATTGTGAGATATAGTTATGTTGGAATTTGTAAGTATAAGTATTATATGTATGTCATTTTATGACTAAAAGTATCTTTGTCTGAAGAAATTGTACTGATGAAAATTTTGAAGGCAGAGATCGCCTCATACATTAGTTAACGTCTAGCTATTGCAAAGGTCATCATCTGAATTTGATTCGATTTGGGTCATCGTCGACAGACTGACCAAATCTGCTAATATCATTCCCGTTAATGATAAATGCAAAAGAGTTATATAAACATAGTGTGCCTGTATCAATCATCTATATCAAGATCCTCGCTTCACATCGAATTTCTAGAGATTTGCTCAGAAATCATTGAGAACGAACCTTGACGAGAGTACTATGTACCACCCCAAATCGAAGGGACGAGGTAAAGTAACGATACAAGGTAATATAAGTGCTGTTTTATGTTTGAATGATTGATCTTTGGATATAGACCGTATCATCGTTTTCCTTTGGAGAAATTATCATTAATAATCATCGTGTTAGGATTGAGATCGAATCTTGTTAGAATCTAAATCTTAGAGCATCTGTAAGCAAGAGTTGAGATAAAGACATCCGACATACACTCATTGTGAGTTGGATATGTCTTTTAGGTTTAAGGTTTCCTATGATGGCGAACCTAACCTTACGAAATACCTGACCCGCGAGATCTGAAATGATTGTTGAAATTAGGATCTGATTATTGACTGCCGGTAATGGGCAAGAGGTTATGTGAATGTGAAATGTAGATCTTGAAGTGCCAAATGGGTAGCGAAGTTATGCCACAATTTTTAACCTTGGAAAAATGAAATTCATGATCTGACAAATCATGGGATATAAGTCCCCGTTGTATGGGACCATTGAGATGATGTAAAAGTTGGGATTGAAAGGCATATAAGCTGGATCTACCCTAGGACTTCAAAGACTGCGTGAATTATGTTTCGTAAATCGAACTTGATGGAATATCTATCAAGTGAAAATCTGATTGTTCTTAGTAAAAGCTTAGATCGGCGAAAAGTTGCATTCATCAGAAACCCGTGAACATCATGGATAGAGAAAGTAAGTCAACATTAAGCCTGATCTTATTCCCGTAGTTATGTTTGATGAAACTCGCGTATTGTAATGAATTACACTTGTGAGAAAAGACCGAGTGTGGAGGAAATACCCACATGGCTTTAACTCTATAAGAAGCGAGTAGTAAGGTAAGATGATCTTTGAGGACAAAGATCCTGTTTAGGGGTAAATGTTGTGACAATCCGTCAATCTATGGTTGATATTTTATTCTCGAATATTATTTAAAAACATTATTTTAATGTTACAATATGAACTCACTTATTTTTGGGAAGAAATTTGGATTTACGTCTTGAAGTAGCATCGACTACGTTTAAACCGGAGGATTCTATGTTACGTGCTTACGTTTACATACACCGTCTTTGGTGGCAGTCCGACATTTCAGAAAATAAATTTGTCCATGAATATTATTTTGGAGTTTTAAATTTGTGTTGGTTCATAAACTCACAAATTTACGAGAAGAGATTATGACTTACGATTTTATTTTAACGTCCTTTACGACTAAACCGGAAACCCTAGGATTACATATTTACGTTTTCGAGCTCCGTTTTTGATGAGACAATTTTTATTAGATTCGTTTTGTGTCGTTGATTCATAATTTATAAAAACGTTTTTCGTAAAACGACCCGAGGGCACGCAAATCGAGGAAACTAGAATCGAGGAATACCCGTAAATTAGTGGGATGAGACAAGTTTACACTTGCCCCACCCCACTAACATGGGACGGCCAAACCATGTTCTCAACACACTTGATGTGTCAAGTGTAAACAATAAGCTTACACATGTCATTAGCTTAGCTAGTAAGCTAAGCTTACCTCAAAACCAACAAGCCAAAACCATTTACCACACACACTACATGCAAAACAACTCCATTTTCTCTCTACTCTCCCATTTGTGCCGTCCCAAAATCAAGAAGAAACACCTTCATTTGATCAAAATCAACCACAAAATCTCATGTTATTCATATACATGTTGTTGCCCTTTTGAAGCCCTATTGATTGGTGCAAGTTATAACATCCAAGGAGGAGTTTCCATGGAGTATTAAGGCTGATTTTCTACAAGGAGTTCATGGAGAATGATGGTCATGAAGATGGTCTTGGTGCATCACAAGTTTCTCCATCAAAAATCCATGTTTTGATCAACCTACATCATCATGGTGGTATAAAGATTGTCCTCCTCATCTTCTTGTTATTTTGATTATGTAAACATGTATTTTATTTCCTATTGTATATATTTATGATGATTATATGATGATAAAACTGTTATGTGGGGATTTGTTGTTGATAAACATGATTAAAAAGGTGAAAAACCATATTAAACAAGGTTAAAATCTTGATTAATTTACATGGCTGTATAAAACAGTAAAGAAACATGTTATGAACTGATGAAATGATGAAGTAGAATCCATTTACAGTAAGATATATGTCTTGTACACATGTGAGAGTTGGCCATGCAATGGAATCAAAGTAATGAGTGAGATATGATCAAAACAAGTTTAGGGTATAAATCTGAGGTTACTGTTTTGGACGAAAATATTTAGAAGATGATTCAACAGTAGCTATAGAAGAGTTAAATGTAGCACATATCATGTAGTTTATGTGATAAACATTTGAGCTTCTATCTCCATATAGAACTCAAGATATGGCATTTTTGGTGAAGGTGAAGTTAAAAATCAGATTTTTGGAAATAATGTTTATTAATATTATATAAGCACTCACATTATAATATATAAAATGTAAAAATATAAACCCACTAACTTATAAAACTTATTTATATAAATGTATAAAAGGTTAATTAAATGGGTAAATTATATAAATGGTGGTAAAATAATATTTATAAGTAATAAAAACTATAAACTTGATTTTTACGACTTTTTTGGCTATCGCCGTGAAATTAACGTTTTTCGCCAAATAAAACTTAGACGACCAAACCCGTCTAATGTAAAGTTTATAAAAGCCATATACTGATGTATAGGTAACTAATACAAGTAAAAACCGATAAAACCCGAACTATAAGAAATACGGACATTTACGAGCTAATTAAGCATATTGGACTAATAATTGGACTAAATAAGATAAAAACTTGTAAAAAGAACTTATTGGGCTTAACCCATTTGGGCCCAACATGAAAAGTATATATACTGATAATATAGGTATAAAAGGGATAAAAACAAGTTAAAGAACTTATACAAGGCTTAATGGACTTAAAATAGGTAAAATCGGTAAAACTAGTGGACTAGTAAGACGTTACCAAGATGTAAACGCTAAAATGAGTAAACGAGAGTATGTAAACCCACTTGATCATCATATATATATAATCATCATATGTATACATAATTGATATTTTTTTTATAAAGTCATTGGACAAACGTCTAAGACCGAGTATTATTTGTCTAGGTTTCCGTGATTGAAGCACGTACCGTACGTCCGAATTGCCGATAAACCGCCTTCCCACATCAACGTGAGTTCATAGCCTCGCACTCTTTTAAATGTTTTTATAAATGTTTTGTAAACCCGCGAGGGAGATAACATGTTAGTTTTTGTAAAATTAGGACACCATTTGTCCCGATTGTTTGTTTATTGATTTTTGGACCCGAATGATTGAATGACCCGATTGTATGACCCGATAAATGATTAAAGGACCCGATAGATGAAACTAAATGGATTATTAAAGTTAGGTTATGTCACTAAAAGTCCCATTAGCATGAATTGTGAACTACCAGGAGTTGGTAGACGCTTATGCATTTAATATTACTATTTGGGGACGATCACCCCAATTCGCGCCTTGACGGTTGATCCCCGTCGTGCCACATTGATTGGTAAGCGAATTTATGTATGAGAAGATTTCTATAGCGTGATCTTTGTGACGACACGCTACTTTAGATCGGCAAAATTGGTATCGGGTTAGCTACCCGTTGTTGGTTTAGTAAGGTAACAATGTCATGCGGCTTATAATAATCCAAAATTTACGAAATACTAATAGACGCTCCGAATTTCGATGTATTGCCTGACTAGCAATACAGGGTCATACTATTGATAATATGTTTGTGTTTTGGTTTTTATAACCATATTCATATAATGGTTTTTATTTAATCTATACAACGTTGCAAAACGTATTGTATGGTGTTTTTAACGACAATGATTCGTATAATGATTTTTAAGGCAAATGCCTATATTATGATTTTCGATAAGGATTTGTATAAAAATGATTTTGGCTATTTTACGGCCTATTACAATGATTTGTACGTATTGATTTTTGGTACTAATTTTATACCAAAGTTATACTGATGGAATTTATTAAACTCTATGAATTCACTCGGCGTTATCGCTGACCCTTTTCTTTTAACATGTTTTATCTCAGGTACTTGAAGGTAATTCTCGGGAAGACGACAAGAATTCATGGCCCGCACCTAAACTATATTTTCCATTCAAATACTTTGTAAAACTTTGTATGAAATATAATGACTTGGGACCTATGTAACTTTGATATTTATGAATGGAAAAGCTTTATTACTAAACGACGCGATTTTTAAGCGTTGTCTATGATGTGAGTAATGTGCTATCCCGTAACACCAACTAGTCTTCCGCTGAACTGAGTTGTATAAATTTGGGGGTGTTACATATAGGATGCGTGAATCCTCCAACAGGTATCCTAGCTAGCTAAGAGCCTGTTTCAGGATTACATGCATGAGACATGATCATGGAACATAAGCATGATTACATAGAAGGTTTAATAGTTACCAGATGAAGTAGAACGGTTAGGCTGTGAACCTCTACGGTCCTGATCCCTGCCGTTGCTATTGTTCCTGGATATGAGTCGCTGGAGTGTCAGAATACCATAACATAAGATAGTTTAACATGAAAGAAGGTAAATGTAAGGACCTGCTATTGTTCGAGTTGTTGGCATTGTTACGGTAATTATCATTACCGCCATGCCTATCTGAACCAGAACGATCGTTGGTCTGACCGTTTCTCTTAGATGCTTGCTGCTGAGTGACCGTAGGCTTACGGTCGTCAGTCTTCTGTCTGAAATATAAGGTTAAACAGAGGATGGTATGAAAATATAAATACTGAAAGAAATGAATGGTTTACAATTGGTAATTGAAGATACCTCTTCACTGATCGATCATCACCAAAATACTCTTGTTCCTGAAGCATCTCAAGCTTTCGGGCTGCATCGGCCACCTGTGCTACTGTAGTGAACGTAGCACAAACTAAACTGTTGGCAACCGAAGTGCGAAGAGCCTAACGAAACTTTTTAGCTTGCTTCTCAGCAGTACCAGATGCACCCAAGAAACTAGCTAAACGGAGAAACCTATGCATAAATTCGTTGTTGTTCTCCCTAGCAACCTGTCGGATATTATGATAATCCCTCTTAAGCTTCTCCTGCTCAGCATGTGGGAAATACTTATTAAGGAAAAGCTCCTTAAACTGGTCCCAAGTCAACGGTGCAACCCAATTATCGCCACCATTGGACTGCTTGACTGACTTCCACCACTGCAACACATCACCTTCAAACTTATAGCAAGCCAGTCTTGCCTTGAAAATGCCGTCACAACCCATCACATCGAATATCTTCTCAATATGAGAAATCCAAGCTTTAGCCTTGTTAGGGCTGTCAGTCTGCTCAAACGAACGGGGTCTCTGCTTGTTGAATCGCTCCAACCAAGTCATAAGGGTAAAAGGCGGTGGAGGTGGAGGATTGTTGTTGTTCTGAGGATGAGGGCCAAATTGAACGCCCTGGGCTTGAATTTCAGCATGAACTTCGTCCCTGATTTCATTTTGAAGTCGGGGAAGGATGGCTTTCAAAGCTGCATTGACAGCTGCAGCCAATTCTTGGCATTGCGTGTGTTCACCATCTGATAGTTTAAAACAAAATGCAACATAAATAATAAGTCTGATAAAATATGACATGAATAAAAAAATGCATGAACAGTGAACATGAATTTTATTTATGATGCATAAAAAAGTTTAAAAATGCATGATCAATTTAAATATGATGATATGTCTATGAGTGAACGCCTATGGGTTGGTTCACAGAACAAAAAGGCAAGTATGAACGCCTATGGGTCGGTCCACTAAACAAACAAAAATGTTTTGATAAAACCACATGCGACTAAAAAGGGCCAGTCCTGTACCAAACATTACTTAGTCAAAATTCCTACGACAATGAGATGAAATGCATGAAATGAATACATGAAAAGAAAATGAATGAATGCATGAAAATCAACTGTCAGTTCTAGGAAGACGTCGGTGACTACCCGTAAGTCACAGGTCATGTTTTACAGAGCTATAGGTCGAAACCTTGTCTCTGATACCATAATTGTAACACCCTATTTATTAAGATGGAATATCACAATAATATATGGCGTGTAATCAAAGCATGCAAGGTAAATGTCTAAACATTCATGACCATAAATGGAAATACCAGAAACAAACATCGGTAGTCCAGGTAACTCAACACAAGCAAATATAAGTACTGTAAAGGAAAAGGACCAAACAATGTCCAACATGAAACAAAGTAAGATAAAGTATGATAAATGCATAAGATATAGAAGGATGGATAGCTTCCATCTGAATGCACATACTCTTGAGATCCTACTTGCGACCTTGGGTACCTGCCGTTTTGGGAACATGGAAATAGAAAACGAATGACATAACGCCCAGTGCACGGATATACAATAAAACTTGGTAACATGAAGTAATGAAAGCATAAAGGAGCATATAAAGCATGGAAGGTAGCGGAAATGAATAAGTCCTGGGAAACCTCGATGTACAGCATGTTTTCTAGTTTTAATTATGAAAACATATCTTATGTTACTTATGAAAATCTGTATTAGTTTAATATACCAAAAGCCAATATAGGTCATGAGGTCAACAACGAGCATGAATACTTGGAGGGGTGACCTCGTCATACAAATTAGATGGGATGCATCTAATTAATATGGTAATGGGTAGGAGGGATCAGCTCCTTGTGAAGGATGCAAGGCACACACCACATTCACCATGAAATCCTGACTGACACTGTAACTAGGATGCACCCATACACCCCAGATGATAATAAATAATTAAGGCAAATAACTGAAAGGGACGCCACGAGCTATCACTCCGCCGTGGGGAAGTCATAACACTAGTGCCTCTAGTGTTATGGTTATGGTACCTCCATACCTAGGTGAAACTAGCATGCATGTATATGGCTAAGGTAACTAATAAAACATAAGCATTTAAATCTGTAACTATTGGGGAAAACAGTTGGCTTCATACGGGAAATCCTAATGAAGGAAGAGATTATCCTTAGTGAAAGGAAGAGATATTTGTACCTCTAGTCCAGCAAGAGCTAACGGAAACGAACGAATAAGCCAGTCCGCCTTGACGGATAATACTACATAAGAATAGGGATCTGAATGAGTTATCTGATATACATGTGTTTTACTGGTTATGTGTGTTATTAGCTTGTTATACTTATTATGTCATGTTTTATTGTTTACTGTATTATTTGTAGTTATTCTGATGTTCTGTAGAGTATTATTCATGTATTAGTGTATTATAATACTTGTATTGTAATACTACATAACTTTCTAAAAATAGAAGGGTTCCTAATATAGAAAGTTTCCAAAAATAGTAAGTTTCCAAAAATAGAAAGTTTCCAAAAATAGAAATAAGCTGGATTATTAATCTAGGAAAAATATAAGTTAACTTATTAGTAAAATACAAGTCTTGGTTTAAAGGTTATAGTCCATTAATTAAATAACTTGGTTAATTAATTAAACTATACATTATACAAATTTAATTAAAATACTAGTTTAACTAAATTAATACTTAGGTTTAAGACATTAATTATTTTAATAAATAATTATAACCAAAGTCTTGTAATTAACAAAATATATTGATTTAACAAGTTCTCGAACCCGAACCCGTAATTTATATATAAGCCGAAACATATAGCCAAAACCAAACAGCCCGTCAGTGGCTAGACTGGCTATCCGGCTGCCCCTGACGGCTAAAGTTCCCCCTGGTTAGCCATTCGGCTAGCCACTCCTAGGCCAACAGTGACCCTGGCTCAAGTCAGGTTGCCACTGTATTTTTTACCCGATCCCACTGTCGACAAGAAAGTCCCACCGAGACCTTTATAGGTCTCGGTTGACACTGAATCAAACCAAAAGCCTAACCAAACTATACCCGACCCAACCCGGGGTTCCATGTCGTGTGATCGGACAAACTAAACCAAGCCGAGACCTTGGAGGTCTCAGTGGTGGTGATTAAAAACAAGCCGAGAGCTTGTAGCTCTCGGTTGTGGTCTCGGCCGAACCAACCAAACACCAATCATCCCTAAATCCATGTTTTCTATCAAACCCTAACATGTTTTTATGATTTGTTCTTGATCTCAATACATGAAATCATAAAAAGATTAAAAAGAAATAAAAAGAAAAGGGTTATGATTATACCGAATGCGTAGTTGTTTAGGGGTTGTGAACACGAACACAAACACGTAACTTTCTTGGATCAAAATCAACAAACACCACCTTTTGGTGTTCTATATGACCGGTGGCAAGGGAGAGGACCAACTAGGGTTTCTTTGTTTTCCTTGTAAAATAATTATGAGGATAAATTCCGCTGGAGTTTTGTTTAAGATGGATTTTAATTGGGTCATGGGCCAAAAGGCCCATTCTCTCCTTTTGTTAATCTTTAGCCGCGACACCCTTGGAGTCCAAAGACAAAACCGTAGATTTTTCTATGTTATAATAATAGTCGTGAATGTTCGTGTTTTATTTATCGCGAATTTAATTATCGTGATCATGTCACATTTATAATATCTTAAATGTTCGTTATTTAATGTTGTGACACCTGTAGTAATGTTATAAATGGAAAGTTTTATTTTTATCGTATTTTCGTGTATTTACTATTCATGTGTACTGTTCATAGTATTTTAATGCGGGTTTTACAGTACAACTTTTAGTGCTCAGTGTAAATACAGTCACATACCACGGTTCTAATCCTGGGTATGGATATGAAATCTTTACAATTGTTGGGTCTAGAGTCACAGGGTGAACTACGAACCCAAAGTCAATTATACATGACTCTATTTGATCCACATAGTATGGGACCAATATAGAACAAGATTTCCTGATAGATGGGTTTAGAATAACAACCATCATATCCGCACTAAAGGTAAAACACCACAAGCCTTCACAGTTGCCTATTTTGGCCAAATAGGATTGAATAAGATTTGATATAAGTTTGGTGTATCTTAGATTAGAATCTAAGTAACCAAGGTGACCTACAAAACCCCGTTCGTACCAAACATTCAAAGTGTTTCCCGTCCCACGAACGCGATAACCATTAATGAAGTCTTGTGAGTCTATTGTTGCTTTCCAATTATTCGAGACACATCTTAATTGTGCAAGTGACTTAACTGGTAACCTATTCATGATTTCCGTTTGAACATCTAACGGTATGTGATCCGACATGTTTTTTAACAACCAGTACTAAATTATATGGGATGTGTTTTGTGTATAGTTGGGTAGAATTAGTATATGCGATAAATCATGTATAACTAGGAGGTCCTTTTATAGATGACTCAAGCTTGTACCACCAAGGTTCTAACATTAAATGTATCTATTACTAAAAGCCTACCCAAATTATACTGCTTCATCCATAATTTTAATAATAATCGATAGCTAACCACTCATGTATAAATAAGTTGGTGGGAATAGTTACCTTTAAGCACCCTCTCAAATTGACGTAGAAATCCCGGGTTTCTGGTTCGTAAATGGCACCGCTATCGTAGAATGTGACGACCCCTGTTGGTACACATAGCATCGCTAAACACCATTGTTGTTCTTTTTCGTTTATTGGGATATAAACCTACGTTAATATGAAGTGTTGATGAGTTATAATATATTGAGCAACATTTGATGCAACATAATAACTCTTTTTGTTTGCTAGTATTTTTCGATCTAAATCTATACCTTTTCCACATCGGACCACGGTACTTTATACGTAGTCCCGTCAACATACCACCGCGGCACCGTGTCTTGGAGTAACAGCTGGACAAAGTAACCACCCACCATGGCCCAATCGTCGTCCTTAGTTCGCATATGCAACATGTAACTAACCCATAACTCTATATGTTGTTGTCAATATATATATATATATATATATATATATATATATATATATATATATATATATATATATATATATATATATATATATATATATATATATATATATATATATATATATATATATATATATATATATATATATATATATACTTAATAACTATAAAGAACAAATCGTAATTTACAGCAAAAACAACAAAGCAAACATGTTCATAACCTCATCCATAATCCATCCTCTACGTGGTGGGTCTAAGCATACAAGGCTTTCCCAAAGTAAACGATCTACGGTCACATCTTTGAACCATGGAAACTTAGAACGTAGTCGATCTCGCCGACAAATAAATCTATCGTACTCATCACTAATGTGGACTCTGTGAGTCACACGACTAAGACGTGAAAGATCCTGACAAATAAAAACAATGCTTTTTTGTTACATATATTACCATGTAATAAAAAACATAACTCAACATTGGAAATAAATTGTTCTACCTCAACCCAATGTTCAACGCCTTTCAAATATTCTGCCATGTAAACACCATCTTCATATGTAACTATTTGCTTTGCTTCGACCCTAAAAGAACTATGACTCTAGTAGTTGGTGTAATAATCACTACCGTATTCAGTTCTGTTACCATTCCTAACCGCATCAGTAGCCTCTTTCCAATGTTCTGAGTTCATAATTTCGTATATCCTTTTTTTCTTCGTAGCCTTAACTTTTAACATTGCCTCTTTTTCACCTCGTTTCCTAATCTCCTCACGCAATGCTTCTATGAATAATTCTTCCTGGGCCTTGGTATCTGCCATACGCCACATCTCCTCTTCATGTTCTCGATTCATAAATTCCTCTTCCATCATATATTTCTGTTAAAAGTATACATTAAATACACTTATAAGGTTTCGGTTATGGATATTGGTATACAAATATAATCAGATACTTACATCACTAGCTTCCAGGTCTATATAATTATCTGCACGAGCCTCTCCATCATCAAGTGCGTTCAATTCAACCAACGAAATATACTCTTTATTAAGGTCATCGTATACGTCTATATTCAAGTTTCCAAGTAATCCACCAAAATCCAATTTATTCTGAACAATATTACAAGATATAGGTTATAACAAGGACTCGATAATAAGTTACATGTAATAGGCTTACAGAAGTAGACGTACATTTGGTCCTGTAATTCTTTCCCTGGCCAACGCCTGCATTTATATAAAATGTACATGATCATCATATACTCATATATGGTAAAATAATTGATAACCATTATATGTTTTGGGTAAGAACAAAGCATACCTTAATAATGACCTCAAGCTTATACACACGAGTGTTTAGCTCCTTAATGACATGAGCCAGTAGTTTAATATCTTGCTGACCACTACCTCCACACCTCCGTAAGATTGGAAAATCCCTCTTTTCTGTGTTTCCAACCTTGCGTCTGGCTTTAAGCTTTGCGAAATAAAGGTCATATTGATCAGGGACTTTTTTGGCACGCACCCTTGGTATGTACCTCTGGTAGAAATTGCGGAATATCTTAAACCATTCGGCCTGTTGTTCCTCCCTTGTTGGTATAAGATCAAATTTAAGGTTAACGTCCTACATAAAATATAAATAACATTAACTACATGGTGGAAATTGTTGATCCCAAACTTAGATCGATTAAGCTTTGTGTATACGAGATTAGATCAAGTAATACACGTAGAGAAACCTTTGCTTATGAATAAAGTAACTAAGTGTTATGCGGAATTAACACTTGATCTAAGACACAAAGATGTTAAACAAACTTTCACTTGTATTAGAATAAACGAACTTGATTACAATGAAAGAGGTTTAACTTGTGAAAACTTATGAAAACTGATAATTAACTTTAACCTAAAAGATCTTCTTTTATAGATTAAGAAGTCTTGTACAATAAGCTACGAATCAACTATTCTAGGTAAAGATAATGATAGAAAATACAATGTCGAGTTTATCTTTACCATACACATATAAAGAAACAAATAAACAAAAAGATTCGTATGAAGATATATTCCATCAGTGTCAATCTTCAAGGCTGTCAGCGTTGACTTCTTCTGTGTCAACGCTTGGCTGTCAGCGTCCAATGTCTTCCTATCAGCGTTGACATTCTTCTTATCAGCGTCTAGTGAACTGACCCATAATTTATTCCCAACAATCCTCCCCTAAACTTGATATCTATTCCAATGATCAAGTTTCTGAATAAAAACTTAAGACTTAGGAGGAATCTTGCAAAAACTTCTTATGTTGGTGATAAACATATCTAATCAAGTCCTTGGCCACGTCACTAGTATAATCAATCTCCAAGGGTGTCTCTAGCATCTTCTCCAACACTTCTTTGGACAAGAAATAGTCAGCATCTACAAGTAGATATTCTGAAAACTTTGTAGAGCTCAAATGAAATACACCACAAGTAGAATAAAGCCTCCAATGAAGATTACTGAGATCATCTTCAAGATCCTTCCATATGGCAGGATCTGCTTCTCTTGGACTACACAAAGTCAAAAATGTGTTCCAAAGTCTTATTCCATTTGCTGAAGTAGGTGCTTCAGCTGTATACTTGGCCTTTATTAATCTCCATAGATGCACCAAGTCTTCTCTGTCTATGCTTGCAAAGATAGAAATAACTGAAGTGAAAGTATGTACCTCCTTTCCAAACCTGCCAATCTTCCAAAATCCACACTCATCTTCATCAAAACTGATGATTGGATTTCTGTCATCTAGAGGTACTACATTAACCAAATCTGAAGCTTCCAATGGAGAAAGCTTGAGATGCTTCCTTATGACTCCTTCAGTTGGAAAATACACATCCATATCTTTGGGAAATTGGAAAGGATCTCCTTTCTTTACTGGTCTTTGAGCAATCCTCATTTCCTTTTGAATCTGCATTTCCTCAGCAAGCTCTTGTTTCCTTTCTTCTGAAAGAAACTGATAGACATTATTTTCTTGCACATTCCTCCAAATAGGATGTGCCCTATACTCTAACTCCTCAAAAGATAAAGCCAGCAACTTCTTGTATGTCCATCTAGGTTGATGGCATCTAAGCAACTTGTAGTACAACTGCCTTCTATCTCTTTTGAGCCAAGTCTTGACCTCTTGTGCATTAAACCTCAAAATCACCTTTATGTCATCTTGTACCCTAAGAAGAACTTCCAACCCCCAAATTTGATCTGATAAACTCATCCCTGGGTTGTCCATAACCTTGTCTTCCCAAGCATGGTACATTCTGGTGATTTCAGGAAGGTCCCAATCAATCTGATTCTTCAAATCATTCAACCTTTCCTTTGCCAACTCATCCCCATATTCAAGTCTTTCTGGATCTTCAATAATTTGAATACTTGAATCTGAGCTATCACCTTCTTTATCATCACCACTCTCTTCCTCACTCTCAGAAGTAGCAACAAATGGTGATCTACCACTCCTCTTCAAATCTCTTTCCAAAATTTGTGCAGCCAACTGTTCATCAAATGCAATTTGTGCTGCATCTTTCTTTGGAACATCTTCGTCAACCAATTTTCCTTTACCTTTGTCTTTTGGATCAATAATAGGTAAAGTAGAAGAAGAAACCTGTGTGGACACATCTTTGATGATTGTTGATGACTGGAATACATCAACACCACCTGCAACTTTATCAGCGTTCAAGTTACCTCTATCAGCGCCACGATTACCTTTGTCAGCGCTGAATGTGTCAGCGTTCAAACCTGTATCAGCGCCCAATGTTTCTTTGAAAGATCCTTCCAAGTTTAATGTTGTCACCTTGGATGTATCAATAACTGGGTGCTTCTTCAAGTTGGTGAGTGCTTCAGCAACCTGTAAAGATTCACTAAATTGTGAACTCTTCTCTGAACTCCTCTCACTAGCTGTATGAATCAGCTCATCCTCTTCATCCTCTTCATCCTCCCCTTTGGAAGATTCCTCCATTAGACTCCTGCTACTTGGATTCTCCAAAACAGTTACCCGCTCCCTCAATACTTGGAGTTCACGGCCCTGGTTGTTGACAATTTGTACAAGGCTGACATTTTGCTTTTGCAAGCTAATGACAGCAACCGTCAAGTCAGTCAAAGTCATAGGTTCCAATCTGCCCTCAGCTAGAATGGGGATTTGACCTCCCAAAATAGAATCATAGGGCGTGGATGAGGTCTTAATGATGTTGGGACTGTCTTGACCAGCATCTAAGCTTGTGTCAATAGCCCCAGCCTCATCCATGGCACCTGCCACACTTGTGGAGGTGGTTCTCTCTGCTACAAGGCTAGGACCACTAGAGGAGAACACTCCAGTAGTCCTTCGGCGTTTATTCAACCTAGATTGTAATGGGGTGGAAGATGAAGTAGATTGTGTGGGTGTTGGTTGGTTAAGGGGTGTTTGGGATTGTTCAGGGATGGTATCAGCGTTGGGATTGGCTGTGTCAGCGCCAACATTTTGAGTGTCAGCGTTGGGTTGGTCAATGTCCATGTGGTCTGGTGAAGGTAATGGTTCATGAATAGGCTCAAGTTGGGGTGCAGGTTCTGGTTGTGGTTGAGCAGCCTGAATTACTTCAAGCATGGCTTGGGTGAGAGGTATGGATCTGTTTGTGGAGCTCATTTTAGCAAAAATGGTTTTCTGTTGTTTAGGGATCTCATAAAAAGTGTCATGATCCCTAGAACAATATTCTTGTAAATCAAAGACCATTTGCAAAAATCTTGGGTAAGCCAAAGTCATTTTACTTCCCTTATTTTTACACATCCCTTCAAAAATCATTTTTGAAAAATTATACTTAAGCCCACGTGTTATACAAACCAAAGCACTTGCAATTGACCTGTTTATTTCATTAAAAGAAGTACATTTTGGACTTAAGCATTGTAAAAGGACATGTATCAAATATTTCCAGTCAGAGGGAAATTCCTGCTTATGATATTTATTTAAAGTGACATCAGCAGGAATAGGATAACCCAATTCCCTAAGACCTTGTTCTATTGTTGCAATGGCAAGGGTAGTCACACCATCAGCGTCATCAAGACGCAAAGCTTGGCGAACCAAAGCTTCAGTGACCACCCATGTTCTTCCATGAACAGTAGATGTTAATGTGGTCACTCCATTAGCTGTTGTGGAACTGACATTATTCCAAAACTGTCTAATGTGTGCGACAGGGACTAATGGTGTATGAGAAAGTGCATACCTTAGAGAGGATGCATTTAAAAATGCCACCATTTGTGAATACTGAGGGAACAAATCATTATCAGCAGTCAAGTAAGCTACCATATTATGTTGGCTCTTGAACTCCAATGTTAAATTCTTTGAGTTGAACTTGGGTGCCATGGTGAAAGCTGTTTAGGTTATGTGATATGGGAAAAATCTAGGAGAAAAGTATTAGACAAGAAAATATGAATACACAGAATAAAAAGATTAGCCAAATTTATAGGAGAGATGCATGATTTTGATTAGTAAAAAATGAGGCAGTTATATTCAAAGAGCAATGATGAAAATATTGAATCAAATATAACTTATCTCATGCATTAATTAAAAGTAACAACTCCCTAAAATTACGGCCAAAGATTAGTCAAAAATAACAACTGGGTAGGGCCCACTAGGTGTCAACGGTCAAAAATAGCCCATCAGCGCCCAACGGCTATATTTTCTTGTCAGCGTTTGCCTAAAGCCTTGTCAGCGTCACGATTGGACGTAACAGCGTTTGGAGAAAAACTTGTCAGCGTCTAAAATAAAAATAAAAAATATTTAAAAAGAAAAAGACCTTAACAAAGTAATTTATCCTAAGGGAAATATCTTACAAGTTGATAATAATTACTGGGCGGCAAGCACTGTCCATTTATGCACACTTGCTTAAGCAAGATAGACACAAATGTCCTCTAGAGTCCCTTGCTAACCAAAATACTTACCAACAAAGTTATTTCACAAAATTCTTTGTAACTCCCAGGTAAACCCATAACAAAACTATTCCCAAGTCTCCCATCAGACCACAACCAATTCTAGGCCAAAAATGTCTTGGAAGCATGCATAGTTTATCAACTTTGCATGCTACAGTGCCTCATGGTTTAGTAAAACTAACCCATACTCACCTGTGGACACAATCTAGAATTGTGATGAGAGTATTGTAAGAATACCCAAGAGTCCTAAAGGTTCCTTAAACCTCCCCTCAAACTATGATACATAAGTGTCTCAAAATATATATGAACATTAAAAATTTATGTCAAGATAGGAATATAAATATTCCAACCATCATCCATAAACAAAAACATGTCCAAATAGCTCTTCAAAGATCCATAAGCAACTCTGTATCGAATGGCATAAAGCTACCACCACCTACACATTTAGATTGAAAACCACAAAACTAACATTTGTTGCTGACAGCGCCCCGACAACACTCATCAGCGTTGAAGGAACTCTTGTCAGCGTTAGACAATAATATTTCTAACAACGGCAAAATAACACTTGACAGCGTTACATTTACCGTTGTCAGTGTTAGAAAAAGAAAGTGGAAAAATCTAAATCATCACAAAGACCAATAACAATGTATTATCCGGTACATACTTTTACAAAAAGGTTCCAAAACACATATTAAGTGAGATTAACCATTCCAATATTTGTTACCAAATATTGAAATCTTCCAGCATCAAAAGGTTTAGTTAATAAATCAGCCACATTATCTTCTGTGGCTACCCTATCTGGTTGTATTAAACCTTTCTCAAAGCAATCTCTTATAAAATGATGCCTAATTTCTATGTGTTTGGTTTTAGAATGATGTACAGGATTTTTAATAATGCATAAAGTACTGTTATTGTCTACAAAAATCTTGGTATGCATAAAATTATACCCATAATCCAACAGCTGGTTCTGAATCCATAAGACTTGTCCACAACATGCTGCTGCAGCCACATATTCTGCTTCAGTTGTAGAGTTTGCCACCACTGTTTGTTTCTTGCATTGCCAAGATATTAATCTGCTCCCAAGAAATTGACATCCACCAGTTGTGGATTTCCTATCAAACTTGTCACCACCATAGTCACTGTCTGAATATGCAATAAGATCCAATGTAGAATCTTTTAGGTACCACAAGCCAAGATCTGGATAACATCTTAGGTACCTAAAAATTCTCTTCACAGCAAAAAGGTGACACTCTTTGGGAGTCACTTGATGGCGTGCACAAGCACACACAGCAAACATGATGTCAGGTCTTGAGGCTGTAAGATACATCAATGACCCAATCATTGATCTATAGTGCCTAACATCCACATCCTTTCCAGCTCCAATTTTTCCCCAAGGGTGTTCCCTATCCATAGGAGTGGAAGCATCCTTTTCATGTGGAGAAAAACCATATTTCTTCAAGATTTCAGCTACATATTTGTCTTGGGAGATGAAGATACCATCTTCTTTCTGCTGAACTTGCAATCCTAGAAAGAAGTTCATCTCACCCATTGCACTCATCTTGAATTTATCTGTCATGAGCTTGGAAAAGTCCTCACTCATGTTTGGATCAGTAGACCCAAAAATGATGTCATCAACATAGACCTGCACAAGCAACACATGTTTTCCTTTCTTCTTTGTAAATAGTGTCTGATCTATGGTGCCCCTCTTGAATCCATTGTCCACCAAATATGTAGACAAGGTACCATACCATGCTCTTGGGGCCTGATGAAGTCCATACATAGCTTTCTTCACTCTATAAACCTTGTCTGGATTTTCAGGATCCTCAAAACCAGGAGGTTGCATAACGTATACCTCCTCAACAATTGTTCCATAGAGGAAAGCACTCTTCACATCCATTTGATAAACAGTGAAGTTCATACAAGAGGCATAAGCTAGAAAAATTCTTATAGCTTCAATTCTTGCAACTGGTGCAAAAAGTTCTTCATAATCTATTCCTTCCTCTTGTGTATATCCCTGAGCTACCAAACGTGCCTTGTTTCTGACCACAATACCCCTTTCATCTTTCTTGTTCCTTAGAACCCATCTTGTCCCAATTGGTCTCACATATCTAGGACAATCAACCAGCTCCCAAACATCTTGTATAGAAAATTGGTGAAGCTCATCCTGCATTGCTTCCACCCAACTAGGTTCTTTGAGAGCATCAAAAATCTTCTTGGGTTCTTCTTGTGACAGAAAACATGCAAACAAACATGCTTGTACAAGAGGGGTATCAACCTTCTTGTGTATATTGGCAATAAATCCACCAAGACTTTGATGAGATCTTCTTGTCTGAACTGGAGCCATAACATCACCAATGATCTGAGATGTGGGGTGATCCTTTGCTGTGGAAGTGAGAACTCCTCCTTCAAAAAGTCTGGTGTCCTCAACTTCACGCTCCATGTTGCCAATATCTTCTTCATCAGACTCTCTTTGATCAACAGAAATCTCTTCATGGACATTGGAAGGTCCACCTTGTTCAAAATGGGAAGAGAAAAGATGTGCAAAGGTGTTGTCAAAGTCTGATCCTTGTTTGTCAGCGCTTGGGCTAACAACGCTTGGGCTAACAACGCTTGAACTGTTGGTGTCAGCGTCTGATCCATCAGCGTCTGAGTTGGTCTTGTCAGCGCTTGATTTCCCTTTGTCAGCGCCTGAAGAAGTATGCATGTTTGTATTTGGTGGTATTTGGAAACCACCATTATCTTTTCTAGCAGCAGCAGCAGCAGCATAATACTCATCTGTCCATATAGGAAGTGTAACATATTCTTGTGTGGGAGATGATTCAACTGCTGGTGGTCCATCCTCCTTAGCAACCTGTATACCTGAAACATTACCAATTCTCTTTTCCAAAACACTTGAAGTTACCTTCACAATGTCTGGATCAGTAACAGGCATATAACTTAAAGCTCTAGATAAAGGTTCTATGTCAAACAACCAATTTGGACCACTTTCAGGATCACTAGGTTTACTTTCTAAAAACCTAACATGTACTTTTTCAAGTATACGTTTTTCCTTTTTAATGTAAACCCTATATCCTTTGCTCTGCACTGAATAACCCATGAAGTAGCCTTCATCACCTTTTGAATCAAATTTACCTAGGGCTTAACTAGTTTCTAAAACAACTACATGACAACCAAAAGGCTTGAGAAAGACAATATTTGGCTTCCTTCCCCAAAGTAACTCATAAGGTGTCTTATTATGTATTTTGTTGACCAATGCCCTATTTTGAACATAACAAGCTGTGTTAACAGCTTCAGCCCAAAAGGCTATAGGAAAGTGGGCATCAGCCAACATGGTTCTGGCTGCTTCAATTAGGGTTCTATTCTTCCTTTCAGCAACCTCGTTTTGCTGTGGGGTTCTAGCTATGCTAAACTGCCTAGTAATCCCTTTCTTGGCACAAAAATCATCTAACAACTGATTTCTAAACTCACCCCCATTGTCACTTCTAATAATTTTGACCTCATTACCATTTTTCTTTTCAATCTGGGTAATGAAATTAATCAGACTTTGGGCAGTTTCACTTTTCTTGGCTAAAAAGAAAGTCCATGTAAACCTGGAAAAATCATCAGTGATAACAAAACAATATGATTTACCCTTCAAACTTTCTATATTAGTTGGACCAAAGAGGTCCATATGCAATAAGTGAAGTGGTTTAGAACTAGAGTGCACCTGTTTAGACCTGAATGAGACCTTGTGCTGCTTGCCCTTAAGACATGCAACACAAGAGTGGTCATTGTGGAAAGCCTTTTCAGGCAAACCATCAACTAAACCAAGCCTCACAAGTCTATTGATATTCTTAAAGTTTATGTGCCCTAATCTCCTGTGCCAAAGATTACTTTCATCTACTGATATCACACACTTGTGATACACTAAACAAATTATAATCCAGTTCTTTTACCAGGAAGACATTATCAAAACGTAGATTATTGGTGACAAGGGTTCCTTTTCCTGTGATTGTGCCATAACCCCCTCCAAAGTATACCTTATCACCATCTTGAATAGGAGTGAAGTTTGTCAGATAGTCTTCCTTTCCTGTCATGTGCCTTGAGCATCCACTATCCCAATATCCATAATCATTGATCTTCTTCTGAATGCCCTGCACATAAAGAAAACACATTAGTTTTCTTTGAGAACCCAAGCCTTGGAAGACTTGGATTCATCTGGTTGTTCAACAAGAACATACTTGGTTCTCATAACAACCCCATTTTCATCCCTTTTTGAATGAAATTCCCAGTTAACCCCAATTGGTGTTGACATTGCTTTTGAAATATAATGAAACCTGTTGCATGTCATAGAAACACCAGTAGAATTAGAGTTTTGGTCTTGTTTTGGTCTCCATGTTAAGCTAGTAGAAGCTTTAGACCTATTTCCCTGTGGCTGCAAATACCTAGGTTTGGCAGTGTGTCTGTCAGCGCTGAAATTGTTCTTGTCAGCGCCCCGATTGCCTTTATCAGCGTTGAACCTAGGGTTTGCTACAGGAACCCATTGCCTATTGGACCAAGTGTTTGACTTTTGAAAAGGTCTTAGGCCTTGTGTGTTAGACCCTCTAGAAAAGAATGGGGCTGGTCTAACAACTTGTGAACTTTTGTTCACAAAGGTATTGGGTCTGACAGTGTTTGACCTATGTTGACTTTTGTCAGCGCTGAAATGGTTCCTATCAGCGTTGACATTGGAAGCGTTGACACATCTGTAAGCCAAATGTGAGAAGCTACCACATGTGTAACAAGCTTTTCTAGACATAGTCTTAGGTCTAGAATCAAAGAAGCCTGTTCCAGGGTTACTAACTTGGCTTTTTGGTGACCTAGTATTCCTATACATCTCTGCATACTTAACACTAGGTTTTCTAACAATTTGTGGGCCAAGGTCAACAGCTTTGCCAGTGGTAGGGTGTGTGATTTTAATAGGTGTAGGATCATTGGACTCCACAATATTATGGCTCGTGTTTGGTGTGGGCTCATTTGGACTTTCACACAACAACCCTCCCTTAACAAACAAAGTGTGGTTAGCTTTCTTCCACTCATCTAGGTCAGTCAGTTTCTGTTTGTATTCTTCAACAGGGGAAGTCACTCTAGGTGGAGGAATAAATTCCTTCTCTTGAAGTTCTGGCAAGCCAGTCCAAGATAAGTCCTTTGATTGGACACCATAGAAATCCCCAGCTGGTGGTGGAACACCAGTATAATCTTTCATCCCAATTCCACTCATGTCCTTAGAGTCTCTTTGTTTACTAACACACTCTCCTAGGGACTGTGTGGCCTTATCAAATCTCTGGATTTTAAGACTCACATTATCTTTATTTTTGTTAGCCTCCTCTAACTGAGCTATCAAATCAAGATTAACCCTGTTTACTATATCTTGACAATCTTTACTTTGATGTAACTCATGTTTTAAGATATTTATTTGATCCTTTAAATCAAACTCCATTTTCTTATACTCAGCTACTGTCTTTTCTGTTTGGGTAAGAGCAATTTGATAATTAGATACTTTGCATCTTTCAGTACTTGCCTCATCTAATAATTTTACTATCTCTTGATTTAGTTTTTCAGTATTTAAACGACAACCCTTAGAACAGAAAGCATCATCATATACCTCATTATCTGATGAAGAGGAGGAGTGTGCCATGAGAGCATATTCAACATGCTCTTCTTTAACTTCAGCAACCAAAGCTCTGTCCTCTTCCTCATCCTTAGCCATAAAGTTCCAGCTCCAGTCCCATCCTCCAACACCATCAATTTGTTGAACAGCAACCATGGCCTTGGGATCTTGGCTCTTAACCATTTGGCTTGAGGGCTTACCAGCATCAGATCTTCTTGGAGATCTACATTCCCTCATAAAGTGCCCCATCCTATGATAATTGTAGCACTCAACCTTTGATTTGTCAAATCCAGCAACATCCTTAGCATTAAAGGTCATCTTCTTCTTGAACCTTTTATTAAACCTGTTTGCTCTTAAACTTACAAGAGCCATAGTCCACTTGATGTCCATCTCTTCCAATTGTTCATCACTTATCTGCTCAAGATCTTCATATGTAATCCTTGAATCACTGGGCAAAGAAGCAATGAATGCACACACAGTATCTAGATCTAAACCAGCAGGTTTAATTCTATCAGCACCAAAGTTGTGTGTGTCAGCGCTTGAGTATAAAGCGTTGACAGGGTATGATCCAGCGCTGACAGACTGAGATCCAGCGTTGACACATTGAGATCCAGTGGCTGGATGTCCATAGAAGTTCATGGAATCAAATTGGCCTTCACTTTGTGAGAAGAAGGCCATGTTACTACTGGAAGATTTATTATCACTATCCAAAAGCCATTCATTCTCCAACAGTCTTAATTTGTTGAAGATGTCATCAAACCTGGAGGTCTTGTGGGTGTTATTGACAAGAATGGATCTTGTCTCAATCTTCCATACATCACCAAGGCTTTTGAGAAAAGTAGCATTCAAGTCAGGGTCATCAATCTGTGTTCCCATGAAGGAAAGTTGACTTGTGATGTCAAGCAATCTACTTCTCACACTGCTGAGATTCTCATTTGGTTGAGCCTTAAAGACAGCATACTCATGCATGAGTTGCTTCTTCTTTTCATCTTTTGTGTCAGCATTGCCACCATGTGCTACTTCAAGAGCTTCCCAAAGCTCTTTTGCAGACTCAAAGCGTTTGTACTTGTGCTGATTCTCATGACCTAGGGCATGTTTCATGATGTTCAAGATTTTCATGTCCACCCTTTTCTTGGCTATATCTTCAACAGATACAGCTCTTCCATCTTCAGGCTTTTCCTTCTTATCAGCTTCAGGACAATTAGGAAGAGCTACCCTTGCGGCAATAGCAGCAGCAATCTTTTGAGCTTTGTTGAATGTGTTCCCATATTCAACAATCTCCCAAAGAGTGTAGTCATGGATGGCTATATATTGCTCAAAATTAGACTTCCAAAGCTCGAAGTTCCTGGCATCAAACATGGGAATTTTGATACTAGGGTTTGTGGAGTTGTTTTGTAGCAAAGCAGAAGGCTGATTTGTGCCAGACATGATGTTTTTAGGGTTTTGAGAGATTTAGGGTTTTTAGGGTTTGGTGTTTTAGGGTTCTTGCGTTACTTAAAGATCAAAAGTTTCTCAGCAAGCTCTGATACCACTTGTTGATCCCAAACTTAGATCGATTAAGCTTTGTGTATACGAGATTAGATCAAGTAATACACGTAGAGAAACCTTTGCTTATGAATAAAGTAACTAAGTGTTATGCGGAATTAACACTTGATCTAAAACACAAAGATGTTAAACAAACTTTCACTTGTATTAGAATAAACGAACTTGATTACAATGAAAGAGGTTTAACTTGTGAAAACTTATGAAAACTGATAATTAACTTTAACCTAAAAGATCTTCTTTTATAGATTAAGAAGTCTTGTACAATAAGCTACGAATCAACTATTCTAGGTAAAGATAATGATAGAAAATACAATGTCGAGTTTATCTTTACCATACACATATAAAGAAACAAATAAACAAAAAGATTCGTATGAAGATATATTCCATCAGTGTCAATCTTCAAGGCTGTCAGCGTTGACTTCTTCTGTGTCAACGCTTGGCTGTCAGCGTCCAATGTCTTCCTATCAGCGTTGACATTCTTCTTATCAGCGTCTAGTGAACTGACCCATAATTTATTCCCAACAGAAATTAAAATATAAATCATAGCATACAAGGGTTTATGTAAAACCCGCATGCTTTTACCATGAACGGTACACTAATAATCGTACGTACAAGATTAAAACTTTCCTTTTATAACATGAATACGTTTCACGAATATTAATTACAAGAATTATGTACGTGTTATTACACGATAATTATTACGTACGTATTATTACACGATAATTATTAACTATGATGAATAAATCACGAATATATAATCACGAACATCTAACATGATTATCCCGTATATTAATTAGACGCGACGAGTAATTACGTATATTAATTACGTACGATAAGTAATTACGTAGATTATGATTATTAATAATATACGACATGAATTTACGGATAATAAGTAAAACCACAAAATAATAATTCACGACATTTAATTCACGCAACACGAATAATCCACGATTATTTTTGCGTATATTAAATAAAACACGATAAGTCATTTAGATATGCAATAATTACGTTTCGCACGTATTATGCGTAACTACGGAAATTCACGACACATTTAAACACGAATATGAGTAACTTCGTTTAAAGACGTGAATTATAATGTATAAGGGCTTTTGGGTCGTTTAGACAAGAGAAGACAAGACAAACATGGGCTCTAGGCCCATTTGGGTTTAGATCGGCTTAAAAGAAAAAAGGACGGGGAGTAGTTTTTATTTTTAGACAACATGCAATCATACATAAAACCCTAAACATATAAACAACCGTTTTTTTTCCTTTGTTCTTATTACTGCCATCGACCAACACCAAAAGAAAACAAGGAACAAAACGTGGTTTTAATTCAGAAGATCAAGGTTGTGTTCGTGTTGATTTTCCTAAACCATAACACGAAATCAAGGTATTCTTCAACCTCGTTTTCAATTTCTTTCTTTTGACTAATTAATCACGAATCCAGGTTTAGTTTAAAACATGTTAAAAACACGTTAATAATAATGTCAGATTAAAAGAGGGTGTCATTTTGGGTGTTGTTGTACTCGTATGGCCACAAACCGAGACCATTCATGGTCTCGGGTCTCGGTGGTAAAATCATCTCACCAGCCGCAACCCTTAAAGGGGTGTGGGCTTGGTTTGTACGGCCAGTGGAAACCCCAGCGGGTAGCATGGTCAGGCAGTGGGAACCGAGACCCTAGTGGTCTCGGTGGGAAAAAGGTTCGAGCAGGGGAAACCGGTTACTGCAGGTGGCAATAACATCCACTATCAGGGGGAACTGGCAGGAAGAGGGTGTCTGGTTTTTGATTTTAGACAAAATTTAGGGTGCGTTTGGTTGGCAGTTTAAGGGCAATTAAGGGGCTATTTGTTTCGGTCCAGTTCAAGGGGAACCGGTTCGGTTCATAGTTTAGTATAATTAAAACACGGGTTTTGTCACGGGAACATTGTACGGATCACGTTTTCTACAAGTATAATATTTTTATAACTTATATTTATACAAGCGTATTATTTTTTTACCAAGAAAGTTAAATTAATTAAATCATGGCTATAATTAATTTAACTAAGACATGAACTTAAGTTAATTATTATTATGTATAATACATGTTTTAACCTAAGTATGTAATTATTTATTTTTACACTATAGTATTAATTAATTATTAAACAGGACAAAAAATTAATTAATAAACATGAATTAGGGTATGTTAATTTAATATTAATACATGTTTAACCGCAGTATTTTTATACATATAATTTAATTAAATCATGATTATTTTTAATTAAATCTTATAACCTATAGTTTATTTAATTTACATGTAATAACTAATAAACTATACTATTTAATCACATGATTTAGAATATTAATAAGTAAAACTTAAGCTTATATTATTAGCTTAATAATCCAGTATTTCTATTTTTGGAAACTTTCTATTTTTGGAAACTTTCTATTTTTAGAAACTTTCTATTTTAGGAAACCTGCTACTTTTAGAAAGTTACTTATTATTACACAACAAGTATAATAATACAGGAAATACAAGTGATACTTAATCAGAATAGACATAATACATGATAAACACAACATAATAATAAAATCAGTAAAACATGACATGAACATATAAAACAAGCTAAGACATAATATAAAACCAGTTACGTACTCAGTAATCAGAATACTTATACGCGTATATTATTTATGTAGCATTAGTGATATCGAAGTAGGACTCTCTTACGTTCGTCTTCTTTGTTCACTGGACAAAAGGTATGGATTCTCCGTCCTTTCAGTATGGACATTCTTTCCTTATTAGGATTCCCCGTATGCAGCCAACTGTTTTCCCAGTATATGTTTTATATGTTTTTGAATTTCTTATGTTTAATTAGATATCTAAAGACATATACATGCATGACCAGTTTCACCTAGTTATGGAGGTACCATAACCATAACACTGGAGGCACCAGTGTTATGACTTCACCATGGCAGAGTGATAGCTCGTGGCGTCCCTTCAGCTTTTGGCCATATTATTATGTTATCATGTAGGGCGTATGGGTGCATCCTAGGTTACATGTTTTCAATAGATTATTCAGGTGAATGTGGTGTGTGCCTTGCATCCTTCACAAGGAGCTGATCCCTCCTACCCAAAAACTTATATTAATTAGAGGCAGCCCCTCTAATTGCATGACGAGGTCACCCCTCCAAGTATTCATGCACGTTGATATTTCATGACCTATATTGGCTAATGGTAAACATGTTAAACGGATTTTATAAGATAAACATAAGGCTTTTCAAACTATAAAACCAGTTTTACTAAGTTATGTCAGGTTATCCAGGACTTAGTTATTTCCGCTGCTATATGTTGTATATGCTTATGTTATTCATGTTATGCTTGTATATATGTGCACTGTGCATTATGCTCAGCCGTTTTCCTTTCATGTTCCCAAAACGGCATGTACCCAGGGCTCGAGCAAGTGGAGAACTTGCATAGGATGGAAGCTGTCATAGACTTCTTCCTTTGCCTTCATATATACCTATGCTTGTTTAGTCATTTCTCATTTCCATTACTTTATTATGTTTTGGGCTTATGTTTGGGAACCTATGTTTGATTTTGGTTTTCCCTATGGTCATGTATGTTTTAGTACATATTACCTTGCAAGCTTTAATGACACGTCATAATCACGTTTGACATTCCATTTACCAAAATGGGGTGTTACAATTATGGTATCAGACACCAAGGATTTGACCTATAGGCTCTAAAACTTGATCTGTGACTAGTGGGTAGTCACCAGGAGCTTCCTAAGCCAACGCTTGTTCTTCCATGTATTGATGTGCTCAGCGCATTGTTGTTTTAACTATGATGTTTTCAGCACCTTGATGTTTTAACCTTGATGTTTTCATCGATATTATTTTACTAATATGGATGGACAACCGTCATTCATATTTAGTTATGTGTCATTGTTTCATGCATGATGTTCCTCGTGAACTGTGGCTATGTGGACTGAACCCCAGTAGTTCATAATTAGTCACATAAATTTTTTTCTGATAAGTTTTGACAGATGATTTTTACTTATTTATGTTTCATGTATCATTGTTGCAGGAATTTTGACTAAGTAATGGTTGGTACAGGACTGTCCCTATTTAGTCGCATGTGCTTTTATCGAAACTTTTAACTTTGGGACCGACCCATAGGCGTCCCCTCGCGCATATAAAGGTTTTTAGAAACTTCATCATGTATTCATGCACTGTTTTCATGCATAAAATTTTTTTCTCATGATTTATTGTCATAAATTTTATTTTATTTTCATGTCCCCTCATAAGTACTAGGTTTTATGTCAAGTATGTTTTCATACTGTCATGTTAACTTCAGTTTCATGTTGATTATGTTATACACTCCTTCATGTTAGGTTGTTTCATGTTTCTTCATGATAATTCTGTCTTCATGTTGATTACGTCTTACGCCTCTTTTGTTATTTATGCTTTCATGCAAGACATTGTTGGATTTCTTTTAATCCTGCTTTCATTTCATTGATCATGCTCTCAGGAAAATCATCGTTGAATTTTGTGTAACCACACTTTAACGTTTCTCTATGCAACCAGAATGATGTATATGCTGGCATTACCAGGTTATCATGATGGTTTTTCTAACCGTTTAACCGATTATATTTCCTTTAAAATCATGACAAATGATCGACCCCATACCGATCATTTCATGTGCATTCCATGTGTACTTTACCGTATTCCATGTGTATTACACGTACCTTAATCCATGTGTATTTCACTTGCAATACTTCACGAGTATTATCTAGTCAATTTTGAATCATCTCAGGCGTATTTTCACTTGTTGATATTCTACAAGATTGCTGATGCCGCTCATAACTTGGAGATGTTAATAAAGGTTGATGCTGCTGATGTTTGGAGACGCTACGAGATGCGGATACTGTTCACAACCTGGAGATCCTATAAGACGAAGACAAAGGCGTCAGAGCAAAGCAATTGGACGAGAAGATGCTTCACCATCAGACGATTTTCATCAATCATTGTCCCTAATTCTTAGTTACATGTCACACGTCATTCAGTTGTCGTTTCAGTCATACGAGTACAAACCGGTACCAGCCGGCCACTCAGCTGAATAGTTACATGAATCACAGTCATGAGAATGACCTTAATAGAACTGACGAACAAGAGGATAGTAACCACTACTATAACAACAACTATCCTAGAAATCGCAATCGAAGCTCCGACCACGGACGTGATCAGAAATACAAAGGATCAGTACTCCAACTGATCCGCCAATTCTGGCATAATAACCTAATATTTGTAGTTCTATTCGTTTCACATCTCGAGACACATGTCAAGACACTATTCAAGACACATGTCATGTTTATATTTCCAAGACACGGGTCATGACACATGACTCACGTCCAATCATGGAACATCTCTAAGAAATTCAGGGTATCCTCCAAGGGTATATCCATTTTGTGGTGCCGTGTATTAATCAGGCCACAAGAAGTTCAGTACCATCACCGGCGTATCAGTGAGATCTGTTACGTTGCTCGATGAAACTTACATTTCTTGCACCCATGTTTCATATATTCATGACCATAAAGGGCACCATTCGTATTCCCCATGTATACGAAGGTCTTTCCTTCAGCCTAATGATAAGATCCAAGCTGCTAACGCATTACCTCGGACAGATGCGAGTTGAATTTTATCCTAATTATGGACTACGAACAGCACACCATGCTACGATTCATGATTATGTACAGTAATGTTCAGGCTCCTAAATACATTCAGCTTGATTTTCCATCAGGAAAATCTGTACAAATTATCTATGCTTACAAGCATGTGCTCTGTTAGCCATGGTTGCTAAAATTCTCTAGTTGTCAGTAATACACGACTATTGAAGTCTTTTTACGCCTAGCCAGTTGATTATTCCAAAATCTTCCCATACATTCCAGAAGAACCTACAAGGAGAAGGACGGTACCATGAGATTATGTGTCGACTACCGTCGATTTAAACAAATGACCATTCATAACCGTTATTCTCCTCCACGTATTGACGACATGTCCAATAAACCGTAGGGAGTTAAGCATTTTTCCAAGATCGGATTCATAATCATGCTACCAACAGTGACGAATGAAAGAGCAGGACATTTCCATGACTGCTATTCGTACACAACTTAGTCATGCTAGATTCATGATTTTATATTAGTCTCACAAATGCCCCATCAGCATTATGGACTTAATAAATTGAGTTTCCATGACCTCGTAAACAAATTCTTCAGTGTTTTCATCAAGGACAACCTGATTATATTTAAGTCTAGAGAAGAGCAGGAAGATCATTTTTGCACTATGTTGCAAATTCTACAACGAGAAAAATTTCATCCTGAAATTTTTCAATATAAATTCTGGTTGATTACAGTGACATATTGAATTCCATGGATTCACACGGTTAATCTTACCATGACTCAGCTTATGTGCAAAGGTGAGAACCCTACACTACATTAGGTGTTCCAAAAAATCCTACGCTAAGAGAAGTCTAGTTTCGGAGACTCATAGTTCCGCAAATGTCTATGTATCAAGTTTCTACGAAGCAAGATATAGTTACGTTCATATCTAAGTACCTGACATACCAACAGGCTAAGATAGAACACCAACTGACTGGGATGTTTATCCACCATCAGAATTGTGATAAAAAAATGGGACAAGATCCCCACAGATTTTGGTTACCAGATTAACGCAAACTCTGAAGAAACAAGATGTTATCTAGGTTATTGCCAACATTTTGATCAAGCCTGCAGAATCCTTACATCCGCAAGGATTTTGGAACCAACAGATTGATCGTACATGTTCCAGCCAAGGCTCATCACTTGGTAATCCCTCAGCTATCGGGCCAGACAAAGGTTCACATTTGTGCTCCTTATTCTAATTTCACAACTTGCTTTCACACTCACGTTCATGACACTATTCACATTCATGATCGTATCTTGGCTTACAATTTTATGTTCATCTTCATTCTGGGAAGTATTGCAAGAACTTGAGAGACCAGACTCAAGTTTAGTATAACTCCATATCCTCATATAGACGTTTCACGTCACATTCCACGTCTCACCTTGTAGCGTTTGGTGTACCGCAGTTGTATTCCATGTTCACGATATGTTACACATGTCATGTTCATTCCACGTTCCTCATATCACGTTCACGATATGTTACACGTATCATTGATCACGATATGTTTTCCATATTACACTAACCATATCTCCACGTACCACGTTCAAAATTTTTCACGTATCACGTTCAAAAATTTTCACGTACTACGTTTCAATATGTCTCGCGCATCATTGCTAATTATTAGTTAGGTTAGATTCGTAATGTTTCAGTTACCCTTGCACGTTAGCTCTTATTTCCTCGATCGAATTCAGGGGATCTATCTTACGTAGATGACAATGAACTTTTCGTGTTTTCAAGTCAAGGTCAGGAGGACCAAGATTATCATTGTGTCAAGATCTTGTGAAGGAACCGTTCCAAGAGGGAAGTCACGTGGAAACGGACAAGTTCATCCGGACTTCTTATTCGTTTTTCTCTTATCGATTAGATATGTCCTTTCAGTCAAGTCACGTTCCATGTCCTTTCAAGACATGTCACGTTCCACGTTCCTTCTACCATGTCACCTGCATGTCCTTTTATCTTACATACCCTCTCAGTTTGATTCAGGTATGTTTCTCTTTCAGCTTACTTTATCTATAATTCGGGGACGAATTATTCTTTTTAGGGGGGAAGAGTTGTAAAACCCGCATGCTTTTACCATGAACAGTACACTAATAATCGTACGTACAAGATTAAAACTTTCCTTTTATAACATGAATACGTTTCACGAGTATTAATTACAAGAATTACTTACGTGTTATTACACGATAATTATTACGTACGTATTAATACACGATAATTATTAACTATGATGAATAAATCACGAATATATAATCATGAACATCTAACATGATTATCGTGCATATTAATTAGACGCGACGAGTAATTACGTATATTAATTACGTACGATAAGTAATTACGTAGATTATGATTATTAATAATATACGACATGAATTTACGGATAATAAGTAAAACCATAAAATAATAATTCACGACATTTAATTCATGCAACACGAATAACTCACGATTATTTTTGTGTATATTAAATTAAACACGATAAGTCATTTACATATGTAATAATTACGTTTAGCATGTATTATGCGTAACTACGGAAATTCACGACACATTTAAACACGAATATGAGTAACTTCGTATAAAGACGCGAATTATAATGTATAAGGGGTTTTGGGCCGTTTAGACAAGAGAAGACAAGACAAACATGGGCTCTAGGCCCATTTGGGTTTAGATCGGCTTAAAAGAAAAAAGGACAAGGAGTAGTTTTTATTTTTGGACAACATGCAATCATACATAAAACCCTAAACATATAAACAGCCGTTTTTTTCCTTTGTTCTTCTTGCTGACATCGACCAACACCAAAAGAAAACAAGGAACAAAGCGTGGTTTTAATTCAGAAGATCAAGGTTGTGTTCATGTTGATTTTCCTAAAACAGAACACGAAATCAAGGTATTCTTCAACCTCGTTTTCAATTTCTTTCTTTTGACTAATTAATCACGAATCCAGGTTTAGTTTAAAACATGTTAAAAACACGTTAATAATAATGTCAGATTAAAAGAGGGTGTCGTTTTTGGTGTTGTTGTACTCGTATGGCCACAAACCGAGACCATTCATGGTCTCGGTGGTAAAATCATCTCACCAGCCGCAACCCTTAAAGGGGTGTGGGCTTGGCTTGTACGGCCAGTGGAAACCCCAGCGGGTAGCATGGTCATGCAGTGGGAACCAAGACCCTAGTGGTCTCGGTGGGAAAAAGGTTCGAGCAGGGGAAACAGGTTACTGCCGGTGGCAGTAACATCCACTGCCAGGGGGAACTGGCAGTAAGGGGGTGTTTGGTTTTTGATTTTAGACAGAATTAAGGGTGCGTTTGGTTGGCAGTTTAAGGGAAATTAAGAGGCTGTTTGTTTCGGTCCGGTTCAAGGGGAGCCGGTCCGGTTCATAGTTTAGTATAATTAAAACACGGGTTTTGTCACGGGAACATTGTACGGATCACGTTTTCTACAAGTATAATATTTTTATAAGTTATATGTTTACAAGCGTATTATTTTTTTTACCAAGAAAGTTAAATTAATTAAATCATGGCTATAATAAATTTAACTAAGACATGAACTTAGGTTATTTATTATTATGTATAATACATGTTTTAACCTAAGTATGTAATTATTTATTTTTACACTATAGTATTAATTAATTATTAAACAGGACATATAATTAATTAATAAACATGACTTAGGGTATATTAATTTAATATTAGTACATGTTTAACCTAAGTATTTTTATACATGTAATTTAATTAAATCGTGATTATATCCAATTAAATCTTATAACTTATAGTTTATTTAATTTACATGTAATAATTAATAAACTATACTATTTAATCACATGATTTAGAATATTAATCAGTAAAACTTAAGCTTATATTATTAGCTTAATAATCCAGCTTATTTCTATTTTTGAAAACTTTCTATTTTTGGAAACATTCTATTTTTAGAAACTTTTTACTTTAGGAAACCTGCTATTTTAAGAAAGTTACTTATTATTACACAACAAGTATAATAATACAGGAAATACAAGTGATACTTAATCAGAATAGACAGAATACACGATAAACACAGCATAATGATAAAATCAGTAAAACATGACATGAACATATAACACAAGCTAAGACATGATATAAAACCAGTTACGTACTCAGTAATCAGAATACTTATACGCGTATATTATTTATGTAGCATTAGTGATATCGAAGTAGGACTCCCTTCCGTTTGTCTTCTTCATTCACTGGACACAAGGTACGGATTCTCCGTCCTTTCAGTATGGACATTCTTTCTTTATTAGGATTCCTCGTATGTAGCCAACTGTTTTCCCAATATATGTTTTATATGTTTTTGAATTGCTTATGTTTAATTAGATATATAAAGACATATACATGCATGACCAGTTTCACCTAGTTATGGAGGTACCATAACCATAACACCGGAGGCACCAATGTTATGACTTCACCACGGCAGAGTGATAGCTCGTGGCGTCCCTTCAGCTTTTGGCCATATTATTATGTTATCATGTGAGGCGTATGGGTGCATCCTAGGTTACATGTTTTCAGTAGATTATTCAGGTGAATGTGGTGTGTGCCTTGCATCCTTCACAAGGAACTGATCCCTCCTACCCAAAAACTTATATTAATTAGAGGCAGCCCCTCTAATTGCATGACAAGGTCACCCCTCCAAGTATTCATGCACGTTGATATTTCATGACCTATATTGGCTAATGGTAAACATGTTAAACAGATTTTATAAGATAAACATAAGGCTTTTCAAACTATAAAACCAGTTTTACTAAGTTATGTTAGGTTATCCAGGACTTAGTTATTTTCGCTGCTATATGTTGTATATGCTTATGTTATTCATGCTATGCTTGTATATCCGTGCACTGAGCGTTATACTCAGCCGTTTTCCTTTCATGTTCCCAAAACGGCAGGTACCCAGGGTTCGAGCATGTGGAGGACGTGCATAGGATTGAAGCTGTCATAGACTTCTTCCCTTGCCTTCATATATAACTATGCTTGTTTAGTCATTTCTCATTTCCTTTACTTTATTATTTTTTGGGCTTATGTTTGGGAACCGTGTTGATCCCAAACTTAGATCGATTTAGCTTTATGTATACGAGATTAGATCAAGTAATACACTTAGAGAAACCTTTGTATATGCTTATGAATCTAAGTGTTATGCGGAATTCAACACTTAAACAAGAACACACACTGATATAAACAAACTTTCACTTTGATTATCAATATCAAACTTGCTTACAATGAAAGTAGTTTACGAATGAAAACTTATATTAAACATTAACCTAAAGGTCTTCTTTTATAGACATAAGAAGCCTTGTACAATAATCTACGTATCAACTATTCTAGGTAAAGATAAATATAGAAAATACATTGTTGTTCGTATCTTTACTAGAACTATTCTAGAATACAATAAACGCGTAGAGTATCTTCCATCAGTGCTTGTCTTCAATGTGTCAACGCTTGACTTTATCTTGTCAACGCTTGAGCTGTCAGCGCTTGTTTTGTTCTTGTCAACGCTTGTTTTGTTCTTGTCAGCGCTCAAGTGATCTGGCCTTAATTTATTCCCAACAATCCTCCCCTAAACTTGATATCCACTCTTATGATCAAGTTTCTGAATAAGCATTAAGGACTAGGAGGAATCTTACAAACCTTCTCATATTGGTAATGAATAAATCTGATCAAATCTTTTGCCACGTCACTTGAATAATCTATTTCCAGCTGAGTGTCCTTCATCTTCTCCAAAATAGCTTTGGATATGAAATACTGACCATCCACAAGTAGATACTCAGCAAACTTTGTAGAACTCAAATGGTATACACCAGCAACTGAATATAACCTCCATTGAAGACCACTGAGGTCATCTTCAAGATCCTTCCAAATAGCAGGATCCTCATCTCTTGGTCCACACATTCTTTTGAATGTGGACCACAGTTTTATTCCATTAGCTGAAGTTGGTGCTTCAGCCTCATACTTGGTCTCCAGCAACCTCCAAAGGTCCACCAAGTCTTCTCTATCACAACTTGCAAACAAAGATATGAGAGTGGTAAAAGTGTGTACCTCTTTGCCATATCTGCCAATCTTCCAAAACCCACATTCATCTTCTTCATAGCTCACAATTGGGTTCCTGGAATCTAATGGTAACACTTGCACCATATCCGAAGCTTCTAATGGTGAGAGCTTGAGGCTCTTTCTTATAACAGCTTCACTTGGATATAGTGGATCCATATCTTTGGGAAACTCAAATGAAATTCCCTTCTTCACTGGTCTGGGAACAAACATAGCTTTCTTGAGCTCCATTTCTTCTGCAAGTTCTTCCTTTCTTTCATCAGAAAGGAGTCTGAGAGTGTTTGCTTCCTGCACTCTCACCCAAATAGGATAAGCCCTGCTTTCCAACTCATCAAATGTCAAAGCCCTCAACTTCTGATAAGTCCATCCAACTCCATGACATCTGAGCAACATGAAGTATAGCTCCCTTATATCCCTTTTTAACTCTGAGAGAATATTACTTGCCTTGTGTTTCAAAATTACCTGGGAATCTTTCTGAACTCTAAGAAGAATCTCCAAACTCCATATTTGATCTGAAATGGTCAAGTCTGGATTCTCCATACATCTTTATTCCCAAGCATTGTACATTTGAACCACCTCTGGCATGTCAAAGTCAACCTGCAATTTCAACTCTCTCAGCTTCTCCTTAGCCAACTCATCTCCATACTCAAGTCTTTCTGGTTCTATAATCATCACACTTGAGTCTGAGCTAGCTCCATCACTTCCTTCTTCTGAAGTCACAACAAATGGTGACTCCTTTTTATCTTGTTCCATGATTTGTGTAGCTAATCTTCTATCAAACTCAACTTGAGCTGCATCCTTTGGAACAATCTCTTCTACCATTATACCCTTACCCTTATCTGATGGTGCAATGGTTGGTAAGATAGTTGATGATACCGGTGTAGAAACCTCCTTGATGATAGATGATGACTGGGATACATCACCTTCATGTGCAGGTCTGTCAACGCCCAATTTTGTCCTATCAGCGCCCAAAATATTTCTGTCAGCGTCCAACTTCTCCTTGTCAACGCCCAAAAATCCTCCCTCAGTGCCTTTTATAACCTCTCTCAACATAGCTGTAAATGATAAATTTAAGTTGGTAGGAGAGACTAAGGACGTATCAAAACCTATTTGTTTCTTCAAAGTTGTAAGGGCCTCAGCAACATCCATTGATTGACCATCATGGCTGCCCTTATCACTCAAATTTATTGGATCTTCCTCCCCTTTGGAAGATTCCTCCATACCCATTCTTGCACTAGCACTCTCCAAAACAACAATCCTCTCCCTCAATTGCTTGAGTTCAAGGCCTTGTGAGCTGACAACTTGTACTAAGTCTGCATTTTGCTTTTGCAAGCTTATGCAGACTGCCGTCAATTCCATAAGAGTCATTGGTTCCAGTCTGCCCTCTTCTAAAATGGGGATTTGACCTCCCAAGTCAGATTCATTGGGCAAGGATGAGGACTTAATGATGGTGAGACTTCCTTGGCCAGCTTCTAAGCCAGAACCAATAGTCCCAGCCTCATCCAGGTCACCAGCCACACTTGTAGTGGTGGTTCTCTCTGCTACATGGCTAGGACCACCAGAGGAGAACACTCCAGTAGTCCTTTGGCGTTTCATCAACCTATATTCAGGGGGTGTGGAAGATGGTTTGGAAGAATGGGTGGATGTGGGTTGGTTAAGGGGTGTTTGGGTTTGTGAAGGTTGTGTGTCAGCGTTGGAAATAGGCACATCAACGCCAACATTTAATGTGTCAGCGTGGAAGGATTCTAAGTCAATTTGCATGTGGTCAGGTGAAGGTAAAGGGTCAGGGATTGGTTCAAGTTGTGGTTGAGGGTCAATTTGTGGTTGGGGGTATGGTAGGGGTTGTGCTGCTGCAATAACAACAAGCATAGGTTGGGTTAAAGGTAGGTCACGATGGGGTGGTGAGTTCATCGTCATAAAGATAGCTTTCTTTTTCTCAGGGATCTTATAAAAATCATTGTGATCCCTTGAGCAGTAACCTTGGACATCAAAAACCATTTGTAGAAAACGGGGATAAGCTAAAGTCATTTTGTTCCCCTTGTTTTTACACATGCCCTCAAAAATCATTTTAGAATAATTAAATTTTTGCCCTGTTGCAATGCACACAATACCACTGGCAATGGATCTATTGATCTCATTGTGTGCAGTGCATTTGGGACTCAAACATTGAAGGAGCACATGTATGAGGTACTTCCAGGCTGGGGGAAATTCCTGCTTATGATACTTGTTTAAGGTATCTTCATCAGGAAAAGGATATCCCAAAGCCCTAAGCCCTTGTTCTATTTCATTTATGGGAAGGGTGGCTATACCATCAGCATCATCAAGATGCAAGGCTTGGCGTACCAAAGCCTCAATAACCACCCAAGGTCTCCCATGAACAACAGAAGTCAATGTAGTCACTCTATTAACTGTTGAGGAACTAACTGTGTTCCAAAACTGTTTAATATGTGTGACTGGAATGAGTGGTGCATGAGAAAGAGCAAACCTTAATGGGGATGCGTTCAAATACGCCACCATTTGTGTGTATTGGGGAAACAGAGCATCATCAGCTTCAAGATAGGCAATCATGTTGTGTTGAGATCTGAACCCCAATTCCAATTCTGATGGTTTAAACTTTGGTGCCATTGATGAAATTTGTTAAATTTAAGTGAGGAAGATGAAGTTGATAAGAGAAAATTGTGTTAGACAAGAATTATAGATACCCTGTTTAAAAAAAATAGGAGCCAAATTTATAGGAGAAGAAAATGCATGTGATAGGCCCAAAAATAGGCAAGTATTTTCAAAAATCAATCATGAAAATATTGAAAAAGTATAAGTTTATCTCATGCATTAAATGTAAAGAAACAACTCCCAAAATTACGGCCTAAAAATATGTCAAAAAGTAACAACTGGGTAGGTCCCATTGAGTGTCAACGGTCAAAAATAACCTATCAACGCCCAACGGCTATAATCTTGTCAACGTTTGCCTATAGCCATGTCAGCGTCTAATTTGGTCACAACAACGCTTGGAAAATTCTTGTCAGCGTCCAAAAATAAAATGTTTTAAAAATGAAAAATGACCTTAACAAGTAATTTATCCTAGAGAAGATAACCAAAAGCTGATAATTATTATAGGGCGGCAAGCACTGTCCAGTTATGCACACTTGCTTAAGCAAGATAGACATAACAGTCCTCTAGTGTCCCTTGCTAACCAAAATTCTTAACAACCAAGTTACCTTATAAAATTCCTTGTTACTCCCAGGTAAATCCCATAACAAAATTATTCCCAAGTCTCCCAACAGACCACAACCAATTCTAGGCCAAAAATGTCTTGGCAGCATGCATAGTATATCAACTTTGCATGCTACAGTGCCTCATGATTTAGTAAAAACTAACTCATACTCACCTGTGGACACAATCTAGAATTGTGATAAGAGTATCATATGGATACCCAAACATCCTAAAGGTTCCTAAAACCTCCCCTTAAACTATGATACAAAAGTTTGCTAAAATCATGCATGAACATAAAAAATTTATGTCAAGATAGGAATGAAACATTCCAACCATCATCCATAAATAAAAACTTGTCCAAATGCTTCTCCATTGATCCAGAAGAAACTCTGTATCCAATGGTATACTGCTAACACCATCTGCACATTTAGATTGAAAACCACAAAACTAACATTGTTGCTGACAACGCCCCGATAACACATGACAGCGTTGAGGGAAGCTTTGTCAGCGTTAGACAATTATATTGCTGACAACGTTACAAAAACACTTATCAGTGTTCAAGTAACCTTTGTCAGTGTTAGAAAAATATAGTGGAAAATCTAAATCATCAATAAGACCAATAATAATGCATCATCCTGTACATACTTTTACAAAAAGACTCCAAAACACATATTATGTGAGATTGACCATTCCAATACTTGTTACCAAGTATTGAAATCTCCCAGCATCAAAAGGTTTAGTTAATAAATCTGACACATTTTTCTCAGTGTCTACCCTATCTGGTTGTATTAAACCATTTTCAAAGTAATCTCTTATAAAATGGTGTCTAATTTCTATGTGTTTAGTTTTAGAATGATGTACATGATTCTTAATGATGCATAAAGTACTATTATTGTCAACAAATATCTTAGTATGCATGAAATTGTACCCATAGTCCAACAGTTGGTTCTGAATCCACAACACTTGGCCACAACAAGCAGCTGCAGCCACATACTCAGCTTCAGTTGTAGAATTAGCCACCACTGTTTGTTTCTTGCATTGCCAAGATATCAACCTGCTCCCAAGAAACTGACATCCACCAGTTGTGGATTTCCTATCAAATTTATCACCTCCATAATCACTATCTGAATATGCAATCAGCTCCAATGGTGAATCCTTTGGGTACCACAAACCAAGACAAGGATAGCATCTGAGGTACCTAAAGATCCTCTTCACAGCATAAAGGTGGCATTCTTTGGGAGTCACTTGATGGCGTGCACAAGCACAAACAGCAAACATGATGTCAGGTCTGGAGGCAGTAAGATACATCAAGGATCCAATCATGGATCTATAGTGCCTGACATCAACATCTTTCCCATCTCCAATCTTTCCCCAAGGGTGTTCTCTATCCATAGGAGTAGTAGCCCTCTTTTCATGTGGAGAAAAGCCAAACTTCTTGAAGATCTCAGCAACATATTTATCTTGGGAGATGAAGATACCATCTTCTTTCTGATGAACTTGTAAACCAAGAAAGAAGTTCATCTCCCCCATAGCACTCATCTTGAATTTGTCTGTCATAAGCTTGGAGAAATCCTCACTCATCTTTGGATCAGTAGACCCAAAAATGATATCATCAACATAGACCTGGACAAGCAACACATCATTGCCTTTCTTCTTGGTAAATAGTGTCTGATCTATGGTGCCCCTCTTGAATCCATTGTCCACCAAATAAGTAGACAAGGTACCATACCATGCTCTAGGGGCTTGATGAAGGCCATACATAGCCTTTTTGACTCTATACACTTTATCTAGATTCTCTGGATCCTGAAAACCAGGAGGTTGCATTACATATACTTCCTCAACAATAGTTCCATAGAGGAAGGCACTCTTGACATCCATTTGATAGATAGTGAAACCCATGCAGGATGCATAGGCTAGAAAGATCCTTATAGCTTCAATCCGTGCAACTGGTGCAAAGACTTCCTCATAGTCTATCCCCTCCTCTCGTGTATAACCTTGAGCCACTAACATTGCCTTGTTTCTGACCACAATGCCTCTTTCATCTCTTTTGTTCCTGAGAACCCATCTTGTCCCTATAGGTCTGACATATCTAGGACAATCAACCAGCTCCCAAACATCCTGAATTGCAAATTGGTGAAGCTCATCCTGCATTGCTTCCACCCAACTTGGTTCTTTGAGAGCATCAAATATTTTCTTGGGTTCCTCTTGTGACAGAAAACAGGCAAACAAACATGCTTGCACAAGAGGGGTATCAACCTTCTTGTGTATATTGGCAATAAACCCACCAAAACCTTGATGAGATCTTCTAGTCTGAACTGGAGTATCAACATTACCAATGATTTGTGAAGGAGGATGATTCTTCATGACTGAAGTAAGTACTCCTCCCTCAAAAAGTCTGGTGTCTTCAACTTCATTCTCCATGTTGCCAATATCTTCTTCATCAGACTCTCTTATATCAACATAGGGATGACCTTCTTCATGTGAATTGGAAGGTTCACCTTGTTCAAAAGTGGAAGAGAAAAGATGTGCAAAGGTGTTGTCAACGTCTGAACCTTGTTTGTCAGTGCTTGGGCTAACAACGCTTGAACTGTTGTTGTCAACGTCTGAACCATCAACGTCTGAATTGGTCTTGTCAGCGCTAGATTTGCCTTTGTCAGCGCCTGAAGGACCATGCATGTTTGTATCTGGTGGTGCTTGGAAACCACCATTATCTTGTCCAGCAGCAGCAGCAGCAGCAAAAGCATCTGTCCAAATGGGAATGGTAACATATTCTAGGATAGGAGATGTCTTTTCTGCTTGTGATCTAACCTTTTCATGAACCTGAGTACCTGAAATATCAACAACTTGTTCCTCCATAACATTTGAAGTTACCTTCACAATGTCTGGATTAGTGGCAGGCATATAATTTAAAGTTCTAGATAAAGGTTCCAAGTCAAACAACCAATTAGGACCACTTTCAGGATCACTAGGTTTATTCTCTAAAAACCTAACATGTACTCTTTCAAGTATACGTTTGTCCTCTTTAAGATAAACCCTATATCCCTTGCTCTGCACTGAATACCCCATGAAGTAGCCTTCATCACCTTTTGCATTAAATTTACCTAAGGCATCACTAGTGTCCAAAACCACTACATGACAACCAAAAGGTTTGAGAAACCAATATTAGGTTTTCTTCCCCAAAGTAACTCATAAGATGTTTTGTTCTGAATTTTGTTAACCAATGCTCTATTTTGCACATAGCAAGCTGTATTAACAGCCTCAGCCCAAAAGGCTATAGGAAAGTGAGCATCAGCCAACATTGTTCTGGTTGCTTCAATTAGGGTTCTATTTTTCCTCTCAGCAACCCCATTTTGTTGTGGGGTTCTAGCAATACTAAATTGCCTTGTAATTCCTTTCCTGGCACAGAAATCATCTAGCTTCTTATTCCTAAATTCTCCACCATTATCACTCCTAAGCATTTTAACCTCATTGCCAGACGTCTTCTCAATCTGAGTGATAAAATCAATTAGAATATCAGCTGTGTCACTCTTCATAGCTAGAAAGAATATCCAAGTAAGCCTAGAAAAATCATCTATGATGACAAAGCAATATGACTTACCATTCAAACTTTCTATATTGGTTGGACCAAAGAGGTCCATGTGTAGCATATGAAGAGGTCTAGAACTAGTATGCACCTGTTTGGACTTGAATGAGACCTTGTGCTGCTTGCCTTTAAGACATGCAACACAAGAGTGGTCATTGTGGAAGGCCTTCTCATGCAAACCATCAACTAAACCAAGTCTCACAAGCCTATTTATATTTTTAAAATTATGTGCCCTAGTCTCCTGTGCCACAAATTACTCTCATCTACTGAGGCCTTAGCATAAAAACAAGACATATTATTATTCATTTTAATCCCATTCAAATTCACATTATATATGTCCTTATGCCTAGGTGTTCTATACTCAATATATTTCTCATCAGGAATCTTAAAATCTTTGCTTAACACCAAACACTCAGTATCAGTAAACAGAACTTTATTTTTGTTATCACAAACTTGTGATACACTAAAAAGGTTGTAATCAAGTTCTTTTACCAGAAATACGTTCTCAAAACGCAAATTCTTGGTGAGAAGAGTTCCTTTGCCTGTGATAGTACCATATCCGCCTCCAAAGTATACCTTATCACCATCCTTAATGGGAGAGAAGTTGGTCAAGTAGTCTTCCTTCCCTGTCATGTGCCTTGAGCATCCACTATCCCAATATCCATAATCATTGACCTGTCTCTGAATGCCCTACACATAAAGAAAACAAATTAGTTTTCTTTGGGAACCCAAGTCTTAAAATACTTGGATTCATCTGGTTGTTCAATAAGAACAGACTTAGTTCTCACAACAACCCCATTCTCATCCTTCTTAGGATGAAATACCCAGTTAACCCCAATAGGTTTTGTAATGACCTTTGAAATGTAATTAAATCTATTGCAAGTCATTGAAATCCCATTATCATTAGGGTTTTGATTTTTCTTGGGTCTCCATGTTAAGCTTGAAGAAGCTTTAGACCCCTTACCTTGTGGTTGCAAATATTTAGGTCTGGTCACGTTTCTGTCAGCGTTAGAATTGGTCTTGTCAACGCTGAAATTACCCTTGTCAGCGTTGCACCTAGGGTTTGCTACAGAAACCCATTGCCTATTTGACCAGGTGTTTGTCTTTTGAAATGGTCTTTGTCCATGAGTGTTAGACCCTCTAGTAAAGAATGGGGCAGGTCTAATCACTTGTGGACTTTGCTGCATACAAGGTCTGGGTCTGACAACGTTTGACTTCCTAACAACGTTGACTTTGTTCCTGTCAGCGCTGAAATTGTTCCTGTCAGCGCTGGATTTGGGAGCGTTGATACACTTGTATGCCAAGTGTGAAAAGCTACCACAAGTGTAACAAGCTTTTCTAGACACAACCTTAGGTCTAGAAGAGAAGAAGCCTGTTCCATGATTGCTAACTTGGCTCTTGGATGACCTAGTATTCCTATACATCTCTGCATATTTAATGCTAGGTTTTCTATCAGTGTTTGAGCCTAGGTCAACAACTTTACCAGTGAGTGGGTTAGTAACCTTAATGGGTGTTGACTCATTGGGACTTTCACATAGTAAGCCACCCTTAACAAACAAAGTAGGGTTAGCTTTCTTCCATTCATTCAGGTCAGTCAACTTTTGTTGATACTCTTCAACTAGAGTGACAACTCTTGGTGGAGGAATGAATTCCTCCTCTTAGAGCTCTGGCAAACCAGTCCAAGATAGGTCCTTTTGTTGGACACCATAAAATTCACCAGCTGGTGGTGGAACCAAAGAGTAATCATTCATCCCAATCCCAGTCATGTCCTTAGGATCCCTTTGTTTACCCACACATTCTCCTAGGGTTTGGGTGGCTCTATCAAATCTTTGAATTTTAAGGCCAACATTATCTTTATTCTTAATAGCCTCATCTAACTTAGCCTGTATCTCACCATTAACCCTTTCCATGATATTTCTAATATCCATACTAGCATCTAACTCATGTTTTAAGATATTGACTTTATCTTTTAAGTCAAATTCCATTTTCTTATATTCAGAAATGGTTTTCTCAGTTTTAGTAAGAGCTAGTTGGTAATTAGACAGTTTACATCTTTCAGTGCTCATATCATCTAATAATCTTAACACTTCTTTGTTAAGTCTTTCAGTATTTAACCTACAACCTTTGCTACAAAAAGTGTCATCATATACCTCATTATCAGATGAAGAGGAGGAGTGTGCCATGAGAGCATATTCAACATGCTCTTCTTCTTCAATATCAGCAACCAAAGCTTTATCCTCTTCAACATTCTTAGCCAGATAGCTCCAATCCAATCCCATACCATCAATTCCTTGAACTGCAACCATGGCTTTGGAATCCTGAGCTTTAACAACCTGACTTGAGGGTTTACCAGCATCAGATCTTCTAGGAGATCTGCATTCCCTCATGAAGTGCCCCATACGATGACAGTTGTAGCATTCAACTTTGGATTTATCAAATCCAGCTGTGTCTTTAGCATTGAAGGTCATCTTCTTTTTAAACCTTCTGTTCCACCTATTTTCTCTTATACTAGCAAGAGCCATGTTCCACTTGATGTCCATCTCTTCCAAGTGCTCATCACTTATTTGCTCAAGGTCCTCATATGTAATCACTGAACCATTGGGCAGAGAAGCAATATAAGCACATACAGTATCCAAATCTAAACCAGCAGGTTTAACTCTTGGGGAGTCACTCTTGAATGTGTCAGCGTCTGAATAGGAGACGTTGACAGGACTTGTTCCAGCGCTGACATATGATGATCCAGTAACTGGATACATGTTAGAGTCCTTCTGATTGAATTGACCTTCACTATGAGAGAAGAAGGCCATGTTACTGGTGGTAGACTTGCTTCCATGCTCTAAAAGAGTTTCATCTTCCAGCAGTCTTAGTTTGTTGTAGATGTCATCAAACGAGGAACTCTTGTGAGTATTATTGGCAAGAATAGATCTTGCCTCAATCTTCCACGCCTCACCAAGACTTTTAAGAAAAGTAGCATTGATATCAACATCACCAAGTTGTGTCCCCATGAAGGACAACTTGCTTGTAATGTCAAGCAATCTGCTTCTCACACTGCTGAGCTTTTCATTAGGTTGAGCCTTGAAGACAGCATAATCATGCATGAGTTGCTTCTTCTTCTCTTCCTTAGTGTCTGCATTTCCACCATATGCAACTTCAAGAGCTGCCCAAAGGTCCTTAGCAGATTCATAACCTCTGTATTTATGCTGATTCTCTTGTCTCAAAGAGAGCTTCAGAATATTTAGGGTTTTCATGTCAACCCTTCTCTTTTCTATGTCTTCAGCGGACACAGCTCTACCATCATCAGGTTTTTCCTTCTTGTCAGCTTCTGAACATCCTGCAACAGTTGTTCTTGCAGCAATAGCATTAGCAATCTTTTGTGCCTTATTGAATGTGTTTCCATATTCAATAATCTCCCAGAGTGTGTAGTCATAGATCCCTAGATATTGCTCAAAGTTAAATTTCCACAAATCAAAGTTGGTTGCATCAAGCATAGGAATCTTGATGTTTGGTAAGGGTGAGGAGGAAGAGTTGGTGATTTCTGGAGTTGACATGATGTTGTTAGGGTTTTTGAGAAAATTAGGGTTTTGGTGATTTATAGGGTTCTTGTGTTCTTTAAGATCAAAAGTTTCTCAACAAGTTCTGATACCACTTGTTGATCCCAAACTTAGATCGATTTAGCTTTATGTATACGAGATTAGATCAAGTAATACACTTAGAGAAACCTTTGTATATGCTTATGAATCTAAGTGTTATGCGGAATTTAACACTTAAACAAGAACACACAATGATATAAACAAACTTTCACTTTGATTATCAATATCAAACTTGCTTAAAATGAAAGTAGTTTACGAATGAAAACTTATATTAAACATTAACCTAAAGGTCTTCTTTTATAGACATAAGAAGCCTTGTACAATAATCTACGTATCAACTATTCTAGGTAAAGATAAATATAGAAAATACATTGTTGTTCCTATCTTTACTAGAACTATTCTAGAATACAATAAACGCGTAGAGTATCTTCCATCAGTGCTTGTCTTCAATGTGTCAACGCTTGATTTTATCTTGTCAACGCTTGAGCTGTCAGCGCTTGTTTTGTTCTTGTCAACGCTTGTTTTGTTCTTGTCAGCGCTCAAGTGATATGGCCTTAATTTATTCCCAACAAACCGATGTTTGATTCCGGTTTTCTCTATGGTCATGTATGTTTTAGTACATATTACCTTGCAAGCTTTGATGACACGTCATAATCACACGTGACATTCCATTTACCAAAATAGGGTGTTACAGTTTACCTCGGAAAATATCCAATCATAATCTGGTTTGTTTTAAAGCTTCTTTCTTGACCAGGATAACGCTCTTGGAAACACAGTCGCGTCCTTACTCCACCAATAAAGGTGAACTTCAAAAGTCTCAAGAATCCCGGTCAACATATATAAATCATGAATGTTGTCAATCTCAAACGATATAGAATGTGAGTTTGATCATTGATGTGGTTATATTATAAAAAAAACTAACCATGAAAGCCTAAACAAATCTGGATAGCATATAAGTAGGGACAAACTGTACAGATTTACGAAGCTCCTGTTGGTGATTCCATACGTTTTTCAAAGCTACGTTCACAATATTCTCATACAAATGCCTCTAAACGTACTCACCCCATTGGAACTTGTTCCTGGCGTTAATGTCTTCAACCAAACACAGCAGCTTGTCATCGAATGGTTCAGCCAACAAAGTTCCCATAAAACACATTTGCAAAGCAAGAAGTAGGGCTACACGTACAACATCTTCATTACTTAACATACTAAATAACTCTTCGTCCTCTATTACTCCTAAAAGATCTAGGTTGGTTACAGTTTTGCCAACTTTATTAGATAGCACACGCGTCACACATCTTATTTCACCTTCTCGATTTACACGAAAGTTAACCGTTCCGAAACGTAGACCTGTTAAAACGGCAAACTCGGGCCGACCGAAATGTAAACTTCTGTCGTAGTGTTTATAGACAATTGGCAAGTCATAATGGCCATCATTAAGAAACCGTTGCTTTTGAAGCATCCCGTGTATCAAAGACTGGTCGTGCTGAACACAACACAAATCCAACCACCGACCAAAACACAATTCACTTAACATGTTCCTGCGTGTTTGTTGTCCCATATATTTAGATAATATAATACGAATTTAAGAAAGAAAAATAGATGAAGAAGATGAATTCTAGAGAGAGAAAGTAGTGAGAGAAAGTAGAGAGAAATGGTTTGAACTAGGTGAATGTTAGATTGAGAAGTGAGAAAAAACAATGAACCAACACCCTTCCTAACATGCTAGGAAGGGTATATATAGTCCACCCACATGCGGGCTTCTTTATGGACTATATGGTTTGGGTCGGGCTTTCCTTTTGGGCTTTAGTTACTTATCAATGAACTTTAGCCTAAAGTTAAGCCCGTATAACACGACTAATATACTACCTATTACAACGTTCTAAAATACGATACATAATAAACATATGACCGAGCATTCTTGTTTGACTCAATATTTTGAGGCTAACAATCTCCCCCAATGAGAGGTCATAAACATTGGTCATTTAGGAAATTTTTAGAGATTACTAATCTTACCATAAATGAGTCTTGAACGTGTAATCGTAGTCTTGTTCCTTCATGTCATGATCTTTGAGCCTTTGTAGTTGTCTTTTGACTTTGTCTTTTAATCTTGAGATCTTCAAATCATCCTTGACTTGTCTTTGCCATCTTGTGATCAAGTGTCTTCATCCACATGCTCACACTATTAATTGTTGAATATGTCTTTAGGCATGATTATGTGGTTTTGAATCTTTGACTTTGCTGATTACACCGTGACGCCACCTTCTCGAGACAAAACATAGACACGGACTGAATGGCTTTGACATTCGTCCTAAATCGGTAGCGTTTTACCTCAGGTCGGTGAAGACCGTTTATACGATATTAGATATCGTACCTGTGATAGGTAGATTCAATTAAGAATCTCCTTGATAGGGTTCCGCGTCTGTACTAGCCGTTATCTTTACTCGACCGTCTCAAAGCAAGACTGCGAACATAAAGAGTGAATCAATTGGATAGATACCCGCTTGATTAAAGTCGTCAATTCAAATTCCTAGAACAAGTTTGATTCATTAAAAATCTTACCATTGTTGCTTTCCAGTTGACACAAGCTTGATTCATAAGAATCTCACAAGTCACCTACCGTAGCGCTGTTTGATGTTGACGCTAGAAGGATTTCCATTCGTCACTGTGAATATTAATGAATATCACTCTGAATGTTCTGGCAAGACCATAAAGATATTGCGTAGAAACCTGAAACGAGTTTGAATCAATTCAGAATCAAACCACTGTTGCTTTTCAGTTTTACACATGTTCAATTCATAAAGAATCTTGCATATGACCTACCGCAGTGCTGTTTGATGTTAACACTAGAAGGATTTCCACTCATCATTGTGAATACTAAGTAGTATCACTCGGAGTGTTCTAGCAATATCACAAGGATATAGCGTAGGACTCTCTTGATCTTCATCCATGTGTCCTAACGAGATTTGATTTATCTCTTGGCTCTAGACTCGATTTGTGCACTTTTAGTGGTCGGAGGCTGGAGCAGATGCTACCTATTCAATATCAACTATCTCGAAGTGAGAAAGTCAATAGAAGTCATGTTGTTCTCCGTGACAATAAAACAAACTTATTTTGAGAGAAGCCTGAGTAGCTAGGAAAGGGTTGTGCATACATCACTGGGTCCATGATGTGTATCTTCATGATGTGTTGACCCAGTTTCTGCCTAAGTTGTATGGAGGGTTATTTCTTTAGACCCTTTATCCTTACATTTCTTTTTTATTCTTCAACCCCTTCAATACTTACCAAGACATCATTACTAGCACTTTGTTGTGATTGTTCCAGTGCTAGCATCAGTACTTAGTCGGCATTCAGCTTCGTTCACATTCTACTCCATCTTTCCTAAGGAATTCTAATAATCTATTGGATTGTCCCTAGGAAGATCCCTCCGGTTCTGGTTGGATCATAGGACTTAAACCTAACCACCCTTTTGACACCAATAACGTCGTGAATTAAAGATGTTGTGGGTATTTGATCGTAACCATGAAAACCACTTTAAATTCTAATAAAGGGTTTGAAAAACATTTAACACCTTGCTAGTTTAGTCGTTTCAGAAAAGCTCCCCCTTCACATGTGCATCGATAATCGAAAGTGTTTCGCACATGTAGGTAAGAGTTAAAGTACTTGAGTCTTATATAAGATCACATTTTAATCACATTTTCTCCCCCTATCTCTAATATATAAAATCTTTTGATATTAGAGATACCAAATTTGATTAAAATATATTTTGAAAAATAGTCTTGAAAATCTCTGAGAGAAAGATGTGTTAATCTTTTGCATGAAGTTAAAATGCCCCCCCCCCCCCCCTCAAAAATTTGATCCAATTGAATTGTCATTGTGAGGATGTGATCCACATTTAGCTTTTTGAGGATGGGAGTTTGTTGAACACACAATTTTTGAAAGATTTTGAATAATCATTGAGAAATTCTTGAAAAAATTGTGTTCAACGCTTTTTGAAAAATCCTATTTCTTTTTGGCGAAGAGGTTTTTCTAAAGCATAAACTTGAGTTCATAGACTTTGAATGTCTTGACGAATCCACTCAAGTATAAGAAGATTTCTCTTCTTTTGTTGAGGGTAAGCGCACTAAATCGTACACTCCCCCGTGAATATTGATCCGGGTTGCAATCTGAAAGTGATTACAAGCCATTGTGTTGAGCTCAAAACATTGAATGTTTTGTGACTAGCTCAACCCGTGATAGATTGCTCTACCCGTTGTTTGGAAATATTGTCCAAAATAGACAATTTCCTTTATTAAAAGAAGAAATGACATGTTTTGAAAAATATTTACAACTTTCATTCGAGCTTTATGTACACACCCGTGTCGTTATTGAGCGACATTTCTAGGCACGTCCATATTATCGATACTGAAAGACATGTCGAGAAGAATATTTTTGGACTTTGAAAGATTTTTAATTTTGTGTTTTGCTTTTATGTGTTTTATATTTTTGTATTTTTCTTTTTCAAAGATATTTACAAGTTGATGTTTGATAGATAAATCAAGCAGGCACCTTTGCCAGAATCTCCAGGTCTGCTGGAGTCAAACATCTCATACCAATTTGCCTAACGAGGTACTCAAACCTATCTCTTGACAGAGCTTTCGTAAACAAGTCGGCTAATTGGTAATCCGTTCCAACAAAGTATAGTTCAACGATACCTCTTTCAACTTGTTCCTTTATGAAGTGATATCGGGCATCAATGTGCTTCGTGCGGGAATGCTGTACCGGATTGCAGGAGATGGCTATGGCCGACTTTGAGTCACAATACATAGGTACTTTATCAAAGTGGAAGCCATAATCCGCGAGTTGTGTTCTCATCCAAAGAACTTGAGCACAACACGCAGATAGAGACACATACTCCGCTTCGGCTGATGAAAGTGACGTGCAATCCTGCTTCTTGGAAGACCATCCCACAAGCTTATCTTGACCTAGAAATTGTGCACCACCAGAAGTACTTTTTCGTGTATCAAGACACCATGCATGATCAGAATCTGAATAGGCCGTTAGAAAGAAACCGGTTTCCCTTGGATACCAGAGTCCCAAATGAATGGTATTCTTGAGGTACTAAAAGATCCGTTTAACCTCCTTGAGGTGCTTTTCAGTGGGTCGTGCTTGATATCGTGCACAATAACACGTAACATGTGAAATATCAGGTCTGCTTGCTGTCAAGTACATGGGGGACCCGATCATGGAACGATATCTCGTTTGATCTATTGGTAATCCCTCCAAGTCAGCATCTAGCGATGTGGTTGATAATGGTGTCCCAACGGGGTCACATGAAGTCATACCATGATTTTTGATTATCTCTTGACAATACTTAGCTTGGTTTATAAAGATACCCCTTGGGGATTGGTGAACTTTAATTCTTAGAAAGAATTTTAGTTCGCTCATCATAGACATTTCAAATTTGCTGTGCATGACCTTTTCAAACCATTTTGAAAGTTTTGGGCTTGTAGACCCGAAAATAATGTCATCAACATAAATCTGCACCAAGCAAAATGTCATCCCCATATTTGTAAGTGAATAAAGTTAGATCAATGGAACCTTTTGAGAAACCTTTGGATACCAGAAATTTCAAGAGCTCGTCGTACCACGCCCTTGGAGCTTGCTTGAGTCCATATAGTGCCTTGTGGAGACGATACACCTTGTCAGGATAATGAGGATTGACGAATCTTTCCGGCTGCGTGACATAGACTTCTTCCTTCAAAGGACCGTTAAGAAATGTTGTCTTTACGTCCATTTGATAAATAGTGAATCCGTTATGTGCAGCATAAGCAAGGAAAATCTTGACCGCTTCCATATGAGCTACTGGTGCAAATGATTCGTCAAACTAAATTCCCTCTTTCTGGCCATATCCCTTAGCCACTAGCCTAGCTTTGTTTTTGATGATCGTGTTTTCTTTATCCACTTTGTTTTTCCAGATCCAACGAAGATTTAAAGGAATCACATCGTATGGTCTGTCAACAAGTTCCCAGACTTTAAGTCTTCAAATTGTTGAAATTCATCCGTCATCGATTCAATCCAAGCATGGTCATCCATGGCTTCTTTGATGTTTTTCGGTTCAGCAGTACTCACGGTGAGTGCGAACATACAAACATCGCCATCGATGGCTAGTTGTCGTCTTGTACGAACGGGCTGTGAAGGATTTCCAATTACGTGAACCAAAGGATGATCTCGGGTCCAATGATGTGTTGAAGGATGTCGTTGATAGAACGTATGCATATTTGACTGATCAACATGGCGAGTAGAAGACTCTCTAGTTTCGTGTACCGGTGTACCGAATGGGTTGTGAAAATCGTCATCGTCAGATAATGCACCGTCTGCTTGATTTGTGTTCTCTGGAGCAATGACAGTAGTTGTGGATGTTGTAGGATCGATTGTTGAAGTGATATTCTGAGGAGGTAAATCTGCAGCAACCCGTGTTGAATCCTTTTGTTGATGATGATCGGTATCATCATTCGTATCAGGAGTGACAGCGGAAGACTTTGATACAACTTGTTTCTCCCCCGTGAAATATTCATCAAACATTGGTCCATATAACATTTCCAACTCTTCAAGTGTCGTTTCCACTGTCATATCTGCTCTAGGAAGATGTTCAGGAACCAGCTTTGAACTTGACGGTTCATTGTTGTGGTCTTGAGTTCCGAGTTCCGTGCGTTTGTGAACGGAAGTCGTTTGTCGTTGTTGATCGGGACTTAAACTGTTTTGTTCAAGTGCCATTTCTTGTAATTCATCAAATCTGATATGAATAGTCTCGACTATCAATTTTGTTCTCTTGTTGTATACTCTGTATCCCTTAGACGGAGTTCCATATCCCACTAAAATGCATGCATCACCATTCTCTTTCATCTTGTCCAGATTTTCACCATCTCGAATAATGTAACACGTACATCCAAAAACATGAAGGTGTTTGAGTGAAGGTTTGCGATCATTAATTATGTGATATGGTGTCTTTTCGTGTCTTGGGATAATTAAGGAGCGGTTTTGTGTGTAGCATGCGGTTGACACGGCTTCGGCCCAAAAGCATAGTGGAAGTTTTGAAGCGGATAATAATGTTCGAGCAGCCTCAACTAAAGTACGGTTTCGTCTTTCAACAACGCCGTTTTGTTCGGGTGTTCGAGCAATAGATGTTTGATAGGTGTGTAAACACCCATCCTTTTTACCACTTAACTACAATAATAACCAAGCCAAAACGTGTATTTTATGTCGTAAATGTCGGAATTATGCGTGGTTTGTGTTTTTGTTGTGATTTAGGACGAAAATGTGAAAAGGAGAGAAAACACGGGCATTCACGGGCTTTTATCGAGGAAAAAGACAAAAGACGAAGTCAAGAAATCAAGAGTGCAAAAAGAACGGAAGTCCAAGACCAATTCTGAAGATTTATCGAAGAAAAAGTCAAAAGACGGAAGTTTATTAAAAGCCGAAGAACTCAAATCTTATTTATGAAGAAATTTCAAGACGAGTTTAAAGAAATCCCGAGACAAAGTCATTAAAGTCAAAGAACTAAGAAGATTAAGGACTTAATGATGCAATAAAAGAAAGAAGAAAGAGGGGAGGAAGCTTCCTAAGCACCTCCCTAATCCTCCTATAAATAGATTAGATTTCATTCCATTTGTTTTTGTTGGCTAGAGTGACAATAGTTCTTCCACCATTTTCATTCCTTGCAAATTTACTTTTCATGTTATTTTAAATACTTGTCTTGCACTTTAATTCCCTTTAATTCCAAGTAAGTGTTCTTAATTTTGTTGCTTTAATCTTTATTTACATTTGATCAAGTTTACTTTTATCATTCTCCTTCTACTTTTCTTCTTTTTGGTTCATTTCAAATTCGGATTAAGCAAGTTTTTTGCTTAATCTCTTTGCTTATTTTACTAAAAAGTTTATCTTTTTACTTTTATCTAAGTTTTTGTATGAGATAAGCTATAAGTTTGAAAATCTTATTGGCTTGTTTCATACTTAGCTTATTTGATTTTCTTAGTTTTCTAAAAAGTTCTTCTTTCTAAAAGTTTGTTTTTTGTGTTACTTCTTTCGTGTTTTGGAAAAGTCTTTAAATTTGTTGCTTATTGTCTCGTCTTATTATAGTTTTTGGTTTAGTTTTTGAAATTTGCTTATTGCTAAAGTGCTTATTCAGTTTTGCTTATTTCCTCTTTGGATGCCATTCCCATCTTAGAAGGGTTTTTCCCTTGGTACGATCCAATTGGCTTCGATCGCATAGACTGCAATCTTTTGTTCTTCCCTGGTACGATCCACGCCCACGATCACTCATTGCGATCTGGGGTGCGATCGGGTCTATCCTCCTTTCTACGATCGCATTGAGTGCGATCTGATTTGTTACGATCAAGCTACGATCCTGACCACGATCTACTTGTTGCGATCGTGGTTGCGATCGGGAGTACGATCATCCCTACCCATCGTACTGCTGAGTACAATCTGATCCCTTTGTTTCCATGGCATTGAGTGCGATCGGGGGCTACGATCACCAAGTGCGATCTAGGCTGCGATCAAGCTGCGATCCAGGGTACGATCCAACCAAATTAGTTGGTTGCGATCGTAGTGCGATCGGACTCGTTTTCTTTTTTTGGTTTTTGTTTTATTTTAGATTTTGCTTTCCCGTTTTTTTTTAATTGATTTATTTTTAAAAGTTTACATTTTTATTACATTGTCAAATTTAATTTTCGCCACGCTTTTATGTTAAGTCATTTAATTAATTACTTTTTTAGTTTTAAATATTGCACCATTTACTCTTTAATTAGTTTTAGTTTTTAATTAACGTCATCTACTTTAAAGTTTCTTCACTTTTAATATACTACAACGACAAACTATTTGTTTCACCAAAAGACAGCTGAGTCGCATAGTTAACCAGGATCAATTCGATTAGACAACGACAAAGAACTTTAATTTTTATACTAGGTAAAAGCTAGTTATCAAATGGCGCCGCTGCCGGCTCTTTTCGTAAAGATTAACGGTTTTCTCTGAGAGACGCGTTGCTTTTTGGGATTCGTTCATTCGTGAGCGTTATTTTTCTTGCTTAAAAATTTCAAAAAAAATCCATAAAAATTAAAAAATTGTTAAAAATCCATAAAAATTAAAATTTTTAAAAAATCCAAAAAGATTTTATTTTTATTGTGTATATATATTCTCTTTGTGTTTGGTTTCTTTTTCTTTTACCTTTGTAGGTGTATGCGTACTAGATCTTCTACTTATCAAGAGCCCGAGACTCCTGAAGATTTAGCTATGGCAGGTGTAAACAACAACAATAATCCACCGCACCTCAATAATAACAACAACAATGTTCTTCCACAGCCCGATCTTTGGACCATAGAGGAGCTTTGTCAACCTACCATGTTTGGACGAGGAGGACCGATTGCGCCGATGCAAATCACGGCTCCGGAGTTTTTGTTGAAGCATCACATGATACAGCAAGTGCAAACAAATCCTTTTCGAGGAATGCCTGATGATGATGCCAACAAACACCTCGACAAATTCATTACAATCACTCAAAGCATGAAGTTGCCTGGTGCCACAATGGATGTTCTACGCCTTCAACTCTTTCCACATACTTTATCACACCACGCCGAGAAATGGTTTGATCGTCTCCCGAAGAATTCCATTCATACTTGGGATGACATGACTCAACGCTTTTTGTCACGCTACTTTCCACCATCCATGGTTGTGACAATCCGTCAATTTATGGTCGATATTTTATTCTCAAGTGTTACTTAGAAACATTATATTATTGTTATATTATGAACTCACTCATTTCTGGGAAGAAATTTGCATTTACGTCTCAAAGTAGCATCGACTACGTCTAAACCGGAGGGTTCTACATTACGTGCTTACGTTTACATACACCGTTTTGGTGACAGTCTGACATTTCAGAAAATAAATTTATCCGTGAATATTATTTTGGGATTTAAATTTGTGTTGGTTCATAAACTCACTAATTTACAAGAAGAGATTAGGACTTACGTGAATAATTTAACGTCCTTTACGATTAAACCGGAAACCTTAGGATTACGTATTTACATTTTTGAACTCCGTTTTTTATGAGACAATTTTTATTAGATTCGTTTTGTGCCGTTGATTCATAATTTATAAAAATGTTTTTCGTAAAATGACCCGAGGGCACGCAAATCGAGGAAACTAGAATCGAGGAATACCCGTAAATTAGTGGGATGAGACAAAACAAGTTTTGCCCCACCCCACTAACATGGGAAGGCCAAAGTATGCCACCACATCTCATGATGTGTCAAGTTATAACTAACAAGTTACACTTGTTAGCTAAGCTTAACATGTAAGCTACACCAAACCACAAAACCATTTCCTAGAAACCATTTCTTCATATACACATGCAAAACCACTCATCCTCCCTTCCTCCCTCTCTCATTTTCGTCCCAAAATCACCAACAACAACCCTTATTTGATCTATTTTAGCCATAAAATCATGTGTTATTCATACACATGATGATGCTCCTTTGAAGCCTTGAAGATTGGAGGTGATTCTAACATCCAAGGAGGTGATTTGGTGATGTCCAATGGCTGATTTCTACAAGAAGTTTACAAATATTGGTGGTCTTCAAAGTTGGTGTTGATCTATCACAAGTTTTTCCATCAAAATCCAAGCCTTGATCATAACATACACAACCTTGGTGGTATAGAGATTGTTCTTCCTATCCTCTTGTTATTTTGATAATGTAATCTTGTATTTTCTTTATTTATGTATATGTATATGATGATGAATGATGATTAAATATATTATATAGGGATTTGGTGTTGATAGATTTGATAAACATGGTTAAAAAGATGGAAAACCATAGGTAAAATGGTTAAAATCTTGCTTAATGTGATGGCTGTATAAAAACAGTAAGTAACCAAATTTTAAACTGATAAAATGATAAAGTGGAATAAATATACAGTAAGTATTTGGTGTTATACACATGTGAGAGTTGGTCATACAATGAAATCATAAAAATGAGTGAGATATGATCAAAACAAGTTTAGAGTGCAAATCTGCCTACACTGTTTTGGACGAATTTATTAAAATATTTAGAGGTTGATTCGTCAGTAGCTATATAGGAATAAAATGAATCACCTATCATGTAGTTTCTGTGATAAAAATTTGAGGTCCTATCTCATTATAGAACTCTAGATATGGACATTTTAGTGAACTTAAAATTTAGGACTGATTTTGTGAAATTAAAGTTTAATATTATTATATAAGCACTCAAATAAATATAGTATAAAATGTGAATTAAAACCCACTAACTTATATATTTCATTTATATAAATATGCATAAGGATAAATAAATGGACACTATATAAAAATGGTAGTTTGGTAAGTTTTATCAGTTATAAAAACTATATACTAAGTTTTACGTCTTTTCGGCTAAAACCGAAAGATTAACGTTTTTGTCAAATAAAACTTAGACGGTCGGACCCGTCTAATATAAACTTTTATAAACTCACATACTGATATATGAACTTATATAACAAGTAAAAACCGATAAAACGCCTGCTATACAACATATAGACATTAACGGGCCAAAGTAGCCTTATTGGACTATAAACCCGACTAGTTTGGTAAAACACTTATAAATTTACTTATTGGGCTTAACCCACTTGGACCCAACATGTAAAGTATAATACTGATAATAAAAAGTATAAAATAGATTAATACAAGTTAATGGACTTATAATAGGCTGATTGGACCTAAAACATGTAAATAGGTAAAACTAGTAAACTAGTATAAAAGTTACCAACACATGACACTAAAATGAGTAAATGAGAATATATAAACCCACTTGATCATCATCATATATATAAAATCATCATATGTATACATAATTGTTATTTTATAAAGTCATTGGACAAGAGTCTAAGATGAGTATTATTTGTCTAGGTTTCCGTGATTGAAGCACGTACCGTACATTCGAATTGCCGATAACCCGCTTTCCCACATCAACGTGAGTTCATAGCCTCACTCTCTTTTAAATGTTTTTATGAAATGTTTTATAAACCCGCGAGGGAGATAACATGTTAGTTTTGATAAAATAGGACACCATTTGTCCCGATTGTTTGATTATTGATTTGGACCCGAATGATTGTATGACCTGATGAATGATTATATGACCCGATGTATGAGATGAAATGGATTATTAAAGTTAACTTATGTCACTAAAAGTCCCATTAGCATGAATTGTGAACTACCGGGATTTGGTAGACGCTTATGCATATAATAGTACTATTTGGGGATGATCACCCCAGTTCGCGCCTTGACGGTTGATCCCCGTCGTGCCACATTGATTGGTAAGCGAATTTATGTATGAGAAGATTTACACAAACGTGATTATTGTGACGACACGCTAATTTAGATGGGCAAATGAGTTTCGGGTTAGCTACCCGTTGTTTGTTGTAGTAAGGTTATACGGGGTGTCAAAGCACGTTTACAAAGCATTAGTTACAAAGCACGTTTACACTTTTCATCATAATCAATCCATAGTGGCCTTTATTAAAGAGATAGAAAACTATAAACATTCAAAGTAAAGAAATCAAAAGCATACCTCGGGTTTTGGAAATGTCATGAATAATCATCATCCTCAAGTTTTCACTTTCTTCAAACCAAGGTTAAAAACGAGATCATTGTTATTATAAGTTAGCAAACTAACACGAACTCATGTGGGCCAATTACTCACTTAGACTCCCTTATTCCTAGGGGTATCTCTTATATTTTATTATTGTCTTGAATGATCACGAGGATGCATTGTTGACTTATTTCGATAGTTTATTTAGTCCGAAAATAAAGTGAACGATTTAATCAATAGTTAGCTAAAGGACAAAATCTTTTAAAACTGCTTCTCGGGACCTCATAAAGTTCATATCTTGGCATAACTCGCTTCGCGATTTGAGACCTTTCTCGGACCGATATTTGGCAGCGACTTCATACTTCAAACCTTGAGAGACGTTCATGAAATAATGGTCTTCTCTTCATAATAGGAATTTCTTCACTTGAAGTTTTGAGAGATTCATACTTGGACCACGACTTCTTCATTTTTCTCCAATCTCTATTTTGGACTTTGATATACAACGATCCGCCTCCTTTTATGACTTGGATCTATTTATCCTCATACCTTGTTAGGGTCTTTTCGGATACACCTCTCCATGACTTGGGGAGTTTTTTCTTTTCGTCGTGTGTCTCGATCCTTCATATTGATTTTCGATAAATGATTCTTCACATCACTTTGGATCTTTAGCAACCAAATATAGCCCTCATGCCTTGTTAGGACCTTTTTGGACTCGCCAATCTTCGCATCCCGCTTCAATAAGTTATGCCTTGGCTATGAACTCTAATCCATACCTAGCAACTTTTAAACGATCTTGGGCTAGAAGCTAAGTAACTTTTCAAATCGTACAACCTTATTTATTGCAGAAAAATTTATTAGCAGGCGATGGGAGAATAGGCTTATAATTAACTCACATAAATTCACGAAGGAATACCAAACTTATAATTGGCTCTATCATCTCTCGTTCTCCACAGTTTAAAATCTCAAATAATGAGACTCGTGGATGCTTAGCCTATTAAGTCAAAGTTTTGGGTTTTCGAGTCGCCTATAGGATCTTGCAAACTCTTACTTTTTCAAGTTTAGAAATCGCATTTTAAAGTTCCCTTGATAAACGACTCTCTAGGATCAATTATAGGAACTTGCGAAAAGTTCTTGTTCTTAACCCGTGAGAGTTAAGACTTTCACGTTTTAAAGCTCCCTATATAAAAGCCTAGCAAAACTTGACTTAAACACGTTAAGGATACTAGCTAGAGTAACTTAGATAAGCAAACTCGGGTTGAGTCAAAAGATTCACAACGTTTGAAAATTAAAACCACTTTATTAAACATTTATTCTAGCAAAGAAAGAAAATAACTATACAAAGGGAAAAACTAATAGGCCAAAATAGATCAAAAATTTTGAAAAATGTCGAAAAATTGATTTTCCGGTTAAAATGAGGACACATACAAGGAAAAGACCACTTAACTTCGATAGAAGTCCCCCCTACACTTAAGATAAACATTTTCCTCAATGTTTAAGCATGTGGGAGTAAACTCCCCTACACTTAGGACATTGTGCACGTTGTTTAAATCTCGCTAAGGAAGAGACAACTAAAGAGATTCCTATTTTAATATTGGAAAATATAAAATAGTGAACCGAAAAGAGATTAGGATAGAACCGAGAAAATGGGAACACGGAATCACGGGTCGTCAAGAATCATCAAGAGTGTGTCTTTGAAGCTCGAATCCCTGATTGTAAGAAGGGAGGAGAGGAAAGCAAACCAAAGGGTCTCCCCCCTACACTTATGATAAAGAAGGCGAAAAGATAGATGCATGGGTTGCCTCCCAAGAAGCGCTTGATGTTTGTTAACCGAGTCGTGAGCCTGACTCGACCTTGATCATCAGAGGAAGAAGCATGAAACATATCCACCAGGATCAAAGACATAGTTTTCGTCCATCAAATAGCACAGGCTTAAGGCGAACAAGGCAAACCAAAGAAGAGTAGGCAAGGTTCCCTTAAGCAGTGATGGAGCACGGTGGAAGCAAGGGTGAAGTGGTGCAAGCAAATTTCCATAAGTTCCAAAGATATTTCCTTTTCTTTCATCAGGTGGATACTGAGATGGCTGAAAGATTGCAATACCGGGGTCGAACACCTTTTCCTTTAGGGGAAAATAGCACTCAGGCTCAGCAGAGGGTGAAGAAGATCCGCGAAGAAGCACAACCTCGTCCTCAGAAGGGGGACAAAGAGGTGTTAACTCATACGTGCTGCGGATATCGGTGTCGACCGGTTTCTTCTCCTTTGAAAGAATGTTCTTCAAATCTAAAGTAGGATCAAGACGATAATCTTCAAAGTCCAAAGGAGGTACATCACTCTCATGAGGGAAGTAAGTGTTGAGAAACGCAGAAAAGTCTTCCTCAAATGAGTAATCGTCCAAAGTAGGATCGAGTGATGGCGGAGGATCTTCATTGTGAGAAGAATCGCTCGAAAGAGTATCGGCCTCATCGAAATCATCATACGTGGGCAGCTCGGGATACTCGGAAGTAAGGTCATCAAAATCATCCGAATCTGAGCTAGAATCATCATCATCATAAGCATCAAAGACCGGTGGAGAATCATAAATGGGAGAAGCTTCTAAATTGGAGCGAGAATCATCCACATCGTCTTCAAAAAGTGGATTATCAATGGAAAAATCGAATAGAGGATTGTTGTAGACAATAAAGTTATCATGCACATTAATCATATTCACTGATTCTCGGCCTCCAAAGGATTTACTTGTGAGCTTCCCCATTTTGAAAACTTGTGCATCATCCCCGACTCGTAAGATTAACTCACCTTCGGCCACATACACTAAAGCTCATCCGGTTCTCAAGAATGGCCGACCAAGAATTAAGGGAATACGAGGGTCCATTTCATAATCAACTACCACAAAGTCGACCGGGAAAGTAAATGTGCCAACTTTGATGAGCACATCTTCGGCTATACCAACGGGGTAAGCGAGAGTGCGATTTGCAAGTTCAAGAGTCATCTTTGTTGGAGTGAGGTCGGGTAATGATAGTGTTTTCCAAACACTCAAAGGCATCAAATTAATACTGGCCCCGAGATCAGCAAGGGCAGTAAATTCTTCAGTTTTGTTGAAAACGCAGGGCAACACAAAACGACCGGGATCTCCAAGCTTTTCCGGAAGTTCTTTAAGAATAACTGCAGAGCAGTTTTAAATTAAGCGTGTGTTGGCGAGTTCAATCAACTTCTCCTTCTTGTTAAGCAATTCCTTAAATGCTTTGACAAATTTGGGCATGTGGACAAGTGCCTTAAGAAAGCTAATGTTTAAGTTCATTTGAGAGATCATCTTCATATAGCGTGTCACGTCAGAGTCATCCTTGGTTAGCATTTTGGTCTTGCCTAAACGAGAGGGATAAGGGATATTAGGTTTGGGTGGTGAAGGTGAAGGTGTAGTAGGTAAAGGTTGAGATGTTGAAGGGTCCTTCCTAGAGACATCGTCATGACGAGGCGGAGACGGTAATGGTGCACTAATATTAGGTGTAGGAGGAGTAGGGATAAATGGTGGTGGAGGAGGTGTAGATGATGGGGGCAGGATTGGTGGATCGACAATGGTAATTCCACTACGAGTAGTAATAGCACTCACATTAGCTCGCGGATTGGTGACGGTGTTTGAAGGTAGAGAACTTGAAGAAGGTTGAGATGGGGCAAGAAACTAGCAAGCATATTCTTCAACTCATTTGTGTGATTGCTGAAGGAGGTTTGAAGATTATCTCGAAGCTCGGATCTTATCTCATTTCCTTGCTTGGTAATATCTCCTTTCAGATTGATAATTTGGCTCTGGAGATTCTTGATTTGCTCACCTTGGGTTCTCATGATGGTTTCAACATCGGGGTTAATGGGTGGGGTTTGTTGGGCGGGTGGGTGATAAGGATTAGAAGCTCTTGGTGGGATTTGGTTGCTTCTATTGTAGTTGTTGGCGGGGTTTTGGTTTTGAGGAGAAAAACCGGGTGAAAGGTAGTTGTTGGAACGGTAACTCAGCAGATTTCTATCCCCTTGATGTCGAGCTTGGTAATTTTCCGGTGAATAATTACCATAAGCTGCATACACATTTTCCGGATTTCCTTGAGTTGAAGGACAGTCGGTGTATGAGTGAGGACCGCCGCATGTTTCACAAGGATTGGCAACCGCTTTAACTTGTTGTTGTTGTTGGTTTGAAGCGAGAAGCGTGATACTTTTGCTCATTTCAGTCATCATGCGGGTGAGTTCGGTCATATCAGGGTATGATGAAGTGGAAGAAACATTGACTCTCGGGTTGTTCCTTGAAGAAGCGGAGGAATCCCAGTTTTTGTGGTGAGTAGTCATGTTCTCAATAAGCTCTCTACACTCCTCGGGTCTCCTTTTCATGAATGTGCCACCGGCGGCTGCATTAATCGTATCACGATCTCGAAAAGTCAAACCGTTGTAGAAAGTATCAATTAATGTCACAGGGAGCATGTTGTGGTTTGGACAACGATCAATCAAGACATTATATCTTTCCCAAGCATCAAAAAGAGATTCATTGGGATCTTGCATGAAACCGTTGATTTGATTGCGAAGGCTCGTGACCATGGATGGTGGAAAGTAGCGCGACAAAAAGCGTTGAGTCATGTCATCCCAAGTGTGAATAGAATTCTTCGGGAGACGATCAAACCATTTATCGGCATGATGTGATAAAGTATGTGGGAAGAGTTGTAGGCGAAGAACATCCATTGTGGCACCAGGCAACTTCATGCTTTGAGTGATTGTAATGAACTTATCGAGGTGTTTGTTGGCATCATCATCAGGCAATCCACGGAATGGGTTAGTTTGCACTTGCTGAATCATGTGGTGCTTCAACGAAAACTCAGGAGCGTTGATTTGCATCGGCGCAATCGGTCCTCCTCGTCCAAACATGGTAGGTTGACAAAGCTCCTCCATTGTCCGAAGATCGGGCTGTGGAAGAACATTGTTGTTATTGTTGAGGTGCGATGGAATATTGTTGTTGACACCTGACATACTTAAATCTTCTTGAGTCTCGGGCTCTTGATAATTAGAAGATCTAGTACGCATACACCTGAAAATGCAAAAGAAAAAGAAACCAAACACAAAGACAATATATATACACAATAAAAATAAAATCTTTTTGGATTTTTGAAATTTTTAATTTTTATGGATTTTTATCAATTTTTAATTTTTATGATTTTTTTTAATTTTTTTATGCAAGAAAAATAACGCTCACAAGTGAACGGATCCCAAAAAGCAACGCGTCTTTCACAAAAAACCATTAATCTTTACGAAAAGAGCTTGCAGCGGCGCCATTTGATACAGGGCTTTTGACACCCCGTATAAAAATTAGTTCGTTTAAGTATGTCTCTTCGAATTGAAAACTGGTTAATGTGTGACTCTGTTGTATTTTGGTGGAAACAAAAATGTGTCGTAGTATATTAAAATGTGCAAGACAGTTAAAATAAAAGTGCAGTAATGTAAATCTAGGTCTAATTTAAAATAAATGGTGCGAGAATTAAAAAGCGCGACTAAAATTAAAGGGCACGGAATGTAAATAACGCGAACTTAAATCTAACTAAGGCAAACTTAAAACGCAACTAAAACTAAAACTTAAACTAAGGCAAGGCTAGAATAAATCTAAGGCAAATAAACTTAAAGTGCAACTAATTAAAAATGCGGGAAAAATAAAGTTCGAAATTACAAAGCAGAAAATTAAAATAAAACTGAAAATAAAAGAACCTATCCGGAATAAGTTGGCTTACTCGGAATGTTTTCTTATCCTGAATATTGTCACCTATTCAGAATATGAACTCTATCCGGAATAGACTCCCTATTCGGAATAAATCCTCTATGCTGAATAAATCCCCTATGCTGAATAAATCCCCTATTAGGAAAAACAAGCTTATGCGGAATATCCCTCCTATGCGGAATATCCTATGCGGAATATTACCCCACTCGGAATAAACATTCATATGCGGAATAAACACTCCTATCCGGAATATCCCTTCTACTCGGAATAGACTGCTATTCGGAATGATACCCCTATTCGGAATAAAGTCACTATGCGGAATAGTTGCCTATTCGGAATAATGTAGCCCTATTCGGAATCTTAGGCTTATTCGGAATATCTGCCTTATTCGGAATAATGAATATTCCGAATAGAGAACTTTGTACAAGAACTTGATACAGAATGTTGGAAGATCAGCAAGACTTCTGGGAAAGAACAGAAACAAACACCCCCGAAGAACAAGGAGAACAAAATAGCTCGAATCTAATTAAAACCAAGCTAAACCAAACACAAGATTAAATCAAACGAATTAATAAACAACTATTAATCATAAACAATCAATCCGAAAAATCAAACTCACAAAACTAATCAAAATAAACAAAACCACTTGATCAAAATAAGAAAAATAAGAACATGAACATGAACATAAACAATGAGAATCAAAGATTAAGAAAGGTAGAATGAGATTAACAAGATAAAGATAAAGATTAACAAGAATTAAAAGAAAAACTTACTTGAAATTAAATGGTAATTAAGGTGCAAAACAAGAATTTAAATTTGACAAGTATTTAAATGACAAGGTAATTAAAAGTGGAAGAACTAATTGTCACTATTAGCCAACAAAGAAAAATACTCCCTCCGTCCCACTTTAATTGTCCTCATTACTATTTTAATCTGTCCCAAAATATTGTCCAGTTTCTAAAATAAGAAGCATTAATTACTAAATTTTCCAGTTTTACCCATATTATTAATTTCTTAAAAGGAAACTATTAATGTATTCAAAGGGTAAGTTTGTCTTTCTAATCATAAAATGTCTACATTCATTGAATCTATCATAATACTTAAAAAATTTGTTGGGGGACTAATAAAATGGGACGGAGGGAGTAATTAACTAGCCTAATCTATATATAGGGGAGGATTAGGAAGCTTCCTCCCCTCCTTCATTTTCTCTTAATTACAAGATTAAGTCCTTCCTTCTTTAATCTTCTTTTAATTGCACCATTAGTCCTTAAGCCTTTATTCTTCATTAATCTTGGACTTTAAATGGTTTTGTCTCGGGGTTTCTTTGAACTCGTCTTTTAATTCTTCAATAAAGTAGACTTGAGTTCTTTGGCTTTAAGTAAACTTCCGTCTTTCGACTTTTTCTTCGATAAATCTTCAGAATTGGTCTTGGACTTCCGTTCTTTTTGCACTCTTGACTTCTCGACTTCATCTTTCATCTTTTTCTTCAATAAAAGCCCGTGAATGCCGTGTTTTCTCCACTTTTCACAATTTCGTCCTAAATCACAACAAAAACACAAACCACGCATAATTCCGACATAAAAGACATAAAATACACGTTTTGGCTCGGTTATTGTTGTAATTAAGTGGTAAAAAGGATGGGTGTTTACACACCTATTATAAGGTAACAATGTCATGCGGCTTATAATAATCCAAATAAGAAAATACTTCTATACGCACTGAATTACGATATATTGCCTGACTAGCAATACGGGGTCTTATTATTGATTTTATGTTCTTGTTTTGGTTTTACATAACCATATTCATATAACGGTTTTATTTAACTATATACAACGTTATAAAACGTATTGTATGATGTTTTTACGACATTGGCTCGTATAATGATTTTGAAGGCAAATGCCTATATTATAATTTTTGATAAGGATTTGTATAAAATGACTTCGGCTATTTTATGGCCTATTATAAAGATTTGTACAAAATGATTTTCGGTAATAATTATGTACCGATGATATATTAATGGTTTCATTAAACTCAATGAATTCACTCGGCGTTATCGCTGACCCTCTTCTTTTAACATGTTTTGTCTCAGGTACTTGAAGGTAATTCTCGGGAAGACAACAAGAATTCATGGCCCGCACTTAAATAACAATTTCCATTCAAATGCTTTGTAAAACCTGTATGAAATACAATGACTTGGGACCTATGTAAATCTGATATTTATGAATGGGATATGCTTTATTATTAAACGACGCGATTTTTAAGCGTTGTCTATGATGTGAGTAATGTGCTATCCCGTAACACCAACGAGTCTTCCGCTGTATTGAATTGTGTAAATTTGGGGGTGTTACAGCTTGGTACCAGAGCTCTCGTTATAGAGAACGAAAGATTTTTAAAACCAAGGTTTTGAATAAAACATTTCAAAATCTTTTAACTATAAACATTTTTCTAAAAATATCTAAAAATCTTTTGACTATAACGGTGCCAAAGAATTCCCGAGTTACCGACAAGGCCAGACTGGGAAGTGTTATTTTAATATATATATATATATATATATATATATATATATATATATATATATATATATATATATATATATATATATATATATATATATATATATATATATAACTTGGATTATATATATATTGTAATTTGATTACATGATTGTTTGATGATTATTTTAATACTTATACGAGGTATTTATACGACGTAGATTGTCACAAGAAACCCTAACTCCCCTAACAAATAAATCGAAGTTATTCCCGTAGGAATTCTAGCTATTCTAGATCTAAACCAAGTTGTGGATATTTATGATCCCAACAAAATGGTTGATATTCGTAGAAATGTTGATAGTAGTTGATTATGATATTAAAGAAGAATTGGCGAGATTAAATCTGATATCGATGTTATGACGATCTTTCCTTATAGAGTGGAGTTTGACAAAACCTTACCACCTGGAAAGGTGTCATATGATTCAGTGTCACCCAATTCTTAAATTTGAAATCGAAAGGGTGAATGTTGCACTTGAGGCTGTCATTGGAACCATTACCCAAAAGCCTCATGCCACTAGTACCTATCTGAGAAGTCTAATTGAATGTATGAGTCATTTCATACTAATGACTCATTTGATAACTATTTTTGAAAGAGCTATAGGATTGGAAATTAAGTGTTGTTCATATCGAGCTTTTATTGCCCTATTAAGGTCTAAGAATAAAGTTGAAAGTATTGGAAAATGAGGTAGGATGTTGCATTGAGTATAAGTTGGTTGAAACTTGAATAAAGTAAAATTTAACTCGTATGGAATATGAGATTGATAAGAGGAAGTGGTTAAGTCATGTGATTGAATTGTAAGGTTTTAATTGATTGTTAATTCTTGTTAAGTGTTGTTCCTAGGCCATTGTCCAATGATGAGGATGCCCAGTGTCCAAGAAATAAATTGAAGAAATCTTCTTTTGAATTGGGACCGATGGATCTTCCAGGACAGGTGGAACCCCCATGACTCTTGTAGAGTAGTATTCATTGTGGTATCTTTTAAAAAACCCTAACTTAACTGAGACATCAGTTGGTAGGATGAGTTCTTGGAATTGTATGACATAGTGACACGTAATGTGTTACGGTACAATTTTGACTTGTTTGTGATTAATAAAAAGACTAACATTGATTGTTAAATCTTACATGTATCGATGTTATCTATCTTTTATTGCTTCATCCTAATGCTCACATTAGTGATGCAACCATTGAACAAGTACTCATCTCGAATTGAGTTACGTTGTGGATTATTCTCTTTGTATTCCTGAGTGCCATCGAGGTCATGAACCTCATGATTATTTGGCTAAAGCTCATTTCCTATCATATTGTAGTTAGTTCTTCGTGAACAAGCTTTCATCACTCTTTTGCAGATCACTCATTGTTTTTATAAGATAAAACAGTATCCCTTGAGAAAAATTGAACTTTCATCACTATAAGGATTATTCAAAGTGAGATTTATAAGTGATCGTTATCAAAATGAAGTTATTTATAAAACATCTTGGAAAACTTAAATTTTTCCATGATAAAGAAACATATCTGTAAATTCATTTTGAATTAAGCATGAATATATATTTTAAACATGATGACAAAGTTTTGAAGAACAGAGTATTGCATCGTTAATCTTGAAATTGTATATAGTTGCGCGCCTACATACAATTTGGACGGGACCATGCAAGGCTGATTAGTAGTCACCATGAAATTGTTAATAAACATTATACTTTCTTTGAAGTTGTGAAAGATTAAATTTTATAAGATCTGCAAGAAGTGCAAATAGGGACATATTGATAGGGATACCTACATATGTGCCCGTACTATTTATTCTTCTGAGTCAAATTTACTCATCTGTGGAACTTGTCTTATTTGAAAATTGATATTCCCTTCTTGTCCAATTCTCCCGTGGCGAGATTCTTTGGAAAAATATCTTATTACCGAGTGTTGATACCCGATTGGATGTATCGACTTTCCTATCATTTCTTTTGATTATATTTCATTTAAATGACCTTGGTAACGATCCGAGGAGCTTTCGAATGCGTACACAAATTAGGAAAACATGGGATATATTCATATTCATTAAATGTTTTCGTCTGTATCTGATTTGAAATTCTCTCGCGTAGATTATGCGTTGACCTTACTCTTTTAAGGTTAGTTATGTCTCCTGATATCCTTGAATTTGTGAAGAATTATGCGTTATTATTAGTCTTTTGAGAAGTTCACATCTTATCAACAGTAATGAAACTAGAAAGTTAATAGTGCCAGTAGAATAGATTGATTGATTATGACATGACGACATTGTCTTAATTGATGGGAGCTCGAACAGAATTCCCCTAAAAGATAAGAAGTTGATCAAAAGTGATCTAAATCATTCTTGATGGATAACCATATCCTACATTTAGACTTGAAATTATACCATGAACGGTTGTGAACTAGTCATAGATCTTATAATCTAGAAAGAACTTAAATTAAATTTATTAAAAGATGTTTCTATTATCTGAAACTTTAGGATGAATTTGTTGGTGAATTACCTAGACTTTCGCCATTAACGCAAGTTGAATTTGGTGTCGATTATATTCCCGGTGCTGCATTTGTGACATGTGCACTGTACGTCACCACCATCTGAATTAAAAGAATTACCGTACAACTGAGAGAGTTGTCGGAGAAAGCTTTTATTCTACCAAGCTCGTCATTATGAAGAGCTATGGTGTTATCATTCCTTATATTTGTTGAATTACCGTGAACTAGGTAAATTGATGATCAAAATCTATATCCACTACCCAAGATGATAGATTTGTTCGATCATTTACAAGGTTCTAGCGTATGTTTTAAAGATTTGATCCACGACATGGTTATTATCAACATCGCGTCCGCGAAGAAGATTATCTATTCCAGTCACTACATCCAGAACTTGTAATGACCATTATGAGTTTCATGTTATGTCGTTTGGATTGACTAATACACATGTAGCAACCATAAATTTGGTAAATCACGTGTGTAGGCTGTAATTTGATAAATTCATGCTTGTGATCATTAAGAACCATCTGTTTGTTTATAAGAATAGGAAGGAGTTAATAATTATTTATAGACTGCCGTAAATTGGCCGAACAACAAAAATCTGTACCTTGAATATATAACGTGTGATTTAAGGCTTGACCCTTTACATAAAATGATCGTTTGATTAATGATGGTAAGATATATATATATTGACTCTTTGAAAACTAGAAGTCATTTAAGACTTTGGGTTTTACCAAAAAGAAAGTGCAAATGTGTTTTGAAAATTTTTTATCAAAAGAACTTTTGAGGGATTATTCCCTTATACCCAGAACATTTAACTAAACTCCTGTTTAGGGGTAAATGTTTGTGTGTACTGCTAGAAAACCTAAGAGGGATTGAGGAAACCGTTAAACCATGACATAAAATTTGAAACGAAAATTTTTGCTTTTCAATTAAGAAAATTTTTACCAAAGAATAAACGAAGGTTTTTCGAACATTTACGGATCTTACTAAATATTTCCGATAAATCAACAAAAATTGTGTTAATTAAATTCAAATTTATTTTGAACATTTTTATATAATTGGACAAACTGAGAAAATTTAAAAACTTTTTGCGTTTACGTTTCATAAAAAATAAATATTTATTATTTAATTACTTGTAGTAATTATCGACGCTTTAAACATCGGTTTGAGCAAAACTGATAAAAACAATAGTTGAGATAGAACTAAGACTTCGAAAATGTGAAGAAAGAATTTTCAAATAAATACGGTCATGATATTTATTCCATCTAGGAAAGTGAACGTAATTACTGACACATTATATAGGAAGGATAAGAATCAACTAGGATGTGTTTCTTAATAATGACTGTGCAAAATAAATTGCCGAACAATATAAAAATAAACGATGTTTGTAAAAAGGGGTTCGCGGCTAATGTGAACCATTAGAATTGAGAAGCCGATAACGTTAAATGCTTTTAAAGACCAGTTGTGGTTGCCTAACTATGGAGATTTTGAGATTTAGCTATGTTGGAATCTTATAAGTTTAAGTATTCTATTTACATCAATCTTGATCTAATGTATCTTTATCCGAAGAAGTTGTACTAATGGAAAATTATGAAGGCAGACATCGCCTCATACATTAGTAAACGTCTAACTATTGCAAAGGTCATCATTTAAATTTGATTCGATTTGGGTCATCGTCAACAGACTGACCAAAACTGCTAATATCATTCCTGTTAATGATAGATTCTCGATGAAGAAATTGACTCTTTGTATTTAAAGGAGTTTTGTAAACATAGCGTGCCCGTATCGATCATCTCTATCAAGATCCTCGCTTTGCATCGAATTTCTAGAGATTTGCTCTGAAATCATTAGGAAAGAACCTTGATGAGAGTACTATTTACCACCCCAATCGAAGGGACTAGGTAAAGTAACGATACAAAATACTAGAAGTGTTGTTTTATGTTTGAGTAATTGACCTTTGGTAATAAACGGTATAATCGATTTCCTTTGTAGAGATTATCATTGATAATCATCGTATTAGGATCGAGATCGAATCTTGTTAGGATCTATATATTAGACCATCTGTAAGCAGGATTTGGGATGAAGACACCCGACATACACCCATTGTGAGTTGGACATGTCTTTTAGGTTTACGGTTGCCTATGATGGCAAACCTAACCTTACAAAATACCCAACCCGTGAGACCTGAAATGATTGTTGGAATTAGGATCTGATTATTGACTGCCGGTAGTGGGCAGGAGGTTATGTGAATATGGAATGTAGATCTTGAAGTGCCAGATGGGTAGCGAAGTTATGCCAAAAATTTTAACCATGGAAAAATGAATTGATGATCTGAAAGATCATGGGATATAAGTCCCCGTTGTATGGGACCATTGAGATGATGTAAAAAGTTGGTTTGAAAGGCATATAAGCTGGATCTACCCTAGGACTTCAAGAGCTGCGTGAATTATGTTTCGTATATCGAACTTGATAAAATGTCTATCAAGTGAGAATCTGATCACTTCTTGATGAAGTTTAGATCGGCCAAAAGTTGCCTTCATCAAAAACCCGTGAACATCATGGATAGAGAAAGTAAGTCAACATTAAGCCTGATCTTATTCATGTAGTTATGTTTGATGAAACTCGCGTATTGTAATGAATTACACTTGTGAGAAAAGACCAAATGTGGAGGAAATACCCACATGGCTTTAACTCTATAATAAGCGAGTAGTAAGATAAGATGATCTTTGAGGACAAAGATCCTGTTTAGGGGTAAATGATGTGACAATCCGTCAATTTATGGTCGATATTTTATTCTTAAGTGTTACTTAAAAACATTATTTTATTGTTATATTATGAACTAACTCATTTCTGGGAAGAAATTTGCATTTACGTCTCGAAGTAGCATCGACTACGTCTAAACCGGAGGGTTCTACGTTACGTGCTTACGTTTACATACACCGTTTTGGTGACAGTCTGACATTTCAGAAAATAAATTTATCCGTGAATATTATTTTGGGATTTAAATTTGTGTTGTTCATAAACTCACTAATTTACAAGAAGAGATTAGGACTTACGTGAATAATTTAACGTCCTTTACGATTAAACCGGAACCTTAGGATTACGTATTTACATTTTTGAACTCCGTTTTTTATGAAACAATTTTTATTAGATTCGTTTTGTGCCGTTGATTCATAATTTATAAAAACGTTTTTCGTAAAACGACCCGAGGGCACGCAAATCAAGGAAACTAGAATCGAGGAATACCTGTAAATTAGTGGGATGAGACAAAACAAGTTTTGCCCCACCCCACTAACATGGGAAGGCCAAAGTATGCCACCACATCTCATGATGTGTCAAGTTATAACTAACAAGTTACACTTGTTAGCTAAGCTTAACATGTAAGCTACACCAAACCACAAAACCATTTCCTAGAAACCATTTCCTCATTTACACATGCAAAACCATTCATCCTCCCTTCCTCCCTCTCTCTCGTTTTCGTCCCAAAATCACCAACAACAACCCTTATTTGATCTATTTTAGCCATAAAATCATGTGTTATTCATACACATGATGATGCTCCTTTGAAGCCTTGAAGATTGGAGGTGATTCTAACATCCAAGGAGGTGATTTGGTGATGTCCAAGGGCTGATTTCTACAAGAAGTTTACAAATATTGGTGGTCTTCAAAGTTGGTGTTGATCTATCACAAGTTTTTCCATCAAAATCCAAGCCTTGATCATAACATACACAACCTTGGTGGTATAGAGATTGTTCTTCCTATCCTCTTGTTATTTTGATAATGTAATCTTGTATTTTCTTTATTTATGTATATGTATATGATGATGAATGATGATTAAAAATATTACGTAGGGATTTGGTGTTGATAGATTTGATAAACATGGTTAAAAAGATGGAAAACCATAGGTAAAATGGTTAAAATCTTGCTTAATGTGATGGCTGTATAAAAACAGTAAGTAACCAAATGTTAAACTGATAAAATGGTAAAGTGGAATAAATATACAGTAAGTATTTGGTGTTATACACATGTGAGAGTTGGCCATACAATGGAATCATAAAAATGAGTGAGATATGATCAAAACAAGTTTAGAGTGCAAATCTGCCTACACTGTTTTGGACGAATTTATTAAAATATTTAGAGGTTGATTCGTCAGCAGCTATACAGGAATAAAATGAATCACATATCATGTAGTTTCTGTGATAAAAATTTGAGGTCCTATCTCATTATAGAACTCTAGATATGGACATTTTAGTGAACTTAAAATTTAGGACTGATTTTGTGAAATTAAAGTTTAATATTATTATATAAGCACTCAAATAAATATAGTATAAAATGTGAATTAAAACCCACTAACTTATATATTTCATTTATATAAATATGCATAAGAATAAATAAATGGACACTATATAAAAATGGTAGTTTGGTAAGTTTTATAAGTTATAAAAACTATATACTAAGTTTTACGTCTTTTCAGCTAATACCGAAAGATTAACGTTTTTGTCAAATAAAACTTAGACGGTCGGACCCGTCTAATATAAACTTTTATAAACTCACATACTGATATATGAACTTATATAACAAGTAAAAACCGATAAAACCCCAGCTATACAACATATAGACATTAACGGGCCAAAGTAGCCTTATTGGACTATAAACCCGACTAGTTTGGTAAAACACTTATAAATTTACTTATTGGGCTTAACCCACTTGGGCCCAACATGTAAAGTATAATACTGATAATAAAAGTATAAAATATATTAATACAAGTTAATGGACTTATAATAGGCTGATTGGACCTAAAACATGTAAATAGGTAAAACTAGTAAACTAGTATAAAAGTTACCAACACATGACACTAAAATGAGTAAATGAGAATATATAAACCCACTTGATCATCATCATATATATAAAATCATCATATGTATACATAATTGTTATTTTATAAAGTCATTGGACAAGAGTCTAAGACGAGTATTATTTGTCTAGGTTTCCGTGATTGAAGCACGTACCGTACATTCGAATTGCCGATAACCCGCTTTCCCACATCAACGTGAGTTCATAGCCTCACTCTCTTTTAAATGTTTTTATGAAATGTTTTATAAACCCGCGAGGGAGATAACATGTTAGTTTTGATAAAATAGGACACCATATGTCCCGATTGTTTGATTATTGATTTGGACCCGAATGATTGTATGACCCGATGAATGATTATATGACCCGATGTATGAGATGAAATGGATTATTAAAGTTAGCTTATGTCACTAAAAGTCCCATTAGCATGAATTGTGAACTACCGGGATTTGGTAGACGCTTATTCATATAATAGTACTATTTGGGGATGATCACCCCAGTTCGCGCCTTGACGGTTGATCCCCGTCGTGCCACATTGATTGGTAAGCGAATTTATGTATGAGATGATTTACACAAGCGTGATTATTGTGACGACACGTTAATTTAGATGGGCAAATGAGTTTCGGGTTAGCTACCCGTTTTTTGTTGTAGTAAGGTAACAATGTGATGCGGCTTATAATAATCCAAATAACGAAATACTTCTATACGCACTGAATTACGATATATTGCCTGACTAGCAATACGGGGTCTTATTATTGATTTTATGTTCTTGTTTTGGTTTTACATAACCATATTCATATAACGGTTTTATTTAACTATATACAACGTTATAAAACGTATTGTATGATGTTTTTATGACATTGGCTCGTATAATGATTTTGAAGGCAAATGCCTATATTATGATTTTTGATAAGGATTTGTATAAAATGACTTCGGCTATTTTATGGCCTATTATAAAGATTTGTACAAAATGATTTTCGGTAATAATTATGTACCGATGATATATTAATGGTTTCATTAAACTCTATGAATTCACTCGGCGTTATCGCTGACCCTTTTCTTTTAACATGTTTTGTCTCAGGTACTTGAAGGTAATTCTCGGGAAGACAACAAGAATTCATGGCCCGCACTTAAATAACAATTTCCATTCAAATGCTTTGTAAAACCTGTATGAAATACAATGACTTGGGACCTATGTAAATCTGATATTTATGAATGGGATATGCTTTATTATTAAACGACGCGATTTTTAAGCGTTGTCTATGATGTGAGTAATGTGCTATCCCGTAACACCAACGAGTCTTCCGCTGTATTGAATTGTGTAAATTTGGGGGTGTTACAATGGTCACCAGCCTTCGCAATCAAATCAGCGGTTTCATGCAAGAACCCGATGAATCTCTCTTTGATGCTTGGGAAAGATATAATCTTTTGATCGATCGATGTCCAAACCACAACATGCTCCATGTGACCTTAATTGATACTTTCTACAACGGTTTGACTTTTCGAGATCGTGATACGATTAATGCAGCCGCCGGTGGCACATTTATGAAAAGGAGACCCGAGGAGTGTAGAGAGCTTATTGAGAACATGACTACTCATCACAAAAACTGGGATTCCTCTGCTTCTTCAAGGAACAACCCGAGAGTCAATGTTTCCTCTACTTCAGCAAACCCCGATATGACCGAATTCACCCGCATGATGGCCGAAATGAACAAAAACTATCGAAGTTAAGTGGCCTTATCCTTGTATTTGTCCTCATTTTAACCGGAAAATTAAATTTTCGACATTTTTCAAAATTTTTGATCTATTTTGGCCTATTTGTTTTTACCTTTGTATAGTTATTTTCTTTCTTTACTAGAATAAATTTTTAATAAAGTGGTTTTAATTTTCAAACGTTGTGAATCTTTTGACTCAACCAGAGTTTACTTATCTAAGTTTACTCTAGCTAGTATCCTTAACGTGTTTAAGTCAAGTTTTGCTAGGATTTTATATAGGGAGCTATAAAACGCGAAAGTCTTAACTCTCACGGGTTAAGAACAAGAACTTTTCGCAAGTTCCTATAATTGATCCTAGAGAGTTGTTTATCAAGGGAAATTTAAAATGCGATTTCTAAACTTGAAAAAGTCTAAGAGTTTGCAAGATCCTATAGATGACTCGAAAACCCAAAACTTTGATTTAATAGGCTAAGCATCCACGAGTCTCATTCCTTGAGATTTTAAACTATGGAGAACGAGATATGATAGAGTCAATTATAAGTTTGGTATTATTTCGTGAATTTATGTGAGTTAATTATGAGCCTATTCTCCCATCGCTTGCTAATAAATTTATCTGCAATAAATAAGGTTGTACGATTTGAAAATTTACTTAGCTTCTAGCCCAAGATCGTTTAAAAGTTGCTCGGTATGGATTAGAGTTCATAGCCAAGGCATAACTTATTGAAGCGGGATGCGAAGATTGGCGAGTTCGAAAAGGCCCTAACAAGGCATGAGGGCTACATTTTGTTGCTAAAGATCCAAAAGTGATGTGAAGAATCATTTATCAAAAATCAATATGAAGGATCGAGACACACGACGAAAAGCAAATACTCCCGTTAATGTTGAGATTTTGCTAGTTGAAAAAGTTCGTTTTCTCGTTGTCTAATCGAATTAATTTCCGGTTTAAAGTGCGACTCAATTGTTCTTGGTGGAAATGAAAATGGTTTGGTTATCTATTACTAAGTAAAATGAAAATGTAAATTGCGATAAGTAAAAGGAATGCAAAAGGAATGCGAAAGGAATGTAAAAGGAATGATGAAAGGAATGCTAAAAGGAATGCTGATAGGAATGCTAATAGGAATGCTGATAGGAATGTTGATAGGAATGCTGATAGGAATGTTGATAGGAATGCTAATAGGAATGCTGATAGGAATGCTGATAGGAATGCTGATAGGAATGCTGATAGGAATGCTGATAGGAATGCTGATAGGAATGCTAATAGGAATGCTGATAGGAATGTTGATAGGAATGCTAATAGGAATGCTGATAGGAATGCTGATAGGAATGCTGATAGGAATGCCGATAGGAATGTTGATAGGAATGCTGATAGGAATGCTAATAGGAGTGCTGATAAGAATGCTGATAGGAATGCTGATAGGAATGCTGATAGGAATGTTGATAGGATTGCTGATAGGAATGCTAATAGGAATGCTGATAGGAATGTTGATAGGAATGCTGATAGGAATGCTGATAGGAATGTAAAACCCTTTTCCAATCAAGATGATCGGAATGTAAAAGGAATGTATAAAAGGAATGTAAAACCCTTTTCCAATCAAGATGATTGGAATGTTAAAAAGAAAGTCCAAATCGGAATAATCATAAAAGGGGCAAATCGGAATAATCAAAACCCTTTTCCGATTGGGTGATTGGAAAGAGGGTGTGCTGGTTGGAATGACAGATCGGAAAGATGCAATCGGAAAGGGGTTTTCCCTTTCCGATTTGTGTGGGATCCGAAAAGCAAAAGTAATAAGCTATGGAAAATAAGCTCAAACCAAAAACTTGAACGAATCAATAATTAAGCGAACAAAATAAGCATGAATAACAACTTTTCCAAACTTAAAATAAACAAACTTTTAGATCAAACCATAAAAAGATGAACTTTTTAAGCACGAAAACATTAATGAACAACACGGATCATAAGTAATTCGCACCAAAAGTAAACTAGAATCAAGAAAGGAAGATGAGAGATTAAATAAGAAAAGTAAAAAATCAAGAACAATAAATAAAAACTTACTTGAAAATTAAATGATTAGAAGTGCATAACAATTAATTAAAGTGCAAGAAATGAAATAACAAGTATGAAAATGGTGGAAGTGGTGGTTTGTCAAACCACCCAACAACATGAAAATGAAACTAGGATCATCTATATATAGGGGTGATTAGGGAGGAGCTTAGGAAGCTTCCTCCCTCTTTCCTCTTTGCCCTAATTGCACACTTAAGTCCTTTTCTTATTTATCTTTTGTTAATCTTGGACTTTGTCTTGGGATTTCTTTAACTCGTCTTGATTTTTCTTTATAAATAAGACTTGAGTTCTTCGGCTTTTTAGTAAACTTCCGTCCTTTGACTTTTTCTTCGATAAATCTTCAGAATTGGTCTTGGACTTCCGTTCTTTTTCCACTCTTGATCTTTCGACTTCATCTTTCGTCTTTTTCTTCGATAAAAGCCCGTGAATGCCGTGTTTTCTCCACTTTTCACCTTTTCGTCCTAAATCACAACAAAAACACAAACCACGCATAATTTCGACATAAATGACATAAAATACACGTTTTGGCTCGGTTATTATTGTAATTAAGTGGTAAAAAGGATGGGTGTTTTAACACCTATCAAATCCCCTACACTTAACCATTGCAATGTCCTCATGCAATGCATTAGTTACAAAGCACGTTTTACATTTTCCATCATAATCAACCTACCTTGGCCTTTATTAAACAACTAAGGAAAATCAAAAAGATAGAAAATAACAAGATGCAACAAGGAAGAAACTTGTAAAGAAATCTAAGACTTACATTAGGGCTTGTGTGTCATGAATGTTCATCACCCTCAAGTTTCACGTTCCCCATGCCAAGCTTAAAAACAAGATCATTGTTAGTACAAGTTAGCATAACAAACATTTACTCATGTGGTTCAATTAATCACTTAAACTCCCTTATTCCTACGAGTATCTCTTATATTTTATTGATGTCTTGAATGATCACGAGGATGCATTGTTGACTTATTTTGATAATTTATTTAGGCTGAAAGCAAAGTAGGACGATTTGATCAATAGTTAGCTAAAGGACAAAATCTCTTAAAACTGCTTCTCGGGATATCAAAAAGTTCATATCTTGGCATAACCTGGTTCACGATTTGAGACCTTTCTCGGGCCGATATTTGGCATGTACTTCATACTTCATATCTTCGAGAGACGTTTTTGAGATAATGGTCTTCTCTTCGTTATAGAGTTTCTTCACTTGGAGATTTTTGAGGGGTACTCCAACTTTGTTGACCACGACTTCATGATTATTTCTTCAATTTTTGAGATACAACGATCCGCCTCCTTTTCGGACTTGGATCTATTTATCCTCATACCTTGTTAGGGTCTTTTCGGATAGACTTCTCCATGATCTTTATGGTAGTTGATTGCTTTTCGTCGTGAGTCTTGATCCTTCATATTGATTTTGGGAATAATGATTTTCACATCACTTTGGATCTTCAGCAATAAAATTGAATCCTCATGCCTTGTTAGGGCCTTTTCGGACTCTCCAATCTTCGCGCCCCGCTTCATAAGTTATGCCTTGGCTATGAACTCTTATCATTACCGAGCAACTTTTAAACGATCTTGGGCTAGAAGCTAAGTAACTTTTCAAATCGTACGACCTTACTTATTGCATTTATTTATTTACAAGCGAGGGGAGAAAAAGATCATAATTAACTCACATAAGTTAATGAAAGAATACCAAACTTGTAACCAACTCTATCATTTCTCGTTCTCCACAATTTAAAATATCAAGGAATGAGACTCGTGGATGCTTAGCCCAATAAACCAATTAAGGTCTACACGGTTAAGGATACTAGCTAGAGTGAACTTGGATAAGTAAACTCGGGTTGAGTCAAAAAATTCACAACGGGCCTACACTTAGGACATTGTGCACTTTGTTTAAATCTTGCTAAGGAAGAGAAAACTAAAGAGATTCCTATTTTAATATTGAGAAATATAAAATAGTGAATCGAAAAGAGTTTAGGATAGAACCGGGAAGAAGGGAACACGGAATCACGATTCGTCAAAAGTCATCAAGAGTGTGTCTTTGAAGCTCTAATCCCTGCATATGATAAGAAAGAGAACAAGAAACACCATGGAGCTCCCCCTACACTTATGGTGAAAACAGATAAAGATAGATAATCGGGTTGCCTCCCGAAGAGCGCTTGTTTTTGTTAACCGAGTCGCGAGCCTGACTCGTCCCCGAATTAAATGGTCCATGGGGAAGCCTCGAATGTGATACCGGGATCAAAGACCTTGTCCTCGTTCCCGGAGGACATCAACAAAGGAGATGCGGGGGGATAAGTCTTGAATGTGAGAAAAACCCTTTCGACATACGAGAAGTATGTGAATTCAAGATCCACGGGAGGTGGGGTGGGTAAAGTAAGCACATTGTCATCCCCCAAAGACAATGGATGTTGAGCACTCGGCAAAGCCGTGAGGGTATCAATTATAGAATTGTCATTGTCACCTCCCGGGTCAAAGCACTCATCCTCATTTCCCGGTATGAAACGAGGAGAGTAAAAGTGATACATCACCCGCTTGGGTGTGCACGTGGTAGGATGAGGTGGCAATATAATATGAGAAGTATGTGAACAATTACCTTCCACCTGCGTCCCTTTTTCAGTAGATTCACGTCTTTCCACCTCTAGGATAGAAGGAGGTATGGCTAACAAAGTATGCTCATTAATAGCAAGAGAAGCAGCGCTATCAATGTCCTCAATCCCTTCGTCAAAGAGCGGATTCACCTCACTAGATATGTAGGCGTCATCAAAATCAAATAAAGGGTTCGAATAAATCTTGAAAGTTTCATGCAGAATGTCTTCATCGGATAGTGACTCGTCATCACTAGAAGTAAAATCATCATCTTGATCGAAAAGAGGATTAGAGAAAGCCAAAGAATCATCTCCCAAAGTGTTGGTGGAAGGAACATCATCATTAAGAGCGACCTCATCCGTAAGCTCCTCAAAAGTTAGCACATCACAAACCTCATCAAAGAATTTATCAAGACCGAAATCATTAATCTCACTCGAAGTATCACAATCCTTAGAGGCGTTAGGGAAATTAAGAGAGGGAAGTACAATTACACTAGGAAATTGAGCAACTAGATCATACCAAGAAATAGTATTCTCGTCGTCATCATCATCATAATGGTATTGACGCACAAGAGGAGGGGTAGAATCACTAAGATTAGAAACTTGCTCTTGTTGCTGTCGCTTCTCCTCGTCCCTAATTTCTTTAAGCAGAACAACGGCTTCTTGATGTTGCAAAACAATGGAGTGTGTTTCTTCATTCAAAGTAATGAGTTGTTGAATTCTCTGAGAGGATTGATGATTGAGGTTGTGATGTGGGGGCTCAAAGTGTTGAAAACCTGAATTATAGCAAGGTTGTGGCTCATAGTTGTTCATCGGTTGAGAAGAATTAGAAACCGGGTTTGGTTCATAATAATCCATAGGTGAAGAAAACCGAGGACCCGGATTTTGCTCATAATAATTCATTGGTTGACAATAATAGGTATCGTGAGGGCCCCCACAGTTGTTGCAAAACGAGTATGGAGAAAAATCAGGTGCGTCTTGTGGATAGCTATTATCATTGTCATAATTGTACCCCGGTTCTTGCCCATAACCATACGGGTATCGAACCGGGCACGAAACATGCCAATGAGAATCGCTTCCACAATAGATGCACGGGGGAACAGGAGGAGGTGGGTTCAAAAAGGACGAATTAGTCGAGTTGCACAAAGGACAAAATCCTAGTTGTGAATCGATTGAAATAGGAGGAAGATCTCTTCCGCATCGCTCGCATAAACACCATTTACATGAGTCGTTCCCAGATAATTGTTTCCCACACCGGACGCAATGGACATAAAAATCCATAAAGAAAGATAGAGAAGCAAGAAGAATATTTTTGGTGCAAAACTTTGAAAAAGAAATGCTTTTTATGATTTTTCAAATGTTTTTGGATTTTTGAAAATTTTTGGACACGAAAAATAACGTTCACAAGTGAACGGATCCCAAAAGCCAACGCGTCTCTCACAAAAACCCGTTAATCTTCACGAAAAGAGCCGGCAGCGGCGCCATTTTAATGTTGAGATTTTGCTAGTTGAAAAAGTTCATTTTCTCGGTGTCTAATCGAATTGATTTCCGGTTCAAAGGGCGACTCAATTGTTCTTGGTGGAAATGAAAATGGTTTGGTTATCTATTACTAAGTAAAATGAAAATGTAAATTGTGATAAGTAAAAGGAATGCAAAAGGAATGCGAAAGGAATGTAAAAGGAATGCTAAAAGGAATGCTGATAGGAATGCTAATAGGAATGCTGATAGGAATGCTGATAGGAATGTTGATAGGAATGCTAATAGGAATGCTGATAGGAATACTGATAGGAATGCTGATAGGAATGCTGATAGGAATGCTGATAGGAATGCTAATAGGAATGCTGATAGGAATGCTGATAGGAATGCTAATAGGAATGCTGATAGGAATGCTAATAGGAATGCTGATAGGAATGCTGATAGGAATGCTGATAGGAATGTTGATAGGAATGTTGATAGGAATGCTAATAGGAATGCTGATAGGAATGCTGATAGGAATGCTGATAGGAATGCTGATAGGAATGTTGATAGGAATGCTGATAGGAATGCTAATAGGAATGCTGATAGGAATGCTGATAGGAATGCTGATAGGAATGCTGATAGGAATGCTGATAGGAATGTAAAACCCTTTTCCAATCAAGATGATCGGAATGTAAAAGGAATGTATAAAAGGAATGTAAAACCCTTTTCCAATCAAGATAATTGGAATGTTAAAAAGAAAGTCCAAATCGGAATAATCATAAAAGCGGCAAATCGGAATAATCAAAACCCTTTTCCGATTGGGTGATCGGAAAGAGGGTGTGCTGGTTGGAATGACAGATCGGAAAGATGCAATCGGAAAGTGGTTTTCCCTTTCCGATTTGTGTGGGATCCGAAAAGCAAAAGTAATAAGCTATGGAAAATAAGCTCAAACCAAAAACTTGAACGAATCAATAATTAAGCGAACAAAATAAGCATGAATAACAACTTTTCCAAACTTAAAATAAACAAACTTTTAGATCAAACCATAAAAAGATGAACTTTTTAAGCACGAAAACATTAATGAACAACACGGATCATATGTAATTCGCACCAATAGTAAACTAGAATCAAGAAAGGAAGATGAGAGATTAAATAAGAAAAGTAAAAAATCAAGAACAATAAATAAAAACTTACTTGAAAATTAAATGATTAGAAGTGCATAACAATTAATTAAAGTGCAAGAAATGAAATAACAAGTATGAAAATGGTGGAAGTGGTGGTTTGCCAAACCACCCAACAACATGAAAATGAAACTAGGATCATCTATATATAGGGGTGATTAGGGAGGAGCTTAGGAAGCTTCCTCCCTCTTTCCTCTTTGCCTTAATTGCACACTTAAGTCCTTTTCTTCTTTATCTTTTGTTAATCTTGGACTTTGTCTTGGGATTTCTTTAACTCGTCTTGATTTTTCTTTATAAATAAGACTCGAGTTCTTCGGCTTTTTAGTAAACTTCCGTCCTTTGACTTTTTCTTCGATAAATCTTCAGAATTGGTCTTGGACTTCCGTTCTTTTTCCACTCTTGATCTTTCGACTTCATCTTTCGTCTTTTTCTTTGATAAAAGCCCGTGAATGCCGTGTTTTCTCCTTTTCACCTTTTTCGTCCTAAATCACAACAAAAACACAAACCACGCATAATTCCGACATAAATGACATAAAATACACGTTTTGGCTCGGTTATTATTGTAATTAAGTGGTAAAAAGGATGGGTGTTTTCACACCTATCACCCGTAAAGATCATGGAGAAGTCTATCCAAAAAGGCCCTAACAAGGTATGAGGATAAATAGATCCAAGTCCAAAGAAGGCGGTGGATCGTTGTATATCAAAATCCCAAAATAAAGATTGGAGAAAAATGAAGAACTCGTGGTCCAAATATGAAGAATCTCTCAAAACTTCAAGTGAAGAAATTCCTATTATGAAGAGAAGACCATTATTTCATGAACGTCTCTCAAGATTTGAAGTATGAAGTCGCTGCCAAATATCGGTCCGAGAAAGGTCTCAAATCGCGAAGCGAGTTATGCCAAGATATAAACTTTATGAGGTCCCGAGAAGCAGTTTTAAAAGATTTTGTCCTTTAGCTAACTATTGATTAAATCGTCCCACTTTATTTTCAGCCTAAATAACTATCAAAATAAGTCAACAATGCATACTCGTGATCATTCAAGACAACAATAAAATATAAGAGATACACCTAGGAATAAGGGAGTCTAAGTGAATAATTGGCCCACATGAGTTCGTGTTAGTTTGCTAACTTATAATAACAATGATCTCGTTTTTAAGCTTGGTTTGGAGAATGTGAAAACTTGAGGATGATGATTATTCATGACATTTCCAAAACCCGAAGGTATGTTTTTTATTTCTTTACTTTGAATGTTTATAATTATCTATCTCTTTAATAAAGGCCATTATGGATTGATTATGATGGAAAATGTAATCGTGCTTTGTAACTAATTGCATTGCATGAGGACATTGCAATGGTAAAGTGTAGGGGATTTGATAGGTGTGTAAACACCCATCCTTTTTACCACTTAACTACAATAATAACCAAGCCAAAACATGTATTTTATGTCGTAAATGTCAGAATTATGTGTGGTTTGTGTTTTTGTTGTGATTTAGGACGAAAATGTGAAAAGGGGAGAAAACACGGGCATTCACGGGCTTTTATCGAAGAAAAAGACAAAAGACGAAGTCAAGAAATTAAGAGTGCAAAAAGAACGGAAGTCCAAGACCAATTCTGAAGATTTATCGAAGAAAAAGTCAAAAGACGGAAGTTTACTAAAAGCCGAAGAACTCAAGTCTTATTTATGAAGAAATTTCAAGACTAGTTTAAAGAAATCCTAAGACAAAGTCATTAAAGTCAAAGAACTAAGAAGATTAAGGACTTAATGATGCAATTAAAGAAAGAAGAAAGAGGGGAGGAAGCTTCCTAAGCACCTCCATAATCCTCCTATAAATAGATTAGATTACATTCTATTTGTTTTTGTTGGCTAGAGTGACACTAGTTCTTCCACCATTTTCATTGCTTGCAAATTTGCTTTTCATGTTATTTTAAATACTTGTCTTGCACTTTAATTCCCTTTACTTCCAAGTAAGTGTTCTTAATTTTGTTGCTTTAATCTTTGTTTACATTTGATCAAGTTTACTTTTATCATTCTTCTTCTACTTTTCTTCTTTTTGGTTCATTTCAAATTCGGATTAAGCAAGTTTTTTGCTTAATCTCTTTGCTTATTTTACTAAAAAGTTTATCTTTTTACTTTTATCTAAGTTTTTGTATGAGATAAGCTATAAGTTTGACAATCTTATTGGCTTGTTTCATACTTAGCTTATTTGATTTTCTTAGTTTTCTAAAAAGTTCTTCTTTCTAAAAGTTTGCTTATTGTGTTACTTATTTCGTGTTTTGGAAAAGTCTTTAAATTTGTTGCTTATTGTCTCGTCTTATTATAGTTTTTGGTTTAGTTTTTGAAATTTGCTTATTGCTAAAGTGCTTATTCAGTTTTGCTTATTTCCTCTTTGGATGCCATTCCCATCTTAGAAGGGTTTTTCCCTTGGTACGATCCAATTGGCTTCGATCGCATAGACTGCGATCTTTTGTTCTTCCTTGGTACGATCCACGCCCACGATCACTCATTGCGATCTGGGGTGCGATCGGGTCTCTCCTCCTTGCTATGATCGCATTGAGTGCGATCTGATTTGTTACGATCAAGCTACGATCCTGACCACGATCCACTTGTTGTGATTGTGGTTGCGACCGGGAGTACGATCACCCCTACCCATCGTACTGCTGAGTACGATCCGATCCCTTTGTTTCCATCGCATTGAGTGCGATCGGGGGCTACGATCACCAAGTGCGATCTAGGTTGCGATCAAGCTGCGATCCAGGGTACGATCCAACCAAATTAGTTGGTTGCGATCGTAGTGCGATCGGACTCGTTTTCTTTTTTTGGTTTTTGTTTTATTTTAGATTTTGCTTTCCCGTTTTTTTTACTTGATTTATTTTTAAAAGTTTACATTTTTATTACGTTGTCAAATTTAATTTTCACCGCGCTTTTATGTTAAGTCATTTAATTAATTACTTTTTTAGTTTTAAATATTGCACCATTTACTCTTTAATTAGTTTTAGTTTTTAATTAACGTCGTCTACTTTAAAGTTTCTTCACTTTTAATATACTACAACGACAAACTATTTGTTTCACCAAAAGACAGCTGAGTCGCATAGTTAACCAGGATCAATTCGATTAGACAACGACAAAGAACTTTAATTTTTATACTAGGTAAAAGCTAGTTATCAATGTTTCATGTTTAATTCCTTCGGCTTCAAAATAGTTTCTCTGTTTTGAATTCAAAAATTATGTACCTCTGTCAGTACGAACCACTTTAACTTGAGCTTGAAGACCATGTTGTATCAGTTTAAGGAAGATGATGAGAACATCGGGTGTTTCATCCTTGGACCTCAAGAAGTGAGTCCATGTGTACCTTGAGTAGTCATCGACAATTACCATAACGTATTTCTTCCCATTGATACTATTAACACGCATGGGACCACACAAATCTATATGTAGAAGATCTAACCGTCCTTTAGAGCTTGGTGTAGTCTTTGTCTTGAAACTACTCCGTTTAGCTTTACAAAGCTCACAAGAAGAACAAAGATGATCTTTGATGAATTTCAAGTTAGGAAGGCCTCGCACAATATCTTTCTTGGAAAGCAAGTTGATGGTATCAAAGTTAAGATGAGATAAACGTTGATGCCATAACCAAGCTTGAGTCGTTGAAGCTTTAGCCATGAAACAGATTGGAGTTGAGGATGTGGAGTCTTGTAGTGAAATAGTGTAGAGATCAGTATCCCGTGTTCCGGTAAGTAAGTCATTCCCAGCATAATCACGAACAAAACATGTCTTCTTTCTAAAAGCAACCTCCAAATCCGCATCACAGAATTGACCAACAGAGAAAAGATTATGATTGAGCCCTTCGACGTAGTAAACCCTTTTGATAGTGATATTCCCCTGAACCAAGTCTCCATATCCTAGGATCGGTGCAAATTGATCATTTCCGAATCGGACCGTACCCAGGAACTTCTCCATGAAGTTAATTAGAAGCTTGAGATTCCCCGTCATGTGCTTCATGCATCCGGAGTCTAGTATGAAGAGAATTATTTCGATCACCTGCATAAGAATTAGAACACGATGGAGCATTTGCTAAATTGGATTCCATGTTAGTTGTGATTTCTGATTCATTAGTTTCCCTAGTTTCATCACTTAGAGTCACACTAACGCACGTAGTCACATATTCTGTCTTAACCTTAGGCATCCATTTATATCCTGGAGGACATTGATTAGCAAACCACCATTTCCAAGGCTTGCTAGCAGACTCATATAATTCCCTAATTATGCTTCTAGGGTTCTTAGTGGTGGAGTCTGATGCAATACTTTTCTTAGGGGGGGGTTGCACCAGAATGGTTCACTTTGCGTTTGGGTTTTCTAGCACTAATAGGCATCACAGTTTGCTTCTTAGTTCTAGTTTCTACGCCTTTGACATTATTCGAAACACACATAGCATGATTAGCATTAGCACACTTTCCACATTTCACACAAACAAACTTAACATTCAAAGCATTCAAAGTCGAATCATTCATATCGTAATTACACGCGATTACAGACGTTTTATTCTTAGAAACATTGTAAATCCTATGGTGGTCTTCTACTATCTTCATCTTCCCTTGACTTTTGGTTTGCCAAACCTTTTCATTCATGCGAGTGCTCTTAAGCTGGGGCCGGCTAACACTATCAGTGGGGACTACTCCTGTAGTAAAAGACACACGTCTATTAGTGTTTCTAGAAGTCTGAGGTGATTGACTTTCTTTGTTGTGTGTAGCTGTAGTGGCCAATCTATACATCCCTGGTTTAACCACATTTGTGTTCTTAATGCTTTGTAATCGAATATGTGTTTTGGGAGTGTTTTGTGGTAACCTATCCTTCGCATCCGTCTTGGGGGCAAACACAGGTTTTGCAAATGCAGAATTAGAGAAAACAGATGGTTTTCCCAAGACAGAGGGTCTAGTCACTTTTTGAGCATTGGGTTGTCTTACAACAGGTTGCTTAATGCTAGGTTCCACGACTTTCCCACCCATTTTAGCAATGAGTTTCTGCAACTCTGCTATCGCTCTGTCCCTGTCTTGTAACTGAGCTTTCAACCCTTTAATTTCCAAATTCTGTTCATTCATTTCTCGAAACGTTTGGGAAAGTTTTTCTTGCAATTTATTATCAAGTGGAATACTACCAACGTCTTTTTGCAAAGAAAGTTCAAGAGAATGACAATGTTTTTGAAAAAATCAGTTTTGTGTTGAAGTAACTCAAAAGCCTTTTTATCAACATTTTCTTTATTTTTTGAAAGCTCAAGTTCAAGACGCTCACATTCTTTGATTTTATCAAGATATTTGCATGCAACATCAGAATATTCATCGATATCAGCACAAGATTGAAGAGTAACACACAAAATATCTTTGGAGAGACATTCTTCTAAGAGTAAATCATATTCGTTTGAAAATTCTGATTTGTCATTTTGAAGTTCATCAATTTCTTTTTCAAGAGACTCAACATATTTCAATTCATCAAACATTTCAGACTGAATCAAATTTTCAAACTCAAGAACATGTTCTTATATTATCTTTGTATTTGGTATTAAAAGTTCTTTCACAAGCACAGTTACGTCGTGAGGAATCTCGGTTTTCCACTTATCCTTTTGACATTTTTCCCAATCGCTTTCAACAATTGATTGAACATTATCAACGTGGTGTTTAAGAAAACCAAGTGTTTTTCTACTTTTGCTTTTAGAAGCATCTAGAGGCAAATAGTTAATATATTTAAAAACATTAGTTTTCCTCTTAGCGGCAAAAGCCTTTTTCCATTGAATTCTTCTTTGTTTACATTCTAAAAAGAATTCCTCACGAGACTTCTGTTTTTGTGGAGTGAAAAGACCATAAAGACTGTTTAGATAAGCATAGTTATATGGTTTTACAAAATCTTTATTGACTGGTGATCTACTCTCCTCATCCCAAAGGGACGTCTCTTCACTATCGATGTTAGCTACTGGGCAGTCATTATCAGTCCATTCGGACTCATCAAGATATAAGTGAGGGTTCGCAGCTTGAGCTTGTTCGAGGTACTTGGGGGTGGCAAAACTAGGTTGACCCTTGAAAAACGACCGAGGTGCTATCATTCTTACGGTTTGAATAGAGTCATGTGTATTATAAACAACTTTTTTCAAAAAATTGACTTGTTCTTCGAGATCCTTTACTTTTTCAGTATCTTTGTTTTGTCTAATTTTGAAATCTTGTTTTATTGTTTCAACCTCTTGTTTCTTTTCGTCAAGAATTTTAGCAGAATCGGTGGTGTTCATAGAAAGCCTCTGTTCAAGTTCATTAACTTTTGTTGTGGCAAGGTACGTTTTTTGACGTTGATCACTTAATAAAACATTAAATTGACGTTTTTCTTTAGTTAACAAAGCAAGAGCTTCATTGTATTTATTTTCAAAATCGTCCTTTTTAACGCTGATGACACGACTTTTGTACCCCTCAAGCTCGTTGGTCTTTTGTAGAAGCTCAGCCCTATAACTATCAATAGTCTCACTAGATTTTATAAGAGCTGCTTAGCATTCTTCAAAGTTTTGATTGAGCGCTGCGTTTTCCTTATTTAATTGCTTTTGACTCTTTCTATTTTCATTGACATCTTTTTGTAAACTAGCAATTAAATTAGCAAGCGCGACACGCTCCTCGTCATCACACTCATTTGCATGTTGATCATCCTCAAACTCATTATTGCACATGTCTGATGAATCGGGTGTAGTATTGCTATCAACCGTTTCCATCATACACGTGTCAGTAATTGTTGTTGGTAGATCACTATGCTCATGTGTATCACCAAACACATTATATTCATCATAATGTTGTACCTTATCAATTAGCTCAGTATCAAAGATAGGACCATGGTCATCTTCAGTGACGTTAAGGACCTCATGAATCTTTGCCATGTATGAATAATGTGCCTCGAGTTCTTGGTCGGAGAGTTCATCATCTGTGTCGTCAAGCATTTCTCCTTCCTCAGCTGATAACTTGATTCCAGCTTCCGTTTTGTTGCACAGCAACATCTTTTCCTTATGATAACCATAATCTTTAACCCTCTTTAATTGCCTGCATTCCCTAGCCAAATGCCCAAAACCTCTGCAGTTAAAACACTGAATCCCACTTTGTTGCACAACTTGACTACCAACAGTTTCCCTATTTCCAACAATAGTAGCCACCCTCTGATTATCATACTTAGGTTGTCGATCATACTTTGGAGGACTCTCAGCACGTCTGCGCGTGTCATACCTTGGAGGACTCTGTGCATGGGTGTTCCTCGGGTTTGAAGATATTCGAAGGTTGTTGTTGGTGGGTTTGTAGATTTTCTTATATTGCTTCATAATGAAAGCCATTTGTTGCTTGAATTCCCTATCCTTTTGAGCTACTTCTTCATCACTGTCTTCTTCGGATGATTGCTCGAGTGTGGGTGATGGTGCTCTTGCAACTTCTTTGCCTCGGGATCGTGTTGGAGCATGTGACTCGGAGACAATGGATGATCGTGGTGATGATGATTGAGTAAAGTAGATCTTTGAAGTACGAGAGTGATAATCTGGGTAATGTTGAGTGGTAGACACCAAAGCAAGTGGATTAGAAATCTTTGCAACTCGTTCAGCTCGAATTTCATTTGCCTCATTTTAAAATTGTTTCAAGATTTCAAAGAGCTTGTGATATGAAAATTCGTCTAACTTTTGTTGTTGTTTCACCAAGGTGAGAAACCGTGTCCACTCTGGTTGAAGTTGTTGTAGAAATTGGACATTGACTTGCATGGTGGAAACTTGCAAGTTGTTTCGGGTCATATCATTCATCATCTTGTAGAATCGGGAGTAATAAGAACCAATTGATTCCCCATCCTTTGATGTAAACTTGCCAAAGTTCCAAAACATCTTAGTTTTCACATGTTGTTTGTTAAGTCATTCACCTTGTTGCAATATTTCAATAGCCGTCCACATTTCTTGAGCACTAGGGCATGCATCAACCGTAGATTAAATATCATCTCCAATGCCACTGAGAATTAAGTAGATTGCTTTTTCTTTGCATCAAACCACGCACGGTTCTCTGGGGTGAGGTCGGTCCTTTTTTCATCACGTTCATATGCGGGTTGTGCGTCACTTGTGTCTGTGGCTGGTACTGAAGGAACTTGAATCCTTGAGAGTTTATAGAGTCCTTCCAAAATACATTGCCTTAAAGCATCACCGTTAGGTTTTGTGTCAAGATAACGTGGAAAACGGGATTGCCATTGATCGTATCGACCTGACACAAGTATTGGTGGTCTTTCTTTGTTACCTGCCACCATTATGTTGTTATTCGTCACACGATATTCGGCAGTAGAATCCATCTCAATATTCTTTGAAATGATGAAGTAAATATGGATCTTAAGTAGATTTGTTGTGATGGTTGTTGTGGTTAAAATTCTAAAAATTCAATTTTTCTTCAGTCCGACAATAAATTCCCCACTCCGACAAAACGGTAGACCAAAAAATTTTGTAAACGCCAAATTTTGAAATCGAGCAAGAAATGTCCTAAAACTAGTATGGAAAAAATTTAAATTTACTTGACGGAAAAATAACTCTTTTTTTTTAATCTTCGTGTAAACGATATGACGAAACTAGTCTAGATGGTGGCTAAGTCAAAAAAATACTCGAACAAAATTTAGCTAAACATGTCATTGGAATGTCCATCGGAATGTGCCATCGGAATGTCCATCGGAATGTTGGCTGTCGGAATGTAGGCTGTCGGAATGTTGCTGGTATCGGAATGTTAGGTTCTATCGGAATAACAATCTATCGGAATGTCCTTCTGTCTGAATCTTAGATCGCAATGTTTACCTGTCGGAATGCTTAGATCGCAATGTTTACCTGTCGGAATGTTTAGATCGGAATATGGCTAAAATAAATTTGGCAGAGTAACGACTCAAAAATCCCTTGAAACCGTCGGAATCCCAGAATGTAATGTACGATCGGATTGTCTCGTCGGAATAAGGTATCGAAATCCTTAGATCGCAAAGTAGAACCTAGTGGTTATTGCGATCTGGCTTCACTCCCTTTGTACTTTCCAATGGTGATACTTGCTAGAATTTCGGAAAGATGAAAAAAAGAAAGTTTTGAACGTTTGATCCAAGAAAGTTCGTGTTTTAACCAAAACCAAGATACCCAAATCACTACGACACGAATAAAGAAGTTATACGAATTGAAAAACACTAAAAAAACATAGAAAATCTTGAATTCGTGGATGAAATAAGGATCAAAACAAATAAATCAAATGAAAACACAACAACCAATCACAAAACTACCCATGGCGATTGATACCAATTGTTGTCCCATATATTTAAATAATATAATACGAATTTAAGAAAGAAAAATAGATGAAGAAGATGAATTCTAGAGAGAGAAAGTAGTGAGAGAAAGTAGAGAGAAATGGTTGGAACTAGGTGAATGTTAGATTGAGAAGTGAGAGAAAACAATGAACCAACACCCTTCCTAACATGCTAGGAAGGGTATATATAGTCCACCCACATGCGGGCTTCTTTATGGACTATATGGTTTGGGTCGGGCTTTCCTTTTGGGCTTTAGTTACTTATCAATGAACTTTAGCCTAAAGTTAAGCCCGTATAACACGACTAATATACTACCTATTACAACGTTCTAAAATACGATACATAATAAACATATGACCGAGCATTCTTGTTTGACTCAATATTTTGAGGCTAACAGTGTTTCATTCAACTTGCCTCTTATTAAACTAAAGTACTGTAACTTACTCGTGAAAATAACTTTAGCTTCGTATCCCTACATAACATACAAACATAAATACTTGTAAATATTTTACCATTCAAATGTTTTTCATGATTAAAGTTAATTATACACAGTTTTATAGCAAATGTTTGTTAACTATTTTCAGTTAATTTAGATTCCCTTCACTCAATATGAGTCTTGGAAGTTCAAAGGGGTTCATAACTGCTCACATCAAATGTTTTGTCATGATTAAAGTTAATTATACACAGTTTCTAGAAAATGTTTGTTAACTATTTTTAGTTAATTTAGATTCTCTTCACTCAATATGAGTCTTGGAAGTTCAAAGGGGTTCATAACTGCTCACATCATAAAATAAACCACCCACTAACTTCTGAGATCATGTTAAACTATAAGTTAAGAAAAACCATCCCACCATCCATTAACATCTCTTTATAGCACAGTTCATACATATCAAAATTCTAATATTCATCTAAATTACAAAAAAATGGCTCATATTATAGATTTACCCATAGACATTATGATCATTGTTTTACTAAATATCCCCGTTTCATCCCTGCTGTTATGCAAATAAGTTTGAAAACATGGCTGTCGATCATCTCGGATCAAACATTTGTCAGGATGCAAGCGAATGCTTCACAACATTCACGGTTAGTATTTAGGAGTTTTGAAGGGGTTCGTACTTGGTCACTGACCGATAACTCCATAAATAACCCTGCATCAGTATTCACGGGGCAAGGTCATCCGTTTATTAGTGACAACTTCAAAAGAGTTGTCAGGTCGTGCGACGGATTGATATGCATGGTGAACAGAACAAGGTTGTCACTATACAACCCTCGTACTCGTTATACATATTCCATCGACTCGTGTTTGTTAGGGAGAAGCCAGATCTAGTTGGGTATGGCTTCGGTAAGATAATAGACGGGGATTACAAGGTGGTGGCCATTTCAAAACAAAACAACAGGGTCAAAATGTTCTCGGTTCCGAACAAAAACTGGAAAAACTTAGGCGTTTATCTAGGCGGAGGTTCTGTCTTCGGGGATGCTGTGGGTTACGACGGTCGGGTATACTACTGTGATTTCACTTGGAGAGAAAACTCTAAAAGGATCATTTCTGTTCAATTATCATAAGAAACGATTACCACGGTTCCTCTACCGGAAATACGAAGAGCCCAGAAATCTATTCACTTAGGGGTGTTGTGACAGGGGCTATGCTTGTTGTGTAACTACACCAACAATAATATTTCCGATGTTTGGGTCATGACAAACGAGCCAGTACACCAAGCTTGGCCAAGGTTGTTTTCCATTCAGAATCCCAATCCTAATCTCATACAATTACACCAGTACGCCAAGGGTTGGACAAGATACTATTCTCCAATCTGCATAACAGGAGACGGTTGTCTTGTGATACCATTTGGATACCAGGTCATTTTTTTAAACCCTATGACGGGACTTTCAAGATTCTAGACTATATGCCCGGTCCTTGGTGTACCTACGTTGAGACATTGGTGAAACCAGGCGGGAATGGGATACGTTATAGTCTAAGGAGTGCGGCCAACATTGGATATTCAAGCTTTCCGGTTATTCGCTTTACGCATTATTCACCTACGTTGTCTACTTACATTATGTTTCGCAGTTTTTGTGTTTTCTAAAACTATTCCACTAGGCTTAGTTTGATAGTATGCTTTCTTTTAGTCTATATGTTAACCTTAGATGTTTTGAATGACTATTATATAACCTCTGTGTTGTACTACATATGCATCACACTTGCAATGCCAACTAAATCATCATAAACTTTCATTAGATGATAGACATATAACCAGTGTATACAACTAAATACCAATAATCAAGATCATATTCATCATTACCACTATCCAAACCAATTGCATTCGTCTATCATAACTTCCAACAACAAAGGCTAAGGACCGAAAGCAATCATATAATATCTTTGTTCTAACGACCAAGACTGAAATACAAAAGCAATGTGAACGAAGAAGCTCAATTAAACACATCGTTTACCATTTGAGTGGATGAACAGCTTCCAATCCCTCGCCGTAAGCGTGGCTCTTGATGTTATGTGCAATTAAACACTGTTTCTTACACTAGATTCATGATTATTATGAACAACGGTTGTCAATTGGAATCAATGTTAATTAGGTTTTTAATTAACTGGATAATGAAGCTTCTTAACTATGTGTTTGTGTGTGTGTTTTTTGGGTGTGCTTTCGGTTCAACATTCTTAACTGCGTGTTTTTGTGTGTGTGTTTTTTGGGTATGTTTTTTGTGAAAGGTTTTTTCGAATCGGGTTATATACGGGGATGTGTGACAGCAACGGTTGCCTCGCTTTTATAAGTGGTTGCCTTAAGGAAGATGACTTTTTTAAACAGGATGCCTCAAATATTTAAGATTTGCCGCCTAAATATTTTTTAAGTTGCCTTCGAATTAATATAAAATACATGAGTTGTCTCGACTTTTTATACAGTATACACGTATATATATATATATATATATATATATATATATATATATATATATATATATATATATATATATATATATATATATATATATATATATATATATATATTGGTTGGCTCGTGTATATTCATGGGATGTCTCCATTTGTAAATACATCACGTGGGTGTATTTTGTTAGTGGAAAAATCCACGTGTCGTCTTCTGATTGGAGATGCCTTGGATGCCTCGGTTGTCTCGGTTGCCTTGGGCCATTTTAGGGACATTGAGATGTAGCTGGTATTTTAAAGACATCATAATACAAAAAAGGCTATTCTAGGAAATTGACCCTATTATAAAGACCCTCCTACCCCACAAAAAAATACAAAAAAGTACCATCCACTAATGTTTGTCCCCCAATTTACAGTCCAGCGCCAGTTTTTTATCAGTTTCTGTTCCGTAGTTTTTGCCAGTTTATATATTTCTAACCTGTCAGATATTATAATTTTCATTCCGTACTTTTAGTTTCCTAGTTTTATAATTTATAACATATACAAATTTATTAAAAAAAATAAAAAAATGAAGAGGGTATATATGGTGATTTAGGGGGTATGTGTATCCTTGCCAATTTCATATTGTGTGTTCTTGTATTCTTATTTTTTTAAACTTTACAAGTGGAATATTGCATGTGAATGGTCAGTTGGTCACAGATACACTTTTGTATTATTTTATTGTGTACTTTCTGAAAATATGAGAAACAATTTCTCTCTTAGTCAAAGATACGTTATTTTACGTCCTAATTGTAAAAGATACACTTTACTGGAGTCGATGTGTCCTAACATCTTGAAGAAAACTTAGTAAAACCCTGTCTCATGTAGATAAATGATAAATGAAAGATTTAAAGAAAAAATGCAAGTAACACAAAATGCAATGACCGCTCAACATATGAGGGTTTTGTCCCGTCGTGTGAAGACCGATCAAATGATAAAGTGAGAGTACTCATAGCCCTCACATAACTAAAACGAATTTCAAAACAAGGACTTATACATCAAGGTTATATGCCTAAAAAATTTTAGCACAGAGTTTACGGTTTGGAATTTTTTAATTTAACATGTTTATTTAAGGAGTATTTAGGATTGCGTTTGGTAAGTGATTATCTTATTCCCCGTCAATAAGCTGTATTTTATGTTTGATAAAGAAAATCAAAATTACCAATTCGTTGCATTATTGAGGTGCCAAAAGTAGAAATAGATAACTAGAGGGATACATGCTTTCTCAAAACGCAAGCTAGTTTTGGTGTTCACTGAAATTTACCAAATTGCCTTTGCACTATTTTCCCTTTTGGCATTTCTCACAATTCCACATATGTTATAGTTTTGTTCGACTCTTATATAATCCTTTGCTCTATGATGAGGGTCATTTTGTTATTTTTGGTGGCATTAGGCAATAACAATAAATAAGTCTTTTTACGCGCGTTAAATAAAGAAAAGTTGCATGCAAAATTGAAATTATATAACTCATACATGTTTAATATATATTTATTTATATACAAAACAAATAAAAATGTGACCTTTTTAAAGTGGAAACTATGTGCGACTGCACATGTTGCACACCTATCCGAAACCACTCTGACTATGATTAGTTGAAGTTTTATAGTTCATAGCAGTAAATACATAAATTGCTTTGGCTTTTTACTTAAGTTTTCAAATACTTTATGATACATAATTACTAATGAATGTATAACTTCAAAGAAATTACCATGTACTCGTAGAACTTGAGTCAATGTCTTCAACTTATATAAACTGTCAATAGTTCTTAAAAAATAAGTTCCTTATTCTTATCATTTTACATGTTAAACTGGTAATAATATGAATAGAAGAACATTAAAAGAACTGATAATTATTGTGATAACATAGCTTAGGTTTTTATTAGTGATATCAATTTTAGTCTTAAATGTTCAAACAGGAATTGATCACAATGGGATTGGGATGCTTATTAATAACAAACCTTTCGTATACAAACAATTGGCATATTCACATTTTATTAGTGTTATACTAAATACTGCAAACTAGACGAGACAACTTAAACCATGTTTATTAGCAATCTGACCCAACCGATCGTAGCTACAAAACAAAAGAATTCTCAATATTATATTAAAACAATACAAAAGAAAGAGAGAGAAACAGACGACCGAGTCGTTATGTGATCTTCAAAATTCTGAAGCAACCTAACACATGTCACTTCCTGATTCAACCAATAATTCTTTTTCAATCTGTCAAAATTAAAGTGGAACCATTAGCTATGTGCAAAATAGTAAAAAATGCTCAATAAAGCAATAGTCATAGGCAAAAAATAGTGAGAAAATTTTGATAAAGTTGGTGAAATATGTTAAACTGGAGAAAATGTGAAGATGAAGAGAAAGTTGGTGAAGACGATCTAAGATGCAAGGATTGAGATAAGTATTGAAATGGGTTTTAATAAATTTTATTATTAGTTGGTAAATGAGCTGATGAAGTGTGTTTTTAATGAGGAATATTTTCTAAACACATAGATTTGAGTTTTAATTTGTGTCTTTTCTATTCGGTTTGTAAATTATAAAAAAACGTTTAACAAAAGTGATTGTATGTTCGGTTAGAAGATAAGCTTTACGTAATTGGGTTAATGGTTACCTTTGGAAATAAGTAGTAATTAAATTAAATATAAAAATTAATTTTTTATGTTATGTTGGGTTGAGTTGGGTTGGGTTGTTTATAAATGATAAAAATGTTAGAGATTGGTTGTATGAATAGATTGTATAAATTGAGGAAAGAAAATAATATTTTAGTAAAAGATTGGGTTGTGATGGGTTGTGAATAAACATATTCTTATAAGAGTAAATTTGTTTCCCTTTTCCTTATATTACTAGATGAGTACCCGTGCATAGCGGTGGAAACTCCTAGCGACAAATAAATAACGAATGTGATATTGTAGTAATGTTTGGTGTAACGTTGAAAATGCAACGTGAAATATCAAAATGAAACTGCAAACGCTCTTGACATATGATGAATTATTAACATGTATCAAACAATATATAAAAACATTTAGTGAAATGAAAGGGAATCGTTACATAAATTATGAGATAAAATTATAAAATATAACAACGCACGATACTCCACGTGTAAAACTTTTTAATACACAAAATTTGAATTAAGTGTAGTTTTAACAAAATATAATATGCTAATTAAATGCGTTAGATTTTAAAAAGGTCACATTTTTATTCCACGTAAGAATAAATCTCATCTCCACTATAATTAATAAAATGATAAACCTTTTTATAATTTTAAAACCTAAAAAAAACAACAATAAGAGATGATCTTATTAGACATTTAAACAATTCTGTATCATCTGTTTACCACAAAATCCTACCAAAAGAAAAGGGAGGATACGAAATAGCCATAGCGGATGCATCCGAAGGACGTCAAGTGGTTGATATTATCCCTGAGGGGCAGAACTTCTTGTTTCTGAAGGACACGTTCAAATTCAAAACAATATCTTATCTTACCAAGTTTACACCATTTTGGATAAGACTATTAGTTACAATTTGTTATGGGAAAAGTAAAAGGTGCACAAGAATCACGAAGATCATAGTTTTGAGATTACGTAAAAGTTTGAGTAGCTGACAATGATGCACAATATGAATTAAAAGTCAACAACTGAGTGTACTGAACACCAAACATACCTATTCGGTTAAGCGTTTTTTGGTTCATATGACTTGAAATCGATTTTCAGTTCATATGTTCTTAGTAGTGGTTATAAACGTAAAATTTTAAATAGGATATATTGATACCAACTATATCTGTGAAATTTCTCAATTGCTTAAATTTGAGAGCACCTCATCCGTCTTCATCATTTGTTGTTTGCGATTCATATGGCACCATTAAGAAATGAAAAGGTTCTTTACTTCTATATAATCAAAAGTTTGTCACTATCAAACCCACATTAAAATATCATGAACAGTAAGTATGAACAGTAAATACACGAAATACGTATAAAATAAAACTTTCTATTCATAATATATAAAACGTGTCACGATATTAAATAACAAGTAACATGTATATTATAAATGCATAATATCTACGACATTAAATTCGCGACACTTGAACACGAGAATACACGAGTATTGTTTAAGTTAGAAAAACTATGGATTTTGGTTTTGGGCTTGGTTTGGCTGCGACACAAGACAAAGAAAGGGAAGGGCTTTTGGCCCAACCGAATTGTAATCCTTTTTGTAAACAAACAAAACACACAAATTAATTCATAAGTTATTTTCAAGAAAACTAGACCAGAACCCTAGCACACCTAAGTGGCCGCCGGTTTTGATCAAGAACAAGGGGAAGATTTTTGGGTTTTGATCTTTGATTTTGGTATATTTGTGTTCATGTTCATATCATTCACGCATTGGATATTATCATAACCTTAATCTTTTTATTCCTTTTATTACAATCATGATCATATGTTTATAAATCCTTAAAAACATGAAACAACAACATGCTAGGATTAATTAATAATCAAGAAAAGGTTGGTTTGGTTTGTTTGGTGTTCGGCCGAGAGTCAAACCGAGAGCCAAGGCTCTTGGTGGGTTCGTTTCGCACCAACAGCCGAGACTATGAGGTCTCGGTGTGGTTTTGTTCGATCGACCACAAGGAAATGGAACCCCGACGTGAGTCGGGGAGATGTTTGGTTTGATATCAGTGTCAACCGAGACCTATAGGGTCTCGGTGGGACGTTTAGTTTGGTCAGTGGGTACACGCAGCCAAGCAGGGGGAACCACCGGCTACAGCCGGTGGGATATTTGGTCAAGCAGTGGTAACCGGCTAGCCGGGTTAGCCACTGGCCGCTGGTTTAGCCGTCGGCTGACACCACCAGCCGCCGGCTGAGTGGTGTTGGCTAGGCTTAATTGGTTCGGCTTATGTTTTGTCACGGGTTCGGGTTCGGTAAAATTATAAATAATCAGTTTAAGTGTTTATTTAATTAAATTAATATCATGACTGGAATAAGCAATAAGCTGTTATGAAAAAAGTCAAATAGTTCGTTTTCTAGTCAAACCTAAAAGTCAAAGTCTCAAAGGCTCCAGAATAGTCAAATGGGTCAAATAAGGAAGATTGATTATCAATTTAAAGTTGTTGCACGTCGAAATAAGCTAGAATAGCTTATTAATAAGTTGTTAACAAAATAACACTAGCAGTGGCAAGCAGTAGTGGGAAAGGGTTCCCACTACCTTGACTATTTGACTTGTTGTTTTTATTGAGATTTTGTTGGATTCAATGGACAAACAAGGCACCCTTGCAACCAGTGAGTTGTAAGGAGTCACAATCAAACAAGAAAACACAAAATCACCCAGCCAATTAGTACAGTTAATTCAAAATGTTCACAGACCTAGCATAGACATGAACAATAAGCAGTTTTTGATGAAATAAGCAGATTAAGCAAGAATAAGCTAACCACAGTCCACCAAAAGCATACAACAACTCAATAAGACTTAATTAAACACAAATCAACTCATTTCATATACTAGTTCAATGATTAGATCTAGATTAAGGCCTATTTGATGTTACTGATATGAACAGATGAACACAAAAGCTTTTTGATGATATACTTGACCACAATTACAAATTCAAACCCCTAGATCTACTCAACATGTTGCAAGATCAATGGTTTATCACTTGTTATACCTAGTTTATCATTAGATCTAAGTGTTCACAGATTTGCAGGCCAAATCAACAAGAAACAAACTTTTTATGGCTACTTGTTTGATTTAAGTGTTACAGACCACACAATATGCAGGTAAACACTTAACTCAGCTATATAAGCAAGAACAAACACCAGTACACACCTAACACTCAATTTTATCAAACCCCAAAGCATGCAGTAAACCCAAACACCCCTTAAACTTTTGAAAATCAAATTTTACTAGGCCAAAGTGTTTTTCAGGTTAATCCAAGCTTAAACAAACATCATAACAACATCATCATACACTTAGAACACATTTGCATGCATAAGAACACACCGAACACTAGCAGATACCCAAACTCACTTTTTACCAAATTTTGACAGATTTTTGGATAAAAATGACAAACCTCATGAATGTACATCCACACTCACGAATGTTATAGCTTATGTGCCTAGCTAAACAAGGCACAAGCTTCCAGTAACACCTGCTAAGATCAACAAAGTCAAAAGAAACAATTTATAACAGAAAAATGAAAAATGAAATAGATTCTTTCAAGCTTTGTACTCTACTCCTTGAATATCCCCACGCCTAGACCCCACTCCACCTTGATAATCTATTTATCAGGGTGAGATGATCAATCAAAGCCCAAAAATTTCAAGTGTTTTTACCAAAGACTTAGAAAAAAAATCAGGTTTTGGAAAAACTTTGAAACACTTGCACAATTCTCAAATCCAAACTTTGAAACTTCAATTTCAAAAACTTAGAACATTAACAAACATAAAATAAAGGGGGCACTTGGAATTCGTCACAAGATTCAAACACTATTTCATTCACTTGATAATAGGATTTACAGAACTTTGACCAAATAAAAAACCAAGAGCGAACTATAATGCTATAAGCTAAACCCTTTATATAGAGGGTATACAATGACCTAGTAAGCTGAAAAACTAAAAACCCTAGTAATGAACTTCTAGAATTGCCCTTGTGAAATTTGAATACATTGAGCTCATGTGAAGATGTTTGCATTTTGCTGAGATGCCAGTAGGTGCAATTTGATCAAATGGTTCCAAATGAGCTTAGGAATGAAGCTACATCGTGGTTCGTTGATTCTCTGCATGCTTTGTCATTTTCCCCAAAAGTGTGTAGCAGGGTGGTTTCATGTGACTTGGTGGGTGATGTGGCAAGGTGGTTAAGAGTTGGGTTATGTTAATTAGACCCCTACTCAATATTCTGGAACAGATTAGGGGTTAATTACCAATGGTTAAGAAAAACCCAATTTGGATTATGAACGTGAAGAACATGTGTTAGCCTCAAAATATTGAGCCAAACAAGAATGCTAGGTCATATGCTTATTATGTATCGTATTTTAGAACGTTGTAATAGGTAGTATATTAGTCGTGTTATTACGGGCTTAACTTTAAGCTAAGGTTCATTAATAAGTAATTGAAGTCCAAAAAGACAAGCCCGGCCCAATATATAGTCCATTAAAGCCCGCATGTGGGTGGACTATATATACTACCCTCCTAGCATGTTAGGATGGTGGATGGTCATTTGTAACAAATTCTTTTCTCTAATCTAATCTCACCAAGTTAATCATCTCTCTCTCTACTTTCTCTCACTACTTTCTCTCTCTAGGAATTCATCTCTTCTTCATCTATTTTCTTTCTTTCTTCTTTGCTTAATCATCACAAATATATGGGACAACATTTGGTATCAGTCGCCACGGGGTAGATTTGTGATTGGTTGTTGTTAATATATTTGATTCGAATGATTTAATCCATAAATCATCTCGGATTCAAATTTTTATTGTGTTTTCCGTGCTCTACTTCTTCATCTACATCTTCTACATAGTTGTAGTAGTGATTTGGTATATTTACTTTGGCTAAAAACACAAAATTTTTGGGTGTTTTGATCATTTTTTGGCTTAAAATCACGTATTGGTTGAGTTTTGTCCGAGAAAAGTGGGATATATTCCGATCAGTGCAATCGGAAAAGGTATTAGTGATTCCGATCACTCTCATCGGAAAAGGGTTTAAACATTCCTATCAGTATTCCGATTAGACTTTCCGATCAAGGGTTATTCAACAACATTCCGACCAGCTTTTTCCGATCATCATTCCGACAACACATTCCGATTAGGACATTCCGATTAGGAAATTCCGATTAGCACAAGTGTATTTCGATTAGGACATTCCGATTTGGGTATTCCGATTAGCACATTCCGATTTGGGTATTCCGATTAGGTCATTCCGATTTGGGTATTCCGATTAGGTCATTCCGACAAGGTTATTCCGATTAGAGCTCTTTCCGATGACATGTTTAGCTAAATTTTGTTTGAGTATTTTTTAGACTTAGCCACCATCTAGACTAGTTTAGGAACGTAGTTTACACGAAGATTTAAAAAAAAAAAAAAAAAAAAAAAAGAGTTTTTTGGTGGGAAAACCATTTTAAAATTTATTTTTTCCTAGACCATTTTTAGGCCATTTATGCTTCGATTTCAAATTTTGGCGATGCGAAAAATTTTTCGACCAAAAATTCAAATTTTTAGGCCATTTTTAGGTTTTATTTTTGTCAAAATTTTTCACTTTTCAAAATTTTTCCCTCTTAGTTTTTGGCTATTTCGGACTTGATTTCAAAATTTGGTGAGACAAAATTTTTGAGTTTACCGTTTTGTCGGACTGAGGAATTTATTGTCGGACTGAGAAAAAATCGGAATTTTCGGAATTTAAACCACACCCCAATCACAACATATCTACTTAAGATCCATTTTCACTTCATCAACTGAGAAACCATCATCATGGAAACGAGCAATGCGTGTTCAGACAGAGAAGAACGAGAGATGCAACTACAAGAACAAGTCCTTAAACAACGTTGTATTCAAGCTTTCAGTGATCTTAAAACGAATCTAAAACGTCTAGAAAGAGAGACCTTCTCGTACAATCCTTTGTATATGCGTTCTTTTTACTCCTTTTTCGGAAATGATCATCGCACGTTCCCTTATGACTTAAGAGACCAATTGAAGAATCTTGAGAATGAATTACTCAACAAAAACCTTCATGAGACAAATTCCAAGAATGCCTTCAAAATACTCAGAACATCGTTTCAACCATTCTTTGCTTCACAGCTATTCAAGAATCCCAACTTTGAGTCAGAAGTTCGAGATGCAAATCAACACTTCAAAGACTACACTACAATGGAAGCAAAATCATTCAGAGATTTGATATTTGGAAACATGGAATCAATTGAGAGGCTTTTGGATGAACGCCTACTTCATGCAACAGACATGATCAAGAAGATGATTGACAAAAGGCTGAAAATGCAAGAGTGCACGGTTGCAAAGATTCATGTAATGGATACGAGTCCAGTTTCAACTGTAAGTAACGAGACAATATCGAGTAATGCAACTGATAGCTGCAGAACAGGGAAAACAACGCATGGTGAGCAGAATGACCATAACAGCTCTGGGAAAGACAACAGTAGCTCTGACAAACAACACATCGACTCTGAGAATGTCATCAGCAATACACCTTCCTATGATAATGGTCCTGTTTAGGATTCTGAGCCATTGGAAGAGGTACACAATGCTGAATTTATTGTGTTTGCCAATGCCAATACGCATGAGCATAGTGATCAAACAACAAACCTTATTGACACATGTATGACGGAAAAGGTTGATAGCAATACCACACCCAATTCATCAGACATGTGCAATAATGAGTTTGAGGATGATCAACATGTAAATGAGTATGATGATGAGGAGCGTGTCGTGCTTGCTAATTTAATTGCTAGTTTACAAAAAGATGTCAATGAAACTAGAAAGAGTCAAAAGCAATTAAAGAAGGCAAACACAGCGCTCACTCAAAACTTTGAAGAATGCAAAGCCGCTCTAATTAAATCTAATGAGACCCTTGAAAGTAATAGGGCTGAGCTTCTTCAAAAGACCAAAGAGCTTGAGGGGTACAAGGGTAGTGCGTTAAAAAGTCAAAAGGACGATTTTGAAAACAAATATAATACAACTCTTGAGTTACTAGCCAAAGAGAAGCGTCAATATAATGTTTTCTTAATGGATGAACGTCAAAAAACGTACGTTGCAAATACCAAAGTTAACGAACTTGAACAAAAGCTCTCTATGACCACTACTGATTCTGCTAAAATTCTTGAGGATAAGAAACAAGAGGTAGATGCGTTAAAACAAGACTTCAAAAGTAGATACGAGAAAGAAACTGAAAAAGTAACAAAATTAGAAGAACAATTCGAATTTTTGAAGAACGTTGTTTATAAAACGCATGATTCTATTCAATCCGTAAGAATGCTAGCACCTCCATCGATGTTTAAGGGTCAAGCTAGCTTTGCAAGTCCTGAGTACCTTGCCAAAGCTCAAGCTGCGAACCCGTGTCTTTATCTTGATGAGACTGAAAGGACAGATCTTGATTGCATGCCTATTAGTGCCAATATTGAAGAGAATGCCCTTTGGGATGATGATAGTCAACCACTTGTCAATAAGGAGTTTGTGAAACCATATAATTATGCTTATGAGAATAGTCTTTATGGTCTTTTCAACAAACAAACTCAGAAAACTCGTGAGGAAGTGTTTCTAGAATACAAACAAAAGAGAATTCAATGGAAGAAAGCATTTACCCCTAAGAAATCTAATGTTTACAAATACATAAACTACCTCCCTCTAGATGAATCTAAAAGCAAGAGTAGGAAAACATTAGGTATTCTTAAACACCACATAGATAATGTTAAATCTATTGTTGAAAGAGACTGGGCCAAACGTGAAAATGCTGAGTGGACACGTCCGATTCCTCAAGATATTACCTTGCTTGTCAAAGAACTCTTAATTCCAAACACGGCGTTGATTAAAGAAACTGTTCTTCAACTTGAGGAGTTCATTCGGACTGAAATGTTTGATGATTTAAAATATGTTGAATCTATTGAGAAACACATTGATGATCTTCAAATGGAGAAGTCTGATTTCTCAGATGAATATGATTTACTCTTGCAAGAATGCGTTTCTAAAGATGTTATGTGTGCTTATTTTACATCTTGTGCTGATATTGATGAATATTCTGAAGTTGCATGCCAATATCTTGATAAGATCAAAGAATGTGAACGTCTTGAAATTGAGCTTTCGAAACGTAAAGAAAATGTTGACAAAAAGGCTTTTGAGTTACTTCAACACAAAACTGATTTCCTTCAAAAACATTGTCATTCACTTGAACTTGCTCTGCAAAAAGAAGTTGGTAGTTTTCCACATGATAATAAATTGCAAGAAAAACTTTCCCAAACATTTCGAGAAATGAATGAACAGAATTTGGAAATTAAAGGGTTGAAAGCTCAATTACAAGACAGGAACAAAGCAATAGCAGAGTTGCAGAAACTCGTTGCTAAAATGGGTGGGAAAATCGTGGAACCTAGCATTAAGAAACCTGTTGTTCGACAACCCAATGCCTACAAGGATCCAAAGCTGTCTATCTTGGGAAAACCGACTCCGTTCTCTAATTCTTCTCATATGAAATCTAGGTTACCCCCTAAGACTGATGTGCAACCAAGTGTTCCAAAACCATCCATATCACCCTATGTTCCTCCATTTAGAAAGCACACTGTTGCTAAACCCAACCATGTGAATGCACCTAGCACTTCTAGGACTCCTCCAAAACGTGTGACATTCACGTCCACAAAGGAATCAGTAGGTTCAAATGACCTCGTTCATACCCTTAACCTAGAGGATGCGAAACAAAAAGGGAAGATTCAGAAAGACAAACCAGTGTATGAACAACCTAGTTCGCCAAATCCCACTAGAGTTCCACACACTCCTAATGGTAGTCAACCAAAACCTAGGATCCCTCTTCAGCGATCTAGGCATTGGAAACCATCCATGAATAGTCGTGTTTCAAACACCACGCCTGAACGATTTGGAAAACAAAGGAATACAAGTACTTTTGTGAATCCCAAATTCCCTGTATGTCCCACTTGCAATAAGGGCATTCACAATGGAAATCATGACCATTGCATTTTGCAATACCTCTATAAGGTCAAATCTCGTTCCTTTGAACGGAGATCGAATACAGAATCCTCTAAGACAACAAGGAGATACAAACCCGTCGCAAAGAAAAGCAACAACAACAAATCTGAAACATGGATTAAAAAAGGACATAGTTTCTCTCCAAAGAAGTCTTCCGCTGTGCAAGAGAAAACTACTCCTAAATCTAGTCTTCAGTGGAAACCAACGGGTCGAATCTTCACGGAAGTTGGTCTTAAGTGGATTCCAATAGAGAAGAGTGATGACACCTGCACCAGCACTAATGCTACTGTTCTACACACTGAAAAGGAATTTGTTACCCCTATTTCTAGTATTTGTGCAAACTCTTCTTCTGTGATTGCAGGTACAACAGCGGATTCTGAACCCACTTCTCCTTCTTCAAAGGGTTCCAATTCTGTGTATTCGATATCACCTTCTTCTGTTGTACAAAAGTCTATTTTAGATTATTTTCGAAAAACTTGATGAAACACAAAAATATAATAAAATGTATATATCCATAGAAAAAACAAAATAAAAAATGTAAAAACTTTCAAAATACCAAAAATACTATTCTCGACATGTCTTTCAGTATCGATAATATGAACGTACCTAGAAATGTCGCTCAATAACGACACGGGTGTGTACATAAAGCTCGAATGAAAGTTGTAAATATTTTTCAAAACATGTCATTTCTTCTTTTTAATAAAGGAAATTGTCTATTTTGGACAAATATTTCCAAACAACGGGTAGAGCAATCTATCACGGGTTGAGCTTGTCACAAAACATTCAACGTTTTGAGCTCAACACAATGGCTTGTAAACACTTTCAGATTGCAACCCGGAACTATATTCACGGGGGAGTGTACGATTTCGTGCTCTTACCCTTAGCAAAAGAAGTTAACTCTTCTTACACTTGAGTGGATTTGTCAAGACATTCAAAGTCTATGAACTCAAGTTTATGCTTTAGAAAAACCTTTCGACAAAAAGAATTTATTTTTCAAAAAGCGTTGAACACAATTTTTTCAAGAATTTTTCAATGATATTCAAAATCTCTCAAAAATTGTGTGTTCAACAACTCCCATCCTCAAAAAGCGAAATGTGGATCATATCCTCATAATGACAATTCAATTGGATCAACTTTTGAGGCGGAGCATTTTAACTTCATGCAAAAGATTAACACATCTTTCACCCGGAGATTTCAAGACTATTTTTCAAAATATATTTTAATCAAATTTGGTATCTCTAATATCAAAAGATTTTATATATTAGAGATAGGGGGAGAAAATGTGATTAAAATGTGATCTAATATAAGACTCAAGCACTTTAACTCTTACCTACATGTGCGAAACACTTTCGATTATCGATGCACATGTGAAGGGGGAGCATTTCTAAAACGACAAAACTAGCAAGGTGTTAAATGTTTTTCAAACACTTTGTTAGAATTTAAAGTGGTTTTCATGGTTACGATCAAATACCCACAACATCTTTAATTCACGACGTTATTGGTGTCAAAAGGGTGGTTAGGTTTAAGTCCTATGATCCAACCAGAACCGGAGGGATCTTCCCAGGGACAATTCAATAGATTATTAGAAGTCGTTAGGAAAGATGGAGTAGAATGTGAACGTAGCTGAATGCCGACTAAGTACTGATGATAGCACTAGAACAATCACAACAAGGTGCTATTAATGATGTCTTGGTAAGCATTGAAGGGGTTGAAGAATGAAAAAGAAATGTAAGGATAAAGGGTGTAAAGAAAGAAGCCCTCCATACAACTTAGGCAGAAACCGGGTCAACTCATCATGGACCCAGTGATGTGAAGCAAAACCCTTTCCCAGCTACTCAGATTTCTCTCAAAAGAAGTTTGTTTTATTGTCACGGAGATCAACACGATTTCTATTGACTTTCTCACTCCGAGATAGTTGATATTGAATATGTGGCATCGGCTCCAGCCTCCGACCACTAAAAGTGCACAAATAGAGTCTAGAGCTAAGAGATCAATCAAATCTCGTTAGGACACACGAATGAAGATCAAGAGAGTCCTACGCTATATCCTTGCGATATTGCTAGAACACTCAGAGTGATACTACTTAGTATTCACAATGATGAGTGGAAATCCTTCCAGTGTTAACATCAAACAGCACTGCGGTAGGTCATATGCAAGATTCTTTATGAACTGAACATATGTAAAACTGAAAAGCAACAGTGGTTTGATTCTGAATTGATTCAAACTCTTTCAGGTTTCTATGCAATATCTTTATGGTCTTGCCAGAACATTCAGAGTGATATTCATTAATATTCACAGTGAAGAATGGAAGTCCTTCTAGCGTCAACCTCAAACAGCGCTACGGTAGGTGACTTGTGAGATTCTTATGAATCAAACTTGTGTCAACTGGAAAGCAACAATGGTAAGATTCGTTAAGAATCAAACTTGTTCCAGGAATTTGAATTGACGACTTTAATCAAGCGGATATCTATCCAATTGATTCACTCTTTATGTTCGCAGTCTTGCTTTGAGACGGTCGAGTAAAGAGAACGGCTAGTACAGCCGCGAAACCCTGTCAAGGAGATTCTTAATTGAATCTACTTGATCATAGGTACGATATTTAATATCGTATAACGGTCTTCACCGACCGGAGGTAAAACGCTACCGATTTAGGACGAATGTCAAAGCCATTCAGTCCGTGTCTATGTTTTGTCTCGAGAAGGTGGCGTCACGGTGTACACAGCAAAGTCAAAGATTCAAAACCACATACTCATGCCTAAAGACATATTCAACAATTAATAGTGTGAGCATGTGGATGAAGACACTAGATCGCAAGATGGCAAAGACTAGTCAAGGATGATTTGAAGATCTCAATCTTAAAGACAAAGTCGAAAGACAACGACAAAGGCTTAAAGATCACAGCATGAAGGAACAAGACTACGATTACACGTTCAAGACTCATTTATGGCGAGATTAGTAATCTCTACAAATTTCCTAAATGACTAAGTTTTATGACCTCTCATTGGGGGAGATTGTTAGCCTCAAAATATTGAGCCAAACAAGAATGCTCGGTCATATGCTTATTATGTATCGTATTTTAGAACGTTGTAATAGGTAGTATATTAGTCGTGTTATTACGGGCTTAACTTTAAGTTAAGGTTCATTAATAAGTAATTAAAGTCCAAAAAGACAAGCCCGGCCCAATATATAGTCCATTAAAGCCCGCATGTGGGTGGACTATATATACTACCCTCCTAGCATGTTAGGAGGGCGGATGGTCATTTGTAACAAATCTTTTCTCTAATCTAATCTCACCAAGTTAATCATCTCTCTCTCTACTTTCTCTCACTACTTTCTCTCTCTAGGAATTCATCTCTTCTTCATCTATTTTCTTTCTTTCTTCTTTGCTTAATCATCACAAATATATAGGACAACAACATGGTTTTGATCTGATATTGGGTTTAAATAAGTGTTTAGGCGCGAGTATAACTAACTAATTAATTAGTTAAACCGGGTGTGAGTAGATTGTGATGTGGCAAGATAGTGGGTTGTGATTGGTGGGTTTTGGGTAAGTGGGGCACGTGGCGTTCTCTGATTAGTCTAGGTTACTTACGTTGTCTTGGTAGTTTTCACACTCCTTCTTTCTTTGTTTCTTCATTTCAAGTTTTCAGCATATAAACTTGATTTCCTTTGTAATGAAAGTTTTGTTTTTGGAATTTGACCACAAAAACTTTTGCAAAGTATATTCAAGGGCTTGTTTTGCCATTTGATGATATTTGAAGGACCAAAATTGACATGTCTTTAATCGTCAAGGTCTTCAATTGTATCTTTGTCTTCATGGAGGACTAAAAGTGACAAGTCTTCAAATTAGAGGGACCATTCTTGCCAATTCTTCAAAGTTGAGAGTCCTTTTGTAATTTTGACAAACTTTAGGGACCAAACTTGTAATTATGAATAAACAAGGATATAAAGTGTCAATTCTTCAATAATGAAGGACCCTTCTTGTACAATCTTCAATTCATCAAGGACTTTTCTTGGAAAATCAACTCTAGGGCCCAGTTCATTGTGCGGCTTCGTTTCCCGTGTTCGTTTTTTATTGATTCTTGTGATCTTTTGTCATTTTCTCGATATTTGTACCTAAAATACACATTGAACAAACACAAGCATATATTTGGCATTTTTATGATATTTTAACCATTTTAAGCCCGTTTTGGACGATGAGACTATGTATAAAATCAGTCTCATCACTCCCCCATACTAAACCATTGTCGTGCCATCATGCAATGCTAGAATTAAGTATCTTAGCACCTCCAAAATTCATTTTTATGCACTTTTATTGAATCATAAACTTGCTACACTACTACTACTTGCTACTATTTGCGTTTTAGACATAATGTATGATTTTCATCGCAAAATGGGACATTTAGGTTCATAGAACAAGAACACGTGAATGCTTCATTAGAAATAATTTCGTCGTACTCGATTTTCACCCAATTCCATGCCAAGCGTGTAACGAGATCATTGTCATTATAAGTTAGTAATGCTAACACTACTCATATGCCCTAATCACGTACTTAGACTCCCTTAATCCTAATTGGTATCTCTTATATTTTATTTTTGTCTTGAATGTTGACGAGGATACATTTTTTACTTATGCGATGATAGAGATTAAGGTCCAAAAATAGAGTCATAACGGTGTAACCAAGATCATTGAATTAATAACCCCCTAATAGAAAACGCTGTCAAAAAATTAAGTCAACAAGAATGACCGATAAACACGGTTTTATAACGGTTTTGAACATGAGACTTATTAGTTATTACCAAGACTTTTATACGCCCCCTAACGGATGGGCCTTATTATCATAGGTTTACCTCCATCTTTTAATCAACTCCGCCATGGAGCTTTTATTATGACTTCGGTCTTGCCTTGCCTTTTATTTAACATCGCCATGAGGTGTTTATTATGGCCAAAGACGTATATCCTCACGCTAAAGCGAATTTTGGATCTTTAAAGCTTCAAAGATTAAGGCTTAATCACTTTCAATTTTGCATAGATTTTTCGGCCTTGTGAGCTTCGAATTTTTGCTTGATTTAGGTGAACACTTGAAATCTTATTATTAGGTGAAGCTTTCGGTTATTCGGGTTGTCAATACTTCAAAACCGTGACGCTGGCGATACCTTAATGTTTTCCTAATTTAATTACATGGAAGCTACTAGAAACCAACAATCAAAACTAAACCGCTAAGCCAATACTTATTAGCAAAATATATATACAAGCGAAGGGAGAATAAGCAAACAACGAGAACACATGAGTTTTTGAAAGAATACGAGTACTTCACATTTAGCATAGTAATTCAATGTATACCATTATTTTAGCATAGATCCAATAAATCATTCTCAGTCTTCTATTTCTTTTATCTATCAATTTTCATTATTTTTTTAGAAAGTTAAATATTTAACAAACCGTTAATCGTTACACAAAACAAAACATATTATTGCAACGAGAATTAAATCAGCTTGCTAACGAGGGGCACATGTATATACTTCTGACAAATTTTTTTTGTCTGAGAAAATCATATATGATTCGTATCACGGATCATATATGATTTTCTGAAATCATATATGATTTTCTGAAATCATATATGATTATGGAAATCATATATGATTCGTGATACGAATCATATATGATTTTCTCAGGAGAAAAAAAAATTCGGCGAAAGTTTATACATGTGCCCCTCGCTAAAAAAATAAAAAGAAGATTTAATTCTCGTTGCAATGGTATATTTTTTGTCATTTGACGATTTATCGTTTATGAAATATTTATTTTTTTTAAAAATGATGTGAAGTGAATTTTTTTAAAATGAATGATTATAAGTGATTGATTGGATTTATATTATGTTAAGTTTACATTACATGTTTAGAATGGTAGGATCATGTTATTAATGTTACAGTCTCCGCGGGAATGTTCTACACAGTTGCCAACACCCAGCCAGGCACGGATTTGATAACTCGTGATTAACAAACTAATTTTTTATAAAAAAGTCAAAGTGACCAAAATGCGTGTTCATGAGGCACACGTCTAAAATAATGTAGCGTGATTCGAACTATGAGTAACTGATCATTTCAAATACATGTGTCTATGATTACCCACCATATTCTAGTACGATTCGATTTTGGATAACAAAATGAATTACGAGCCTGTGACAGACAGTATTAATCTTCATATCAACCGAACCAAAGGTGACAACTTGGGTCCAGTTCGTATTGGTACACACAACCTGTATAAATAAATAACCAGGTTAAGTTTGTCGATGTTTTACGTGTAAACTCGTACACTGACTGTTTAACTTATTTACGTAACGGGTCAAAGTGATATATCATATGGATCCTAAGGGTGGGGGAACGTCAGCTGGTGGGTGGGCTGGTGACTCTTTGGCACCACCTTGTCGTTGGCGCACTATACCTTGCATCGCGCCAACCTTTTCAGCCAGCGCCAAAGAGATTTATTTTTTATTTTTTTAGTAATAAAAAGTGGGTATATGTGAGCCCATTATACTGTTTGGCACCACTTTTTCTCATGCCAACGGTTACCCTATAAATGTGATGCTAAAGGGTTTCTGGTGCTAAAGCCCCAAAATACTACGTGGCGGCTTTGACACCACTTTCTGATGCCAACGACTCTCAGCTCTCTAAGAGATGTTTGAGATTGCTTATTGAAAATATATTATGCGTTTTGAAAATGAATAATCAGATAATTAACAATTAGAAAAGATGGTTTTGAGAAATAGTGTTTGATTTGATTATGTTGTTTAAAATCGCAATAATCAGATTATCAAATTTTTTAGTGTTTGACAAATTAGATTGTTTGTTTAGTTGATAAGTAAAATGATTAAAATAAACTTATTTTAATTTTTCTCCATTTTAAAAATGAAATAAATAGCTTTTTCACTTATTTTTTTTTCAAACAATTTTATAAGTTTTAAAAAGTAAATAAATCGCCTTTTTTTCTTTTATTATATTATCTCCATTTTTTAAAATTAAAATAAATTACCCTTTATATTATAGAGGGGAATCACGGTTCCCTATTCTCACACCCTTAATAAGCAAAGTTTTCTTTTCCCCCTCACAGAACGTTGCCTCCCTCACAACATTTACACACACATCACACATACTATTCATTCTCACACCGTTCTGTTCTTCATCTCGTTGCCCCTTTGATAATTAATGTTGGGTTGGCTCTTCGGTTGCCAATTAATGCTGGGTTGGCTCTTCGGTTGCCCCTTGATCATGCCACTTAGTTCCTACATTAATTATGTGTTTGTCTGATTGTGGTAGTGGCTACAGGAACTCGATGTTTTTATATATACACCTCTTTATTATTGGCATCCATAAATTGTTTCTCCCTAGAAATTTGATCGGCTGCCATAGTTGACCTTTTAATAGATATGGGTTGGTTTGATTGTCATGATTATTCGGTCACACAATGGTTAGGTTATTGTTGTTTTTATGGGCGTTTTCGATTTTCCATTTGTTTTAGAAACAATATTTGTTGATTTGTGTATAATAGAGTTATATTTTTTGCAGGTTTTGGTGATCTCCTCTCTCACTTAAATGATGTTATGCGATGCGATTGCTTATCTCCATTCAAATTAGATACGTTTTGTTTTTCAGGGGTAACGTAAGTTTGTTCCCTTTTACAAACCATGTTTGTTAATTTGTTATTCTCAATCTGTTTTTGTAGTTTTTTTAGGGGATAGGTTGTTCTGATTACATTGTCGCCCTTGGTATAGATCTAGATCTAACCTTTTGGATGCGGCCAATCCCTTACATATTCTTTATGGGAGTTTAACCATGGTGACGGAAACAACTTCACAAAAGGTTTACATGTTTCTTTTCCATTTAGGGTTTCTATTTATTTGGGATTTATGTTTGCTATATTAAATAAGGGTTTCATGTTTCTTGAGCTGCTTTCGGTTGCCATCTTTAATTTAATTTTTCAAAGTGTTTGATTAGGGTTTCTATTAATGTAGGTTTTCTGTTTGCTCTGTTAACTTATGGTTAGTTTGCGGGTGAAAATAATAAAAAAGACGACGAAAAGCTGTGAAAGATTTAATCTAATCAAACTTTAAATGTGTGTGAGGCGAGATGTATTATTAAAAAATAAAGAAGTGAGTGTACTGTTAGTTGAATTGCTTACGTGTTCTGTTGATGTGGTATTCGGACTGAATCATCCATTTCTTGGGGGCATCACAGTTTGTGTTTGTAGCCATGGCGGTATGATGCCTATTTCACCTTAATGTCCATCTAACGACTCTATTGTCTTACTGTTCATAGACAAGGCGTTTACTTTGGTGGCTGATTTTGGTTCCATTGTTGAGGTACGTTTCTCGGGTGGCCACAGTTTCAGTGTGGTTACAGATTATGAGACGAAAATACGATAATTACAGATCAAGATATCGTATTGGTTAAAAGGGGGTCGTGGCTTGGTAAGGCATCAGGGGAACCTGTTTGTAGCCGCCACCTATTTCGCTTTATGGGTGTCAAGTTTATAATTAGAATAATGCAATTATTATAGTTTCTGTTGTGGCTTTCGGTTGTTTCATACCATTGGTATAACATGTCGCTTGGCGTGGTAGATCTTTCTATTTGCAGCCACGACCGGTTTACCATCTAGTATATCCTGTTTTGGTGAAAAAATATGGTGTTTACACTCCCTTTGATGCCGCATGTTTGGTAAGCTTGCTGCCATTCTTGTAGTATCTTTGAACACGATTGGTAAGCTTGCCTTAGTGTATCCAGATTTATTTACCGTGATTGGTAGTTTCCTTTGACAGTGTGTCCCAAGCTGGTGTGAATTTGGTTATTATGCCTGATATTAAAAATGATATCATATCTTATGGTTTCTACTACACTAATTTGTATCGTAAAGAACATTGTTTCGTCGCCCCCTCCTTTCATTGCCGCCGTCCTTGGAAGGCGACGACAGAGACGGTTGGGTGACGATTGTGATAGGCTTATTAACCCTCCTGGTCGGATTCTGCCATATGGTGTACTAAAATATGATTATGTATCCTTGGAATATGTGATCATTATGGCTGTGATGAGTAACATATCCGAGTATGTGTTAATGTATTTGTTGGAAGCTCCTAAAAGGCTATGATGATACTATTCGAGCGTCCCTACGTGGATTCGAGCAGTATTCGAATTGTGTGCTTCTTGGCGAGGTAATATTTGTATGTTTGCAGCCAGAGCACACTGTAGAAATTAGAAAGGGGGGGGGGGGGGGGGGTTGAATAGTTTCTTATATTTACTTGTTAAAATATGGTTTCCAAAAATCCTTTTTCAAAAACTTAGGCTTGAGGAAATATGTGAAATCTTCTTATGCACAATATGAACAATGATAGTGTAGCTAAACTAATACTAACAAAAATATATCCACAAAGAATAAAGAATGATAGTGTAGCTAATCTAATACTAACACATGTATATGCATAAAGAATAAAGAATGTAAAGAGTTAAGGGTAAAGAAAGATCAAACCGAACACCAAAGATTTATAGTGGTTCGACAACGAAGCTCACTCCTCGTTCCTACTCCACTCCTCGAGTACTCCTTACTCGAGATTTCACTACACAACAAGCTCCTTATGGTGGAGAAAACCGTACACGTTGCTTAACCAATTTCCGACTCTAAGCTAAAAGTCGAGCCCTAATCGTAGCTAGGACCAATCTACACAACTATACTTAGTACATACACAACTTCCAAATAGACACAACTACTTGGATCTTCACAACTATGACACAACTACAAGTATATAAAATTTGATCTTCAATGGATCTTTGGTGGTGGACTCAACACTTCACTAGGATAGTGTTCTTCTCTTTGCACTTGGAGAGGAAGGGATGGAAGAACAAGATTCACTTCTTAAACAAGTAATAATCAAACAAATGATCAAAGATTTGAGTGATTAAAAAAGGGGTTTGAATCTGGAAATAAATGTGAAAAAGAGGTGAGGTGAAAAGCTGAGAATGGTCCACTATTTAAAGGATAAAGGAGCCAACGGCTATATCTGCCCGCGGTAGCTTATTATAGCCCGCGGTACCTTATCGATAAGGTACCGCCTAGGTGCTAAGGTACCGTCGGACTAGACTCCGCTCCTTTTTGTCCTTTAGTGGTGGAGGTCTTATCTGGGTATAAAAAGTTATCCTGAAAGGATATTCTTAACCAAATAAGAATATGCCATTTTCAAATTTCAAATAATTAATTTAATAAAACATTTTCTTAAAAATAAAGTTTAATAAAAACTTGTCACATTTAATAAAAAGTGAGTTTTAAGAAAAGATTAAATCACTTGATCACTTGATTAAGGTTAGTACTTGTTTATCCATACCTTAAGTGAAAATGGGTACAATGAAAAATACTTGAACTCAAGAATTCGTTTTTCGTTGTTTTCGTAAATGCTTGTTTTTACATATTGTCGTAATCAAAACTAAGCGAGACCAAAAAATGCAAGTAACGTTTTTAGTCATTATTGCATTAACAATCTCCCCCTTTTTGATTCCGACAATACATAAACTCAATCACACAGAAAACAAGATTTTCGAAGACGAGTTTATTCATTTCTTCCCCTTTGTCGAAGAAAAAAGGTTGCGTAAGCCGGTGTTGAAGAAACGGACTTTGCAAAGACTCCCCCTTGGTGCTTACTCCCCCTAGCTTGGGGCACAGAGGAATCGAGATATTGTGACAAGCTACATAGAAGGGTAAGTTGAACAAAAGAAACAACCAACAATATATAGCAATAGGTCACAAAAAAAATTAAAAGAGAAGTAAACACAAACACAAAGATCCAAGATAGGTTACTAAAAGAACATCATACAAAGAAGTATGGAAAAAGAAACAAGCCAAAAGCATAAATATAATCCTAGTTATTCTAGAATTCTAAGATTTGCTTGAATTTGGTGTCTTGTGGATAAGCAATCAATGCTTATATGAAAGACAAGGTAATAGCGGAGGGTGGTGGTGGTGGCTTGTTGGAGATCTCATAATCAAAGTGAAGAGGAGGCTTGATTAAGAGACTCTTGTTGTAGCTCAACTCCTCATGGATGTGTGCCATAGCAAGATGTTGATATTGACAACAATGACAATATGTTCCATGGTGCATGACATTATCATGAGAAGGATGAAGAACACTAAAGGGTGGTGGTGGAAGAAAAGAAGTTCCACAATCAACATTCTTGGTAGGAGAAATGTGATTAAGAGTGCTATTGGGTGGGTTTGGATTGAAAGCAATTGGAGAAAATGGAGGAGATTCAAGGCTTTCATTGTGAGAGTAAGACATTTTGGATGTGAAGTAATGCAAAATGCTTATGGTTTAAATAGGGAAGGCTTAGGGTATTTTTTTTGGGTGGTCAAAGGGTTTGAAACAAAGATTCTCAAAAATGTTGGAGCAAATCTGGAGTTTCAAACAAAAACCCGAAAAAGGAAGGCCACTGTAGGCGGTTCCTTATCTAGTGTGGCGGTACCTTATCAATAAGGTACCGCGGTTCACATATGGAACCGCTTGCAGAAGCAGGGTTTGGTGTTTGGAGGAAGATTTTTCAGCAAATCTTATTTTTCTAGTCTAACTTATCATAGGGATATGCTTAAAAGCAAAGATAGACAAAGAAAACATATGCAAACTTACCAAATAGAGATTTGACCAAAATACATGGATAAAAAAATCAATGTAGGAGGTGTGTAAGACAAGACCTTAAGTCATGATACAATGATCCTCCATGATTCAATCTTGTTCTTGCTATGTTTGAGAGAATCATACATATGAATTATGTAAGCTCTAGATTAATAGCGAGAATCTATGAAAAATCGTTTTTAGATTGAATTAACAATGTCAAACGAATTTTTCAACCATTTTCGAAAGAGACTTTAAGAGTTTTGAAAAGAAGAGGAGAAGAATTTTCAAAAGGAGTTTAAAAGACTCAAGGACTCAAAGGGGAAGAAGAAAACACACAAGAAGAAAAGAATTTAAGGAAGATGTTCCATTAATCCTTGACCTAGACGCAAGTAATTAAAAGGTTCCCTCTTAAGTGGCTTAGTGAAGATATCGGCTAAGTTGTCCTCGGAGGGCACCTTTTCAATAGTAATGTTCCCCTTTTGAACATTATCCCTAAGGAAATGGTGTCTAATTTCTATGTGTTTGGTTCGCGAATGTTGCACGGGATTCTTGCTTAGGTCTATAGCGCCTTTATTATCGCACATGATGGGAACATCATCAAGAGAAATCCCGTAATCAACAAGCGCTTGCTTCATCCATAGAGCTTGTTGGCATGCTTTTCTAGCACTCACATACTCGGCTTCCGTGGTGGATATCGCAAGAGCGGTTTGTTTCTTGGAGAACCAAGAAGTTAAACAACAACCCATGAAGGTACAAACTCCACTAGTGCTTTTCCGGTCCACATACTCACCCACATGATCCGAGTCCGCATAGACAATGGTTTCTATGCCGCTCCCTTTAGGATACCATAATCCTAAATGTATAGTGCCTTTAATGTATCGGAAGATACGCTTAACCGCTGCAAGGTGAGAGGTTTTGGGAGCCTCTTGGAAGCGAGCACAAAGGCAAACACTAAACATGATATCCGGTCGACTTGCCGTTAGGTACAACAAACTACCAATCATACCTCTATATTTGGTGTTTGGTGTTGTCTACCGACTCACAATCATCATCTACGGTGAGTTTAGTATCCGAGGCCATAGGGGTCTTCATTGGTCTAGATTCTTCTAATCCAAATTTCTTTAGCATTTCTTTAGCGTACTTAGATTGACTAAAGAAAATACCATCGTCCATTTGTTTAATTTGGAGTCCTAAAAAGAAGTTAAGTTCTCCCATCATACTCATTTCAAACTCATCATGCATGATTTTGGCAAAGTCATCACACAATTCTTGACAAGTTGAGCCAAATATAATGTCATCAACATATATTTGTACGATTATGAGGTGAGGACCTTTCTTCTTTGTAAAGAGTGTATTGTCTACCATTCCCATGGTATACTCATGTTTAACAAGAAGCGCTTTAAGTCTATCATACCAAGCTTTGGTTGCTTGTTTGAGTCCATAAAGTGCTTTCTTAAGCTTGTAAACATGGTCCGGTTTCTCAAAATCAATGAAGCCGGGAGGTTGAGCCACATATACCTCCTCATTGATCAAACCGTTAAGAAATGCACTCTTTACATCCATTTGTTGAAGCTTAATATCTAAGGCACAAGCGTAGGCTAAAAGGATTCTAATTGATTCTAATCTAGCTACCGGTGCATATGTCTCGTCATAATCAATCCCTTCTTGTTGATTATAGCCTTGAGCTACAAGTATAGCCTTGTTACGAGACACAACACCATTCTCGTCTAGGTTATTCCTAAATACCCATTTGGTTCCTATAATGGTAGAACTTCTAGGTGGAGGAACAAGTTCCCAAACATCATTGGCAACGAATTGATTCAATTCTTCTTGCATCGCAATGACCCAACTATCATCCGTCAAAGCTTCTTTAACATTCTTTGGTTCGATCAAGGAGACAAAACAAAAGAAGTTGCTTTGGTTTTGGACTTGAGATCTTAGGGTCCTTTTATTTAAGTCACCAATGACATTATTGAGAGTATGATCCCTAGACTCCTTAACGTTTACTTCCTTTTCAACACTAAGGTCTTCAACTCCTATTTTTCTAACCTCTTTGGCTTTAACTATTTCTAATTCATCCAAGTCATCATCAACCAATGGTGGTGTCTTGGGTGAAGGAGGGGTTTCATCAAAGGTTACGTTGAGTGATTCTTCAATAACCCCCGAGGTTCTATTTAGGACTATGTAGGCTTTACTAGTTGGGGAATAACCTAAAAGGATACCTTTGTAAGACTTTGGGTCAAACTTGGTAAGGTAGTCTTTGGTGTTGAGGATAAAGAACTTGCTTCCAAACACCCTAAAGTATTCTAATGAGGGTTTCTTACCTTTAAGAATCTCATAGGGGGTCTTTCCTAGGAAAGGTCTAATAAGAATTCGGTTGAGAATATAAGTCGATGTGTCCACGGCATTGCACCAAAACTTTTGAGGCAAAGAATGCTTGTTTAACATTGTCCTACTCATCTCTTGGAGAGTCCTATTCTTCCTTTCAACTACCCCATTTGATTGTGGAGTGCGAGGAGCCGAGAAGTTATGGGTAATACCATGAGCTTCACAAAAGGCACCAAATTGCACTTCATTATCAAATTACCTACCATGATCCGTCCTAATAGAAACAATTGAGCATACTAGTTGATTTTGAATTCTTCGACTAAAGATTTCGAAGTGATCGAAAGCTTCATTCTTAGATGCCACAAATCTAGTCCAAGTGAATCTAGAATAGTCATCAACTATAACTAGGGTATAAAGGTTACCTCCATAACTCCGTATGGCGGAAGGTCCAAAGAGATCCATATGTAGGAGCTCTAAGCACCGAGAGGTCGAAACCAAATTCTTGGCTTTGTGACTTAAGTGAACTTGCTTTCCAACTTTGCAAGCATCACAAAAGTGACTATCAAACTTAATCTTGGGGAGGTGTCTTACCAACTCCTTAGAGACTAAAGATTGAATTAAACGCATATTAGCGTGACCTAATCTTCTATGCCAAAGAGTAGAACTATCATCTATAGTCGCAAGACATATGTTGTCTTTTGACTTCTTATTAACCTTCATGACATAAAGCCCATGCTTTCTAACACCTTTTCCAATGACTTTTCCATCTTTTACGATTTCACTGTCATGTTCCAAAAAGATGACCTTACACTTATTATCACAAATTTGACCTATACTTAAAAGGTTAAAACTTAAGTTATCTACGTGCTCAACATTTTCAATGGTCATGGAGTCAAGAGAAACCGTACCTTTTCCAATGATATTACCACGTAGACTACTAGCGAATGTGACGTTACCTCCATCATATGCTTTGTAATGTGAGAACAAACTTCGATTACCCGTCATGTGTTTAGAACATCCACTATCCTTAATCCACTCATCGGGCTCCAAATCAATTCCCAAGCATATCTAGGTAACAACACACAAGATCAAACATTTGGTCCCCAATATCTCATGGGTCCAAATTTGTTAGTTCCAAACATCCCTTGCATTTGGTTGGGATGCATGAATGAGGAGGGGATTCCCTATGGAGAACAAAATAGAGGAGGGTAGTAATTCATGTAACCATTTTGTTGTTCATTACTTCTCCTAGGTGTGTTTGATCTAGGTTTAGAGTTATTATTATTCCTTCTAGGTGTTGGAGTTTTACTTCTAGGTCGTGAGTTGTTTTGATTATCTCTTGTAGGCGTTGTCGTTCTACTTCTAGGCTTAGACTCATTCCGTATTCTAGGTGGAGTAGAGGATAGTCTAGATAAACTTCTATTTCCCATGAGAGGTTTACTTAACGGCTTGTAGAACTTACCAATGGCATTGTCGTCAAGTATGGGTAATTGTACCTTATTAACAGTAAGATGCTCTAGTTTTTCATTTAACTTAGATTTTTCAGAAAGTTCAGAATTTTCACAAAATTCAACTTCTGGCCGCGGTACCTTATCTATGGCCGCGGTTCCATAGTGATAAGGAACCGCGCCATACAATGTGGAACAGCGTCCAGAGGGTGTTTTCTGTGAAAACCTGACTTGTTTTGGTTCACTAGTTGAGGCTTCATTTGAGTTAAAACCTAGACCAAGTTTTTCCTTAGAATGAACTTGTTTGTTTAACATATCATCAAGAGCACTAGTACCTTTCATGAACTTTTCCAATTTAATGGAGGTGCTCTTGAGATCTTCATTCTCTAATCTATGTTTCTCACAACTTAAGCAACCTAAATCAACCTCTTTGTTTTTCTCAAGTTTAGCCAATTTCTCCCGAAGTTCATTGATCTCATTTTCAAGCTTAGTTTTGGTTGATTTTAAGGTTTTATTCTATTCTATGAATTTAAGACTAAGTTTTTGTAAGCTATCATATTTGCCTTCAAATTCAATATCATCTAAAGTGGAAATATCATTGTTATAATATTCGGTTTCGGATTGTACCTCTTTAGAAGTGTGAGCCATAAGACATTTCTCCTCTTTGGGGTTGTCATCATCATCTTCACCGCTATCGCTCCAAGCGCCACTAACGAATGTCGTGTGGTTCTTATCACGAGCGGGCTTTGGACAATCACCAATGAAGTGATTTGGATCACCACATCTAAAGCAATTCCTATCACCTTTTTCGTTCTTGACAAACCGATTCTTTGACAATGGTTTCTTGTCATAGTTGGGTTGCCTAACGTGTTGACCTCGTCTCTTGAAGAACTTCTTGAAATCTCTCACCGCCAATGCATACTCCTCGTCATTGCTTTCCGAGGAACTATCATGGTCACTTTGTGCCTTCTTGGCTTTAAGTGCAAGATATTTCCTTTCACTCTTGGTTTTCACTAATTTCGAGTCCTTCAAAATTATCATCTCATGAACCTTCAAGTTTCCTATGAGTTCATCGAGTGATAAAGTTGAGAGATCTTTCGACTCTTCAATCGCCGTGACTTTTGCTCTCCACTTTGGATGTAAGGCCCTTAGAAACTTCCTAACATTGTTCTTGCTAGAAAAACTTTCATCAAGTGCTTTTAGACTAGTAATAATGGTGTTAAACCTAGCAAATGCACTATCAATAGTTTCATCTTCTAAGATGACAAATTGTTCATATTGTTGGACAAGAAGATCGATTTTACTTTCTTTGACTTGGCTATTACCTTGGTGGGTTACTAAAAGAGTGTTCCAAATATCTTTAGCGGTTTCATACATAAAAATTCTTTCATACTCCTTCTTAGGAAAAGCATTATAAATCACAATTTTAGCCTCATTATTTTTTGAAAGTTTCTTTTTAGTATCGTCATTAGCTTTGTCAAAAGTGACCAATTCTTTTGTTTTAGAAACTTCATTAAATTGAAAGGGTAAAAAATCACCATTGGTAATAACATGCCAAAGATCTAAATCTTTGATTTCACATAAGTTTCAAATCTATTTTTCCAATAAATAAAACTATCGGTTTCAAAAAGTGGTGGTCTTTGCATAGATTGCCCTTCTAGGTACTTGTTGGAATCCATAGATCGATTCAAGTTTTAAAATACAATATACTTTAAAAATTCTTGAGCAACCCACTCTGATACCAATTGTAAAAACTAGAAGGGGGGGTTGAATAGTTTCTTATATTTACTTGTTAAAATATGGTTTCCAAAAATCCCTTTTCAAAAACTTAGGCTTGAGGAAATATGTGAAATCTTCTTATGCACAATATGAACAATGATAGTGTAGCTAAACTAATACTAACAAAAATATATCCACAAAGAATAAAGAATGATAGTGTAGCTAATCTAATACTAACACATGTATATGCATAAAGAATAAAGAATGTAAAGAGTTAAGGGTAAAGAAAGATCAAACCGAACACCAAGGATTTATAGTGGTTCGGCAACGAAGCTCACTCCTCGTTCCTACTCCACTCCTCGAGTACTCCTTACTCGAGAGTTCACTACACAACAAGCTCCTTATGATGGAGAAAACCGTACACGTTGCTTAACCAATTTCCGACTCTAAGCTAAAAGTCGAGCCCTAATCGTAGCTAGGACCAATCTACACAACTATACTTAGTACATACACAACTTCCAAATAGACACAACTACTTGGATCTTCACAACTATGACACAACTACAAGTATATAAAATTTGATCTTCAATGGATCTTTGGTCATGGACTCAACACTTCACTAGGATAGTGTTCTTCTCTTTGCACTTGGAGAGGAAGGGATGGAAGAACAAGATTCACTTCTTAAGCAAGTAATAATCAAACAAATGATCAAAGATTTGAGTGATTAAAGAAAGGGTTTGAATCTGGAAATAAATGTGCAAAAGAGGTGAGGTGAAAAGCTGAGAATGGTCCACTATTTAAAGGATAAAGGAGCCAACGGCTATATCTGCCCGCGGTACCTGTATCATAGCCCACGGTACCTTATCGATAAGGTACCGCCTAGGTGCTAAGGTACCGCCGGACTAGACTCCGCTCCTTTTTGTCCTTTAGTGGTGGAGGTCTTATCTGGGTATAAAAAATATCCTGAAAGGATATTCTTAACCAAATAAGAATATGCCATTTTCAAATTTCAAATAATTAATTTAATAAAACATTTTCTTAAAAATAAAGTTTAATAAAAACTTGTCACATTTAATAAAAAGTGAGTTTTAAGAAAAGATTAAATCACTTGATCACTTGATTAAGGTTAGTACTTGTTTATCCATACCTTAAGTGAAAATGGGTAAAATGAAAAATACTTGAACTCAAGAATTCGTTTTTCGTTGTTTTCGTAAATGCTTGTTTTTACATATTGTCGTAATCAAAACTAAGCGAGACCGAAAAATGCAAGTAACGTTTTTAGTCATTATTGCATTAACAATCTCCCCCTTTTTGATTCCGACAATACATAAACTCAATCACACAAAAAACAAGATTTTCGAAGACGAGTTTATTCATTTCTCCCCCTTTGTCGAAGCAAAAAGGTTGCGTAAGCCGGTGTTGAAGAAACGGACTTTGCAAAGACTCCCCCTTGGTGCTTACTCCCCCTAGCTTGGGGCACCGAAGAATCGAGATATGGTGACAAGCTACATAGAAGGGTTAGTTGAACAAAAGAAACAACCAACAATATATAGCAATAGGTCACAAAAAAAGTTAAAAGAGAAGAAAACACAAAGACAAAGATCCAAGATAGGTTACTAAAAGAACATCATACAAAGAAGTATGGAAAAAGAAACAAGCCAAAAGCATAAATCTAATCCTAGTTATTCTAGAATTCTAAGATTTGCTTGAATTTGGTGTCTTGTGGATAAGCAATCAATGCTTATATGAAAGACAAGGTAATAGCAGAGGGTGGTGGTGGTGGCTTGTTGGAGATCTCATAATCAAAGTGAAGAGGAGGCTTGATTAAGAGACTCTTGATGTAGCTCAACTCCTCATAGATGTGTGCCATAGCAAGATGTTGATATTGACAACAATGACAATATGTTCCATGGTGCATGACATTATCATGAGAAGGAGGAAGAACACTAAAGGGTGGTGGTGGAAGAAAAGAAGTTCCACAATCAACATTCTTGGTAGGAGAAATGTGATTAAGTGTGTTCTTGGGTGGGTTTGGATTGAAAGCAATTGGAGAAAATGGAGGAGATTCAAGGCTTTCATTGGGAGAGTAAGATATTTTGGATGTGAAGTAATGCAAAATGCTTATGGTTTAAATAGGGAAGGCTTAGGGTATTTTTTTAGGGTGGTCAAAGGGTTTGAAACAAAGATTCTCAAAAATGTTGGAGCAAATCTGGAGTTTCAGACAAAAACCCGAAAAAGGAAGGCCACTGTAGGCGGTTCCTTATCTAGTGTGGCGGTACCTTATCAATAAGGTACCGCGGTTCACATATGGAACCGCCTGCAGAAGCAGGGTTTGGTGTTTGGAGGAAGATTTTTCAGCAAATCTTATTTTTCTAGTCTAACTTATCATAGGGATATGCTTAAAAGCAAAGATAGACAAAGAAAACATATGCAAACTTACCAAATAGAGATTTGACCAAAATACATGGATAAAAAAAATCAATGTAGGAGGTGTGTAAGACAAGACCTTAAGTCATGACACAATGATCCTCCATGATTCAATCTTGTTCTTGCTATGTTTGAGAGAATCATACATATGAATTATGTAAGCTCTAGATTAATAGCGAGAATCTATGAAAAATCGTTTTTAGATTGAATTAACAATGTCAAACGAATTTCTCAACCATTTTCGAAAGAGACTTTGAGAGTTTTGAAAAGAAGAGGAGAAGAATTTTCAAAAGGAGTTTAAAAGACTCAAGGACTCAAAGTGGAAGAAGAAAACACACAAGAAGAAAAGAATTTAAGGAAGATGTTCCATTAATCTTAGACCTAGACGCAAGTAATTAAAAGGTTCCCTCTTAAGTGGCTTAGTGAAGATATCGGCTAAGTTTTCCTCGGAGGGCACCTTTTCAATAGTAATGTTCCCCTTTTGAACATTATCCCTAAGGAAATGGTGTCTAATTTCTATGTGTTTGGTTCGCGAATGTTGCACGGGATTCTTGCTTAGGTCTATAGCGCCTTTATTATCGCACATGATGGGAACATCATCAAGAGAAATCCCGTAATCAACAAGAGCTTGCTTCATCCATAGAGCTTGTTGGCATGCTTTTCCGGCACTCACATACTCGGCTTCCGTGGTGGATATCGCAAGAGCGGTATGTTTCTTGGAGAACCAAGAAGTTAAACAACAACCCATGAAGGTACAAACTCCACTAGTGCTTTTCCGGTCCACATAGTATCCCACATGATCCGAGTCCGCATAGACAATGGTTTCTATGCCGGTCCCTTTAGGATACCATAATCCTAAATGAATAGTGCCTTTAATGTATCAGAAGATACGCTTAACCGCTTCAAGGTGAGAGGTTTTGGGAGCCTCTTGGAAGCGAGCAAAAAGGCAAACACTAAACATGATATCCGATCGACTTGCCGTTAGGTACAACAAACTACCAATCATACCTCTATATTTGGTGTTGTCTACCGACTCACAATCATCATCTACGGTGAGTTTAGTATCCGAGGCCATAGGGGTCTTCATTGGTCTAGATTCTTCTAATCCTAATTTCTTTAGCATTTCTTTAGCGTACTTAGATTGACTAAAGAAAATACCATCGTCCATTTGTTTAATTTGGAGTCCTAAAAAGAAGTTAAGTTCTCCCATCATACTCATTTCAAACTCATCATGCATGATTTTGGCAAAGTCATCACACAATTCTTGACAAGTTGAGCAAAATATAATGTCATCAACATATATTTGTACGATTATGAGGAGAGGACCTTTTTTCTTTGTAAAGAGTGTATTGTCTACCATTCCCATGGTATACTCATGTTTAACAAGAAACTCTTTAAGTCTATCATACCAAGCTTTGGGTGCTTGTTTGAGTCCATAAAGTGCTTTCTTAAGCTTGTAAACATGGTCCGGTTTCTCAAAATCAATGAAGCCGGGAGGTTGAGCCACATATACCTCCTCATTGATCAAACCGTTAAGAAATTCACTCTTTACATCCATTTGTTGAAGCTTAATATCTAAGGCACAAGCGTAGGCTAAAAGGATTCTAATTGATTCTAATCTAGCTACCGGTGCATATGTCTCGTCATAATCAATCCCTTCTTGTTGATTATAGCCTTGAGCTACAAGTCTAGCCTTGTTACGAGATACAACACCATTCTCATCTAGCTTATTCCTAAATACCCATTTGGTTCCTATAATGGTAGAACTTCTAGGTGGAGGAACAAGTTCCCAAACATCATTGGCAACGAATTGATTCAATTCTTCTTGCATCGCAATGACCTAACTCTCATCCGTCAAAGCTTCTTTAACATTCTTTGGTTCGATCAAGGAGACAAAACAAAAGAAGTTGCTTTGGTTTTGGACTTGAGATCTTAGGGTCCTTTGATTTAAGTCACCAATGACATTATTGAGAGTATGATCCCTAGACTCCTTAATGTTTACTTCCTTTTCAACACTAAGGTCTTCAACTCCTATTTTTCTAACCTCTTTGGCTTTAACTATTTCTAATTCATCCAAGTCATCATCAACCAATGGTGGTGTCTTGGGTGAAGGAGGGGTTTCATCAAAGGTTACGTTGAGTGATTCTTCAATAACCCCCGAGGTTCTATTTAGGACTATGTAGGCTTTACTAGTTGGGGAATAACCTAAAAGGATACCTTTGTAAGACTTTGGGTCAAACTTGGTAAGGTAGTCTTTGGTGTTGAGGATAAAGCACTTGCTTCCAAACACCCTAAAGTATTCTAATGAGGGATTCTTACCTTTAAGAATCTCATAGGGGGTCTTTCCTAGGAAAGTTTGAATAAGAATTCAGTTGAGAATATAAGTCGATGTGTCCACGGCATTGCACCAAAACTTTTGAGGCAAAGATTGCTCGTTTAACATTGTCCTACTCATCTCTTGGAGAGTCCTATTCTTCCTTTCAACTACCCCATTTGATTGTGGAGTGCGAGGAGCCGAGAAGTTATGGGTAATACCATGAGCTTCACAAAAGGCACCAAATTGCACTTCATTATCAAATTCCCTACCATGATCCGTCCTAATAGAAACAATTGATCATCCTAGTTGATTTTGAATTCTTCGACTAAATATTTCGAAGTGATCGAAAGCTTCATTCTTAGATGCCAAAAATCTAGTCCAAGTGAATCTAGAATAGTCATCAACTATAACTAGGGTATAAAGGTTACCTCCATAACTCCGTATGGCGGAAGGTCCAAAGAGATCCATATGTAGGAGCTCTAAGCATCGAGAGGTCGAAACCAAATTCTTGGCTTTGTGACTTGAGTGAACTTTCTTTCCAACTTTGCAAGCATCACAAAAGTGACTATCAAACTTAATCTTGGGGAGGTGTCTTACCAACTCCTTAGAGACTAAAGATTGAATTAAACGCATATTAGCGTGACCTAATCTCCTATGCCAAAGAGTAGAACTATCATCTATAGTCGCAAGACATATGTTGTCTTTTGACTTCTTATTAACCTTCATGACATAAAGCCCATGCTTTCTAACACCTTTTCCAATGACTTTTCCATCTTTTACGATTTCACTGTCATGTTCCGAAAAGATGACCTTACACTTATTATCACAAATTTGACCTATACTTAAAAGGTTAAAACCTAAGTTGTCTACGTGCTCAACATTTTCAATGGTCATGGAGTCAAGAGAAACCGTACCTTTGCCAATGATATTACCACGTAGACTACTAGCGAATGTAATGTTACCTCCATCATATGCTTTGTAATGCGAGAACAAACTTCGATTACCCGTCATGTGTTTAGAACATCCACTATCCTTAATCCACTCATCCGTCTCCAAATCAATTCCCAAGCATATCTAGGTAACAACACACAAGATCAAACATTTGGTCCCCAATATCTCATGGGTCCAAAATTGTTAGTTCCAAACATCCCTTGCATTTGGTTGGGATGCATGAATGAGGAGGGGATTCCCCATGGAGAACAAAATGGAGGAGGGTAGTAATTCATGTAACCATTTTGTTGTTCGTTACTTCTCCTAGGTGTGTTTGATCTAGGTTTAGAGTTATTATTATTCCTTCTAGGTGTTGGAGTTTTACTTCTAGGTCGTGAGTTGTTTTGATTATCTCTTGTAGGCATTGTCGTTCTACTTCTAGGCTTAGACTCATTCCGTACTCTAGGTGGAGTAGAGGATAGTCTAGATAAACTTCTATTTCCCATGAGAGGTTTACTTAAAGGCTTTTAAAACTTACCAATGGCATTGTCGTCAAGTATGGGTAATTGTACCTTATTAACAGTAAGATGCTCTAGTTTTTCATTTAACTTAGATTTTTCAGAAAGTTCAGAATTTTCACAAAATTCAACTTCTGGCCGCGGTACCTTATCTATGGTCGCGGTTCCATAGTGATAAGGAACCGCGCCATACAATGTGGAACCGCGTCCAGAGGGTGTTTTCTGTGAAAACCTGACTTGTTTTGGTTCACTAGTTGAGGCTTCATTTGAGTTAAAACCTAGACCAAGTTTTTCCTTAGAATGAACTTGTTTGTTTAACATATCATCAAGAGCACTAGTACCTTTCATGAACTTTTCCAATTTAATGGAGGTACTCTTGAGATCTTCATTCTCTAATCTAAGTTTCTCACAACTTAAGCAACCTAAATCAACCTCTTTGTTTTTCTCAAGTTTAGCCAATTTCTCCCTAAGTTCATTGATCTCATTTTCAAGCTTAGTTTTGGTTGATTTTAAGGTTTTATTCTTTTCTATGAATTTAAGACTAAGTTTGTGTAAGCTATCATATTTGCCTTCAAATTCAATATCATCTAAAGTGGAACTATCATTGCTATAATATTCGGTTTCAGAATGTACCTCTTTAGAAGTGTGAGCCATAAGACATTTCTGCTCTTTGGGGTTGTCATCATCATCTTCACCGCTATCGCTCCAAGCGCCACTAACGAATGCCGTGTTGTTCTTATCACGAGCGGGCTTTGGACAATCACCAATGAAGTGATTTGGATCACCACATCTAAAGTAATTCCTATCACCTTTTTCGTTCTTGACAAACTGATTCTTTGACAATGGTTTCTTGTCATAGTTGGGTTGCCTAACGTGTTGACCTCGTCTCTTGAAGAACTTCTTGAAATCACTCACCGCCAATGCATACTCCTCGTCATCGCTTTCCGAGGAACTATCATGGTCACTTTGTTCCTTCTTGGCTTTAAGTGCAAGAGATTTCCTTTCACTCTTGGTTTTCACTAATTCCGAGTCCTTCAAAATTATCATCTCATGAACCTTCAAGTTTCCTATGAGTTCATCGAGTGATAAAGTTGAGAGATCTTTCGACTCTTCAATCACCGTGACTTTTGCTCTCCACTTTGGATGTAAGGCCCTTAGAAACTTCCTAACATTGTTCTTGCTAGAAAAACTTTCATCAAGTGCTTTTAGACTAGTAATTATGGTGTTAAACCTAGCAAATGCACTATCAATAGTTTCATCTTCTAAGATGACAAATTGTTCATATTGTTGGACAAGAAGATCGATTTTACTTTCTTTGACTTGGCTATTACCTTGGTGGGTTACTAAAAGAGTGTTCCAAATATCTTTAGCGGTTTCATACATAAAAATTCTTTCATACTCCTTCTTAGGAAAAGCATTATAAATCACCATTTTAGCCTCATTATTTTATGAAAGTTTCTTTTTAGTATCGTCATTAGCTTTGTCAAAAGTGACCAATTCTTTTGTTTTAGAAACTTCATTAAATTGAAAGGATAAAAAATCACCATTGGTAATAACATGCCAAAGATCTAAATCTTTTGATTTCACATAAGTTTCAAATCTATTTTTCCAATAAATAAAACTATCGGTTTCAAAAAGTGGTGGTCTTTGCATAGATTGCCCTTCTAGGTACTTGTTGGAATCCATAGATCGATTCATGTTTTAAAATACAATATACTTTAAAATTCTTGAGCAACCCGCTCTGATACCAATTGTAGAAACTAGAAGGGGGGAGGGGTTGAATAGTTTCTTATATTTACTTGTTAAAATATGGTTTCCAAAAATCCTTTTTCAAAAACTTAGGCTTGAGGAAATATGTGAAATCTTCTTATGCACAATATGAAAAATGATAGTGTAGCTAAAATAATACTAACAAAAATATATCCACAAAGAATAAAGAATGATAGTGTAGCTAATCTAATACTAACACATGTATATGCATAAAGAATAAAGAATGTAAAGAGTTAAGGGTAAAGAAAGATCAAACCGAACACCAAGGATTTATAGTGGTTCAGCAACGAAGCTCACTCCTCGTTCCTACTCCACTCCTCGAGTACTCCTTACTCGAGAGTTCACTACACAACAAGCTCCTTATGGTGGAGAAATCCGTACACGTTGCTTAACCAATTTCCGACTCTAAGCTAAAAGTCGAGCCCTAATCGTAGCTAGGACCAATCTACACAACTATACTTAGTACATACACAACTTCGAAATAGACACAACTACTTGGATCTTCACAACTATGACACAACTACAAGTATATAAAATTTGATCTTCAATGGATCTTTGGTGGTGGACTTAACACTTCACTAGGATAGTGTTCTTCTCTTTTCACTTGGAGAGGAAGGGATGGAAGAACAAGATTCACTTCTTAAACAAGTAATAATCAAACAAATGATCAAAGATTTGAGTGATTAAAGAAGGGGTTTGAATCTGGATATAAATGTGCAAAAGAGGTGAGGTGAAAAGCTGAGAATGGTCCACTATTTAAAGGATAAAGAAGCCAACGGCTATATCTGCCCGCGGTACCTTATCATAGCCCGCGGTACCTTATCAATAAGATACCGCCTAGGTGCTAAGGTACCGCCGGACTAGACTCCGCTCCTTTTTGTCCTTTAGTGGTGGAGGTCTTATCTGGGTATAAAAAATATCCTGAAAGGATATTCTTAACCAAATAAGAATATGCCATTTTCAAATTTCAAATAATTAATTTAATAAAACATTTTCTTAAAAATAAAGTTTAATAAAAACTTGTCACATTTAATAAAAAGTGAGTTTTAAGAAAAGATTAAATCACTTGATCACTTGATTAAGGTTAGTACTTGTTTATCCATACCTTAAGTGAAAATGGGTAAAATGAAAAATACTTGAACTCAAGAATTCGTTTTTTGTTGTTTTCGTAAATGCTTGTTTTTACATATTGTCGTAATCAAAACTAAGCGAGACCGAAAAATGCAAGTAACGTTTTTAGTCATTATTGCATTAACACACACATATCCTAATATCTGATCGCTCACTTATCTGAGCCTCAACTAAACAAAAAAAATGTTTCCCCTTTCTGTTATACCTACGATGCGTCATCAGTATTACAGATGGGTTTGTGAGAGCAGCAGCGGATTTTCAGTACAAAGAAGACACGATTGAAGGTAAGCTCACACCTCTTGATATAACTTCCATTTTTAATTCAAATCCACAAACTAACTACATGTTCATCGGGACCGGATCTGGTTGCTATGTCACACTTTGGAAGAATATAAGCCTTTGACACGAGTTGTGCATAAGAAATCAGGCCTGGTTGCCATTCGTGGAACCTCTTGGTACATCTAATTAAAACAGCTCTAAACACACAAGCAAGGAGGCTGAAACTCAATGTTGGTTTATCGGTGGCGGCTCCGCACGGATGTAAGTTTTTTATTGTTAAATCTGTATAAAAAGTTAGACTTAGACGTTGTCAATTCTGATGTTTAGTTACATTTACTAATTTACGATTCTAAAAAGATTAGGATTTCTAATGCCGGATATGTGCCTTCGGTTTTAAACTATGTTATGTTTTGAATTCAGGCCAGCAGATATGTTGTAAGTTGTTGAGCTTCCTGACTTTTTTACTATCGTTTATCAAACAACGGTTTTAATTGCAGCCATGACACATAATTTAAAGTTGTTGCCCTGGACTTCTGCTAAACACACAAACTAAATAATACAAGTTCCACAAATGCCCTAGAAAAACTACCTTTACAACATCTGACTTGATTAATTAGTCCTGATATCTGTTATGTGAGGCTATCGTGTTTGGCTATGATGATATTCAGTGGGGTTGGTAAATCTGTGATTGTCCATACTTTGGCAAGGTAGCCTTACGGTTGCAGCCATATCGGATGTCCCCCTTTATTTGCTCATCCATTTGCACGATGTTTATATTTGTAACAGTGTTGCTTTTATTTACCCTAAATGAAATTGAGACAGCCCATACCTTGGCGGGGCAACTCACTAGAGATGCAGCCATGGTGGGTATGTCCTTTTTGATACGTGCTAGCCTATCTGAGCCTTATAAAAAAATGATGTTGCCCTGAATGTTCATCCAACGTACCCCTGTATGTCTCAAAGGAGCAAGAAATATATGTTTTTGCACAAAAGGATATCAAAGTTTGATGATATTGATAACTAGTATCATATTAAACATACATGATAAGTGTTTTATAAGGACTCATGTATTCGGTTAAATCAAGATTAGGGTGTCATTGTATTTGTCTTCGAGCTCGGAAAGCAGCTGCAAAAACAGAAGGTACGTTATTTATGGTCGTGTTGCTTCCTGAACAATACAGCTTTTCAAATGCCTCAAAGGATCGCTTTCTTATTCCACCTACCCTAGATATTATTTTCTACACACCTGATGTAGGTTTTTCGTACACGTTTTAAGAAAAACGCGTATGAGCGGCAAGTATTAAGTCTTACGCTTTAGGAAAAACGTAAAACCGAATAAGTGCGAGTTCGTTCTCGAAGGAGGTGTGTGGATTAAGTGTGCCAATTATATAAAATCAAAGTTTGGATTAGTGACGTTTTTGGTTTAGAAGAGAAAAAGTAAAGACGAGCTACGACTACGATTACACTACGACGTATTGACGTAAAACGATGACGTAATTACGTAAAACGTGACAAAATTGAAAATTAAACCTAAAAATTAATTAAAAGTTTAAACTAAGTCTATAATAATATAAATAAGAATAAAAATCCAATAAATATATTTTAAAACCTTTTATTAATTAAATATTCAATTTTAAATGCTAATTAAAGCCCTAAAATTAAATATAATTAAGAAAAAGCCCAAAATATTATTTAATTGAACTAATAAATCACTTATATTATTTAAAGACTAAAAAGTATTTTTCCTAAGTTTTTAAAACTACTTTTCTATTTTTAAAACACTAAAAACTATTTTTAAACTAAAATAATGATTAATAATATTAAAATAATGCTAAAAATAATCTTACAATTTTAAAAATCCTAAATTTTACTAATGAACAGTAGAAAAATGAAAAAGTTTGAAAAAAGTAAATTTTTTCACTAAAAGACAAAACTGATTATAATTAAACCCTAATTAATCTTAAATAAAATCTAAAAATTAATTAAAAAGTGAACAGTAAAATGTTTTTAAACTAAAAATCTTAAAATGTTTTTCTAAATCTAAGAAAATTTTTAGAACTGAAAAATATTAAAATTTTACACTAAAAGACAAAAAACAGATAATTAAAAAGTAATTTAAAATGCTATTTAATCTAAAAAAATACTAAATGAACAGTAAACAGAAAATAAAATTAATAGAAAAATCAGAATTAAAATAAGAAAAATAATGAAACAAAAATCAAGTTCTAAATCCTGATTTTACCCACTAAAGACAAAAAAAGCTAGAATCTGATAATGACACCTTGTTCAGATTTGTCTGCTTGTGTAGCAGTGCCAACAAATGCACTAGCAGGGGTAATTGAGTTCCCACTGCTAGTTTAAAAAACGGGTCTGGGAGGTTTTTGACTTGTAAATTTTGATTGGCTTGGTATTTTTGGCAAAGATTGGCACCCCCACAACCAGTTGGGTTGTGGGGAGTCAGATAAACAATAAAAACACCAAGCTGTTCACAAAATTTTCACACAAAGGGGAAAAGTAAGTTGCTGTTATGCACTTGATGTTTCTGATGAACAGTGACTGATACACTTGACACAAAAACGTATTTTAAATGCGAGAATGTTGCTCAACACCTTACCAAACCATTCACAACTGATTACAAACCCTAGGTATTACCCAGATTTACAAGCATACAAAAATTGGTGTTCAAATTTAACCTAAGCAAGCAGATAAGTTAACTTACTGATTTTAGCCTAGTCCTACCAAATTTTAAGCATACAAATCCTATTTCTACTTATCAAAACATGAAACATAATACTACAATAACCCAAAACTACCATAACAAGCATGTCTAGACTACCATTGGACCAAAGTATTTTCATACTCCTAGGTTAATATGCAGACCCAAACACCCCTATATGTTTCTGAAAATGAAATTAACAAACAAAAAGTTTTCAAAATCCAACCAAGCTGATTACTTATATCCTAAACATGCATAACAAGCTAAAGTGAGCTTAATCAAACTGATAAATCCAACATACAAGCAAGTTCACATCAATTCACACAATATCACATAAAAGCTTCAAAAATTAAAAACAATGGGGTTCAAGCTGGTTACCTGCTGATGCCTTCCAAAGGGTAATTAAGGAGCTTTGTGAGCTTATGAAAGGTGTAGAGAGAGCTTGTTGGAGGAATCCAAGGTGGACCCTAAGCCCAACAATGTCTTCAAACAGAAAAATAAACGGAAATGAATGGAAGATGATGTTTTCTTGTTACCCTACACAATCACAACAAACAGAAAGAAACAAGGTAGTAGAAGCTGAATAACGAACTTTCTTGTCAGAAAAGCTTGTTATCAGCTTATGCTACAGTAAAGTTAGAAACAAATAACTGATTTTTTCCAACTTTATGAAATAAGATTTTAGAAAGAACTTCTTTTGGAACTCCAAGTAAAACCACAACTTTAAATAAAACAGACTTACAAAGTCTTATAAGCACATAATTTGTCAGATTATGGGCTTATAAGAGGCTTATGTAAATTTGGTTCTCAAAACACCTCCTTGCCAAAGATTTGGGACAAAAACGTGCTTGATGAATTAAACTACCATTTGCATAATCATAAAAGGTTTAACTAAGAAAACAGAAAATATGGAACTCAGAGATGAGAATGCAAGAATTTTAGATAAACTTTAACTAATTTCGATATAAAAAAATACAAAGTCAAAAATCTGGAACAAGGGCAAACTCACAACCTGAGTGCTCCTTTTATACTACTGGATAGAAGTTTCTAGTGCTAAAACCCTAATACAGAAAAATCCTATAATGCCCTTGAAGTCTTCTTGGTCAAAAATCGTCCATGTGATCTCTGTCCTTGGAGAGTGATGTGCCAGCCTTGCAATTTGATCTTGGACCGTTCATCTTGCCTTTGGGAGGAAGGATAACGTGTGGGGCGTTGATCATGTCCCCTCATGGGGTTTTGTGGAAAGGGACGTGAGCAGGGGAATCTTGGGGGACCCTCTTGTGGTCATGGGGTAATGTTTTTGGAGGTGGGTTTGGTTTGTGAGGGTGTTAATTGCTAATCTGGAAAAGATGGGGGAAAACCCCTTTGGTTTGAGTGGTATATGGGATTAGGGTTTATGGGTTAAGAAGGTGATGAGCAGTGGGTTTAATCCAAGGTAAGGGTTGGGTAAGTTTAAAAAAAAATTTCCCCCACTAATCTTTATTTAATCTGATTTTAAAAAAATCAGTTAACTTAAATCTTTAAGTGGGATATGACGTGTAATGCTGGTGAAATGTGATTGGTTGATGAGTGACGTGTCAGCTTGGGATAGGTGGTGATAAGTGTGTGTGTCTGGCCAGTTTTAGTCCCCCTATTCCCCAAAACTTGCTAAACCAAGTTTTCAACATTTCCTTCTCATTTCCTTTGTTAAAAAGTTTGGCATAATTACACTTTTGGCCCCCTTCTTTTATAGAAAATAGAAAAAGGACTTAATGTGTAATTTCTTCAATCATTAAGGGCTCATAATGTAATATCTTGAAATATTAGGGACCTCAATGCAATAAATAAGTTTTGCAAGGGTATAATATGACAAGTCTTCAATTCTTGAGGAACCATTTTTTGCCAAATCTTTAAACTTCAAGGACCATTTTGGAAAATCAACATTCGGGTCTGGTTCTTTGTGCGGCTTCGTTTCCCGTGTTCGTTTTTGCTTGATTCCTTTGATCTTTTGGTGAATTCACGATATCCGTACCTAAAATACACAATGAACAACACAAGCATATATTTGGGTATTTTGATGATATTTTAAGCGTTTTAAGCCTGATTTGGACGATGAGACTATGTATAACTACAGTCTCATCACTCCCCATACTAAACCATTGCCGTGTCCTCACGCAATGCTAGAATTAAGTATCGTAGCACTTCCAAAATTCATTTTATGATGACATTTATTGAAAACGTAAACTTAAATAAACTACTACACGTGTTTTAGACATAATGTATTGTTTTCATCACAATTAAGTGACTTTTGGGATCATAGAACAAGAACACGTGAATGCTTCGTTAGAAATAATTTCATCGTCCTTGATTTTCACCTAATTCCATGCTAAGCGTGTAACGAGATCATTGTTATTATAAGTTAGCAACACGATCATATCTTATGAGTGTTAATTACGAACCTAAACTCCCTTATTCCTACTTGGTATCTCTTATATTTTATTTTGTCTTAATGATCACGAGGATACATCATTGACTTATGCGTGAATAGAGATTAAGTCTAAAAATAGAGTTTTAACGGTGTAACCAAAATCATCGAATTAATAATTCACCCTAATAGACAACGATGTCAAAAAATTAAGTCAACAAGAAGGATCGATAAACACGGTTTTATAATGGTTTTGAACATGAGACTTATTACCAAGACTATTATACGCCCCCTAACGGAAGGGCCTTATTATCATAGATTTACCTCCATCTTTTATTCAACTTCGCCATGAAGCTTTTATTATGACTTCGGTCTTGCCTTGCCTTTTATTATCCGCCTCATCGGTTGTTTTATTAGCCAAAGACGTATATCCTCACGCTAACGCGAATTTTGGATCTTTAAAGCTTCAAAGATTAAGGCTTGATTCACTTTCAATTTGGGCATAGATTTTTCGGCCTTGTGAGCTTCAAATTTTTGCTTAATTTAGGTGAGCACTTGAAATCTTATTATTAGGTGAAGCTTTCGATTATTCGGCTTCCAATACTTCAAAACCGTGACGCTGGAGATACCTTAATGTTTTCCCAATTTAATTACATGGAAGCTACTAAAACAAATTAGAAACCAACAATAGTGACCGCTAAATCAATATTTATTAACAATTTATTATACAAAAGCGTGGGGAGAATAAGTTAATAATTACTACACATGAGGTCGTGACGATTACGAGACTTATAAATAACTCTATCATTTCTCGTCCTCTTTTAAGAGACTTAGCCTAAAAAGTTAAGGAATCGAAGCTAAGTGCTCAACACGCACGGTAGAGTCAAAAATTACTCTTATTCTCACCATCGGAAAACCTACATTCGTGTCTTAAACACTTATGAAAAACAAGAAAAATTTTAAAATTTGGCCATTTTTAGCCTTATTTGTAATAAAATGATAACAAAAAGATGAATATTGGATTGCGTGGTGACGTAAGCAAGGTGAAGTATCTACTCACCCCCCCCCCATACTAAAACTAAACATTGTCCTCAATGTTTCGAGTCTAGGGGTGAAAACACCCCCATACTAGAGACGAAGTCGAATGCTTAATCTCGAGCAAGGAAAGGGTAAAACAAATAACCTTAAAAGCCGTTTATGAGTTATGCTAATAAGATAATCGTTAGAACATAAAAGGATATCATCGGATATCGGAATCTCCAAAGGCAACGATCGAAGCTCGAGTGATCCGTTAAAACGAACACGAGAGGCTTCAATGATAACGATGAACCTAATAAATCACAATCACAAACAACCACGAAACAAAGGTTGAAAGAGCACAAGTCCCCTCGTTACATTAAACTAAGAAAGCAATAATATTTAAAAGGATAAGCATGAGAATCCCCCACGAGGCACCTTGTTTTTGATAACCGAGTCAAAAGCTCGACTCGAATCCCCATAAATGTGATCATTTAGGGATAATCATGGTTTGGTCATTTTTTGTGGGGCTTACATGATAAACAAGGCCCAAAAGCAACTGGTACTAAGGACTAAGTCCTTTGATGATGCAAAATACCGGGATCGAAGATGGCGTCCTCGTTCTCATGGGATAAACGAACCAACGCCACTTCGACACGTGCCAAAACCTCAAAGATGTAGAAGAAAATAGATAAGAAGTAGAAAGGTGGGGCAATAGGTAAGTCAAACTTATGAGCTACTCGAGGTAGACTCACACCAAGCAAACGAAAAGATTTTCCATTTATTGCATCAGTGGAAGACCGAGATTTCCCTTTACAAGCAATTCCGGGATCGTAAATCTCGTCCTCGATGGAGAAATGCGAGAGAACATAAGGGGCTTCCCCCACACTAGATCCACACCAACCGTCGTCAAAAGGAGTAGACGAGGTGGTAGCACTCATAAAACATAGTGATGACGGAGTTAAACTTGTAGAAAAATCTTTTAAAACATTTTTAAAATCTTTCCCTTTTTCATCGTTTAAAAACTCTTTATGAAAACCCGATTTGATAATGTCGAAAATATTTGGCGTGTCAAATTCAAAATTAGTCGCGCTAAAAATCCTCACATTTAAGTCATTGGTGGGAGGGGGTGGTGGATTATATAAGTTCTCAAAACGTTTATCAATAAAGAACACCGCCCCCTCGGGGTCTACATACTCGTCATCCTCATGAACGTCAATCTCATCGATTTCTTCATCAAAGATAGGCTTGTCAAACAAAGGTTTCTCATTCCCCTCCTTGAGTATCTTAGAAACTCTCTTGAAAAGATCACGATCAAGCACGAAACCATCATTCATTTGTGGGGATTGTTGATAAGTTAAATCCTCACGAATGTGGTAAACGTAATTCTCATTTGAGGAGTGTTGATTAGGTAACTCCTCGAGAATTTGATTTTGGGTGGTCACATGAGTTGTTTGTCATCGAAAATAAGACGTTCCAACTCATTAAGTTCATCCTCGATTTTGGAAAGATCGACCTCACTTGTAGGTGGAAGTGGAGGCAAAAGAGATAGCTCGCGTTCAATGATTTCCTCAATCTCGGGATCAAACTCGTAATCATCGTACTTCACATGTTTCTTTTTAGGAGAATCAAAAGTTACATGTGGATTTCGAAGTACGTGATCAATCTCGGCAAAATCGCCATCGTCGTCGTCGAAGAAAGAGTCGATGTGAGCACTCACAGCCATGGTCTTACAAGTCGAATGACTATGCTTAGGTGACTTTTCTAATACGAGAGGATCGATGTCGATGAAACCTTTAGCCTCAACAGGTGTTGGGCCAGGAAAAGGAGGCACTTCGATGGAGTTAGAAGTTGAAGCCTCAAAGACGTGGTCCTTCGAAGGTGGTGAAGACGAGCCCATTTTGGTCATTGTCGTGATGGCACTAACGTCGCCCTTCGGAATTGGTGTTTCACTTGTTTCATTGAATTCATCCCAAAGTAAATTTTCATTCATAAATTTACACATACCCTTTTGAATTAGGTACACGTATTCTTTATCATTAAAATCCTCATCTTTAAAACCGTTCTTCTTAATTTTTTCAAAACATGCATTAAGCCTCATTCTTTCCGCTAAAGTGAATATTTTGAAATCATTAGGTTTAGAATCATTAGGTTTTGAAACCTCGGTTTTTTCATTGTCATTAAACACTTGGGATTTACTCGTGAAAAAGTCCATTTTGTCCTCCCCATATCTCATAGTAAGTCTCCCCTCGTGAACGTCGATTACGGTTCGAGCCGTCGATTAAAATGGTCGGCCTAAACTAATGGGACATTTAGGGTCACACTCGTAATCAGATATAACGAAATCCGCGGGAAAAACAAACTTTCCAACTTTGACATAGACATCCTAGGCTATTCCAATTGGTATTAAAGGCGTATAATTTGCAAGCTCGATAGTCATGTTCGTGGGGGTAAGATTAGGCAATCTCATCAATTCCCATAGAGAATGAGGCATAAGATTGATGCTAGCACCTAAATCGGCAAGGGCTAAACATCCCTCAATCTCGGAAAAATCACAAGGTAGTAGAAATTGGCCCGGATCCTCTTCCTTTCTAGGCATATGCCTTTTTGGGTTTTTAAGAAGGATCGATGCACAAGTTTCTTCAAGGGTTACTTTCGTAAGGTCGATAAAGCTCTCTTTTTGAACCGTGGATGGATATTGAGGTACACGAGGGTGTGCACTCTTTTCCTTGGTCGCCACGTTCACCCCATCGACTTTAGAACAATGAGACGTCTTAGAAGTCGAGGGTTGAGAAGAAGGAACAACTCGAAATCCTTCAAGGTTAGGAGTAATCACACGACCTTTCTAACGAGACGAGGCGGCTTTACATTGTTCCTTCGGATTTGCAACGGTGTCACTAGGTAACGAACTCGATGACGCACCCGAGGACTTGTTCATAATGGCCGAAAATATTTTTTTAATGTCAATTTGTCCTTGCTCAATCTTCGTGTTTGCAATTTCAAAGTATTAGAAAAGTCATTTTTCAAAGTACCAATTTCTCCCTCTAATCGTCTCATATTAGCCTCACTCGTTTTCATGTAATTTTGAAAATCGTTTGACGAACCATTTTGATTAGAATTAAAGTTCTCTTGGTTTTGATTACTTCTTTGAAAATTGTTTTGATTCCCACTTGAAAAATTGTTTCCTTGATTGTTGTTGTTTGAAAAATTCGAGTTTTGATTATTGTCTCGATTTTGCCAATTCAAATTACGACCTTGATTATAACCTTGATTTTGATTCGAAAAATTTCCTTGTTGGTTATTTCCTTGAAAATTGTTTCGGTTTTGATTAAAATTGTTGCCTTGGTTATAATTGCCTTGTTGTGATGGACCCGCGTTATTTTGATTTTGAAAATTGTTGTTTCCATTTAACGCACTCACATTCGACGTTTGGCCATCTGTAGCGGCACACTCGTAATAATTATGAGGTCCACCACAAAACGTACACGAAACCTCAACCGCTTTCACTGTAGCGGGAGCGTCTTTCTTTTGCATCTCAACGAGAAAAGACGTAAACACATTCATCAACTTATCGACTTTCGCATCAACTCTCTCAATGTCGCGATTAGAACTACTAACATTGGCGACATTGGCAACACTCGATGCGTTGCGGAGTTGGTTAACCTTGGATTGGTTTTCGATAATTATCAATGCATCTTTCGGAATCTTACACAAAAAGTTGCCACCGGCGGCGGAATTCAACGAATCTTGTTCTTGAAAATTAAGACTGTTGTAAAACGTATCGATTTGGTGTAACTCGGAAAAACCATGGTGAGGAAATTGCCTAAGCAATTCCTTCAAAAGATTCCACGCGTCTCTAAAAGATTCATTCGATTTTGCTCAAATTTCGTAATCTCGTTTTTGAAAAACGTTGTCTTAGACGGTGGGAAAAAATAATTAACGAACTTGGAGACGAGATCCTTCCACGTAGTTATCGAGTTAGATGGCTCTTTCTCGTACCAATCCTTGGCGGCACCATCGAGCGAGTACGGAAAAAGCATAATCTTGACGACATCGGTGTCGACATTCTTAAACTTGCTCGTGGCTAAAAGACGATCAAAATTACGAATATGGTCGTGAGGATTATCGGCTTCACGACCTCGAAACTTCGTAGCTTGGATTAACGAAAGCATTCCGCTCTTAATCTCAAATTTCTCCGCTTCGATAGCGGGAATTACGATCGCGTCTCCGTAACCCTCGGTGGGTGCTTGGAGCAATTCCATCATCGAACGATTGTCGGCCATCTCGTCTAAGGTTTCTTCAACAACGATATTAGGAACTTCGGTTTCTAAATCTCGTCGACGTCGTTGATTCCTTCGATTACGATTGCGTCGATTCGAAGCGTCGCTAGAATTAGAATAATCCTTCGATCGAGTGCGCATGCACTAAGCGTAGAATGGGGGTAGCAAAGTAATAACAAGATTTTTACTAGTTGAAAAAGTTCGTTTCTCGGTATCTCTTCGAATTGATTTCCGGTTAATTGTGTGAGATCAATTGTTCTTGGTGAAACAAATATTTTTGGTTTTGGTAAAATAAATGAGCAAGACTGAATAATAAATGACGAGAAACTAATACTAAAACAAGGTAAAATGTAAACGATGCGATATTTAAAACTTTAAAATTAAATGACGAGAAATGAAAGGACGTAAAATTAAATCTTGGCGAAAAAATAAATTGCGAGAAAATTAAAAGGTGAATAAAGTAAATTATGCAAATCAAAACTTAAACTAAAGTAAAGCAAATAAAAATTCAAATAAAGAAAAAGGTGAGAAAAATAAAACTTGAAAATAAAAGACAAAAATACTTAAACAGAAAAACCACAAAGAAAATTAGACAGAAACCTTCATTCGGAAGTTAAAAACTTCCGAATGAAGCCCAAACTTCCGAATGAGGAACAAACTTCCGAATGAAACCCCAAACTTCCGAATGAGGAACAAACTTCCGAATGAAACCCCAAACTTCCGAATGAAGAACAAACTTCCGAATGAAACCCCAAACTTCCGAATGAAGAACAAACTTCCGAATGAAGCCCCAAACTTCCGAATGAGGAACAAACGTCCGAATAAAACCCTAAAATTCCGAATGAAGCCCCAAACTTCCGAATGAAGAAAATGAAACACCTTTGATCCGGAACTTTTAAAGTTCCGAATGAAGGATCATTGATCTGGAAGTTTTGGAAATACAGAAACAGAAACCCACAAAATGAAGAACAAGGGATACAGTAAACGCGATTTATCCTCAAATTAATCAAAATCAAACAAAAGATTAAACCAAAACAACCAAAAAGCATCAACAAACAATAATCAATCAAAACAATTCATCAAAACTAACAAACATAACCAAATCAATCCAAACCCACTTGATCAAAATCATAAAAACTCAAGAACATGAACAATCAAGATAAAGAACAAACCAAACAAGAAAGGTAGAAGAAGATTAGCAATAAGATAAAGATTAACAACAATTAAAGATAAACTTACTTGGAATTAAAAGAAGATTAAAGGTGCGATACATGAAGATTAAGATGCATAAATTGAAAGAAAAAGAGAAATGAAAATGGGGAAGAGAGGCTTGTCAAGCCTCCAACAACCTAAACAAAAATAAAGGTAAAACTATATATAGGGGAATTAGGGAGGAGATTAGGAAGCTTCCTCCCTCTTTCTTCTTTCTCTTAATTGCACACTTAAGTCCTTGATCTTCTTAATCTTTTGTTTAATCTTGGACTTTGTCTTGGGATTTCTTTAACTCGTCTTATAATTCTTCAATGAATTAGACTTGAGTTCTTCGGCTTTTGGTAAACTTCCGTCTTTTGACTTTTTCTTCGGTAAATCTTCAGAATTGGTCTTGGACTTCCGTTCTTTTTCCACTCTTGATCTTTCGACTTCATCTTTCGTCTTTTTCTTCGATAAAAGCCCGTGAATGCCGTGTTTTCTCCACTTTTCACCTTTTCATCCTAAATCACAACAAAAACACAAACCACGCATAATTCCGACATAAATGACATAAAATACACGTTTTGGCTCGGTTATTATTGCAATTAAGTGGTAAAAAGGATGGGTGTTTTCACACCTATCAAATCCCCTACACTTAACCATTGCAATGTCCTCATGCAATGCATTAGTTACAAAGCACGTTTTACATTTTCCATCATAATCAACCTACCTTGGCCTTTATTAAACAACTAAGGAAAATCAAAAAGATAGAAAATAACAAGATGCAACAAGGAAGAAACTTGTAAAGAAATCTAAGACTTACATTAGGGCTTGTGTGTCATGAATGTTCATCACCCTCAAGTTTCACGTTCCCCATGCCAAGCTTAAAAACAAGATCATTGTTAGTACAAGTTAGCATAACAAACATTTACTCATGCGGTTCAATTAATCACTTAAACTCCCTTATTCCTATGGGTATCTCTCATGTTTTATTGATGTCTTGAATGATCACGAGGATGCATTGTTGAATTATTTCGATAATTTATTTAAGCTGAAAGCAAAGTAGGACGATTTGATCAATAGTTAGCTAAAGGACAAAATCTCTTAAAACTCCTTCTCGGGATATCAAAAAGTTCATATCTTGGCATAACTCGGTTCACGATTTGAGACCTTTCTCGGGCCGATATTTGGCATGTACTTCATACTTCATATCTTGAGAGACGTGCTTGAGATAATGGTCTTCTCATCGTTCATAGAGTTTCTTCACTTGGAGACTTTTGAGAGATACTCCAACTTTGTTGACCACGACTTCATGATTATTTCTTCAATCTCTATTTGGGATTTTGAGATACAACGATCCGCCTCCTTTTCGGACTTGGATCTATTTATCCTCATACCTTGTTAGGGTCTTTTCGGATAGACTTCTCCATCATCTTTATGGGAGTTGATTGCTTTTCGTCGTGAGTCTTGATCCTTCATATTGACTTTGGGAATAATGCTTTTCACATCACTTTGGATCTTCAGCAATAAAATTGAATCCTCATGCCTTGTTAGGGCCTTTTCGGACTCGCCAATCTTCGCGCCCCGCTTCATAAGTTATGCCTTGGCTATGAACTCTTATCATTACCGAGCAACTTTTAAACGATCTTAGGCTAGAAGCTAAGTAACCTTTCAAATCGTACGACCTTACTTATTGCAGATAATTTATTAGCAAGTGATGGGAGAAAAAGATCATAATTAACTCACATAAGTTAATGAGAGAATACCAAACTTGTAACCAACTCTATCATTTCTCGTTCTCCACAATTTAAAATCTCAAGTAATGAGACTCGTGGATGTTTAGCCTAATAAACCAATTAAGGTCTACATGGTTAAGGATACTAGCTAGAGTGAACTTGGATAAGTAAACTCGGGTTGAGTCAAAATATTCACAACGGGCCTAATATATCTAAGATATCTAAACTTGCTAAAACCATTTTATTAAAATAAGAGAAAAATAGCAAAAATAATGGGAACTACAACTAGGCCGAAATAGATTAAAAATTTTGAAAAATGTCGAAAAATTGATTTTCCGGTTAAAATGAGGACAAATACAAGGAAAAGGCCACTTAACTTCGATAGAAGTCCCCCTACACTTAATATAAACATTGTCCTCAATGTTTAAGCATTTGGGAGTAAACTCCCCTACACTTAGGACATTGTGCACGTTGTTTAAATTTTGCTAAGGAAGGGACAACTAAAGAGATTCCTATTTTAATATTAAGAAATATAAAAATAGAGAATCGAAAAGAGTTTAGGATAGAACCGGGAAGAAGGGAACACCGAATCACGGTTCGTCAAAAGTCATCAAGAGTGTGTCTTTGAAGCTCTAATCCCTGCACATGATAAGAAAGAGAACAAGAAACACCAACGGGGTTCCCCCCTACACTTATGGTGAAAATAGATAGATAAATGGGTTGCCTCCCAAAAAGCGCTTGTTTTTGTTGACCGAGTCACGAGCCTGACTCGTCCCCGAATTAAATGGTCCATGGGGAAGCCTCTAATGTGATACCGGGATCAAAGACCTTGTCCTCGTTCCCGGTTGACATCAACAAAGGAGAGGCGGGGGGATAAGTCTTGAAAGGGAGAAAGGTCCTTTCAACATACGTATTGTATGTGAATTCAAGATCCACGGGAGGTGGGTTTGGCATAGGAAGCATATTGTCCTCCCCCAAAGACAATGGAAGCTGAGCAAACGGCAAAGCCGTGATGGTATCAATCATAGCATAATCAATGTCACCACCCGGGTCAAAGCACTCATCCTCATTTCCCGGTATAAAACGAGTAGAGTAAAAGTAATACATCACTCGCTTGGGTGTGCACGTGGGAGGAGGAGGTGGCAATATAATATGAGAAGTATGATAACAATTACCTTCCACCTGCGTCCCTTTTTCAGTAGACTCACATCTTTCCACCTCTGGGATAGAAGGTGTAGTGTCATCGTGTAATAAATCCTCTAGAAAAAGTATATCTCCTTCCACATCAGAATACCCGGATATGTATTCCATGGGTGTATCAATATCAAGAAACTCATCGATCTCAGGTATGTGAAAACCATCATCACTAAGGAGTGAAGTATTTTGCTTTAGAAATTCCTCCTCGTCAAAAATAACCTCAATATCGTCATCACTCTCCTCATTATTTATAGGGCCAATAATATGCTCAGGGATATGGGTACTCGTCTGATCTTGCTGCTGTAAAAATGACTCCATACAAGTTCGCAGCATGTGTAAAAGCTCTTTTGATTGCGCTTGAAAAGCTGTAGCAAGATCGACAATTGGTTCTTGGTAACTCATCCCGTGACGAGGCTGATGATCGAGTGAGTGCGGTGGGGGCTCAAGATTTTGAAAACCGGAATTATAGCACGGTTGTGGCTCATAGTTGTTCATCGGTTGACAATAATAGGTATCGTGAGGACCCCCACAGTTGTTGCAAACCGGGTATGGAGAAAAATCAAGTGCGTCTTGTGGATAGCTATTATCATTGTCATAATTGTACCCTGGTTCTTGCCCGTGACCATACGGGTATCGAACCGGGCACGAAACATGCCAATGAGAATCGCTTCCACAATAGATGCACGGGGGAACAGGAGGTGGGTTCAAAAAGAGTGAATTAGTCGAGTTGCACAAGGGACAAAATCCGAATTGTGTGTAGTCGATATCGTTTCCACACCGCTCACATGTACACCATTGACAAGAGTTGTTCCCAGATAATTGTTTCCCACACCGGACGCAATGGACATAAAAATCCATAAAGAAAGATAGATAAGCAAGAAGAATATTTTTTGTGCAAAACTTTGAAAAAGAAATGCTTTTTATGATTTTTCAAATGTTTTTGGATTTTTTAAAATTGTTGAACACGAAAAATAACGTTCAGAAGTGAACAGATCCCAAAATCTAACGCGTCACTCACAAAAAACCTTCGATCTTCACGAAAAGAGCCGGCAGCGGCGCCATTTTAATAACAAGATTTTTACTAGTTGAAAAAGTTCGTTTCTCGGTATCTCTTCGAATTGATTTCCGGTTAATTGTGTGAGATCAGTTGTTCTTGGTGAAACAAATATTTTTGGTTTTGGTAAAATAAATGAGCAAGACTGAATAATAAATGTCGAGAAACTAATACTAAAACAAGGTAAAATGTAAACGATGCGATATTTAAAACTTTAAAATTAAATGACGAGAAATGAAAGGACGTAAAATTAAATCTTGGCGAAAAAATAAATTGCGAGAAAATTAAAAGGTGAATAAAGTAAATTATGCAAATCAAAACTTAAACTAAAGTAAAGCAAATAAAAATTCAAATAAAGAAAAAGGTGAGAAAAATAAAACTTGAAAATAAAAGACAAAAATACTTAAACAGAAAAACCACAAAGAAAATTAGACAGAAACCTTCATTCGGAAGTTAAAAACTTCCGAATGAAGCCCAAACTTCCGAATGAGGAACAAACTTCCGAATGAAACCCCAAACTTCCGAATGAGGAACAAACTTCCGAATGAAACCCCAAACTTCCGACTGAGGAACAAACTTCCGAATGAAACCCCAAACTTCTGAATGAAGAACAAACTTCCGAATGAAGCCCCAAACTTCTGAATGAGGAACAAACTTCCGAATAAAACCCCAAACTTCCGAATGAAGCCCCAAACTTCCGAATGAAGAACATGAAACACCTTTGATCCGGAACTTTTAAAGTTCCGAATGAAGGATCATTGATCCGGAAGTTTTGGAAATACAGAAACAGAAACTCACAAAATGAAGAACAGGGGATACAGTAAACGCGATTTATCCTCAAATTAATCAAAATCAAACAAAAGATTAAACCAAAACAACCAAAAAGCATCAACTAACAATAATCAATCAAAAAAATCATCAAAACTAACAAACATAACAAAATCAATCCAAACCCACTTGATCAAAATCATAAAAACTCAAGAACATGAACAATCAAGATAAAGAACAAACCAAACAAGAAAGGTAGAAGAAAATTAGCAATAAGATAAAGATTAACAACAATTAAAGATAAACTTACTTGGATTTAAAAGAAGATTAAAGGTGCGATACATGAAGATTAAGATGCATAAATTGAAAGAAAAAGAGAAATGAAAATGGGGAAGAGAGGCTTGTCAAGCCTCCAACAACCTAAACAAAAATAAAGGTAAAACTATATATAGGGGAATTAGGGAGGAGCTTAGGAAGCTTCCTCCCTCTTTCTTCTTTCTCTTAATTGCACACTTAAGTCCTTGATCTTCTTAATCTTTTGTTTAATCTTGGACTTTGTCTTGGGATTTCTTTAACTCGTCTTATAATTCTTCAATGAATTAGACTTGAGTTCTACGGCTTTTGGTAAACTTCCTTCTTTTGACTTTTTCTTCGGTAAATCTTCAGAATTGGTCTTGGACTTCCGTTCTTTTTCCACTCTTGATCTTTCGACTTCATCTTTCGTCTTTTTCTTCGATAAAAGCCCGTGAATGCCGTGTTTTCTCCACTTTTCACCTTTTCGTCCTAAATCACGACAAAAACACAAACCACGCATAATTCCGACATAAGTGACATAAAATACACGTTTTGGCTCGGTTATTATTGCAATTAAGTGGTAAAAAGGATGGGTGTTCACACCTATCACAAAGAATATTCTTTTTGCGGTTTTTCGATTTTTTCAATTTTTTTGGTTTTTGATTGTTTTTAATTTTTCTGGATTTTTGAATGTATTACGTAGACACAAATCTACAAATCTCTCCTCGAATCGATTTCTCGATTAAAGGAGCCTCAAAGAATGAAAACGATCACGTGGAATGAACATTCTCGATGACTTTAGAACGTTGGTGGAACACCAAAACGTTCAAGAGGGCTTAATCTTGAAAACAAGAAAATATATATGATACGTAGATAATACTTGGGCGGAAAACCCTCGATTAGCCCTCTTTCTCAAAACACGCACAAGCAAGCGGGGGAAACGAGGCGGCGCTAAGCACTTAAGAGCCTTTTTCCCTTAGGTCGTGAAATACAACCGCCTTATACCCACCTTATATTTTGTGTTAATTGAAATTAAGCCTCACGAAAGTATTTATCTATTTTGCCTTTAAAATTTTGCTTTATATTCGAATACAATGATCGAGTGATGAAATCCCGAATCAAGGTTGCGTTTTCACGCTTTTGGAGTACTTGTATATCTATTGTTCTACGTAAGTACAATATAGTAATATATTCACAAGAAAAACGAAAACAATAATGGGAAATCTACAATATAGTAAAAAGATTGGTTTGTGTTTAATTTAGAAAAATTAAACGCGATTTATTTGGATATTATAGTATAATAGAGAAAAATAACAAAAATGAGTATGTACGTTTATGTATGCTTTCCAAAAATAGAAAAGCAAAAACGCACTACTCACACAAACACGATACTAATAATGGCACACTAAAAACACCTCCCCGGCAGCGGCGCCAAAAATTGATGTAGGTTTTTCGTACGCGTTTAGGAAAACAACGTATAATGGGCAAGTATTAAGTCTTACGCTTTAGGAAAAACGTAAAACCGAATAAATGCGGGTTCGTTCTCGAAGGAGGTGTGTGGATTAAGTGTGCCAATTATATAAAATCAAAGTTTGGATTAGTGACGTTTTTGGTTTAGAAGAGAAAAAGTAAAGACGAGCTACGACTACGATTACACTACGACGTATTGACGTAAAACGATGACGTAATTACGTAAAACGTGACAAAATTGAAAATTAAACCTAAAAATTAATTAAAAGTTTAAACTAAGTCTAAAATAATATAAATAAGTATAAAAATCCAATAAATACATTTTAAAACCTTTTATTAATTAAATATTCAATTTTAAATGCTAATTAAAGCCCTAAAATTAAATATAATTAATTAAAAGCCCAAAATATTATTTTATTGAACTAATAAATCACTTATATTATTTAAAGACTAAAAAGTATTTTTCCTAGATTTTTAAAACTATTTTTCAATTTTTAAAACACTAAAAACTATTTTTAAACTAAAATAATGATTAAAAATATTAAAATAATGCTAAAAATAATTTGACAACTTTAAAAATCCTAAATTATACTAATGAACAGTATAAAAATGAAAAAGTTTGAAAAAAGTAAATTTTTTCACTAAAAGACAAAACTGATTATAATTAAACCCTAATTAATCTTAAATAAAATCTAAAAAAATTAATTAAAAAGTGAACAGTAAAATGTTTTTGAACTAAAAATCTTAAAATGTTTTTCTAAATCTAAGAAAATTTTTAGAACTGAAAAATATTAAAATTTTACACTAAAAGACAAAAAACAGATAATTAAAAAGTAATTTAAAATGCTATTTAATCTAAAAAAATACTAAATGAACAGTAAACAGAAAATAAAATTAATAGAAAAATCAGAATTAAAATAAGAAAAATAATGAAACAAAAATCAAGTTCTAAATCCTAATTTTACCCACTAAAGACAAAAAAAAGCTAGAATCTGATAGTGACACCTTGTTCAGATTTGTCTGCTTGTGTAGCAGTGCCAACAAATGCGCTAGCAGGGGTAACTGAGTTCCTACTGCTAGTTTAAAAAACGGGTCTGGGAGGTTTTTGACTTGTAACTTTTGATTGGCTTGGTATTTTTGGCAAAGATTGGCACCCCCACAACCAGTTGGGTTGTGGGGAGTCAGATAAACAATAAAAACACCAAGCTGTTCACAAAATTTTCACACAAAGGGGCAAAGTAAGTTGTTGTTATGCACTTGATGTTTCTGATGAACAGTGACTGATACACTTGACACAAAAACGTATTTCAAATGCCAGAATCTTGCTCAACACCTTACCAAACCATTCACAACTGATTACAAACCCTAGGTATTACCCAGATCTACTAGTATACAAAAATTGGTGTTCAAATTTAACCTAAGCAAGCAGATAAGTTAACTTACTGATTTTAGCCTAGTCCTACCAAATTTTAAGCATACAAATCCTATTTCTACTTATCAAAACATGAAACATAATACTGCAATAACCCAAAACTACCATAACAAGCATGTCTAGACTACCATTGGACCAAAGTATTTTCACACTGCTAGGTTAATATGCAGACCCAAACACCCCTATATGTTTCTGAAAATGAAATTAACAAACAAAAAGCTTGCAAAATCCAACCAAACTGATTACTTATATCCTAAACATGCATAACAAGCTAAAGTGAGCTTAATCAAACTGATAAATCCAACATACAAACAAGTTCACACCAATTCACACAATATCACATAAAAGCTTCAAAAAGTAAAGCCAATGGGGTTCAAGTTGGTTACCTGTTTATGCCTTCCAAAGGGTAATTAAGGAGCTTATTGTGAGCTTATGAAAGGTGTAGAGAGAGCTTGTTGGAGGAATCCAAGGTGGACCTAAGCCCAGCAATGTCTTCAAACAGAAAAAGAAATGGAAATGAATGGAAGATGATGTTTTCTTGTTACCCTGCACAATCACAACAACTAGAAAAAAACAAGGTAGTAGAAGTTGAATAACAAGCTTTCTTGTCAGAAAAGCTTGTTATCAGCTTATGCTACAGTAAAGTTAGAAACAAATAACTGATTTTTTTCCAACTTTATGAAACAAGATTTTAGAAAGAACTTCTTTTGGAACTCTAAGTAAAACCACAACTTTAAAGAAAAAAGACTTACAAAGTCTTATAAGCACATAATTTGTCAGATTATGGGCTTATAAGAGGCTTATGTAAATTTGGTTCTCAAAACACCTCCTTGCCAAAGATTTGGGACAAAAACGTGCTTGATGAATTAAACTACCATTTGCATAAACATAAAAGGTTTAACTAAGAAAACAGAAAATATGGAACTCAGAGATGAGACTTGCAAGAATTCTAGATAAGCTTTAACTATTTTCTATATAAAAAAATTACAAAGTCAAAAATCTGGAACAAGGGCAAACTCACAACCTGAGTGCTCCTTTTATACTACTGGATAGAAGTTTCTAGTGCTAAAACCGTAATACAGAAAAACCCTAGAATGCCCTTGAAGTCTTCTTGGTCAAAAATCGTCCATGTGATCTCTGTCCTTGGAGAGTGATGTGCCAGCCTTGCAATTTGATCTTGGACCGTTCATCTTGCCTTTGGGAGGAAGGATAACATATGGGGCGTTGATCATGTCCCCTCATGGGGTTTTGTGGAAAGGGACGTGAGCGGGGGAATCTTGGAGGACCCTCTTGTGGTCACAGGGTAATGTTTTTGGAGGTGGGTTTGGTTTGTGAGGGTGTTAATTGCTAATCTGGAAAAGATGGGGGAAAACCCCTTTGGTTTGAGTAGTATATGGGATTAGGGTTTATGGGTTAAGAAGGTGATGAGCAGTGGGTTTAATCCAAGGTAAGGTTGGGTAAGTTTAAAAAAAATTTCCCCCACTAATCTTTATTTAATCTGATTTTAAAAAAATCAGTTAACTTAAATCTTTAAGTGGGATATGACGTGTAATGCTGGTGAAATGTGATTGGTTGATGAGTGACGTGTCAGCTTGGGATAGGTGGTGATAAGTTTGTGTGTCTGGTCGGTTTTAGTCCCCCTATTCCCCAAAACTTGCTAAACCAAGTTTTCAACATTTCCTTCTCATTTCCTTTGTTAAACAGTTTGGCATAATTACACTTTTGGCCCCTTCTTTTATAGAACATAGAAAAAGGACTTAATGTGTAATTTCTTCAATCATTAAGGGCTCATAATGTAATATCTTGAAATATTAGGGACCTCAATGCAATAAATAAGTTTTGCAAGGGTATAATATGACAAGTCTTCAATTCTTGAGGAACCATTTTTTGCCAAATCTTTAAACTTCAAGGACCATTTTGGAAAATCAACATTCGGGTCCGGTTCTTTGTGCGGCTTCGTTTCCCGTATTCGTTTTTGCTTGATCCCTTTGATCTTTTGGTGAATTCACGATATCCGTACCTAAAATACACAATGAACAACACAAGCATATATTTGGGTATTTTGATGATATTTTAAACGTTTTAAGCCCGATTTGGACGATGAGACTATGTATAAATACAGTCTCATCAACACCTAATATTTAAAATTACAAAATTTTAACTATCACTTTTTGTTTGGTATACCAGATTCAAACTGACTGTTTGATCCGTTCTCGAAGTTAGGAAATGATCTGCCTAATCATTGTACAAGGTAGTTTTTTTTATCCTCCGTGTGCCATTTGTGCAGCGATGGTTTAATGGTTTAAATTTTATGGTTCTGTATTTACTTATGTAGTTTATTGAGTGTTTGGCATTGCTTATATCGAATGTTGAATATTTTTCACTTTAATTTGATAATCCTTTTTTTTGTTCTTATATACCCATATGTAGCAGACAGTGATTAATTTCTGCTAATTTTATTACAAAATTGATTGACGTTGCGTTTTATTGTAGGGGTACGCACCTGAATATGTAACAGGATTGGTGATTAGAGGTGATGCAGATTGCACAGATTGAAGAGGCTCAAACTAATTTTTGTACAGCAGGTCAAATGGCATCTGAATGTAACGCATTGCGTGCCTCTGTTGCCAACATTTGTACTCTTTTTGAAGACTACAACCCCGTGTTCTGTCAAGTGGTACAGATGGTTTGTTAGAATTTTACGTGCTTTGGCTTAATCTCTCGCCAAGTAGGTACTTTAAACCAAATATGATTCTTTACGAGCGAATTAATTCAACCTTTTTATGAAATCTTGAGTAACTGATTTGATCGTGTATTGTAATATAGGAATTGCATTGGGCATGAGCCATAAGTGAAAGCTGAGCACATGGTTGATTTGGATTAATATTTGCTGCTTTTAAGCAAATAGGAAAGACAAAGACGGTTATTATGTTGGGTAACAATTTACAAGATCAATGGTCATTGGGATAGGTACTGCTCATTGTGTAACTTTGTTCATTTATGAATAACACATGGTAAACAAGTTTGAATGTAATTTTTTTTTTAATATTATGCAGGAATTTAACAGTTAAGGACACAAACAATGGAAAAGTGACAGTGATTTATACCGTAAAAGATGTGATTCGGCACTGAAAACACCTATTGTCAAGGATGCAAAGGTATTTTTTTATCTGCATTTGTGATAAACATATTTTTGTTTATTGGCGGGGCAGGTTACACAAGTTACAATAAATAAAAGAAATATAACCAAGACGCATATAATCACAAAACGAGAGTCTGCCTCTAATACGAAATTCAACAACTAATGGCAGGTCGCGTGGTTGGTCTAAAGACACAAATGGAAATACGATCTTTTATTTTTGTATGTTTTATTTTTTCTCTTTGATATGCGTCGTAAAAGGGGGTGTGTCCCATTGAATCACAGTCCAGTCGGTACGCATGTTTCTCAATGAGTTGTGTGCAGACGTGGTTGGTTTCATCCGCTGTCATCAATCCCCCAACTGCAACTCTTGATGTCAGGAATGCCTAAAATGGGTCAATTTTGGTTTTCTATCTTCAAACAGGTCAAATGGGCATAACATAGGTTGAAACCAAACTTTAATGTCGAATCATGACATACCAAAGTTGGGAAACAACTAAACTGAATATCCGCAGGTACATTAGATCTTGATAATACTTTCTTGATCCCAAAGCCTTGACTCGGTTGAACATGGGGAAAATTATGTTTCTCCAATTCTGAGTTATTAATTCACATTCTAAATGAGGCTGCAAACTCAAAGCTGCATTTCAAATTTTCAGTTTTGGTGTCAAATGTTTCTGTCTTTTTTGAGATGGTGGGGTGGCTAAAATTCATCAACTTTTATCACATCAAGCATCACTTTTTTTTCGTTAAAGAATTTCCAGTAATCTATAATTTGATTTCATATTTGCATAGCGATTGACAAAAGTAAGTATTTTTCCTGTTATGAACAGAGGTCCATCTGAGGTCTACTTATATGCCAAAAGTTAGTTAGGACTGGACCTGGTAACAAGATACCGGTAGGTTTGATGCTATAAATGGTGTTGCTTTAGAAATGGTCCCGTTTCTAAGTCTCGAGTCTCTTTTGGCTGATGGATACGAAAAAATGTTACTACTGGTCAAGTGCCACAGTTTCTATGGTGTATATGCTGGGATGTCAGATGCCTAAGTATCCCATCATCATCGTTACATTATAATTGCAAGATTCACTTGCTTTTTAGGCAAGTTATTTAGATTTTGACGACTGATAGTCAATCATTCTTTAAAGTCTTTACTTTGTGATGTGGTAGCAAGTTAGGTCCATATGAGTACAAATGGATACGGGACCCATTAGGTTGACCAACGTTGAGGTGATGGTGGCTCTGGTCGTTGAGGTGGAGGTGTGGCTGGTCGGTTGTAATGTTCAGGGGGAGGTGTTGCTGGTCGATTGTAACGTTCAGGTGGAGGTGTTGCTGATCGGTTGTAACGTTGAGAGGGTTGTGATTCCGGACGATTGTAGGCTTATGACCGTAGCTCTCGGCGGTTATAAGGATGTGGTCTTATATAGGACAAAATAGACCTGGAGGATTTTTTTAGTCTACTGTAGGTATAGAAATTTCAAGTATGTAAAGCTAGGCCAAGCTCTAAATTATGTGTTTTTTAGAAAATGTAACATGGATTTAGTGCTCTGATGAAATGAAAGATTATCTTTATTTGCATTTGTACTATGATGAAATGTTATCAGCGTTTTCATTCTACCAAAGGTATAGCATGTACATTTAGCACTGTGATGAAATGAAAGATTATCATCTTTTGCATTTGTTTAAAGTTCAGGTTATATTACTGGTTATAATATTTAGGTCTTAATACCCCTGTAGTCCATGTTCAGTATACAACTTGAATGCTAAAGTTACCCATGAAACTGCAACTGCGCAACTGACATTCACAACCGAGGCACAAATACTTTCCCACATTTATACGTCGCCAAAAGCGAACACACAATAACGTACTAAAAAACTTCTGCACTTCGCCGCAGCGGAGCGCGGGTACAGGTCCTAGTAAATAATATACTTCAAAAAAACAATCTCAAACACCCATTAGTCTTACACAAGAAAAGTTGTTGATAATAATTAAGGTGACTATCACTTTTCGATTCTGTTTTTTGTTAATTTAGTTATTTCAGAAATGTAACAATTATTCGTATATAAAAATTTAATCTTAAAATTTGGGTTTTCGCATAATTTAGGGGGTTTTCTAATTTGGGTGTTTTCTTTTATAGTGTTTTAAAATTTTGTGGTGTTAGCTTATGGCTTATTTATAAGACATGATATTAAGATGTTTGTATTAGCTTATTTTCCCCTTGTTTATTTAGTAAAGCTGATAAGGTATATTTTTTGGGCTTACCAGGTTGATTACCTGAGTTTTGGAGTGGCAACTCGTGTCGGGTTCGGGTTAGCGGGTTCGGGTTGTCAGGTTGGCGGGTCAGAAATTCTCGACCCAAACCTGACCTATTTAAACGATCGGTTCAGCTATGTCAACCCTAACGTGTTTACACATAACCCAAACCTAACCCATTTAACCCATATATGTATATTTGGGTTGGCGTTAAATATGTTACATGGGCTGAATAGGTTAAACGGGTTTCGGGTTGACCCATTTAACAAGTTTTATATACAAAATAGGCACATTACACGTGTTAAATGTTTTTATGTTTGACGCGTTTAACCTAGTTAACACGTATGATAAAATATTAATAATTTTTTATATAAGAAAAAAATCTTAAACGGGTTGTCGGGTTGACCTGCTTAATTTAATTCCAACCCAAACCTAACCTGTTTGATAAACGGATTAGATAGGTCTATCCAAACCTGACACAAAAGTTATTATACTCAACCCGAACCTGTTAATTTTCATGTCAGTTTCAGGTCGGGTTCGTGTCGGGTCAAAAATGAAAGTTTATGGACATAAAATTAATAGTCGTGTGACAGGATCGAACTCGGGATTACGAGATTGCACACAATACGTAAAGGGTTAATTTTTATTTATTAAAAACATTTTATATATTTATTAAATCAAACCAAACTTAACTAAACAATGGTTAATTAAATTAAGAGTTAAGTTAAATAACCATTAAGGAATTATGTGAGAAAAGGAAAGTGGAAAAGTTCTGGAAACACCCCTTGGGGTTCCACTGACCGTCGGCTAGGGGGGGAGGTAAAGGGAAACAAATTTGTTTCCTAATTTGTATTTAACTTGGAAATTAAGTTTTGCTTAACCTATATAAACACATAATGCCTCATTATTTTTCCCCACTCCTTCTCCCTCTTCTCCTTGCGATCGCTGAACAAACACACCCTTAGGGTTGTTTGGTTTTCGATTTTGCTTAATTCCACAAGAGTTGAAGTTCTGGTTTGCAAGTGCTAGACTCATGGTTATCCCGTTGCATTACGTGTGTACAAGAGCATAATATATTTTTGCTTTAAACTATATATTGGTATTGTTCTTCACACACCCTAATTGGTGATTCGTCGGTGTTCTTGTGGATCTACGCTAGGATAAAGTTATGTAACCCTAATCGATTAATTATAATTGTGTTATTAATGATCTTGTTAAATCGCTTCCACTATAACGTGCTTTGATCTTTGTTATGATTATATAATTGTTATGAACGTCATAAACCATCAGTGGCATCGAGAGCCTTGTTAACATGTTATAATTATCGAGATCTAAAGGTTTTTTTAACTAATGGTGATTTGAGTTAAAATTACATGTTGTTTTTTTAGGTTTTAACAAAAATTAGGGTTTTGTTTTTTTTAAATCGGCTTAGCCGAATTTTATATTAAAAAAGGTTTTTTTTGTAAACCCTAAAATTACATGGTATGAATCTTTAGATGTTTGCATGAATTAATTGTTATGTCATGTTTGGTTACGATCCGTAGTGTTTTAATTGTTAAGAATATGTGGGAGATCCGTGATGAACGTGCATGTTTTTTCACGGATCATGGGATTTTATATGCTATTTATTTGATTCAAAGTTTTAAAATTAGGGAAGACTTTTTATGTTTATAAAAACCCTAGATTTTATATTCATTGAATAAATTGTTATGCATGTGGCTATTTGATTTAGTTTTTTTTGTACCTACTTGTTTTCATACGTTTTGTTTTGATTGTATGTTGTAAACAAGGGTAATTTGTTTTCCCAGAAAAAATTAATATGGACTAAATCATATAAAAATTAAAGAATTGTTTTGAGATCTAATTTACATATGATTTGCGTTGATTGGAATTGAAATAATAACTTAACGGCCTACTCAATTTTGACAAACTAAAAAGTGGGTATAACGCACCGCTGGTCATGTACCCGGTTAAGGAAGGAGGTGTTATGCTTCAGCGCTGACCAAATTCCCGGCTTGCCTGTGCGTCAAAGTTTGTATTACCTACGGTTATTATTCTTTAACCTCAACTTGCAAATATATGAGGAAATTTTAGTCTCACCAAAAGGTTTACTAAAATTTTTATTAAACTGATGTTATGGAGATGTATGCATGCTTCTCCATACATGATTTTGACACCAAAATCAATACCGTTAAATTTAAGTCTTATGACATCTAATTGACGAACACTTGAAGTTACAATTGTCGTTAAATGAGATTTTGGACGATGTTGTAATGGAGAGAAAACTTCATGAATGAATAAGATTGCACATGAAGGTTTTACGTTCTTTAGGTTAGTCGACTTGATTGAGTTACTCAGTGAGACCTGGAAACTTTAGGCATAAAGTAGGGATGAAACATGTTTACGATGCAAAGAGACTTTTGGCAACGTAAATCCCTAGAATATCTAGAAATTGCAAATTTGTTTGTCAATTATTGTTCGCCAAGTTACCGTGTTGAATACATTTGTCACTAGTAGATCAACTGATGTGATAAGTTTATGTCAATATGGATTCTAGTTTCAAGGAAAATACTATGGTTTTATTACCGGGGTAATTTTATTTTCTTGAATGACATTATCAAAAATACTAATGTTTGAACTTATTTCTGTAAAAATGGCTCAACCCGAACACAATATGACTATGAGTTCTGCGTTCAAATTTTTCTTTGAGCGTCCCCAAACTCATTGGGCCTAACTTCAATGATTGTTATCGCTTACTAAGAATAGTTCTGAGAGCAGCGGGTACTATCGATATTTTGACTACTCCTTATCCGGAGGATCTTGCTGAAGGAGCATCTGATGCGCAAAGGCTTGAACACACTGCTAATGTAAAGAAGCACTATGAGGTGGCTGCTTTAATGTTAGGAAGAATGGCTTCTCCACTTCAACAGAAGTATGAGCTATGTTCTCCGAAGCGAATGCTTGATGAGCTCAAGGCTATGTTCGAAAAGCCGCAAGCTATGGAAATCTATGACTTGGTAGATGCTCTGCATAGTTGCAAGCAAGCTCCTGGAAAGTCTGTGAGTGCCCATTATTTGGAGATGAGGGGTTATATGGAACAGCTCATTGCACTAGGACAACCCTATGATCATAATATGGCTATCAACTTGATCAATAGGTCCCTTAACAAGGACTTCATTTGTTCATAACTATTATATGCATTGCACGGGGAAGACAGTTAATGATTTGCATGCAATGCTCATTGACTACGAAAAGGGGTTAAAGGACAAGGCATCTACTTCTACTCCTCCTGTGCTTTATGTACAAAAGGGTGGAGTGAGTAAGGCAAAACCGAACAAGAACAACAAGAAAGGCAAGGGCAAAGGTAAGGGTGATAAGAGCAAACAAGTTGCGACTTACTCTAAACCCAAGCAAAACTTTGTCAAGAAGAATCAATCTCATAAGGATGAGACTTGTTTCCATTGCAAGGCAAGTGGACACTAGAAGAGGAACTGTCCTTTTTATCTCGAGGAGTTGCGAGAAATAAAGAAGAAGGTTGAGCTTGGTGATGCAGCATCTTCAGGTAACTTATATTTGATAGAGTTATTTAATCTTACATACAAATCAAATTCCTGGGTATATGATACGAGGTGTGGTATTAACATTTGTAATACTATGCAGGGATTTGAATTGGAGAGGAAGCTTACCTATGGGGAACAATTTCTGCATGTGGGCAATGGCGCACAAGTAGCGGTTGAAGCTATAGGAACATTTAATCTAGTTTTACCTTCGGGTCTAGTATTGAGATTAAATAATTGTTATTTTGCACCTAATATTGTTAGGGGTGTTATTTCCTTTTCTTGTATGTTGGATCTTGGATTTATTCACACTATTGATAATAATAGAATTTCTGTTTTGAAAGATGGTTTATTCTATTTTGATGCAATTTCTGTGAATGGTGTTTTTAAAATTAAAATGCATGATAATAATTCCAAGAGAAAGATTAATTCTGTGTTTAGCATGAATAAGAAGAGAAAGTTAGACAAGAACTCTTCATATCTTTGGCATTGTAGACTTGCCCATATTGGGAAGACTCGCATACAAAAGCTTCAACGTGATGGTCTTTTGGAAAATATCAATGATGAATCATTTGATAAATGTGAGTCTTGTATCTCTGGAAAGATGACCAAGAAACCTTTTAATAGCAATATTGAAAGGGATACTGATCTACTTAGACTAATACATACTGATGTGTGTGGACCACTTAGACATACGTCAAGGAAAGGTGCTAGCTACTTCTTAACATTTATGGATGATTATAGTCGTTATGGTTATGTTTATTTACTTAAGCATAAACATGAGGTATTTGAAACATTCAAAGTGTTTAAGGCAGAAGTAGAATTGCAACTAGCAAAGAAGATCAAAGCTCTTCGTTCTGATCGAGGTGGTGAATATTTAAGTCAAGAGTTTAAAGATTATTTAAGTGAGAATGGAATTGTTCAGAAACTTAATTCTCCATATACTCCACAACAAAATGGTGTATCCGAAAGGAGAAATTGTACATTATTAGATATGGTGCGATCTATGTTTAATCTTACAACTTTACCTTTATCCTTTTGGGATTATGCTTTAGAATCTGTTGTTCGTATTCTGAATATGGTTCCCACAAAGAAGGTTGATAAGACACCATATGAACTATGGCATGGCAAAAAGCCATATTTGTCTTATTTAAAGATTTGGGGGTTGTGAGGCGTATGTGAAACGTGACTCTGAAGATAAACTCCAACAAAGATCTGTAAAATGTATCTTTGTAGGTTACCCTAAGGAAACTATGGGTTACTACTTCTATTATCCAGCTGAGAACAAAGTTGTTGTGGCTCGGTATAGAGACTTCCTTGAAAATGATCTTGTAAATCAAGAATTCAGTGGGAGAACTTCTGATCTTGAAGAAATTCAAGAAGATACATTGCCTTTTGAAAATACTAGCGAAGAAATTCCAATAGAGCCAGATAGTCTGAGAGCTCCACCGCAATTAATTCCTCCATGTAGGTCTAAGAGAACCGTACGTGCGCCAAGCAAACTATGTCTTAACATAGGGGATGATGAGGAGAAAGTAGGGGATCTTGGTGAACCTGCTAACTATCGATCCGCAATGCTTGATCCAAAAAAGTTAAAATGGATAGTTGCGATGAATGAGGAAATGAAATCCATGAAAGTCAACGATGTTTGGATTCTTGTTGATGCACCTAAAAATGATAAAGTAGTGAAAAATAGGTGGATTTTCAAGAAGAAAACTGAAATGGATGGTGAAGTACAATCCTATAAAGCACGTTTAGTAGCTAAAGGTTTTACTCAAACTTTTGGCGTAGACTATGAGGAGACATTTTCTCCTGTAGCAGACTTACGAGCTATTAGGATTCTCATAGCTATAGCAGCATACTATGACTATGTGATATGGCAAATGGATGTTAAAACTGCCTTCTTGAACGGTCGCTTAGATGAGGAAATCTATATGCAACAACCGGAAGGGTACGTTGATCCTAAATATCCAAAACGCGCGTGCAAACTTCAAAGATCTATTTATGGTTTGAAGGAAGCATCACGTCAATGGAATAAATGATTTGATGAAGAAATCAAAAAGTTCGGATTTATTCAAAATCGTGATGAGCCATGTGTATATCGCAAAGCTAGTGGGAGTGATGTAGTATTCCTAATTTTATATGTCGATGACATATTAATCATGGGAAGTAACATTCCAAGACTAAAGGAAGTTAAGGATTATCTTGGTAAATGTTTTTCTATGAAGGATTTGGAAGATGCTGCATATATTCTGGGAATTAAAATCTATCGAGATAGGAAAAGACGGTTAATTGGTCTAAGTCAAGATGCTTATATTGATAAAATATTGAAGAAGTATAGTATGCATAATTCCAAGAAAGGTTTTCAACCTATGAAAGTTAAGCATGAATTAAGTCATGAGTTAGATGCATCAACACCCGAAGAGGTGGCTTACATGCGGAAGGTGCCTTATGCTTCGGCTGTAGGATCTATTATGTATGTTGTAAGATGCACAAGGCCCGGTGTGGCGTTTGCTCAAAACTTGGTCAGTAGATACCAACAGAATCCAGGGAAGCTCCACTGGACTGCTGTTAAACATATACTAAAGTATCTGTGGAATACGAAAGATATGTTTTTGGTATTTGGGGGTCAACCAGACACAGAAATGAAAGTTACAGGTTTCTGTGATGCGTCCTGGCAATGTGATAAAGACGATACGAAGTCTCAGACGGGTTACGTGTTTGTCATCAATGGAGGAGCAATTGACTGGAAGAGCAAGAAGCAGACAACCATTGTTATGCATGCGACTCAATCTGAGTACATGGCTGCTTCAGAAGCTACAATGGAAGATGATTTTAGTAAAATACGACCTTTTAGGGAAAAGGCGTAAAAGCGGTAAGTATTGAACAAATGACTTTAGGAAAAATCAAGTGTTAATGACCCTTAAGGTATGAAAGTTCGTTTCCCAAGGAGGTATATGTGTGTGACTAAGTTGTTCAAGATTTGTGATTAATATTTGGTTTAGAAGGGGATGAGAAAAGAAGATGACGAAGACGAAAAAATAAAAATAAACACTACTAGAAAGCTAAGACGTAGAACCTTAAAAACCACCAAAATAAAAATAAATTCTAAAAATTACCAAAAATTCACCAAAAATCAAAAATAATAAACTAAGAGTTTACCAATGATCAAAACTTTTTCAAACCTTTTAAATAATTAAATATTCAATTTTTAAATGCTAATTAAAGCCCTAAAAATCAAATAAATTATCAGAAAGCCCAAATAAAAATTTTTCAATTGGTAAACCTCTAAAATGACCTAAAAAGATTAAAAACTATTTTTAGAAATTTTAAAACTAATAAAAACTATTTAAAATGATTTAAAAACTATTAAAACTTAAAATAATTATAAAAATTAATCTAGAAGAGATAAAATTATTCTAAAAGTTGCTAAATTCCTATTTTAATGTAATTAACCTAAGAAAAATGTAAAAAGTTGGAAAATGTGAAATTTCAAAAATAATAATAAAATAATATTAAAATAATATTAAAAATCCAAAAATTATAAAAAATTCTAAAAACTTGCAAACTAGTTTATTTTAACCTAGATAATTAGAAAATCAAAGTGAAATTACCAAAATACCCCTAATGGTCCCTCAAATGGGCCAAATCCAAATTCAGTCAACACAAATGGGCTTTTGGACCCAAAAAGTCAAACTTGGCCCAATTGACTTGGAAAAGCCCTATCTGACTTAAAATTCAATTCTAAGAACAAAACTCTAAAGGCCCAAAAGCTGAATATGAGCTTATCACAGCTTATTAAACACAAAGCTTATCCTTATTGGGCTTTTCAGCCCATTAAGCCATAAGCTAATGCCATAAGCTCTAATTTGACACACAACCCTCTTTTAGGATGCTTAAGAGATCTGTCAAAAGAAATTTACAAAAAGCACACTCAATAAGCCAGAAAATAGAAAAGCAAAAATCCACAAAACGACAAAATAGTCGTTTTTGAGAAATAATGCACCTCAGGACTTGATTAACTTGCAAAAGCTTTCAAATGGACTCAATAAGCAATATCAATCAACGAAAATCCAATAAGCACAACCAATAAGCCATAATAAGCACAAATGAACTTATGTAAAAGTCAAAGGAGTTGGTTTTCTAGTCAAACCTTAAAGTCAACCACCCAAATGCTCCAGTATGAACAAATGGGTCAAAATATGAGCACCTATTACAAAAACAAAGTTGTTGCTGGTTGGAATAAGCTATTATAGCTTATTGATAAGCTGACACCAGTTTAACACTAGTAGTGGTAACTAGCAGGGGAAAGGAGTTCCCACTGCCTTGACTATTTGACCAAGCTTATATGAGAGTTCTGGTTTGATTCAATTGGAAACAAAGGCACCCTTGTGATCAGTGAACCACAAGGAGTCAATAGCAACAATAAAATCACAAAATGGTTCACACAATAAGCCACAATAAGCCAAACAGTCACCAGATATGCACCAGATATGGAAATAAGCAGTTAAGCACTTAATAAGCAGATTTAGTCACAATAAGCCAACCAAACTTAACAGGATGCATACACAAGCTATATAAACTAAGAACAAACACAAAGCAACAAGAATCAAACACTGAATCAAAGTAAATAACAAGATCAAAGCACTAGAAGTTACTGATGAACAATGAACATATGCAGAAACAAGTTTGCTGATATACTTGACACTTGATCCAATTTCAAGCCTCAAATCCTTCTTCCCTGGTGTGATTAACTATGATTCAGCACTTGTTAGCCCTAGCCTATGCTTAGATCTAGGTGTCCTCAAAATCCTAGCCAATTTTACCAAGTTTTAAAGATTTTATAGCCAAATCAAGAATCTATGTGTTCAAAGCCCTCAAACCTGCAAACAAATGAACATATGCACCTAAATAACAGATATCAACACTTGCTACCACAACACAAACACTTAGCAAACCACAAATTCAAAGTATGCAGTAGACCCAAACACTCCTTAATCTAACACTTAACAAAGGAACTTGTGATTTTAACTAATAACCTACTGATTTTAATGATCAAAAACACTTAAACAATAGCAACTAACACAATCAAACTCAAAAATCACCAGCACAAACACCAACACTCAAAATCAAAGCACCAAATTCAAAACAGCCATAAACATGAAATTTTTAGGGGAATCCTAACCAAGAGATTATACCTGCCTTCCACAACATCCTAGGAAGGCCAGCAATGCTCCTTGGACCTTGTTCAACAACTAGAACAAGACCAAGGTACTTCAACAAAGATGATCAAAGCCTGCTGATGTTCAAAGCAGAACAAGGCTTTGATTATGATATTTCTTCAACACAAGCAACAAACAAACTCAACCAAAGGCTTAGAATCCTTCTCAGGCTTGGTGTCAACAAGCTTGAAAGAACTCAAGGCTTAAGGCTAATGGTTAGTACACAAATAATAGCCAAATTCAGAAACAAGGACTTCAAGGCTTTTGAACCTTGAAAACCTTTCAAACCTAGACGTGCCTTAACCACAAGGTTAAGGAGGTCTAATCAAACAAATGGAACTCAGAATTAGGCTAATCAAACACCAAACTTTTAACTAAATCAAAAAGAGATTTCAAAATTCAGAAATTCAAATTTTATTTAACTTAAAAAGGAATTACAAAGATTGATAGCCTAAAACTGGAACAAAGGGACTCTCACATGTTGAGGTCTCCTTTTATAGGCAAATGCCTGGCTACACTATTCACAAACCCTAGATGTGATTTCTCTAAAATGCCCTTGAGTTCTTCTAGATCATTTGATGGAATGAGCTGTCCAAATGCATCCAAACCGTTTATAATAGCTTTGGGGTGAAGCAAGGAGTGTGTGCTGTTGATCTTGACACGTGGCAAGCCTTGGATAGGAAGGTATGATGTGATAGGTGGACGGGTGAATGGGTGGGGTCCTTTGGTGAGTGGAGATGAGGGTTTTGTGTGTGGGATGTGTTTCTGCATGTGTGAATCACACATGTGCCAGGGTAATTGAGAATTACCCTTTGTTTAAGTGAAGGTAATTCTGGGTGGGATGAATGGTAAACAGTAAGGATTTTGATCCGATTTTGGGGGAAAGGTGTTTGTTTGGCGCATTTTCAGTTTGAATGTTTCAAATAGACACCTTTGGTCCTTGTTCTTTGGGATTTTTGGTAAATAAGGTATTCCAGCCTCAAAAACGTATTTCCCTTTGTATTAACTTTCACCATTTGTCACTTTTGGCACCAAACTTTAGAAAAAGGTTATCAAGGGTTATTTTTGACATTTTTGCATATTTCAAGGGCTGATCTTGGACATTCTTGATCTTCAAAGGTCTTCAATGTATCTTTGGCTTGATGAGGGACCATAATTGACTGGAATTGTTGAGGGACCAATCTTGCCATTTCTTCAAAGTTGAGGGACCTTTTATGTAATTTTGACAAACTTAAGGGACCAAACTTGTAATTATCAATATACAAGGGTTTTAAGTGTCATTCCTTCAATAATTGAGGATCAATCTTGTTTGTCTTCAAGTCTTCAAGGTATTTGTTGAGAATTCCATGATTAGGGCCCGGTTCTTTGTACGGCTTCGTTTCTCGTGTCCGTTTTCCTTGCAACTTGTGATCTTTTGTCTTTTTCACGATATCCATACCTAAAATACACAAGTAAACAAACACAAACATATATATGGTATTTTTATGACATTTTATGCATTAAAATCCCGAAAAGAACGATGAGATCATGTATAAATGCCATCTCATCACTCCCCCATACTAAGCCATTGCCGTGCCCTCACGCAATGCTAGAATAAAGTATCTAAGCATCACTAAAGGTCAACTTTATTAACCTTTATTGAAAAGTAAAAGACTTGCAACATACTATGAAGATGTGTAAAGACATAACATATGATTTTCATCACAAAAAGTGACTTTTAGGGTCAAAGAATAGAAACAAGTAAATGTCCCTTAGAGTAAACTTCGTCATCCTTGATTGTCATACATTCCATGCTAAGTGCAAAAACGAGATCATTGTTGGTACAAGTCACAATGCTAACACTACTCATACGTCCAAATTGTGTAGTACTTTTTCTCCCCGCAATCCTAGTTATTATAAAAGGAAATGGGTTACTAGCATTTTTTATCTATTTGTCATGGATCACAAGTGATTCATATTGACTTATTTGAGTAGTTATTAGTCCGAAAGCAAAGTAGCACGATTTGATCAATAGTTAGCCGAAGGACAAAATCTTTTAAAACGGCTTCTCGTGTATCTCCTTAAGTTCATATCTTGGCATAACTCGTTTCACGATTTGAGACCTTTCTCGGACCGATATTTGGCATGTACTTCATACATCAAATCTTGGGAAGACGTTCTTGAAATTATGGTCTTCTCTTCATATATTTGGAATTTCTTCACTTGACGTTTTTGAGAGATTCTTTATATTGGACCACGACTTCATCATTTTTCTTCAATCTTTACTTTGGATTTTGATATACAACGATCCGCCTCCTTTTCGGACTTGGATATATTTATCCTCATACCTTGTTAGGGTCTTTTTGGATAGACTTTCTCCATGATCTTTAGGGGAGTAATTGCTTCTCGTCGTGTGTCTCGATCCTTCATATTGATTTAGGAATAATGATACTTCACATCATCTTTGGATATTTAGCAAAAATATAGCTCCTCATGCCTTGTTAGGGCCTTTTTGGATAATCGACAATCTTCGCGTCCCGCTTCAATAAGTTATGCCTTGGCTATGAACTCTATTCAACCCCGAGCAACTTTTAAACGATCTTGCGCTAGAGGCTAAGTAACCTTTCAAATCGTATGACCTTACTTATTGCAATCATGATTTATTCCTAATGCATTGATCTTATGGGAAGAAAAAGCCACAATTAAAAACATATGAGTTTTTGAAAGAACACTTTCATGTTCTACGTTTAGCATGATCACTTGTCTAACTCTATCATTTCTCGTTCTTCACTATATAAAGACCTCTAATTAAAGAGACTCGTGAATACTTAGACATGCAAGTCAAAATTAAGCCAAATTTGGATTAGCTTTCATTAAGACTATATCAACTCAAAGTTTTGGGTTTTCAAGCCACCTATAGGATCTTGCACTTTCTTGGACTTTTTCAAGTTTAGAGAATGCGTTTTATAGTTCCCTTGATAAGTGACTTTCTAGGATCAATTATAGGAACTTGCAAAAAGTTCTTGTTCTTAACCCGAATGAATTAAGACTTTCGCGTTTTAAAGCTCCCTATATAAAAGTCTAGCAAAACTTGAATTGAGCGGGTTAAGGAATGTAAATGGCTCCAAATGCCCATCAGGTCAAAAATTAACTCTTATTCTACCCATCGGAAAATATACATTCGTGTCTTAAAAACACTTATGAAAACTAAGAAAAATTTTAAAATTTGGCCATTTATAGCCTTATTTGCAAAACAAAACATTGAAAGTTGGAAAACGTGAGGGCGTAGCAAAGCAAGTACCTATTCACCCCCCCCCCCCCCCCCATACTAAAAGTAAACATTGTCCTCAATGTTTCGAGTCTAAAGGTGGAGCACCCCATACTAGAGATGAAGAGTCGAATGCTTAGGTTCTAGCATGGAAAGGGTGATCAACAATATATCTAAAGCCGTTTATTAAGTATGCTAAAAGATAATTGTTAGAACAATAAAGGATATGTCATGGATTCGTGAAAAACTTCTTCAAACGAACGATGGAGGCTAACGTAAACGAACACGAGAGTCTTCAATCGTAGATGATGATAATGATCTAGATAACACAATCACAAACAACCACGAGACAACGAGTTGAAAGGGTACAAGTCCCCTTATTGGTGAATAGTGAGCAAAAAAGATAAGCATGGGATCTCCCCCACGAGGCACCTCGTTTTTTATTACCGAGTCATGAGCTCGACTCGATCCCCTCAATGCTAATTATCGAAGGTGACTTGGTCGAGGGCAACCATTGAAGGAATTTCCCCATCAAAGTAGTGCTTAAGCCTATGTCCATTCACCTTGAAATTAGGACCATCATCTTGAGCTAGCTCAATGGTCCCATATGGAAACACTTGTGTAATGGTGAACGGACCCGACCAACGAGATTTCAATTTCCCGGAAAATATCTTAAGACGAGAGTTAAAAAGCAACACTTGATCACCAATGTTAAAAACCCGGTTTTTAATCTTTGAATCATGAAACTTTTTAGTCTTTTCTTTAAAAATTAATGAATTTTCATAAGCATTATCTCTTAATTCATCCAATTCATTCAATTGTATTTTCTGGTGATCTCCCGCGGTCTTCAAGTCAAAATTTGCATGCTTAAGGGCCCAATATGCCTTGTGCTCCAACTCAATGGGCAAATGACAATTCTTCCCATAGACTAACTTATAAGGAGTGCAACCAATAGGTGTCTTATAAGCGGTCCTAAAGGCCCATAAAGCATCATCAAGTTTATCGGACCATGAAACACGGTTTTCTCCAATTGACCTCTCTAAAATCCTCTTCAAAGCTCGGTTCGAAACCTCGACTTGCCCACTCGTTTGTGGGTGATAAGCCGTAGAAAGACGATGAGTAACTCCATATTTCTTTAGAACCTTTTCGAATTGGTCATTACAAAAATGGGTTCCACGATCGCTTATAATAGCACGAGGGGTTCCGAACCGAGAGAATAGTTGCTTCAAAAACTTCACTAACACACGAGCATCATTAGTAGGCAAAGCCTTAGCTTCCACCCACTTAGAAAGGTAGTCCACCGCGACGAGGATATATTTGTGGCCATGAGACGATGGGAACGGCCCCATAAAGTCTATTCCCCAAATGTTGAAAATCTCACATACTTGAATTATGTTTTGCGGCATTTCATCACGTTGAGACGATTTTCCTTGACGTTGGCACGAATCACACGACTTCACAAGTGTGTGTGCATCACGATATATAGAAGGCCAAAAGAAACCGGCATCGAACACTTTCTTAGCCGTGAGATTAGAACCGTGGTGACCACCCGTGGGTCCCTCGTGACAAGCTCTAAGGATATTAGAGGCTTCGGCACCAAAAACACAACGTCGAACGAGTTGATCCGCACAAATCCGGAAAAGATAAGGGTCGTCCCAAAAATAGAACTTGACGTCACGAAAGAATTTTCGTTTTTGTTGTGTTGTCATACCCTTGATTATGAAATTTCCGGCATGGTAATTTGCAATGTCGGCAAACCATGGGATGGTGTCTTTAGAATTCACTACACCGAGAGTCTCAAGAGGAAATGTTTCGGTAATTTCCTTGTTCTCGAAAACATCTTTGTGAGGATCTTCTAGACGAGAGAGATGATCGGCCGCTAGATTCTCGGCTCCTTTTTTGTCAAGCACGGTGACATCAAATTCTTGGAGGAGGAGCATCCAACGAAGAAATCTCGGCTTAGCATCTTGCTTAGCTAAGAGATACTTGATAGCCGAATGGTCGGTATACACAATGCTTTTAGTTAAGACGAGATAAGGTCGGAATTTCTCAAAAGCATAGACCACGGCAAGGAATTCCTTTTCCGTAGTGGTGTACTTTAATTGAGCCTCGGTCATCGTCTTACTAGCATAATGGATAGGACGGAAATGCTTGTCATAACGTTGCCCTAAGACGGCCCCTATAGCATAATCACTTGCATCGCACATGATTTCAAAGGGTAATTCCCAATTAGGAGCAACAAGAATGGGAGCTTCGGTAAGTTTCCTTTTGAGAGTCTCGAAAGCCTTAACACAATCCTCATTGAAGTTAAAAGGAGCATCCTTCTCGAGAAGGTGTGTCATAGGACGAGAGATTTTCGAAAAGTCCTTGATGAAACGACGATAAAAGCCCGCGTGGCCTAGGAAACTCCTAACTCCCTTAATGGTTTTGGGATGAGGTAACTTGGCGATGACGTCTACCTTAGCTTTATCGACCTCAATCCCCGCCTTCGACACCTTATGTCCTAAGATGATTCCTTGTTTACACATGAAATGACATTTTTCCCAATTAAGCACAAGATTGGTTTCTTCACAACGTTTTAACATTTGCTCGAGATTAGATAAACATGACGTGAACGAATTACCAAACACCGAGAAGTCATCCATAAACACTTCCATCGACTTCTCGATCATATCGTGAAAAATTGCCATCATACACCGTTGAAACGTACCGGGTGCATTACAAAGTCCGAAAGGCATCCTACGATAAGCGAACGTTCCATAAGGACACGTAAAAGTAGTCTTCTCTTATCACGAGGGTCGATAGGGATTTGAAAGTAACCGGAAAAACCATCTAGAAAGCAATAGAATTCATTTCCCGCAAGTCGCTCCAACATTTGATCCATGAAGGGCAAAGGAAAGTGGTCTTTACGAGTGGCGTCATTTAACTTTCGGTAGTCAATACACACCCTCCAACCGGTCACAACACGAGTGGGAATTAACTCGTTGTTTTCATTGGGCACAACGGTCATTCCTCCCTTTTTAGGGACACAATGGATTGGGCTCACCCATGGGCTATCGGATATAGGATAAATCATTCCCGCGTCAAGGAGTTTAAGGACCTCCTTTTTAATGACATCGTGAATTTTGGGATTCACCCTTCTTTGACTTTGAATTGCGGGTTTGTAGTCCTCCTCCATTAAAATCTTGTGAGTACAAAATTTTGGGTCAATACCCTTAATGTCGGATATTTTCCACGCAATTGCCCCTTTATGAGCCTTAAGAACTTTCAAGAGCTCGGTTTTTTCATTATTAGCAAGACCTTTTGCAATAATAACCGGCAACTTGTCATCACCTTCCAAGAATGCGTATTCAAGGTGAGAAGGAAGATCTTTCAATTCAAGGATAGGTGGTTCCTCGATTGAAGATTTTGGTTCAACACTCATAACTTCCATCGGCGAAAGAAATGGTGGAATAGAAGTATCATCACTAATCAACACCTCATCTTCATTGTCGATTTCATTTGAAGTGAGATCGCCTCCTTGGAATGGAGTGAGATTTGGTGTGGAATTAGCAAGAATTGGATCCAAAATAGTGGGATTGCCACTTGACGAGCTATCGGAAAAACCTAACACTTCTTGTGAAAACTCATCGCAAACCACATCAACGATGTCAATGTGATTGATGGTAGCGATTGCATAAACATGAGAAGGTTTCGAGTTTTGAGTAGCGTTTATAACAAGTTCCTCTTCGTTGAATCTCAAAGTGATAGTTCTCGCATGAACATCGATAAGCGATCTCGAAGTGTCTAAAAATGAACGACCTATTAATTAGAGGAACTTGAGGATCCGCGGGGATGTCAACTACTATAAAATCAACGGGATAGTAGAACTTCCCCACTTTCACGAAAACATCTTCGGCTACTCCACATGCCATAATCGTAGAATGATCGGCCATCTCGATGGACATGTTCGAAGGAATAAGAGCCGGAAGCGAAAGCGATTTCCAAATGGAAAATGGCATCAAATTAATGCTCGCACCAAGATCGGCCAAGGCGAGGCATTCTTTCATTTCTTGTATGTCACAAGGAATGAGAAACTTTCCGGGATCACCAACTTTTTCCGGTATGCGGTTAAGATAAACCGAAGAACAATTAGCAAGCTTTGAAAGCTTTTCCTTATCGCTCATCATACTTTTAAAAGTGGAAGCGAAACGAGGCATATATAACAATGCGTCGGCTAAACTCACATCAAAATGCACTTGTTGAAACATTTTTATAAAAAGCTCGATTTGTTGTTTGTTACGTTCTTGCAACTTCTCTTTGTTTTGTCTCGAAGGGTAGGGTAAAGGTGGTGTGGGTTGGACATTAGGAAACGGCCTTGGAAACTCGGCTCCACAATTGGTATTGGTTCAACCGTAGGTGTGGTATGAGCGGTACTTCGTGGGATTGTAATGTGCTCCTTTTCGACCATCACCTCGGGTTCTTTCTCGATTTCCTTCTCCGTAGAAGTACTTGGACGAGAGATTGGTTCCTTGAAAGTTTTACCACTTAGTGTAGTAATAACCTTCATTTCTCCCTTCGGGTTTGCAATGGTATCACTAGGAAGACCACCCGAGGAAGAGGGTTTACACATGATTGCTTCGAACATCTTAGCCATTCGGTCCTCAAATTTTGATTGCCTAGCATTCGCTTTAATAATTCTTGCTTAATCTCATGTTGTCCTAATTCCATCTTTTGTTGATTTTGTTGAAGACGTTGGACATTTCCTTCCATTTTGTTTGCATGAGTTTTAAGTTCATTAGCAAGTTCATTTTTTAGCTCGTTTTTCAACTCGGATCTTAAGCTAATCATCTCACGTTGCATGTTATCAAATTTAGCATCATTTGCTTTTGCATAATACAAAAATTCTCCTTGCAAATTTTTAGTGTGAGCATTTTAAAAACCTTGTGTAGTGTTTTGAAAATCACGGTTTTGGTTTTGATTAGAAATTTGTCCATTCCCATTTTGATAATTCCCTTTGTTGTAGTTGCGTGAATTGCCTTGGTAATTACCTTGGTTGTTGTTTCGATAATTGTTAACATTTTGATTTGGTGGAGCTTGATTTGGGCGGGAACCTTGACCGTTTTGGTTGTAAGTTCCCGTTGCTACATAAGCACTCGAAGTGTTACCATCCGCGGTAATGCACTCGGAAAGATCATGAGCTCCTCCACAAGACAAACAACTCTTAGCAACCGCTTTAACCGAAGCGGAATTGGAAGCTTCTTGAGCCTTCCAATGGGACATTAGATTAGCAAATCTATCAAAAAACCGATTTTCCTCATTAGCTTCATCATGTAAGGCGTTAATGCTACGAGACGATTGTGACGAAGATGACGAACCCATATTGGCAACACTCGGTGTGTTACGAGGGTTATAAACCTTAGATCGATTCTCAATGATTTGTAAAGCCTCATTTGTCGTCTTGCACAAAAAATTACCACCCGCGGCGGCATTCAAATAATCTCGTTCATGATCATTAAGCCCATTATAAAAAGTATCAACTTGATGTAATTCCGTGAAATCATGGTGTGGACATTCGTGTAACATCTCTTTAAATCGTTCCCATGCCATTGAAAAACTTTCATTATTTCTTTGCACAAATCGTGAAATCTCATTTTTCAAGTGTGTTGTTTTAGATGGTGGAAAAAACTTGTTCACAAACTTAGAAACGAGATCGGCCCATGTCAAAATCGAATTTGGCGGTTCTTTCTCGAGCCAAATTTTTGCGGGTCCATCCAATGAGTATGGAAACAACATCATCTTAATGGCGTCATGTGGAACATCCTTAAACTTGCTAGTGGCGGTGAGACGGTTAAAATTCCTAATATGGTAATGCGGGTTGTCTTTCTCGTGACCTCTAAACTTATTTGCTTGCAACATCGACATTAAACCCGGCTTAATTCCGAAATTCTCCGCAAGGATGGCGGGAATCACAATAGCCTCTCCAAAACCCTCGGTGGGTGCTTGTAGCAACTCCATCATAGTACGATTAGCCATGACGACTTCTTGTTCTACAATAGGTTCAACAATTGGAGGTTCTTCTTCAACAATCAATGTCTCTTGATTGGCTTGCTTTTGAAGTCGTTTACGAGCTCGTTTTGCTTGATTACGAGTGATCATAAACTTCACGAAGAATGGGAGGTGAGCAAAGAAGATTCTTTTTGGGTGTTTTGTGAATTTTCAATTTTTTTTTTGTGTTTTTGATGATATTTAATTTTTTTGGATTTTGGTGTATCTTCGTAGACAACAATCTACAAAATCTCTCCTCGAATCAAACTCTTGATTAAAGAAGCCTCAAAGGAATGAAAACGATCACGTGGAGTGAACGCCTTCGAATGACTTTAGAACTTTGGTGAAAACCAAATTGTTCAAGAGGGTTTAATCACAAAGAAACCAAGCAAATATATTGTACGTAATAATACTTTGGGCGGCAAAACCCTCAATTAGCCTTCAATCTCAAAATACTCACAAGCAAGCGGGGAAACGAGGCGGCGCGAAGCACTTAAGAGCCTTTTTCCTTAGAGTATATTTTATAATACCCGCCTTATACCCACCTTATAGTTTGTATTTTTCAAAATTGAGCTTCACGAAAGTATTTATCTATTTTTGCCTTTTTCTTTTTGTTTGAGATTCGAATACAATAATTGAGTGATGAAATCCCAATTAAGGTTGTGTTTTCACACTTTTGGAGATATTGTAAATTTATTGTGATACTTAATACAATATAGTAATAATATTTGTACAAGAAAAACCAAGAAAACCGATAATACGTATTAGTAGAGTTCTACTAATACAAATACTATATGGTTAATATTAAAAACAACAATGCAAATTAATCACGACACACCTCCCCGGCAGCGGCGCCAAAGTGATTTTAGTAAAATACGACATTTTAGGGAAAAGGCGTAAAAGCGGTAAGTATTGAACAAATGACTTTAGGAAAAATCAAGTGTTAATGACCCTTAAGGTATGAAAGTACGTTTCCCAAGGAGGTATATGTGTGTGACTAAGTTGTTCAAGATTTGTGATTAATATTTGGTTTAGAAGGGGATGAGAAAAGAAGATGACGAAGACGAAAAAATAAAAATAAACACTACTAGAAAGTTAAGACGTAGAACCTTAAAAACCACCAAAATAAAAATAAATTCTAAAAATTACCAAAAACTCACCAAAAATCAAAAATAATAAACTAAGAGTTTACCAATGATCAAAACTTTTTCAAACCTTTTAAATAATTAAATATTCAATTTTTAAATGCTAATTAAAGCCCTAAAAACCAAATAAATTATCAAAAAGCCCATATAAAGATTTTTCAATTGGTAAACCTCTAAAATGACCTAAAAAGATTAAAAACTATTTTTAGAAATTTTAAAACTAATAAAAACTATTTAAAATGATTTAAAAACTATTAAAACTTAAAATAATTATAAAAATTAATCTAGAAGAGATAAAATTATTCTAAAAGTTGCTAAATTCCTATTTTAATGTAATTAACCTAAGAAAAATGTAAAAAGTTGGAAAATGTGAAATTTCAAAAATAATATTAAAATAATATTAAAAATCCAAAAATTATAAAAAATTCTAAAAACTTGCAAACTAGTTTATTTTAACCTAAATAATTAGAAAATCAAAATGAAATTACCAAAATATCCCTAATGGGCCCTCAAATGGGCCAAATCCAAATTCAGTCAACACAAATGGGCTTTTGGACCCAAAAAGTCAAACTTGGCCCAATTGACTTGGAAAAGCCCTATCTGACTTAAAATTCAATTCTAAGAACAAAACTCTAAAGGCCCAAAAGCTGAATATGAGCTTATCACAGCTTATTAAACACAAAGCTTATTCTTATTGGGCTTTTCAGCCCATTAAGCCATAAGCTAATGCCATAAGCTCTAATTTGACACACAACCCTCTTTTAGGATGCTTAAGAGATCTGTCAAAAGAAATTTCCAAAAAGCACACTCAATAAGCCAGAAAATAGAAAAGCAAAAATCCACAAAACGACAAAATAGTCGTTTTTGAGAAATAATGCACCTCAAAACTTGATTCAACTTGCAAAAGCTTTCAAATGGACTCAATAAGCAATATCAATCAACAAAAATCCAATAAGCACAACCAATAAGCCAGAATAAGCACAAATGAACTTATGTAAAAGTCAAAGGAGTTGGTTTTCTAGTCAAACCTTAAAGTCAACCACCCAAATGCTCTAGTATGAACAAATGGGTCAAAATATGAGCACCTATTACAAAAACAAAGTTGTTACTGGTTGGAATAAGCTATTATAGCTTATTGATAAGCTGACACCAGTTTAACACTAGCAGTGGTAACTAGCAGGGGAAAGGAGTTCCCACTGCCTTGACTATTTGACCAAGCTTATATGAGAGTTCTGGTTTGATTCAATTGGAAACAAAGGCACCCTTGTGATCAGTGAACCACAAGGAGTCAATAGCAATAATAAAATCACAAAATGGTTCACACAATAAGCCACAATAAGCCAAACAGTCACCAGATATGCACCAGATAGGGAAATAAGCAGTTAAACACTTAATAAGCAGATTTAGCCACAATAAGCCAACCAAACTTAACAGGATGCATACACAAGCTATATAAACTAAGAACAAACACAAAGCAACAAGAATCAAACACTGAATCAAAGTAAATAACAAGATCAAAGCACTAGAAGTTACTGATGAACAATGAACATATGCAGAAACAAGTTTGCTGATATACTTGACACTTGATCCAATTTCAAGCCTCAAATCCTTCTTCCCTGGTGTGATTAACTATGATTCAGCACTTGTTAGCCCTAGCCTATGCTTAGATCTAGGTGTCCTCAAAATCCTAGCCAATTTTACCAAGTTTTAAAGATTTTATAGCCAAATCAAGAATCTATGTGTTCAAAGCCCTCAAACCTGCAAACAAATGAACATATGCACCTAAATAACAGATATCAACACTTGCTACCACAACACAAACACTTAGCAAACCACAAATCCAAAGTATGCAGTAGACCCAAACACTCCTTAATCTAACACTTAACAAAGGAACTTGTGATTTTAACTAATAACCTACTGATTTTAATGATCAAAAACACTTAAACAATAGCAACTAACACAATCAAACTCAAAAATCACCAGCACAAACACCAATACTCAAAATCAAAGCACCAAATTCAAAACAGCCATAAACATGAAATTTTTAGGGGAATCTTAACCAAGAGATTATACCTGCCTTCCATAAAATCCTAGGAAGGCCAACAATGCTCCTTGGACCTTGTTCAACAACTAGAACAAGACCAAGGTACTTCAACAAAGATGATCAAAGCCTGCTGATGTTCAAAGCAAAACAAGGCTTTGATTATGATATTTCTTCAACACAAGCAACAAACAAACTCAACCAAAGGCTTAGAATCCTTCTCAGGCTTGGTGTCAACAAGCTTGAAAGAACTCAAGGCTTAAGGCTAAGGGTTAGTACACAAATAATAGCCAAATTCAGAAACAAGGACTTCAAGGCTTTTGAACCTTGAAAACCTTTCAAACCTAGATGTGCCTTAACCACAAGGTTAAGGAAGGTCTAATCAAACAAATGGAACTCAGAATTAGGCTACTCAAACACCAAACTTTTAACTAAATCAAAAAGAGATTTCAAAATTCAGAAATTCAAATTTTATTTAACTTAAAAAGGAATTACAAAGATTGATAGCCTAAAACTGGAACAAAGGGACTCTCACATGTTGAGGTCTCCTTTTATAGGCAAATGCCTGGCTACACTATTCACAAACCCTAGATGTGATTTCTCTAAAATGCCCTTGAGTTCTTCTAGATCATTTGATGGAATGAGCTATCCAAATGCATCCAAACCGTTTATAATAGCTTTGGGGTGAAGCAAGGAGTGTGGGCTGTTGATCTTGACACGTGGCAAGCCTTGGATAGGAAGGTATGATGTGATAGGTGGACGGGTGAATGGGTGGGGCCCTTTGGTGAGTGGAGATGAGGGTTTTGTGTGTGGGATGTGTTTCTGCATGTGTGAATCACACATGTGCCAGGGTAATTGAGAATTACCCTTTGTTTAAGTGAAGGTAATTCTGGGTGGGATGAATGGTAAACAGTAAGGATTTTGATCCGATTTTGGGGGAAAGGTGTTTGTTTGGCGCATTTTCAGTTTGAATGTTTCAAATAGACACCTTTGGTCCTTGTTCTTTGGGATTTTTGGTAAATAAGGTATTCCAGCCTCAAAAACGTATTTCCCTTTGTATTAACTTTCACCATTTGTCACTTTTGGCACCAAACTTTGGAAAAAGGTTATCAAGGGTTATTTTTGACATTTTTGCATATTTCAAGGGCTGATCTTGGACATTCTTGATCTTCAAAGGTCTTCAATGTATCTTTGGCTTGATGAGGGACCATAATTGACAATTTGGAATTGTTGAGGGACCAATCTTGCCATTTCTTCAAAGTTGAGGGACCTTTTATGTAATTTTGACAAACTTAAGGGACCAAACTTCTAATTATCAATATACAAGGGTTTTAAGTGTCATTTCTTCAATAATTGAGGATCAATCTTGTTTGTCTTCAAGTCTTCAAGGTATTTGTTGAGAATTCCATGATTAGGGCCCGGTTCTTTGTACGGCTTCGTTTCTCGTGTCCGTTTTTCCTTGCAACTTGTGATCTTTTGTCTTTTTCACGATATCCATACCTAAAATACACAAGTAAACAAACACAAGCATATATATGGTATTTTTATGACATTTTATGCATTAAAAGCCCGAAAAGAACGATGAGATCATGTATAAATGCCATCTCATCAGAAGCTGTTTGGATTAGGAAGTTTATTTAAGATCTTGGAGTGATGCCTTCTATTAAAGAACCTATTGATATATATTGCGACAATTATGCGGCAATTATATTCGCCAATGATCCTGGAGTCATGAAAGGCGCCAGACACTTTAAACGTAGATATCACTACGTACGAGAATAAATGGAAGCTCGTGAAATAAAATTAATAAAAGTTCACACAGATGATAACGTAGCTGATCCTTTTACTAAGGCTTTGCCTAGACCAAAGGTAGTTAAGTATGCCAAAGCGATTGGGCTGCAACTAACTAGCAAATTCATGCAATAAATTTGTTGATTAGTATTTGGATAAAGGATGTTAGACATCATTGAATTGATGAAATAAAGATAAAGTTTCGTTTATTTTCTGTTATTTGATTTTGTATCCTATTTTACATGTTTTATATCCATGAATAATTGTTATGTTCTAAACGTCCGTTGTCGATTAATAATATGGGAGTGTTATTAAAATTAAGACAATTCAAAATAGTGACAGAGTATACTTGAAAGTATATTGGTCAATTTTGGATGATATTTGATGGATCAAATATTGGACTTATCCAAACTATATGATTTTACTTTATGGATCTTCGTCTGAAGTAAATCGTAAATAGTTATCCCTAGACCTGAGATACCAGGAAACTGAATAGAATGTAGTGCATTTTTGTGAGATAACCTAACGCTAAATGTAACTGGTAGCCATAAGGGTTATTTTCAGAAGTGTTGCAAAGTTCGTAAGTTTCGCTTGTAGTCAAAATGGGATTTGTTTCCTTCAAATTATTTTGAAGTATAAATACAGCTGGGCCCCTCGTGGGAGTAGTAAGATGTTTGTGCGGCCGCACCCAAATGCGTTTTGGTAATCTTGCTGTATCCGTAAACGAGAAACAGAATGGTTAATGAAGGAATATCCATATCCTATTAACGTTGTATTTGAAATGAAAGGATAATAATAAATGATGAATCATTTAAAAGGTTTTTCCAGGAGACCTTACTCGAGTTGTGCTAGTGACATTGCTAGTGTAACTAGACGCTAGTCAATGTAATCACGATATTCAAGTTTGTCCAAGTGGGAGCTGAAAGTTTATGGACATAAAATTAATAGTCGTGTGATAGGATCGAACTCGGGATTACGGGATTGCACACAATACGTAAAGGGTTAATTTTTATTTATTAAATATATTTTATATATTTATTAAATCAAACCAAACTTAACTAAACAATGGTTAATTAAATTAAGAGTAAAGTTAAATAACCATTAAGGAATTATGTGAGAAAAGAAAAGTGGAAAAGTTCCGGAAACACCCCTTGGGGTTCCACCGACTGTCGGCTAGGGGGGCAAAGGGAAACAATTTTGTTTCCTAATTTGTGTTTAACTTGGAAATCAAGTTTTGCTAAACCTATATGAACACATAATGCCTCATTATTTTTCCCCACTCCTTCTCCCTCTTCTCCTTGCGATCGCCGAACAAACACACCCTTAGGGTTGTTTGGTTTTCGATTTTGCTTAAATTCCACAAGAGTTGAAGTTCCGGTTTGCAAGTGCTAGACTCACGGTTAACCCGTTGTATTACGTGTGTACAAGAGCGTAATATAGTTTTGCTTTAAATAATATCTTGGTATTGTTCTTCACAAACCCTAATTGGTGATTCGTCAGTGTTCTTGTGGATCTACGCTAGGATAAAGGTATGTAACCCTAATCGATTAATTATAATTGTGTCTTGTTAAATCGCTTCCGCTATAACGTGCTTTGATATTTGTTATAATTATATAATTGTTATGAATGTCAAACCATCAAAAAATTGCCACCCCTACCTGAGTTTATGGCATCAAAGACGTTTAGAAAATATCGATTATGAAAGGATGAAAATGTGAGACGAGTTATATTATTTAAAACTTTATTGTGTCGTTTGATGTTCTCGCAAAACTAAATGGCAGCCGCAGTAGCGGAACCTATAACAACACCAAGTTTGCATGAGCTACAAGTCTATGTATCATTTTAGTATTCATAGTTTGGGGGCGTGAAAATGATTATAAAAGTTGCACCAACCTTTCTTATACATGTTTTGTTGTCCTCCTCCGTATATTCGGATCATCCATCAGGTATGGCTTCATTCTCAAGCTTTTAGCTTATGCCTTCTATGAAAAATAAAGATGAAAACTATATCTCACTTTGTTTATACTAGCTAGATCATATGATAAAGAATCATAATTACAAAGCTTAATATGGGTCAGTTTCGTATTTGACACATCTCGCAACAAAGTCATACTTGACATGGCTAATGTTCGCGTATGTCTCCGGCCAAGGATTTCGGACACATACACTTCCCCGCGACGGCACTGAAGTCCACCTACATTTAATAAGATTGATATAATGGCAGTGAAGCATTAAATGGCCAAGCCTAGAGCCAAGGGAAAGTGAAAGCGACCCACAGTATTACCCAGGGGGCCTTCGTCTACCCAACGGGTAAAGAGAAGCACCGCCGCCCTTGGGGAAACAAATCCATCGATTACAGGGATTTGTGTTACCTAGAACTTGGTGCCTAGTCTACTGATGTGACCACACATCCAGGTATGCACTACAAAGTAGTATAAATACCCCACATTTAACACACACACAACTCACTTCGCAATAACTACTCACCATTTATATAACTATATCCTCCGGTATTCCACACCGGATACCATCCTTGTGACAGTAACTTACTCTCACACCGGAGCTTGGTCTCGGGGTCAAACCTGGGATGAGGCTAATGTGTGCTATCTTGTGTTTCCAGGTTCGAGACCAAGAGACTTGCACACTATCATTGTGACTGAAGTGAATTCGCTAGCAGCAGCCTAGCCGAAGAAATTTGCTTCAACAATTGGCGCCATCCGTGGGACCCTAAACTCGAATCTCCACAAACAGCTATAGATGGCAGGAGTCTCGGGAGGGTCACCACCCCCGACATCCCCCGACCGCGATCCTGCGACGGTCGAAAAGGAAACTGAAACACCCATAAACCTAAGAGAAAAAATCTTGGAAAGCATGAGCGTGTTACAAAACCTAGTAGAACGCCACAATGCCATCTCCAAAAGGCCCATCTCACCTACATGACTGGTCTTCGAGGATGATACACAAGAAACACCACGGAACCAAGATGAAGGACGAAGGGTCCAGAAGGAGGATAACCTACCGGTGGATGACTTGCAAAAGCCTTTCAAGGATGTGAGGGCTTCCCCTTTCACCAAAAGGATTATACAGTTCTCTTCACCGAAGCACATACTGCCCGCAACCCTCAAGTTGTACTCGGGAGCAACTGATCCCAATGATCATATCACTCGGTTTGCCGGTGCAGCTAATTCGGGAGAATGGCCGATGCCAGTATGGTGTAGATTCTTTCAGCAAACATTGGATGGAGCTGTCGGAGGCTGGTTCGAAAGGTTGCCGAGAGGCAGCATAGATAACTGGGATGATTTGAAGGACCAATTCTTGGAGAGGTTTTCTCTAAGAAGGAAAAGCCTCAAAACACCAATGGAAATCACCACCATCACTCGTAAAGCACACGAAACCTTGGCCGTGTTCAAAGAGCGCTGGACAGATGAGGCAAGCTATATTCAAGGGGTTCCGGAAGTGATGAAGATATCAGCCTTTGTGAATGGAGCTAAATGTCCGAATTTGGTCCAACATTTCACAGACGATACGCCCATGACGGTGACAGACATGATGCAAAGGGTAGATGATTTCATAAAATCCGAAGATGCCTTCCGGAATACGGAGCTACCAACGGGAGAAATGGGTGATGGAAATGTAAAGTAAAACAGGGAAGAAAGATACACCCCATCCGGTGCGCGTGGACGCAACCGAGGTCGCCAAAGGAATGATTACCGCTCTAAGCCCTCGTTCTCCCCATATGTACCTCCGGTGAGCCAAAATCAAGGGAGAAGGTTCCCATACCAACGTCCCGGTTTAGAATCTCTAACCAAGTTCCCTAAAGAAATCCTAGCCACTGAATTACAATTGTATCTTCCCCCACCATTGCCAACCAAGGGAATAGTCAGACCCGAAAACATGGATAAGTAATGTGACTACCATCAAGAAAAGGGTCATCTCACCAATGATTGTCATCAGTTAAGAAAACGGTTGGAAGCAGCCTTAGAGTCTGGTAAGCTAAACCATCTTGTAAGAGATTTGCGAGGAAGGGTAAACAAAGGAAATTAGGGAAGGGGAAATGGAGATTACAAAGGAAAAACAATAAACATGATGGAAAGCAGGTGTAGCGGAACAAAAAGAAAGGAGGTATGCAAGATTGAGCTTGATTGGATGAACACCCCCATCACATTTCCTCCGATCTCTGATGCCGAAGCATCTGACGACCCTTTGATATTTGAGGCCGAAGTGGAAGGATATTGGGTGAAAAGAGTACTTGTGGACGAATGAGCCACAATGCAAGTCATGTTTGAGCATTGCTTTCTGAATCTAGATTCCTCAATCCGAAGGGGGCTAACACCCAACCACGCAAAGGTTTTGAGTTTCTCAGGTGAAGAAACGACGCCTCTCGGCAAAATTAATTTGGAGGTAACCTTCGGAGCACATGACTTAACAAGACGAACAATAATGAGCTTCACGGTGATCAGAGTACCATCTCCTTATAATATCATACTTGGAAGAACTGGAATCAGGGAATTAAGAGCAGTTCCCTCTACCGTCCACTCAGCCATGAAATTACCCACTCCCAACGGAATTGCAACAATGAGAACAAAGGCACGAGCAATATACGAATGCAGGGTCATAGAGGACGGACAGAAGATAGAAAAAATGAAAGCAACAGCTGTGGGAAAAGAGTTAGACAAATGGCTCGCTCACGAAAAGCACAATCAGCAAGCAAGGGTAGCTGGAGATATGACGGAACAAATATGTGCCAACCCCGGTTACCCGGAACAGTTGGTTACCATCGGAAAGTTGTTCACCAAGAAGTGTCGGCTGCATCTCATAGACTTGCTAAAAGACAACGCTGATGTATTCGCATGGGAACCTTCGGATATGACGGGAGTACCAAGGAGGATCATCAAACACTCGTTGAATGTCAACATAGAGGCTACTCCGATTGCACAAAAAAGAAGGACGCTAGGAGAAGAAAAAAGTCAAGCAGTCAAAAGAGATGTGACAGAGTTGATGAAGGCCGATATCATACGACCAGTGAGGTACCCGACATGGATCTCCAACCCTGTCCTAGTAAAGAAGCCAGACGGTGATTGGCGAATGTGCATAGATTTCAAGAACCTCAATTCCGCCTGTCCGAAGGATTATTATCCCTTACCGGACATAGACGTAAAGATAGGATCCGTCATGGGATACAAATTCAAATGCTTCCTAGATGCCTATAAGGGATATCACCAAGTACTAATGGACGAAGCAGACGAGGAGAAGACATCATTTTATAACGATGAGGGCACGTACTGTTATGCAAAAATGCCCTTCGGTCTGAAGAATGCCGGGGCCACCTATCAAAGGTTGGTTGACTCAGCGTTCCGCTCACAAATTGGCACGAACTTGGAAGCATACGTGGATGACATGATGATCAAAAGTAAAACCGAGGAGGACATGCTCGCAGACATCCAAGAAACTTTCGACAATCTGAAAAGGATTAACATGAAGCTGAATCCGAAAAAATGTTCGTCCGGTGTCGAGGAAGGCAAGTTCTTAGGATACATGGTAACATCAGAAGGCATATGAGCAAATCCCAAGAAGACAAAAGCAATCACAGAAATGAGGTCCCCAAAGACTTTGAAAGAGATGCAATCGCTGAGCGGCAAATTGGCAGACTCAATTGTTTCTTGTCCCGGTCAGCCGAAAGGTCAATGCCATTCTTCGAAACATTAAAGAATATTACCAAGGAGAATAAAGAGGAATTTCGGTGGACAGATAAGGCAGAAGAAGCTTTCCAGCAGTTAAAGAAGGCAATATTAGATCTATCGTTATTAACATCTCCTATCAAAGGAGAGGTATTATATGTTTATTTGGCCGCATCCAAGGACGCAGTCAGCGGTGTCCTTCTTGCGGAACAAAATGGGGTGCAAATGCCGGTAAGGTATGTAAGCAAGACGCTACATGACGCTGAGAAAAGATAAGCTCCGCTAGAAAAGTTGGTCCTCGGATTGTTGCACTTATCCCGAAGGTTGAGAAGACACTTCGAAGCTCATGACATCCATGTCATAACAGACCAGCCCTTGAAACAGATACTAAGCAAGTTTGAAGCCTCCGGAAGGCTAGCAAAGTACGCGGTGGAATTAGGAACATATGAAATATTCTACGTCTCTCGGAATTCTATCAAGGGTCAAGTGTTGGCAGACTTCCTGAATGAAGCTCCTCTAGATCAGCAAGAGGCTGCGACGATCCATGAGATCTCTGAGGAAGAGGAGCCGGAAGCTCAATGGGTTCTATTCACAGATGGAGCAGCTAATAATAAGGGAGCTGGTGTCGGTCTGGTACTAATCAATCCGGAAGGGGTAGAATTCACATACGCTTTAAGGTTTAATTTCAACTGTTCAAATAACGAGGCCGAATATGAAGCTCTTCTGGCTGGACTTCGGTTGGCCGAAAAAATGGGAGTGAAAGAGCTGCAAGCCAAGGTGGACTCTAAGCTAGTTGCTTGTAAAATCAAAGGAGAGTTCGAAGCAAGCGATGATAGAATGTCTAAGTATTTGGCCAAGGTCAAGGAACGCCTTTTCACCTTCACAAAGTTCAACATTGAACACATCCTCCGGAATAAGAACCAAAAGGCCGATGTCTTAAGAAACTTGCTACGGTTGCATTCAACTACCTAACCAAAGAAGTATTAGTGGAAGCTTTAGATGCAAGATCCATTGATGTGCAGGAGGTTAATGATATAGTGGAAGAGGAGGTAGAATGTTGGATGTCGCCTATCAAAAGATGCTTGGAAGACGGCATATGGCCGAAAGATCTAGAAAAGGCCAGAAACCTAAGAATGAAAATACCCCAATACACCATGGAAAATGGGGTGTTATTCAAGAAATCATACCTATCTCCGATGCTAAGGTGTGTCGGACCATTGCAAGCAAACTAAATCATCAGAGAGGTCCATGAGGGAGCTTGCGGAATGCACGCGGGAGCAAGATCAGTGGTTGCAAAGATAATGCGTCAAGGCTATTTCTGGTCCACAATGCACCAAGACGCCTGGGACGAGATCTCTAAGTGTGACTTATGCAAGATACATGGTCACATACCGAAGCTTCCTGATGAGATGGCATTTATACATGATCTCATCGTTCTTTTCGGGCTTTAAATGCATAAAAATGTCATAAAATACCATATATATATGCTTGTATTTGTTTACTTGTGTATTTTAGGTATGGATATCGTGAAAAATACAAAAAATCACAAGATACAAGGAAAAACGGACACGAGAAACGAAGCCATACAAAGAACCGGGCCCTAATCATGGAATTCTCAACAAATACCCTTGAAGACTTGAAGACAAACAAGATTGATCCTCATTCATTGAAGAAATGACACTTAAAACCCTTGTATATTCATAATTACAAGTTTGGTCCCTTAAGTTTGTCAAAATTACACAAAAGGTCCTTCAACTTTGAAGAAATGGCAAGTTTAGTCCCTCAACTAATCAACATTGTCAATTATGGTCCCTCATCAAGCCAAAGATACATTGAAGACCTTTGAAGATCAAAAATGTCCAAGATCAGTCCTTCAAATATGCAAAAGTTCCAAAATTAACCCTTGATACACTTTTTGGAAAGTTTTGTGCATAAAATGACAAGTTGTGAAACGTTGATACAAAGGATTTGGACACTGATGGGTTTTAAAAACAAAAGACAAGAGAAAGAAAGAATAAGGGCTGAAGTTGTGCTATTGAAACATTCAAACGCCCAAAAATGCGCCAAACACATAACACTCCCCCAATTTCGGATCAAACAACTTACTATTCACCTTCATCCACCCAGGTTTACCATCACTTAAAACAAGGGGTAAATCAAAATTACCCACACCCACGTGTGATTCACACATGCAGAATCTCATCCCACACATAAAACCCTCACTCCCACTCACTATGGACCCCACCCCCAATTCCTTTTCCACCAATCAGAATGCAACTTAACCTCCAAGTTATGTGACGTGGCAAAATCAACAGCTATGATTCATTGCTTCATAACAAAGCTAAAATGAACAGCCTTGATCAATTTGGACAGCTCAAATTCAGAAAACGTCTAGAAGACTCAAGGGCATAATAGAGAATTCAGTTCTAGGGTTTGTGAATAGTGTTTAGCCAAGCATTTGCCTATAAAAGGAGACCTCAACATGTGAGAGTCCCTTTGTTCCAGTTTTAGGCTATTAATCTTTGTAATTCCTTTTTAAGCTTAATAAAATTTGAATTTCTGAATTTTGAAATCTCTTTTTGATTTAGTTAAAAGTTTGGTGTTTGAGTAGCCTAATTCTGAGTTCCATTTGATTGTTAAGGCCTACCTTAATCTTGTGGTTAAGGCACGTCTTGTTTCATTAGGTTTTTAAGGTTTGAAAACCTTGAAATCCTAGGTTCTGTTTTGGTTATTTTGTGTACTAACCCTTGACCATTTTCTATAAGCTCTTACAAGCTTGTTGACACCAAGCTTGTGAAGGGATTAGAGCCCTTGGTTGAGTTGTTTGCTGCTTGTGTTGAAGATATCAAGTCCTTGAGGTTCTACTTTGAACCATCGACCAAGGCACTTTGCATCTCCTTATTTGAAGTACCTTGGTCTTGTTCTAGTTGTTGAACAAGGTCCAAGGAGCATTGCTGGCCTTCCTAGGATGTTGTGGAAGGCAGGTATAAGCTCTTGTTAAGATTCCCCTAAAAATTTCATGTTTATGCCTGTTTTGGATTTTGTGCTTTGATTTTGAGTATTTGTGTTTGTGCTGGTAATTTATGTGTTTGATTGTGTTAGTTGCTGCCTAGTATGTGTTTTTGATCATTAAAATCAGTAGGTTATTAGAAGAAATCACAAGTTTCTTTGATAAGTGACTGATTAAGGAGTGTTTGGGATTACTGCATAAGTTTGGATTGTGGTTTGCTAAGTGCTTGTGTGTTGTTAGCAAGAGTTGGTATCTGTTGTTTGGGTGTATTTGTTCATCTGTTTGCAGGTTTTGAGGTTTTGAACACATTGATTCTTGAATTGGCTCTAAAATCTTCATAACTTGGTAAAATTGGCTAGGATTTTGAGGACACCTAGATCTAGGCTTAGGCTAGGGCTAACAAGTGCTAAATCATGGTTAATCACACTAGGGAGGAAGGATTTAAGGCTTGAAATTGGATCAAGTGTCAAGTATATCAGCAAACTTGTTTCTGCATATGTTCATTGTTCATCAGTAACTTCTAGTGCTTTGATCTTGCTATTTACTTTGATTCAGTGTTTGATTCTTGTTGCTTTGTGTTTAGTCTTAGTTTATATAGCTTGTGTATGCATCCTGTTAAGTTTGGTTGGCTTATTTTGCTTAAATCTGCTTATTAAGTGCTTAACTGCTTATTTCCATATCTGGTGCATATCTGGTAACTGTTTGGCTTATTGTGGCTTATTGTGTGAACCATTTTGTGATTTTATTGTTGCTATTGACTCCTTGTGATTCACTGATCACAAGGGTGCCTTTGTTTCCAATTGAATCAAACCAGAACTCTCATAAAAGCTTGGTCAAATAGTCAAAGCAGTGGGAACTCCTTTCCCCTGCTGGTTGCCACTGATAGTGCAAATTTGGTGTCAGCTTATCAATAAGCTATAATAGCTTATTCCAACCAGCAACAACTTTGTTTTTGTAATAGGTGCTCATATTTTGACCCATTTGTTCATACTGGAGCATTTGGGTGGTTGACTTTTAGGTTTGACTAGAAAACCAACTCCTTTGACTTTTACATAAGTTCATTTGTGCTTATTCTGGCTTATTGGTTGTGCTTATTGGATTTTTGTTGATTGATATTGCTTATTGAGTCCATTTGAAAGCTTTTGCAAGTTGAATCAAGTCCTGAGGTGCATTATTTCTCAAAAACGACTATTTTGTCGTTTTGTGGATTTTTGCTTTTCTATTTTCTGGCTTATTGAGTGAGCTTTTTGGAAATTTCTTTTGACAGATCTCTTAAGCATCCTAAAAGAGGGTTGTGTGTCAAATTAGAGCTTATGGCATTAGCTTATGGCTTAATGGGCTGAAAAGCCCAATAAGAATAAGCTTAGTGTTTAATAAGCTGTGATAAGCTCACTTTCAGCTTTTGGGCCTTTAGAGTTTTGTTTTTAGAATTGAATTTTAAGTCAGATAGGGCTTTTCCAAGTCAATTGGGCCAAGTTTGACTTTTTGGGCCCAAAAGCCCATTTGTGTTGACTGAATTTGGATTTGGCCCATTTGAGGGCCCAATAGGGGTAATCTAGTAATTTCACTTTGATTTTCTGATTATTTAGGTTAAAATAAACTAGTTTGCAAGCTTTTAGAATTTTTTTATAATTTTTGGATTTTTAATATTATTTTATTATTATTTTTAAATTTTCACATTTTCCAACTTTTTACATTTTTCTTAGGTTAATTACATTAAAATAGGAATTTAGCAACTTTTAGAATAATTTTATCTCTTTTAGATTAATTTTTATAATTATTTTAAGTTTTAATAGTTTTTAAATCATTTTAAATAGTTTTTATTAGTTTTAAAATTTCTAAAAATAAGTTTTTAATCTTTTTAGGTCATTTTAGAGTTTTACCAATTGAAAAATCTTTATTTGGGCTTTTTGATAATTTATTTGATTTTTAGGGCTTTAATTAGCATTTAAAATTTGAATATTTAATTATTTAAAAGGTTTGAAAAAGTTTTGATCATTGGTAAACTCTTAGTTTATTATTTTTGATTTTTGGTAAATTTTTGGTAATTTTTAGAATTTATTTTTATTTTTGTGGTTTTTAAGGTTCTACGTTTTAACTTTCTAGTAGTGATTTTTTGTTAATTTTTATTTTTACGTCTTCGTCATTTTCTCTTCTCATCCCCTTCTAAACCAATCATTAATCACAAACATTTAACAAATTTCTAACACACATATACCTCCTTGGGAAACGAACTTTCATACCATTAAGGGTCATTAGTGTTGATTTTCCTAAATCATCACTCGATACTTACCGCTTTTACCCTCCTTTTCCTAAAAGGGGTGTAATTTACTACAATCACTTTGGCGCCGCTGCCGGGGAGGTGTGTCGTGATTAATTTGCATTGTTGTTTTTAATATTAACCAAAATAGTATTTGTATTAGTAGAACTCTACTAATACGTATTATCGGTTTTCTTGGTTTTTCTTGTACAAATATTATTACTATATTGTATTAAGTATCACAATAAATTTACAATATCTCCAAAAGTGTGAAAACACAACCTTAATTGGGATTTCATCACTCAATTATTGTATTCGAATCTCAAACAAAAAGAAAAAGGCAAAAATAGATAAATACTTTCGTGAAGCTCGATTTTGAAAGATACAAACTATAAGGTGGGTATAAGGCGGGTATTATAAAATATACCCTAAGGAAAATGGCTCTTAAGTGCTTCGCGCCGCCTCGTTTTCCCGCTTGCTTGTGAGTATTTTGAGATTGAAGGCTAATCGAGGGTTTTGCCGCCCAAAGTATTATTACGTATAGTATATCTGCTTGGTTTCTTTGTGATTAAACCCTCTTGAACAATTTGGTTTTCACCAAAGTTCTAAAGTCAATGGAAGACGTTCACTCCACGTGATCGTTTTCATTCCTTTGAGGCTTCTTTAATCAAGAGTTTGATTCGAGGAGAGATTTTGTAAATTGTTGTCTACGAAGATACACCAAAATCCAAAAAAAATTAAATATCATTAAAAGCACAAAAAAATTGAAAATTCACAAAACACCCAAAAAGAATCTTCTTTGCTCACCTCCCATTCTTCGTGAAGTTTATGATCACTCGTAATCAAGCAAAACGAGCTCGTAAACGACTTCAAAAGCAAGCCAATCAAGAGACGTTGATTGTTGAAGAACCTCCAATTGTTGAACCTATTGTAGAACAAGAAGTCGTCATGGCTAATCGTACTATGATGGAGTTGCTACAAGCACCCACCGAGGGTTTTGGAGAGGCTATTGTGATTCCCGTCATCCTTGCGGAGAATTTCGAAATGAAGACGGGTTTAATGTCGATGTTGCAAGCAAATAAGTTTAGAGGTCACGAGAAAGACAACACGCACTACCATATTAGGAATTTTAACCGTCTCACCGCCACTAGCAAGTTTAAGGATGTTCCACATGACGCCATTAAGATGATGTTGTTTCCATACTCGTTGGATGGACCCGCAAAAATTTGGCTCGAGAAAGAACCGCCAAATTCGATTTTGACATGGGCCGATCTCGTTTCTAAGTTTGTGAACAAGTTTTTTCCACCATCTAAAACAACACACTTGAAAAATGAGATTTCACGATTTGAGCAAAGAAATAATGAAAGTTTTTCAATGGCATGGGAACGATTTAAAGAAATGTTACATGAATGTCCACACCATGATTTTACGGAATTGCATCAAGTGGATACTTTTTATAATGGGCTTAATGATCATGAACGAGATTATTTGAATGCCGCCGCGGGTGGTAATTTTTTGTGCAAGACGACAAATGAGGCTTTACAAATCATTGAAAATAGATCTAAGGTTTATAACCCTCGTAACACACCGAGTGTTGCCAATATGGGTTCGTCATCTTCGTCACAATCGTCTCGTAGCATTAATGCCTTACATGATGAAGCTAATGAGGAAAATCGGTTTTTTGATAGATTTGCTAATCTAATGTCCCATTGGAAGGCTCAAGAAGCTTCCAATTCCGCTTCGGTTAAAGCGGTTGCTAAGAGTTGTTTATCTTGTGGGGGAGCTCATGATCTTTCCGAGTGCATTACCGCGGATGGTAACACTTCGAGTGCTTATGTAGCAACGGGAACTTACAACCAAAACGGTCAAGGTTCCCGCCAAAACAAGCTCCACACAATCAAAATGTTAACAATTATCGAAACAACAACCAAGGTAATTACCAAGGCAACACACGCAATTACAAAAGGGAATTATCAAAATGGGAATGGACAAATTTCTTATCAAAACCAAAACCGTGATTTTCAAAACACTACACAAGGTTTTCAAAATGCTCACACTAAAAATTTGCAAGGAGAATTTTTGGATTATGCAAAAGCAAATTATGCTAAATTTGATAACATGCAACGTGAGATGATTAGCTTAAGATCCGATTTGAAAAACGAGCTTAAAAATGAACTTTCTAATGAACTTAAAACTCATGCAAACAAAATGGAAGGAAATGTCCAACGTCTTCAACAAAATCAACAAAAGATGGAATTAGGACAACATGAGATTAAGCAAGAGTTATTAAAAGCGGATGCTAGGCAATCAAAATTTGAGGACCGAATGGCTAAGATGTTTGAAACAATCATGTGTAAACCCTCTTCCTCGGGTGGTCTTCCTAGTGATACCATTGCTAACCCGAAGGGAGAAATGAAGGTTATTACTACACGAAGTGGTAAAACTTTCAAGGAACCAATCTCTCGTCCAAGTACTTCTACGGAGAAGGAAATCGAGAAAGAACCCGAGGTGATGGTCGAAAAGGAGCACATTACAATCCCACGAAGTACCGCTCATACCACACCTACGGTTGAACCAATACCAATTGTGGAACCCGAGTTTCCAAGGCCGTTGCCTAATGACCAACCCACACCACCTTTACCCTACCCTTCGAGACGAAACAAGGAGAAATTGCAAGAACGTAACAAACAACAAATCGAGCTTTTTATAAAAATGTTTCAACAAGTGCATTTTGATGTGAGTTTAGCTGACGCGTTGTTATATATGCCTCGTTTCGCTTCCACTTTTAAAAGTATGATGAGCGATAAGGAAAAGCTTTCAAAGCTTGCTAATTGTTCTTCGGTTTATCTTAACCGCATACCGGAAAAAGTTGGTGATCCCGGAAAGTTTCTCATTCCTTGTGACATACAAGATATGAAAGAATGCCTCGCCTTGGCCGATCTTGGTGCGAGCATTAATTTGATGCCATTTTCCATTTGGAAATCGCTTTCGCTTCCGGCTCTCATTCCTTCGAACATGTCCATCGAGATGGCCGATCATTCTACGATTATGGCATGTGGAGTAGCCGAAGATGTTTTCGTGAAAGTGGGGAAGTTCTACTATCCCGTTGATTTTATAGTAGTTGACATCCCCGCAGATCCTCAAGTTCCTCTAATTTTAGGTCGTTCATTCTTAGATACTTCGAGATCGCTTATCGATGTTCATGCGAGAACTATCACTTTGAGATTCAACAAAGAGGAACTTGTTATAAACGCTACTCAAAACTCGAAACCTTCTCATGTTTATGCAATCGCTACCATCAATCACATTGACATCGTTGATGTGGTTTGCGATGAGTTTTCACAAGAAGTGTTAGGTTTTTCTGATAGCTCGTCAAGTGGCAATCCCACTATTTTGGATCCGATTCTTGCTCATTCCACACCAAATCTCACTCCATTCCAAGGAGGCGATTTCACTTCAAATGAAATCGACAATGAAGATGAGGTGTTGATTAGTGATGATACTTCTATTCCACCATTTCTTTCGCCGATGGAAGTTATGAGTGTTGAACCAAAATCTTCAATCGAGGAACCACCTATCCTTGAATTGAAAGATCTTCCTTCTCACCTTGAATATGCATTCTTGGAAGGTGATGACAAGTTGCCGGTTATTATTGCAAAAGGTCTTGCCAATGATGAAAAAACCGAGCTCTTGAAAGTTCTTAAGGCTCATAAAGGGGCAATTGCGTGGAAAATATCCGACATTAAGGGTATTGACCCAAAATTTTGTACTCACAAGATTTTGATGGAGGAGGACTACAAACCCGCAATTCAAAGTCAAAGAAGGGTGAATCCCAAAATTCACGATGTCATTAAAAAGGAGGTCCTTAAACTCCTTGACGCGGGAATGATTTATCCTATATCCGATAGCCCATGGGTGAGCCCAATCCATTGTGTCCCTAAAAAGGGAGGAATGACCGTTATGCCTAATGAAAACAACGAGTTAATTCCCACTCGTGTTGTGACCGGTTGGAGGGTGTGTATTGACTACCGAAAGTTAAATGACGCCACTCGTAAAGACCACTTTCCTTTGCCCTTCATGGATCAAATGTTGGAGCGACTTGCGGGAAATGAATTCTATTGCTTTTTAGATGGTTTTTCTGGTTACTTTCAAATCCCTATTGACCCTCGTGATCAAGAGAAGACTACGTTTACGTGTCCTTATGGAACGTTCGCTTATCGTAGGATGCCTTTCGGACTTTGTAATGCACCCGGTACGTTTCAACGGTGTATGATGGCAATTTTTCACGATATGATCGAGAAGTCGATGGAAGTGTTTATGGATGACTTCTCGGTTTTTGGTAATTCGTTCACGTCATGTTTATCTAATCTCGAACAAATGTTAAAACGTTGTGAAGAAACCAATCTTGTGCTTAATTGGGAAAAATGTCATTTCATGTGTAAACAAGGAATCGTCTTAGGACATAAGGTGTCAAAGGCGGGGATTGAGGTCGATAAAGCCAAGGTAGACGTCATCGCCAAGTTACCTCATCCCAAAACCGTTAAGGGAGTTAGGAGTTTCCTAGGCCACGCGGGCTTTTATCGTCGTTTCATCAAGGACTTTTCGAAAATCTCTCGCCCTATGACACACCTTCTCGAGAAGGATGCTCCTTTTAACTTCAATGAGGATTGTGTTAAGGCTCTCGAAACTCTCAAAAGGAAACTTACCGAAGCTCCCATTCTTGTTTCTCCTAATTGGGAATTACCCTTTGAAATCATGTGCGATGCAAGTGATTATGCTATAGGGGCCGTCTTAGGGCAACGTTATGACAAGCATTTCCGTCCTATCCACTATGCTAGTAAGACGATGACCGAGGCTCATTAAAGTACACCACAACGGAAAAGGAATTCCTTGCGGTGGTCTATGCTTTTGAGAAATTCCGACCTTATCTCGTCTTAACTAAAAGCATCGTGTATACCGACCATTCGGCTATCAAGTATCTCTTAGCTAAGCAAGATGCTAAGCCGAGATTGCTTCGTTGGATGCTCCTCCTCCAAGAATTTGATGTCACCATGCTTGACAAAAAAGGAGCCGAGAATCTAGCGGCCGATCATCTCTCTCGTCTAGAAGATCCTCACAAAGATGTTTTCGAGAACAAGGAAATTACCGAAACATTTCCTCTTGAGACTCTCGGTGTAGTGAATTCTAAAGACACAACCCCATGGTTTGCCGACAATGCAAATTACCATGCGGGCAATTTCATAATCAAGGGTATGACGACACAACAAAAACGAAAATTCTTTCGTGACGTCAAGTTCTATTTTTGGGACGACCCTTATCTCTTTCGGATTTGTGGGGATCAACTCGTTCGACGTTGTGTGTTTGGTGCCGAAGCTTCTAATATCCTTAGAGCTTGTCACGAGGGACCCACGGGTGGTCACCACGGTGCTAATCTCACGGCTAAGAAAGTGTTCGATGCCGGTTTCTTTTGGCCTTCTATCTATCGTGATGCACACGCACTTGTAAAGTCGTGTGATTCGTGCCAACGTCAAGGAAAATCGTCTCAACGTGATGAAATGCCGCAAAACATAATTCAAGTGTGTGAGATTTTCGACATATGGGGAATAGACTTTATGGGGCCGTTCCCATCGTCTCATGGCAACAAATATATCCTCGTCGCGGTGGACTACCTTTCTAAGTTGGTAGAAGCTAAGGCTTTGCCCACTAATGATGCTCGTGTGGTAGTGAAGTTTTTGAAGCAACTATTCTCTCGGTTCGGAACCCCTCGTGCTATTATAAGCGATCGTGGAACCCATTTTTGTAATGACCAATTCGAAAAGGTTCTAAAGAAATATGGAGTTACTCATCGTCTTTCTACGGCTTATCACCCACAAACGAGTGGGAAAGTCGAGGTTTCGAACCGAGCTTTGAAGAGGATTTTAGAGAGGTCAATTGGAGAAAACCGTGCTTAATGGTACGACAAACTTGATGACGCTTTATGGGCCTTTAGGACCGCTTATAAGACACCTATTGGTTGCACTCCTTATAAGTTAGTCTATGGAAAGAATTGTCATTTGCCCATTGAATTGGAGCATAAGGCATATTGGGCCCTTAAGCATGCAAACTTTGACTTGAAGACCGCGGGAGACCACCGGAAAATACAATTGAATGAATTTGATGAATTAAGGGATAATGCTTATGAAAATTCATTAATTTTTAAAGAAAAGACTAAAAAGTTTCATGATTCAAAGATTAAAAACCGGGTTTTTAACGTTGGTGATCAAGTGTTGCTTTTTAACTCTCGTCTTAAGATATTTTCCGGGAAATTGAAATCTCGTTGGTCGGGTCCGTTCACCATTACACAAGTGTTTCCATATGGGACCATTAAGCTAGCTCAAGATGATGGTCCTAATTTCAAGGTGAATGGACATAGGCTTAAGCACTACTTTGGTGGGGAAATTCCTTCAATGGTTGCCCTCGACCAAGTCACCTTCCCTAATGATAATTAGCATTGAGGGGATCGAGTCGAGCTCATGACTCAGTAATCAAAAACGAGGTGCCTCGTGGGGGAGATCCCATGCTTATCTTTTATGCTCACTATTCACTAATAAGGGGACTTGTACCCTTTCAACTCGTTGTCTCGTGGTTGTTTGTGATTGTGTTATCTAGATCATCATCATCATCTACGATTGAAGACTCTCGTGTTCGTTTACATGAGCCTCCATCGTTCATTTGAAGAAGTTTTTCACGAATCCATGACATATCCTTTATTGTTCTAACAATTATCTTTTAGCATACTTAATAAACGGCTTTAGATATATTGTTGATCACCCTTTCCATGCTAGATCCTAAGCATTCGACTCTTCGTCTCTAGTATGGGGGTGCTCCACCTTTAGACTCGAAACATTGAGGACAATGTTTACTTTTAGTATGGGGGGGTGAATAGATACTTGCTTTGCTACGCCCTCACGCTTTCCAATTTTCAATGTTTTGTTTTGCTAATAAGGCTAAAAATGGCCAAATTTTAAAATTTTTCTTAGTTTTCATAAGTGTTTTTAAGACACGAATGTATATTTTGCGATGGGTAGAATAAGAGTTAATTTTTGACTTGATGGGCATTTGGAGCCATTTACATTCCTTAACCCGCTCAATTCAAGTTTTGCTAGACTTTTATATAGGGAGCTTTAAAATGCGAAAGTCTTAATTCATTTGGGTTAAGAACAAGAACTTTTCGCAAGTTCCTATAACTGAATCTAGAAAGTCACTTATCAAGGGAACTATAAAACGCATTCTCTAAACTTGAAAAAGTCCAAGAAAGTGCAAGATCCTATAGGTGGCTTGAAAACCCAAGACTTTGATTTGATATAGTCTTAATGAAAGCTAGTCCAAATTTGGCTTAATTTTGACTTGCATGGCTAAGTATTCACGAGTCTCTTTAATTAGAGGTCTTTATATAGTGAAGAACGAGAAATGATAGAGTTAGACAAGTGATCATGCTAAACATAGAACACGAAAGTGTTCTTTCAAAAACTCATATGTTTTTAATTGTGGATTTTTCTTCCCATAAGATCAATGCATTAGAAATAAATCATAATTGCAATAAGTAAGGTCTTACGATTTGAAAGGTTACTTAGCCTCTAGCGCAAGATCGTTTAAAAGTTGCTCGGGGTTGAATAGAGTTCATAGCCAAGGCATAACTTATTGAAGCGGGACGCGAAGATTGGCGATTATCCAAAAAGGCCCTAACAAGGCATGAGGAGCTCTATTTTTGCTAAAGATCCAAAGATGATGTGAAGTATCATTATTCCTAAATCAATATGAAGGATCGAGACACACGACGAGAAGCAATTACTCCCCTAAATATCATGGAGAGAGTCTATCCAAAAAGACCCTAACAAGGTATGAGGATAAATATATCCAAGTCTGAAAAGGAGGCGGATCGTTGTACATCAAAATCCAAAGTAAAGATTGAAGAAAAATGATGAAGTCGTGGTCCAATATGAAGAATCTCTCAAAAATGTCAAGTGAAGAAATTCCAAATATATGAAGAGAAGACCATAGTTTCAAGAACGTCTTCCCAAGATTTGAAGTATGAAGTACATGCCAAATATCGGTCCGAGAAAGGTCTCAAATCGTGAAACGAGTTATGCCAAGATATGAACTTAAGGAGACACACGAGAAGCCGTTTTAAAAGATTTTGTCCTTCGGCTAACTATTGATCAAATCGTGCTACTTTGCTTTCGGACTAATAACTACTCAAATAAGTCAATATGAATCACTTGTGATCCATGACAAATAGATAAAAAAATGCTAGTAACCCATTTCCTTTTATAATAACTAGGATTGCGGGAAGAAAAAGTATTACACAATTTGGGCGTATGAGTAGTGTTAGCATTGTGACTTGTACCAACAATGATCTCGTTTTTGCACTTAGCATAGAATGTATGACAATCAAGGATGACGAAGTTTACTCTAAGGGACATTTACTTGTTTCTATTCTTTGACCCTAAAAGTCACTTTTTGTGATGAAAATCATACATTATGTCTTTACACATCATCGTAGTATGTTGCAAGTCTTTTACTTTTCAATAAAGGTTAATAAAATTGAACTTTGGTGATGCTTAGATACTTTATTCTAGCATTGCGTGAGGGCACAGCAATGGCTTAGTATGGGGGAGTGATGAGATGGCATTTATACATGATCTCATCGTTCTTTTCGGGCTTTAAATGCATAAAAATGTCATAAAATACCATATATATGCTTGTGTTTGTTTACTTGTGTATTTTAGGTATGGATATCGTGAAAAATACAAAAAATCACAAGATACAAGGAAAAACGGACACGAGAAACGAAGCCATACAAAGAACCGGGCCCTAATCATGGAATTCTCAACAAATACCCTTGAAGACTTGAAGACAAACAAGATTGATCCTCATTCATTGAAGAAATGACACTTAAAACCCTTGTATATTCATAATTACAAGTTTGGTCCCTTAAGTTTGTCAAAATTACACAAAAGGTCCTTCAACTTTGAAGAAATGGCAAGTTTAGTCCCTCAACTATTCAACATTGTCAATTATGGTCCCTAATCAAGCCAAAGATACATTGAAGACCTTTGAAGATCAAAAATGTCCAAGATCAGTCCTTCAAATATGCAAAAGTTCCAAAATTAACCCTTGATACACTTTTTGGAAAGTTTTGTGCATAAAATGACAAGTTGTGAAACGTTGATACAAAGGATTTGGACGCTGATGGGTTTTAAAAACAAAAGACAAGAGAAAGAAAGAATAAGGGCTGAAGTTGTGCTATTGAAACATTCAAACGCCCAAAAATGCGCCAAACACATAACACTCCCCCAATTTCGGATCAAACAACTTACTATTCACCTTCATCCACCCAGTTTTACCATCACTTAAAACAAGGGGTAAATCAAAATTACCCACACCCACGTGTGATTCACACATGCAGAATCTCATCCCACACATAAAACCCTCACTCCCACTCACTATGGACCCCACCCCCAATTCCTTTTCCACCAATCAGAATGCAACTTAGCCTCCAAGTTATGTGACGTGGCAAAATCAACAGCTATGATTCATTGCTTCATAACAAAGCTAAAATGAACAGCCTTGATCAATTTGGACAGCTCAAATTCAGAAAATGTCTAGAAGACTCAAGGGCATAATAGAGAATTCAGTTCTAGGGTTTGTGAATAGTGTTTAGCCAGGCATTTGCCTATAAAAGGAGACCTCAACATGTGAGAGTCCCTTTGTTCCAGTTTTAGGCTATTAATCTTTGTAATTCCTTTTTAAGCTTAATAAAATTTGAATTTCTGAATTTTGAAATCTCTTTTTGATTTATTTAAAAGTTTGGTGTTTGAGTAGCCTAATTTTGAGTTCCATTTGATTGTTAAGGCCTACCTTAATCTTGTGGTTAAGGCACGTCTTGTTTCATTAGGTTTTTAAGGTTTGAAAACCTTGAAATCCTAGGTTCTGTTTTGGTTATTTTGTGTACTAACCCTTGACCATTTGCTATAAGCTCTTACAAGCTTGTTGACACCAAGCTTGTGAAGGGATTAGAGCCCTTGGTTGAGTTGTTTGCTGCTTGTGTTGAAGATATCAAGTCCTTGAGGTTCTACTTTGAACCATCAACCAAGGCACTTTGCATCTCCTTATTTGAAGTACCTTGGTCTTGTTCTAGTTGTTGAACAAGGTCCAAGGAGCATTGCTAGCCTTCCTAGGATGTTGTGGAAGGCAGGTATAAGCTCTTGTTAAGATTCCCCTAAAAATTTCATGTTTATGCCTGTTTTGGATTTTGTGCTTTGATTTTGAGTATTTGTGTTTGTGCTGGTAATTTATGTGTTTGATTGTGTTAGTTGCTGCCTAGTAAGTGTTTTTGATCATTAAAATCAGTAGGTTATTAGAAGAAATCACAAGTTTCTTTGATAAGTGACTGATTAAGGAGTGTTTGGGATTACTGCATAAGTTTGGATTGTGGTTTGCTAAGTGCTTGTGTGTTGTTAGCAAGAGTTGGTATCTGTTGTTTGGGTGTATTTGTTCATCTGTTTGCAGGTTTTGAGGTTTTGAACACATTGATTCTTGAATTGGCTCTAAAATCTTCATAACTTGGTAAAATTGGCTAGGATTTTGAGGACACCTATATCTAGGCTTAGGCTAGGGCTAACAAGTGCTAAATCATAGTTAATCACATCAGGGAGGAAGGATTTAAGGCTTGAAATTGGATCAAGTGTCAAGTATATCAGCAAACTTGTTTCTGCATATGTTCATTGTTCATCAGTAACTTCTAGTGCTTTGATCTTGCTATTTACTTTGATTCAGTGTTTGATTCTTGTTGCTTTGTGTTTAGTCTTAGTTTATATAGCTTGTGTATGCATCCTGTTAAGTTTGGTTGGCTTATTTTGCTTAAATCTGCTTATTAAGTGCTTAACTGCTTATTTTCATATCTGGTGCATATCTGGTAACTGTTTGGCTTATTGTGGCTTATTGTGTGAACCATTTTGTGATTTTATTGTTGCTATTGACTCCTTGTGATTCACTGATCACAAGGGTGCCTTTGTTTCCAATTGAATCAAACCAGAACTCTCATAAAAGCTTGGTCAAATAGTCAAAGCAGTGGGAACTCCTTTCCCCTATTGGTTGCCACTGATAGTGCAAATTTGGTGTCAGCTTATCAATAAGCTATAATAGCTTATTCCAACCAGCAACAACTTTGTTTTTGTAATAGGTGCTCATATTTTGACCCATTTGTTCATACTGGAGCATTTGGGTGGTTGACTTTTAGGTTTGACTAGAAAACCAACTCCTTTGACTTTTACATAAGTTCATTTGTGCTTATTCTGGCTTATTGGTTGTGCTTATTGGATTTTTGTTGATTGATATTGCTTATTGAGTCCATTTGAAAGCTTTTGCAAGTTGAATCAAGTCCTGAGGTGCATTATTTCTCAAAAACGACTATTTTGTCGTTTTGTGGATTTTTGCTTTTCTATTTTCTGGCTTATTGAGTGAGCTTTTTGGAAATTTCTTTTGACAGATCTCTTAAGCATCCTAAAAGAGGGTTGTGTGTCAAATTAGAGCTTATGGCATTAGCTTATGGCTTAATGGGCTGAAAAGCCCAATAAGAATAAGCTTAGTGTTTAATAAGTTGTGATAAGCTCACTTTCAGCTTTTGGGCCTTTAGAGTTTTGTTTTTAGAATTGAATTTTAAGTCAGATAGGGCTTTTCCAAGTCAATTGGGCCAAGTTTGACTTTTTGGGCCCAAAAGCCCATTTGTGTTGACTGAATTTGGATTTGGCCCATTTGAGGGCCCAATAGGGGTATTTTGGTAATTTCACTTTGATTTTCTGATTATTTAGGTTAAAATACACTAGTTTGCAAGTTTTTAGAATTTTTTATAATTTTTAGATTTTTAATATTATTTTATTATTATTTTATTATTATTTTTAAATTTTCACATTTTCCAAGTTTTTACATTTTTCTTAGGTTAATTACATTAAAATAGGAATTTAGCAACTTTTAGAATAATTTTATCTCTTTTAGATTAATTTTTATAATTATTTTAAGTTTTAATAGTTTTTAAATCATTTTAAATAGTTTTTATTAGTTTTAAAATTTCTAAAAATAAGTTTTTAATCTTTTTAGGTCATTTTAGAGTTTTACCAATTGAAAAATCTTTATTTGGGCTTTTTGATAATTTATTTGATTTTTGGGTCTTTAATTAGCATTTAAAAATTGAATATTTAATTATTTAAAAGGTTTGAAAAAGTTTTGATCATTGGTAAACTCTTAGTTTATTATTTTTGATTTTTGGTAAATTTTTGGTGATTTTTAGAATTTATTTTTATTTTTGTGGTTTTTAAGGTTCTACGTTTTAACTTTCTAGTAGTGATTTTTTGTTAATTTTTATTTTTACGTCTTCGTCATTTTCTCTTCTCATCCCCTTCTAAACCAATCATTAATCACAAACATTTAACAAATTTCTCACACACATATACCTCCTTGGGAAACGAACTTTCATACCATTAAGGGTCATTAGTGTTGATTTTCTTAAATCATCACTCGATACTTACCGCTTTTACCCTCCTTTTCCTAAAAGAGGTGTAATTTACTACAATCACTTCCCAAAACAAATTTGACCTCAATAACATCACCATGGCCCTTTTACCAGTGGGGAATGGATATACTAGGACCAATCAGCGGAAATTCTGGCAACATCAAATTTGTGATAGTAGCCATTGATTACTTTACCAAATGGATTGAAGCCAAACCGGTAGCAAATATAACCGGGAAGGAGGTCAAGTAGTTCGCTTGGGAAAACATTGTTTGCAGGTTCGGATTACCAGGTGTGATAGTCACGGACAATGGTAAGCAGTTGATAGACGGATCCTTTGGAAAATGGTGCGACAAATGGTACGTTAAGCAGATGACTACCGCGACAGCACACCCACAGGCTAACGGCTTGGTTGAAAGAGCCAACAAATCACTCATGCATGGTTTAAAGGCAATGTTGGGGAGAAGGTTGACCGGATGGGTAGACGAATTGCCTCATGTATTATGGGCCCATCGGACCATGCTCAAGACCAGTAATGGAGAAACTCCTTTCAGCCTTACCTATGGAAGTGAAGCTGTGATACCTGCGGAAATTGGCATTCCGTCCGCAAGAACTTTTCTATTTGATGAAAGCACAAATGATGAAGAGCTAAGGTTAAACTTGGACCTACTCCAAGAAAGGAGGGAGACTGCGGCCATACAAGAAGCCAAATACAAAAAGAAGGTGGAGCAGTACTATAACAAACGTGTCAGACCTTGTTCCTTCCGGGTCGGAGACTTTGTTTACCGTCGCAACATGGCCAGTCGACAGGAGAAGATTGGAAAGCTGGGTCCCAACTGGGAAGGACCCTACAGGGTCGTGGAAGCTTATCAAATCGGATTGTATAAATTGGAGACCATGGACGGGAAGGAGATACCGCGTACTTGGCACGCTACCAATTTACAGAAATGTTTTATGTAATGAGAACTCTGTTGTATCAACTCTTTTGTTATGTTCAATGAATGAAAATTCTTCCGTTAAGCATATTTAATTGCAGTAGTTATAAACCTCGGCCTAGCTAACCGAATGGTATGTAAATACGCTTTAAAATGTTTGGATGCGCCCAAAGGGCAATCCGAAGACAAATTAAAAGCGGCTCGGTGCCGATGTCTTCCATGTAAGCCTAAAAGGGCATAAGTGTTAATACACATGATTGGATGCGCCCAAGGGGCAATCCGGAGACAAATTAAAAGCGGTCCGATACCGATGTCTCCCAAAAGAAAAACACAAATGTAGACGTACAAGTGTTGGATGCGCTTATATAGCAATCCGGAGACAAATTAAAAGCGGCTTGGTGCCATTGTCTCTCACATGAATAAGAAATACATGAATAATTACACAAGTATCTAAGTATACTCCCTAGATATGCTCCGGTAACCAACAAGCATGATAAGCACGACAAGGAAAGATAAGCAATATAAAAAAGAAAGATAACCATTTAACGACAGGAATAAATTATCATACAGTACGGGTGGAGCTTGTTCATAAAACTACGAATAATAAGAATATATTACAAGTAACCATCATTGTTTGAAAGATAACAGATTACAAAACACGCCGGTATCCTGGGCCTTCAATTCAAGAAGCTTCCCCATCATTCGCCGTTGACTATTGACCAGCACCATCATTGCCACTTGCCGAGAGCTTAGTAGTATCAGCAGTTCCAGTCAAAGGAGGATTCTCCGGTATAAGAGCAGTGGGTTTCTCAGCCGGAACTAGCTGCATGATCTCTGTAGATTTGCTAAATGCTATCCGGTGGTCTAACATGGTGAAAGATGGTGGTGGAAGCCATTGTTGGTTTAGAGAGAGAGAAGAGAGGTTGAATGTGAAGATGTAAAATGTATTGAAAATAATAAAATGACAAGCAACACCCCTCCTTGGAAGCTAAGGAGGGGTATATATAGCAACACACACAACATAAACTATACAACGAACCTAGTCTAGTCTAAACGTGTGTGACTATGATAACTAATGGGAATTCTTAAATGTCGTCACATAAAGTGAGTTTCCAACAATCTTCCCCCATGGGACGACGTGTAGAATTCCTTACAATATTCTTCCTAACAAGTACAAAATAATTAAGAACAAGAGCTTTCATGAAGCATCCAATGCTGATGAAGTCTTCTGAGGCCTTCGTCTTCAAAACGACTCATCTTTAAAGTAACTTGTAGAAGAAATACTGTAACGGCACGAGCTAAGTAACCCATACACTTCTGGTTAAGGAGAAGCTTCTGAATTAGCTTCCCCCTAATTCATGCCACATAAACTTGATGTAGAAGCTTTTTAAATAGCTTCCCCCTAAATCGACAATCCTCGTAAGCAACTTCAAAGCTTTCAATAAAGCTTAGAATAATTAAGCGCACAGCGGAATCTAACAAGCAAATCCCATCATATAACATGATAACGTTGCTAAGAGGAATTGAAAGTAAGGGGTACACCAAGTAGATCAACAACTTTCCTTCTCACGCTTGAATAATTCTTCTGAATTTTCTTCCCCCTGAGAGTTCAAGTTACGCATACCAGAAAGAATTAAGACATTTCTTCCCCCACATAGTTGAAGAAAGTAAATCAATCCCAATTATGAAGCTCAAATACTGAAGTGGACACTTTATCCCATTCATGAAGTTGACATCATAACACCAGAGTCAATTAAGTCCCGGAAATGCACATGTCTTCTTCCGGAGATGCACCAGAGTCAATTAAGTCCCGGGAATGCATATAGGATAATGATGATGAATAATTGCAACAATCAAACAATTAAACCTCGAATCAGTAGTGTACCGTTTGGAGATTGATAACGCCACAAGTTAAAACACTGATTTTCTCTGCGGCTATGACAAATGTCATCCCGGAATATCTTCAAATCAAAAGAAGGTATGAAGTTCATCACGTGTACTCGTTGTGCGTTCAATGTGTCTTCTTCTTCCCCCTTGATGGTTTCAAAACTCGGAACCATCAATAAATCGTACGCACATGAACCTGAAATCTCGTGAGAATAATAAATAAGCTGAATTATATATTTTGTGAGAATCAGATGTTGATCGAAAATCTCTTCTCATAAACTCTCCATGGACACCTTTACCAACCCACGTGAAAGCAATTTGAAGTGACCACTGAAAGAATGAACCGGATACATCAAACGTGAAACTGAATAAGAATCCTTCGATCTTGTGACTTAAGCTTGCACTATTGTTGAATGAAGAACGGTGGAGAAATCTCTAAGTACTCAATGCATCACTGAAGAAGTCTATAAGCACAACACCTCTTGAAATTATCCACGTCGACTAAGCGCGTGACACTGAGTACAACAATGTAACCCCTTTAAGTGATAGTTATCCGAGTCATCAACCATCCACCCCGAACCCGGAAACTAGATAAACAAGTCGTCATTCTAATATGAAGCACGAGCAAGTTATCTATGAAAGATAAAATAAGTACATGTCTTCAAAAAAATCCGTCTTCAACGTCACGTAATTAATACACGATCAAACGAAATCTGTAGCCACTAAAAAATCGCCCAATTTTTTCTTGGTCTCGTCTCAAATAAATTCTCGTCACAATTGTCTCGTCACGTTGTCACTTCACAAGTTGTCTTGTCCCGATGATGATCGAAGTAAACTTAATACACACACAATTTATATAAAAATACAAATTAGTGTAAAAAAATTGTGTATATAGAAACAAATCATACGGCCCAAAGTGTGAATATAACCAAAATAAAGGAGGCCCAATTTTTTGGAACCCGGTCCATCAACACACGGTTATAACACACTCCACCCTAATTTCACTCAGTTAAGTTTACCCTAAACACACATCCTCCACATAGTTTACTCCGCCCCCAAACTCACGTCTCTCTCATCTGCCACACACCTAAAACATATCGCCCCTTTTCTCTCCACCCATATCTCATCTACTAATCTCATCAATCTCATATAATCATCAATCGGTTCAAATGAATCAAGTTAGCCTTGCTCATCAAATCAAAACGTGGGCCAGATATAATTTAATTAAATCAACCCATGTTTTAACTCAAGGATTGCTAACCCACACTTGAAAACGACATATTACAGATTCAAACCGAATCAATCTCAACCAATGGTGTATACGAATCGTTTCTACGGCTATAACATCAAGATATTGTATAAGATCTCGGGTAAGTGAATAGGTTTGATTGCATGTCGGTTTTTTTGGTGAATTAATCGAAAAAAATAAAGATTATGACAAGCTTGTTATGAATCATTATTTAATTTCGTAAATAAATTACAGATCTGTGATGATATATTTATTTCGTGAAAAGATCTTTGAAAGATCTTGATATGCAAAAGCATCTCACGAAAAAATAGCTGAGATCTTCTATGTTTCGAGTCTAGACAGGATAAGAGACGGAGGGATATAGATCGAGTCGGTGTTGCTTGAGTGGTGATTATGTTGGTTGTTATGTTGATGAGTTAAAACATTGTTGATTTAGATCTGGTCTTGAATATATTCTTAATATGTCTCGGTCTACAAGTCAAAAACCATTCCACAACTCTTGATTCAAAATAATTTCACAACTTGTTGGTGTACTTGATTTCGCAACCCCAAAATCAACATGATTTCGCAACTTTAAATCGAACAGATTTCGCAACTTGAAATCTGAAATTTCGCAACTTGAAATCTGAAATTTCGCAACTTTGAAATCTGAAATTTCGCAACTTTGAAATCTTAAAGATTTCGCAACTTGAAATCTGTCAATTTCACAACTTTGAAATCAATGATTTCGCAATCTGAGGATCTTATCCAAATGGTACGATTTCCGTGATTTTTGTGGATCTGGGTTTTCGAAATATGATTTTCTGGCCAGATCTGAAATTCATCTTCTTTTTCATTAAAGAACAAAGAAAAAAATGTAGGACAGATGATCTTATCCAAAATGTAGGATAAAGAAAAAACAAAGATAAAACCAGATCTCAAAGCCTTGACCAGAAAAACCAATACAGGACATTACTGATGGACCAGAAAGACGTGACAAGTAATACAAAGATACACCGTGAAAAATTGACCCATTGTGACCAAATAATATCAGACAGAGATCAAGAAACGTAGACCACCAAAACATTAATTTGTAACAAAAACTTTAAAAACAGATTAAATAAACTGTTAAGCGGATTTTGAAACAAAAAAATTTAGACCACCAAAATTAATAACGAAAGCACGTCAATACAAGGATTGAACCAGGCTCTGATACCAATTGTGGATTTGCTAAATGCTATCCGGTGGTCTAACATGGTGAAAGATGGTGGTGGAAGCCATTGTTGGTTTAGAGAGAGAGAAGAGAGGTTGAATGTGAAGATGTAAAATGTATTGAAAATAATAAAATGACAAGCAACACCCCTCCTTGGAAGCTAAGGAGGGGTATATATAGCCACACACACAACATAAACTATACAACGAACCTAGTCTAGTCTAAACGTGTGTGACTATGATAACTAATGAGAATTCTTAAATGTCGTCACATAAAGTGAGTTTCCAACAATCTTAATGGCTGAAAGCTTGTTGGCTGCCGACACCTTGGCCACGAAGGGATACTCTGCTGAAAACAAGGCCATGAAGTCCTCCTTCCAAGATTTGGCCATCTCTATGTTTAGGTTGTCCGCAGCAGCAATGGCAGCATCAACTTTTTCTGGTGTATGCCCAAATTCGACAGCTTTAAGAAACCCTGCGTTATACATCCCACCGGCACCGAAAGAAAGGGATCTTCTATACTCATAGCTGGCAAGAAGCTTGCGCACAAGTATAGGGAAACCATCCCTTAAAAAAACCTGCTTGTCCACCTCGGCTTGGGCAAGGAGAGAGGTCAAGTGTTTGTTGCCAGACTCAAGCTCTTTTATCTTATCAGAATCATTGATGCGGTCTTGGGCACTTGCACTTAAGAGATGCTCTAGCTCGGCAATCCTCTCGTCCTTTGTAGCGATCATGGCTCCAGAGTCCTCAACCTCTTTCTCTAGCCTCTCGATGACACCAAGGTGTTCCTGCTCCCGGGCAAGACAACCATTATAATTATCTTCAAGCTTCTTGTGCGCTAAGGCCATTTGATCAAGCATGGTCTTCCCGGTAGCAAAATGTCCCTGAGGTCCCTGCTGAGTTGCAGATAAGCGAGAGTGATCACGGCTAAGAGCCTCATACCTCTTCATCAGTTCAGACACAGTAAGTGTGCTTCGAGAAAGGGTTTGATAGGCATGGCTCAAGACATCATAATTGGAAAGGGAGGATACCGCAGCCTGTTCCGCAGGAGTGGGCAGATGAAACAGCAACTCTCGGGCAGAATAATGTGAGTCAATGCGTACCTCCTCATTCAAACGCCATGGGGAACAAACCGGCGAGAAGGACCCTGCACATCTCCTAGACAAAGGGAATATGCAGCAATATGAAAGACATAAGTACAACATTCAAGGACAAAATGAGTCATGAGAAACCGGAACATACTTGTAACATCATCGTCGTGAGTATCATCATGAGAAAGAGACGAATGATCACTCAAGTTGATGTGAGGGGGAGTCTTTGTCTCTTTACCACCAGTTTGCTATGCTCACCCCCGGACCCCGAAGGATGAGAATGATTAAGTGGTGGGCTGGAATGAACTTCATCATCTTCAGTACCAGACGAGACTTGAGCTTTACCAGCTTTCTTTTTTTACCGACGTCCGGAAGGTTCACCACCAGTGGGTCTCTTCTTAGTGGTCATCACGGGATTCTTCCCTTCGTTGCGAAGACGGGCCACCAAGATCTTCGAGTCTGGTTTAGTAACGGCTTCTTGCTGAGGGGTCAAGTTGGGGACAGGAGTGTTTAGGGGTAGCGGTTGTGTAACCCTCGATGTTGGTGTAGCCATGGTCACATTCTCGTCCCTTCCCAGCTTAGCATTGTCAAACGATGGCAACTTGATGAACTCGTCCATAGTAAGCTCTGCGCAAAAAGAAGATAGCGGTTAGAGCGAGCAACAAGAGCCCGCGGTAAGTAAAAAAAGATATATATGCAAAATACCCTTTTATCAAGATCAACTACGATCCGACGGAAAGGTGGCTTCTCGTAAGGAAATCATAAACCAGCCAAGAACAACAAATGTCTGTGGGGAGGACGAAGCAAGATGGGGTTATCGGCAAGCAGTTGTGCATGCCTTTCATTAAAGGTGGTGGGAAAGTCATCACGAACATTTGTATCCCTATCTCTCCAAGGCATAGCGTGAGGAATTGCCCTCCGCTCAATTAAAAACCATTTGTGCTTCCAAAGCTTCAGACTCGAGGTGGTCTCCGTCAAACACTTACCATATCGCTGAGGCCATCGGCTTTCAAATGAAAACCAGTGTCCTTGCTTACTTAGTCTATAGAAAACACGAAACAAGTTCACTGTACAAGATATGTTCAAGCTTCGGCAACGAATTTCGAACATAATAACACGATTGACACTCATAGGAACCAGTTGGGAAATATGGACGAGGAAGTGACGGATCACGGATAGGAAGAAAGTAGAAAAAGGAATGTGAAGTCCTCCATGTTTAAGATAATCCTCATAGATGCCAATAAAACGATCCGGAAGGTTATTCATGGTAAGAAGTGGGTCAGGCAAGCGAGGACGAAGCTCGTCTGAAATAAGATACTTTCTACATATCTTCTTGAGGTTATCATCAGTTAGGGTGGAAACCCTAATATGCATATCGTATTTAGGATCACGGAAGGAAGCCTCGCCTTCAGAATCGTCACTAGACATAACAAAAAATGTGAAAAGAAGGATAGAAAGAAATGCACACCTGCTGAAAAGGTAAACCTTGAAAGAAGAACAACAATGGCGGAAACAGAAGAAAGAAAGATATGGTAAAAATGAAAAGAGGCAACTATTTATATGGAGTAGGGGAACATTGAAGAGACGTGGCACAAGTTCCCATAAACAATCTCCACGGTTAAAAAGAGGGTGGACACGTGGAAGCAGATCCTAGGTGATGGAGCGAAGACCAAAGTCTTGGTGGCCGATAATGCAGGAACCCAAAAGACAAAACCAATTAATGTAAGGTCAGAAGGGCGGTTCGTATTTATTAGACCCGTTACTGTTCGGGCTAAGCATTTATAGTATCATACCGCCAGCTGTCCCTAACGCTATAATACTAGGGGGACATGTTCGCGTATGTCTCCGTCCAAGGATTTCGGACACATACACTTCCCCGCAACGGCACCGAAATCCACCTACATTTAATAAGACTGATATAATGGCAGTGAAGCATTAAATGGCCAAGCCTAGAGCCAAGGGAAAGTGAAAGTGACCCACAGTATTACCCAGGGGGCCTTCGTCTACCCAGCGGGTAAAGAGAAGCACCGCCGCCCTTGGGGAAACAAATTCATCGATTACAGGGATTTGTGTTACCTAGGACTTGGTGCCTAGTCTACTGATGTGACCATACATCCAAGTATGCACTACAAAGTAGTATAAATATCCCCACATTTAACACACACACAACTCACTTCGCAATAACTACTCACCATTTATATAACTATATCCTCCGGTATTCCACAGCGGATACCATCCTTGTGACAGTAACTTACTCTCACACCGGAGCTTGGTCTTGGGGTCAAACCTGGGACGAGGCTAACGTGTGCTATCTTGTGTTTCCAGGTTCGAGACCAAAAGACTTGCACACTATCATTGTGACCGAAGTGAATTCGCTAGCAGCAGCCTAGCCGAAGAAATTTGCTTCAACAGCTAACATAAGCTTCTTGCCCAAATTGTTTGTCAAAAAAACAAATGAAATGCGATGTGAGTTGGGAATGACATATATTGTATTTAACAAGTGGTGCATAACTCAAATGATTTGCTATAAAAACATCTTTTATAAATAATTAAATATGAAGGCTAAGAGGACTCATGGACTTCGCTTTTTCCAGCGGGGGGTTGCATTCGTGCGGTTTATTATTGTGACCTACGATGCATAGGAGCATGGTATTTCCGGTCCCCAACTACTCTGCATTATGTGGTTTGCAAACTTAAAAATCTTCTCGCTCCAGTAGAGTACTTATGGCATCCATGTATAGCCTCCTTGCATTGCTTACGGCACTGATAAAGTAAACTTTATTACAAGTTGCTGTCATATTTGGCTGTTTCTTTTAAGACTGTTATCCCTTAATGAAAAACAATGGTTACATTAGAAAGGCAAAATAGGGTTGTTCATCGCACTCCCTTTGACCCTCTCATTACCATATTCACATTGCTTCGAATATGGCAATAATTATTCTAGATAGTGTTTCTTTCTATAAAAGGATTAACATATGCTGAAAAAACTATATTCTTAATAGCGTATTGCTTAATTACTTTTCTTTTGTGGCTTTGTTGAGTTCAAAGAGCACCCGTGGCCTAATGGATAAGGCGTCTGACTTCTAATCAGGCGATTGCGGGTTCGAGTCCCACCGGGTGTGCTTTTCTTTTTCCTAATTACAATACAGTTTTTTTTTTGTTTTACCAAACTGTCAAAAACTACGGTCCACGTGGGTTATTTTTATTGTTGAAAATGGACCAACACTACAATCTGATACTCCGTAACTGGTAAGCCTAAGATTATGTTCAATTTGAAAAGTTGGATGCTTTATGGTGTTAGTGTGTAGGCCTATATTCGTACTCGAGGTGATTTTATACGCTTTTTTTAATATCTTTGTTTAAACTAGGCGAGTACCCGCGCATAGCGGCGGAATTGCCTGACGACAGATAATTAATGAAACGCTACATCGTGATAAGATCAAGTATAATTGCAAAATATTGTAACATGTGATAATATAAATTTAAATAAAATATATAATACCAAACAACATATTAAAATCAGTTAACAGTAAACAATAATCAAAATTTTCGAAACCCGGCTAGATCCACCGGGTTTGAGGTGACCCAGATCAACAGGTTAATAATATACTCGAATGTAAACGGGCTAATACGTGTTCTCATATTTATGCTAACTATAAAAGAGAGATCTTGAATGTTGAACCTATGATGGACATTTAACATGGTAGCATTTTTATTTTTGATAGTTCATTTAAATGCTTGCACATAGGACATCTTTATTTTTTTAGAACGACAAATGTTAAAGGTTAGTGGATCGAGTTGTGCAATGACATTTAGGTGGTAGAAATGTTTTCGTCGAAGCCTCGCCTAATTATGTTAGACTCCTTATTCGTTTCGTCTAAAATGCTCTTGACATGTCTTGAACCAAAACCGCAAAAAAACTTTTACATCGACATCGATATAGTATATTCAACATCGTCAATTCATGAGATTATTTATAACAAAAAAAACATGCTTCAAATTTACTTAAAAAAATACACCTTGCTTATTAAAAGTTCGCTTTAAGAAATGCAAATGCTTTAATTTCACTTAAAAAAAATACACATTGCTTGTTAAAAAAAGTTGAAAATAAAATAAAATAAACAAATTACAGTGCAACAAAAGAGTAGTGCGGAGTAACTGATTAAGAAGATAAAAAATTAGTAAAAACATAAGTATCTTTTTTTTTTCCTTTGAAAAATTGTTTTTTATTGGTTTTGTCCTTGGTATAGTGGGCAACTTGACAAAGTGTGTCATGGTTTGCTTATTTAATTGAAGTGCAATACTTAGTAATATTTTTGTGTCTCTTAATTGCCCAATTAAACCATTTACATTTTCGATTTTAATTATCCAATTAAACCTTGATTCTCATGAGTTATTTAATGCATAGTCCATATACAAGACACTTTACTATTTTTACTATTTTCGAGTTTACTTTTCTTTAAAAGCAAGTCCAACAATAAAGCTGGCGACATTTACTTTTTTTATACTTGGGTTGCGTTTTGCTTCCTTGAAAAATGAGCTTAATCTATTTTTTTTATTCAAATTACGACGATCGAGAAACAATTTGTATTCAAAACAAAATTTTGAATCAAAACTTGTAATTTTCTGTTATTTCAATAAACTTTTTAAATTTTCAAAAAGTTTAAAATGAAGTAAGTTTTTTTAATTTCAAAAGATTTTGAAAATATTTTAATATTCCAAACTTGATAAAAAATATTGAATATCTAAAAGACACAAGTTTGAAAATTTTCAAAACACAAAACAATTTCAAATTTCAAACTTATAAACTTAATTTCTAAAGTATCACTTTTTACAAGACAAGTTCAAAAGTATTTAAAATTTTATAACTTTTAAGAATTCAAAATTTCAAAACTTTTTAAGCATTCAAAATATTCATATGCTACAAATTATATAGTCCGTAACAAAATCTCCACCATTATACTCCGTAAGACGCCTATATTATTGTTAATTAGATAATATTAAATAAGTAATATTATAAAATTATACAAATTGTATATAGACCTTTACAAAAAGACAACATATTAGATGCAATGATTGCTTGTGGCAGTAGGTGGTTGTAGCACTGGTTAGCGACGACGGGTGCCGGCAGAAGCAATTTTTCCACAATAATAATCAGTTTTGCAGCGGGAGCAACTATTTACGGTAAGACGTGTGGCAGCTGTAACAAAAAAACATGAAACAAATTTTATAAAAAATAGATCGACACATAAATGTGTGGATCTATTAAAATAAATTTCAAAATTTGATAAATACTTAAAAACAAATTATAACAACACGAAACAACATAAAAAACATTAAAAACTTACCAAATGATATGATCTATTAAGATTTCATAAAGAATATAGAGAAAGCTAAGAAAAAGCGTATGGTCATAGACTTGTCAGCGGCTGTCGGCTCGTGGTCAGTTGGTGTACACGGTGGTTGGCTGATGTGTTCGGTCATCGTTTACGGTGGCAGCGACGGTGACAACAGAGATTCTGGAAACAGAACCTGAAAAAAAGCTGTAGGATAAGTTACAAAAACCCAGATCTGCAAAACATATCTACAGATCTAAAAAAATTAGTAAAATATGACACAAAGACTTACATCTAAATGAAAAACCTTCAAGAGAACGCGGTTGCGGATGTTACCGGAGGGACAACGACTTTTTCCGGCGTGGTGGCTGTTAAAAAGAATTACAAAAACTAAGATATACAAACAAAAGCTATACTTTTAAATTCAAAGATCTGTAAAAAAATATTCGAAATATATAACAAAAACCTTACAAAGTTTCCAAATAAAATAGATATATTGAAAAATAGAAATCAAATACCACAATAAAATTCAGGTGGGTAACGATAGACGAAGGTGGTGGGACGTCAGTCGGAGGGGCTTAGAGAGAGATTGAGTTATGGTTTAGAGAGAGAGGATTGTGGTGTTGTATGTGTGTTTTTAGGTTTTGATTGTGGTGGGTTCAAAATAAAAGTATAGTATTTTAAATGGAATTTGTAAGATGGTGGGTCCATTCTATTTTCAACATGGTTATTCAACCATGGGGGGTTTTTCAATTTTCTATAAACTTATAGTGATTAAGTGGCCGCGTAATAATAATAATAAGTTTTTTTAAGCGGTCATGTAATTAAGTCTCCCTTGCTTTGTGCTTTGCCGGAAAATTGTCATGTCCAAACACCCTTTAAAGCAGATTTTTACAACAGCAAGCTGCACTTTTTGCTGTCCAAACCGGCTCTCAAAAGGCTCTTCCAAACAGCGCTATTGCGCAGACGATGTCCGAACAGCCCCTTATGAAGTTGCAGCCACTAACAATTTTGCAATCTCACTTTCAAAGTTAGGCCTTGTTTATTGATGAGATCCTCTTTGACTTTCTACCAGCTTCGTGAAGAAGCTTGCAGAGTAAATTTCAGATTAATGCTAAATTTCAGATTATGAATCAGATTAGTGGGTTTATTGTTTATAAAATAATATAAGCAACAATTTTTAAGAAACAAACTAAATAGGAGTCCGTAAGAGATTGTATATGCCAGGTTTTGCCAAGCTTGTGACAGGTTTGAAGAAGCTGTATAATAAACTGATTGCTGCCGAGACGACGGGTGAGTTCATGCAATGGGGGTGTTTGGAAAAATTTAATTAGTCATTTGTGTCTCTTTCTTTTTAAGGTGGTAATATGGGTTGCATAACGTATGTTTTTATTACGGGTCAATATATGAATTTGATCAGTTCGGGTCAAAGCCACTGGGACGGGATTGTTTAGACCTAACCTTATTTGCTCATTTTTTCCAAAATAACTTTTGTGTTGACTATTAAATTTTTTTAGAAAGGTAGGAGTTATTAATGTTACAGTTTTCTTTTTCCCCGAATGTTCTATACAGTTTTCTTTATAAGCCAATTTCTTACTTCGAGCAACTATAACCAAAAGAAAAATAGAAATGATGTTTATAAGTGAATTAGTTAACTAGAGAATGGGTCTGTATTTACTATAAAAAATAGAAAATGTTTGATATATCGATATAATAGTAGAAATGCAATAACAAGAAGTGGATGACGGTTTATCACCGTCAGGAGAAAAGGGAGGTCAATAGTTTCAAGTCTATCTTTTTTTCAGTTTTATGAAAATGAAAAGAAAAGTTAACGTACTAAACTAATAATTTTCTTCTCTAAAAGTGACTTCACCACGAAAAAAACACAACCACGTGTGAATACGTGTGATGTTGTTTTAACCAACGCTACAAGAAGTGCATGAAAAAAATTATAGATTCGAAAGAAATAGGTTGTTGTAATATTCAATTCTAGCAGGATTCACCTAGCATTTTTATCTGAAGCCATTTTTATTTTATGCTGTTTCATAGTTGTGCTGCCCCATTGTATACTTCTTATTTGTGGAATAGTAATTAATAAAATAAAAAATCAATGCATAAATCAGAATCACCTTTCTTGTTGCCCATTTTTGGTATATCTTCTGCACATTGCTTTCTTTTTCTCCTTACACCTATTATACATATTTTAGGCAAGTTCCTGCTCCTAGACTATTGGTGTAAGCTCTTTTTAGGCTGTAGTCATGTCATATCTTGCTTTTCCATTAAATTTTTGAAATGAACATACTTTCAGAATGCAGAAAGTAATAAATCCAAAATAGACAGATAATAAATCACAACATCACCCATAGTTACTATAGGATGGTTATATTTTGAAGTCAGGGTTTCAAATTTCTCCCAATTCCTCTTTTTGAATCTTTAGCACAAACCAGAAACAAAAATGTCGTCTCGAATGTTCACGGAGATGCCAACAACATCCTCGATCTTGTCAGCCTATGCCTCATTTTCAACCTCAATGATGCTCTTTCGTACGATGTATGACCAACTTGTCCCAACACAAGTCCGAAGTTACATAATTGACGTCGTAAAAGGCTATTGGATGGCTAAAGCTAAACCCTCTGATAAACTCACTCTCCTTTTCGAAGAGACAGACGGTCACAGCCTAAATGACATGTTTTATGCTGTCGAAGACTTCCTTTCTACCAAAATCACCGCAAATTCTAAGCGTCTCAAGTAAGTCACTGCCTCATTATACAGTATTCGTTTCCGTACAACTTGCATTACATTATATCTATACTTTTAAGTAGAGGTGGCCAAATAGATGGGTGGGGTCGAGTTAGGTCGCGGGTCTAGATGGGTTTGCATCTTAAACAGGTGAGTGTAGATGAGTTTTAGTAAAAAAAATGTTTTTTAAGTAAAATATGAAAATAAATATAAAAATTGACCCGTTAGTTAATCATCACCTCTCCCATATCTTGTTCCGGCGGGATTGGTTATGATGTTGTTGTTGTTGTTCTAGACGGGTTAGTTAATTGTCATTAATGTCATATAATTGAACTTTATATCAAATACATCAACCAATTAGACCAATCTATATATTTAGGGAGACCCAACTCGACCCATGTGTAAAGTATAAAATTGCGACCATTATTCTTGAGGTGTTTGGATTAGCTTATGTAGAAGGGCTTTTGTAATTTTAAGCTCTAAAGGAGGCCATTATTTTGGCTTATTATGTTCTTTCCTTTGCCACACTTATATGCTGTGGTGATAAGTAAAGTTTGCATGGGGCTAAATTTTGGTTTTTACAGCTTGCTTTTGGGGATTCTTTTGTTGCCGCTGTAATTTTTTAGTTAAATCATTTTAACTGAGATTTATGTACTCAGTTTTTAATAGGTGCTAATATCCCCTGTGACACCATATATGAAAAATTGTCTAGAATTATTCATAAACTCCGTCGACCCCATTGGGAAAACTATCTAACCACAACTTGGTTAGATGTATTTGCCTTGTGAAGGAAAAAATATTAATTAGTAATTTACCTAACAATGTTTACTTTATAGGATCACCAAATCAATGAAAGATGAACACATCAAGATTAAGCTTGCAGATTCTGAGAAGATAGTAGATTCGTTTGAAGGAGTTACGGTTACATGGAAGTACCACAGTGAGCAACAAGACCAAAGGAGGGCCAGCAGTGATGGCGATCAGAAGAAAATATACATGGAGCTGATTTTTGACAAAAACTACAAAGATATTATAATTAGTTCTTACTTGCCGTTCATAATCAAAAAAGCCCAAGAAATCAAAAACCAGAGTAGAGCAGTAAAGCTTCATACCCTACAATACGGACGACACAGGGACGGGGTTAAGCTGGACCATCCGTCGACATTCGAAACATTGGCAATGGATCAGAACAGGAAGAAGGAAATAGTGGATGATTTGGATTTGTTTTTAAAGCGGAGGGATTTTTATAAAAAAGTCGGAAAAGCGTGGAAGAGAGGGTATTTATTGTATGGCCCACCCGGGACCGGGAAATCGAGTTTGATTGCTGCCATGGCGAATTACCTGAAATTTGATATTTATGAGTTACAGTTGATGCATGTTCATGGTGATGCAAGTTTGAGAGAGCTTTTGTTACAAACGTCGAATCGGTCCATACTTGTTATAGAAGATATTGACTGTAGCACATTGCCAGATCGGAACGGAACTGCTTCGTCCAATGGATCCCCTCTTAAGAATTCCAAGGTTTGTATTAGAATACAGAACTGTTTCGTTTTCCGTTCCTTTTTTTTGCTGTTCTGGTTAGTTGCATGTTAAAATCATACATTTAAGATGACCAAACATTGGCCTTGCGTGTCTTTGAAGGTGTACACGGTGTCTGAATTTATTTTACACTACTGAACATAGAGATTATCCACAGAGCTGTGAAGAATTGCAACATACACATAACCAGACGCACGCATATTGTTATAACTCGATGTGTTTCAGTTAACCATTATAAAAAATTATTCAAACTTCAAATATTTTTCTAAAAAGAAATTTTACAACGCAACGTAAATTCACATTAACATAACTACTCAGCTACAAACAATAACAATTATACATACGGGTTGTCAGGATCGTGTCAATGGCAGGTTTAATCATTGTAAGATTTCATTACTAAGAGTAGTTGAAAACTTGAAACTAAGACTAGTTAGGCGTTTCTGTGTGTTCTCTAACAAAAGAATGAAGTTTAGACTATTAGCATTCAGTTTGTTCATTTGCTACACATCATTATTAATACTGACATACACTAATTCTTAGGTTTTAATTGTTATTTTTGTAGTTCTCGTTATCAGGACTCTTAAACTTCATTGACGGGCTGTGGTCTTGTTGTGGGGATGAACGCATCATCATATTTACCACGAACCACAAAGAAAGGCTTGATCCGGCGTTGCTTCGACCAGGACGTATGGATGTTCACATTCACATGTCATACCTCACAATGGATGGATTTCAGACGCTTGCAGCCAACTACCTCAACATTCAGGACCACCATTGGCGATTTACAGAAGTTAAAGAGTTGATCGAATGCAACAAGGTTACTCCAGCGGAGGTGGCTGAGGAACTCATGAAGTCCAGCAATGCGGAGGTTGTACTAGAAGGGCTCGTTAATTTTCTAAAACGCAAAAAGAAAGATGCGGATGAAGTTAACGATGGGATTGAAGATGAAGACAATGGCATTCGTGAGGCTAAAAAGGCCAAAATTATGTCATGATTCATGATTGAAGCTTCACATCGAACGAAAACTATTGTTAATCTTTAATTTGATCTTGACGTTTTAAATAACTAGTATTATTAGCTATGAATGAAAACTTTATCTGTTAGGATGATATATTTTTGTGCACTTCTGTTGCATACACCTTATTTTGCCAACTTGAATGATGTTTTGTGTTTTAACATCGTAGGCCTGTAGGACAAACAAAATCCGATCCTATATGAGTTTATGATTGAGCATACAATGGAAGACAGTATGCATTGATAAATCTATCGGCGACTACATTGGCACTTAGCAGTACGGTGATTCATAGTGTCCCGATTCCCATCCTTTAGATTGATAAATTGACATGTTCTTTCATGTAGCTGGCACCTTGGGCTGAATCAAATGAGTGTATAACAGAGAGTATTCAAATGAACATACAAGTAAGTTTTAAACATATATATATTTCCTTTCACATTTTTTTTTTGCAAAACCTTTATTCATCTTTTTTCATAAAGAAGTGCATGGAAGAAACCATTGTACAAATATAAAGCCAACTTTTAGCATGTGTTCTCCAAGTTGCTTTTCATGTTTTCTAAACTTATTTGTTACTTATTTTAGGCTACTTTCCTGCACCTAGGCCTATGATATTGCAGGGACTTCTCCACATCTAAAAGATTTTGCAAATCAATTGGTGTAAGCTCTTTATTGGTTGTAATCATGTCATATTTTCACCAAAAGGTGAAAAGAAAATGAACACATCTTGCAAAATTTAATAATCCACAAAAGACAAAATCACAACATGACACTAAACTTAGGTAGTTGAAGGTTTCTTAATTTACCCAATTCCTCTGTTTGAATTTTTAGCATAGACCAGAAACAACAATGTCGTCTCGAATGTTCACGGAGATGCCAACAACGTCGTCGATGTTGTCGGCCTATGCCTCATTTTCAACCTCAATGATGCTCTTTCGTACAATGTATGACCAACTCGTCCCATATCAAGTCCGACGTTACTTACTTGACGTTGTGAAATGCTACTGGAAACCTAAATCTTCTATGCTGACTCTCCTGTTTGAAAAGAAAGACGGCTACACCCGAAATGACATGTTCTATGCTGTCGAAGTCTACCTTTCTACTATAATCACTCCGGAATCAAAGCGTCTCAAGTGAGTCTTTTTATAGCATTTGTTTTCGGTTTTCCTACTTTTCATTTGAATAAATATTTACTTTAGGGGTGTTTGGATTAGCTTATGTAAAAGCGACTTTGCAATTTTAAGCTCTCAGATAAGCTATATATTATGGCTTTTTATTATGTTATAAATCCAAGCCACCAAAGGGTCTTTGCCACATTTGCTTTAAGGGGTTTCGGCGGTCAGCTGACCTGACCCCACTGGAATTTGTGAACTGTGGTGGTAGCATAAGATTAAGGAGTACATATTTGTGAACGGAGTCATTTTGTGTTTTTTACTGCTTGTTTTGAATCCTTGAGTTGTGCTTTGTTGATTTTTACCTTTAACTGTGAATTTTCCCTATGTTGGTACTTTCCTCTTTTGATATGCATAACGCGTTGTTACTTCTCTGATATCATTGATATTTTCTTCATTCCTAATGTCCCCTGCCACACCATATGCAACCTCTCTTAATGGAATAACTTACATACTGATTATTCAAGTTCCAAACTATGAGAACTCGTTGAGAATCATAAATGTAGTAGTATATGTTTTCATAAACTTGTAAATACCAATTAGAATCACAAACACGATACAACATACATTTTCATATTTGTGTATATTTATTTTCTTTTGTCACAGTTTGAAAAACTTTATCTCCATCCCTGCTGGTTGCATATTATTAAGGAATAAATAGGCCCAAGCCCGGTTTGTGGGTTTGAGGCATTAAGGTTTTGCCATTATATCCGTTTAAACTTTTATTATCTGTATCCTTATTTACATAACGATGTTTACATGAATTTATAGGATAACCAAATGCATGGGCGAAGAAGACATCAATATCAAGCTTGCAGAATCCGAGGAAATAGTAGATTCATTTAAGGGAGTTATGGTTACATGGAAGTACCTCATTCCGTCACAAAAGCAAAGGGATGCCGACGATCACGATCAGAAGAAAAAATACATGGAGTTAAAATTTGAAAAAAGTTACAAAAATATTATAATTACCTCTTACTTGCCATTCATAATGAAAAAAGCTCAAGAAATTAACAACCAGAAAAAAGTTGTGCAGCTTCATAACCTATCTTCCTATGGAGAAGGGGAAGGGGTGAATCTGGACCATCCATCAACATTCGAAACACTGGCAATGGATCCAAAGAAGAAAAAAGAAATCATGGACGATTTGGATTCGTTTATCAGGAGGAAGGATTTTTATAAAAAAGTTGGAAAGGTGTGGAAGAGAGGGTATTTACTGTATGGTCCACCCGGGACTGGAAAATCTAGTTTGATTGCTGCCATGGCGAATTACCTGAAATTTGATATTTATGATTTACAGTTGATGCATGTTCAGGATGACTCGAGTTTAAAGGATATTTTGTTAAGAACGTCAAATCGATCCATACTTGTTATAGAAGATATTGATTGTAGCATACTGCCAGATCGCGAGGGACTTGATTCGTCCGATGAATACAGTCTTCTAAATCCCAAGGTTGGTATTGGAAAACTTTCTTTCTTCGTCCTTTTGGTTATACTGATTGATTACATGTTGAATCGTACATTTAAATGGCCAAACATATGCATTGGTTGTCTTTACAAGGCGTAACTGGTGTCTGCATTTAATTTATACTTGTGAACTAAGATGATATCCAACAAGCTGTGAAAAATTGCAACCATACTCACTACACGTACATAGACCTATTACTCTATGAAACTTATAGCATTTATTTTCTGTAACATAACCGAACCCAGCCCATAAATGTAGAGTACTTAAAGTTGCAATTTCAACACCATGTTCAAGCAGCAAGATGATAAAGTTAAAATCGACCCCAATTCTGTAGCACCAAATAATCTTTGCATCAACTTGCCAATATGATATCAGCAGCAGAATGTGTTGCAGTGACCTTTTACCAGAAAACTACTCAGACTGTAAACCTTTGCTCTAAAAACAATTAAAATATATATGATGCAGACTCTAAAGCACATTAACACAACTAGTAAACTACAAACAATACTGGTTGCCAAGTGTGTGTGAGCAGGTTTATTTATCGTAAAAAAATTCAGGGTTGGGACTAGTTAGAAGTTTATATGCTTGATATACAATATGATTTCAAAGATAAGATTGCTTGATGAATAACTCTTTTCTTGCCTTATGAAGATACAGATTTATTGATAAAAATACCCTAGTTGATTTTCCTATAGCAACATCAGTTTGTTCATTGTCTCACTATACATAACTAGTATTAATATTGACATACACTAGTTCTTTTGATTCGCTTGTTATTTTTGTAGTTCACTTTATCAGGGCTTTTAAACTTCATAGACGGACTATGGTCATGTTGTGGGGATGAACGCATCTTCATATTTACAACTAACCACAAAGAAAGGCTTGACCCGGCGTTGCTTCGACCAGGGCGTATGGATGTGCACATTCACATGTCATACCTGAACATGGATGGATTCAAGACATTGGCAGCCAACTACCTCAACATTCAAAACCACCATTGGCGATTTACAGAAGTAAAAGAGTTAATCGAATGCAACAAGGTTACTCCAGCGGAGGTGGCTGAGGAACTAATGAAGTCCAGCAATGCAGAGGTTGTACTAGAAGGGCTTGTTAATTTTCTAAAACGCAAAAAGAAAGATGAGAATGAAGTTAACGAGGGGACTGAGGATGAAGACAATGACATTCGTGAGGCTAAAAAGGCCAAAATTATATTATGATTCATGATTGAAGCTACACATCTGAGTGAAAACTTCTGTAAACTCTTAATTTTGGTCATGACCTATTAACTAACTACTCTCCTTATCAGAACATGCAAAAATGATCTCAGATGGCAAAATAAATGAAAAGGGACTGCAGGTTATTTGTTAGGATGATATATTTTGTGCACTTCTTTAAAATATCATTCACCTGATGTTGCCAACTATAATAAATTTGTGTGCTTTTTAAGGATCATTGCAGGACAAGAAAAATCCAATCCTAAATAAGTTTAGCATCGGGCTTAACGGGACATCCTAAATGCGTTATTAACTCTGTTTTTATACTACATTAGAGACAAGGGTGTCACGGCGGGCGAGGGCTCGCCGAGCCTCGCTGGCCTTCGCCAGGTTGCGTTGCCACACCCACCCCTGTCGCCGTTACCTCGTTGCTGCGCCGACGAGCCTTTGACGAGGGTTAGTGGCCAATCTAGCCGTTGGCTTTTAATATTTTTTGATTTTGAAAGTTGGCTTTTTAAAAAAGTAGCCGTTGGCTACAGTAGGTTTTTGAAAAATATAATTTTTTAACCCTAAACCTTTTTATATATATCCCCATTTAACATTTTCAGATTTAAGTTCATTTGGATACCGTAGTTATTTTTGGATATGAGGGGACTCATCCCCACCATGCATCTCATTTTAATTCAATGAATAAGATTAAACACAAAATATATTTTTACCCTCTTTTTTCAAATATTAATATTTCTTGAACCGTTAATCGTTATACGAAAAAAAAACATACCGTTGCAAAGAGCATTTAATTATCTTTCTATAGATATGTTATATGATACACTTTCGACAAATTTATTTTTTTTCATTTTTTCACGTTTTCGAAAAGTATCATATATGATACTAATATCATATATAATGTATCACCAATATCATATATGATATAACCTATCATATATGATAGAAACCCATATCATATATGATTTAACACTGTTATCATATATGATGAAACAATATTATCATATATGATATTTGGGCTATTTCAAAAAAAGGACTAAAAGGGACATGACACTCAAAAAAGAACTTCTCAAAACAAAATTAGCCAATTACCCCTATTCGACCTATTCGACCTATTCGACTATCACTTGAAGGTGACACATGGCATTGGGGTTAATGATTGGGGTAGTACATGTGGGTCCCCACAAGTACAAGCAAGTACACATGGTGTAGGTGTACTTGTTATTCGACCACTAGTCACATCGGTTATTCGATCCGTACCTTTTTAATAAAATAATAATTTTTAATAAATTAATCCCAAATAGTTATGTTATTCGACTTTGACCTATATTTTATTCGACCCGTACTTTTTAATAATAAAAAATTAAAAACTTTTTCCTAAATAGATCCTCTAGTTGTTCGACTTGTACTATGATATTATTCGACCCGTACTTTTTATTAATAAAAAATTAAAAACAGAGATATACTAGTGCATTTCATTTGTTAAACTACTATTACGATAAACAAGCACTTTTTTTCATTTTTTCATAAACAAGCACTTTTTTTTTCATTTTTTCATAAGCTTAGTCACTTGCAAATTCCTCTGCACATGGATTTTGGATGTTTAGCCAAGTTGTAATCCTTCTTGGCAATAAAAACTCCCTCTGCATACACAAATCAAGCATATATGAATAATGCTAAACATTTGAAAACATCAATGCTGCTTGCTAGAGGTGTCAAATCATGTCCATATGCTAAAATTTGGGCTATTTGGACCATTTTTTAAACTAATGGACTAAATGGGTATTGCTTTTATTTTAGTTGGACTATTTGGACAACTTAAAAAGCATTTTGTTAAACAAATGGGTATTATGGACTATTTGTACAACATAAAAGCATTTGGTTAAATTAATATTGAGTCTATTTATTTCTCCTTTAATATTGTCCATTTAACCCATGTCCATTTGGTCCAATGTCCATTTGGTACAAGTCCATTTAGTCCAAATGTTAAAAATTGCCCATTTAATCCGCGTCCATGGACCAGCGTCCATTTAGCCCACTGTCCATACCCGTACAGTCCACCCATTTAGCCACCCTTACTGCTTGCTATATATCGAGTATTGTCTTTATCAAATTGAGACAGGCAATCTTACATTCAAAAGGAGGGCTGGTCAAGTTGATGAAAAGGTTTCTCATTACCAGCAATATAATACTCCGTATTAAAGATGGGGAACGGAAAAAGGACTAAATTATCAACAACGCATAGAATAGGGAGGAGATCGAGAGGTTATCATTAACATACAGTTTCAACATCAATTGGGCTCATCTTTTTCAGTTTCTGCAAATGGCCACATTTTTTGATCAAAGACACTACCCTTAAGCCATATACTTGAGCAAAGTTATGGAAGGACTGCAGAAATGAGAAAAAGGACACCATAAAATGCTCTATAGACTCTTATAGTCAAGGGATAGGGAAAACGCAAATAAGTGAGCAATTCAACTTAATAACTTACCTCTTAGTCGAAGCATGCGTGACATTTGTTCATTTATTTCGCTTGATGGTAGTGTTTTGAGAACAGTCTCATTACTGATGCAACACTTATTAGCTGTTAGATGGCCAGCAGATATCATCTCTAAGTCAAGATAGTAAACATCATGTCCCCGATAAAAGCAAAAAGTAAATAACAGATACCAGGTTATGATCAACATTAAAACTAGCGGAAGTACAACATTGTTTCACACTGACCATTAGCCTTTTACGAATAGGGATGAGCAGCTTTCCTTTTAGGTCGAGGCCGGGGGTGGTAGATGTTCATTACCACCACTTTTTTTTTTTTTACTATATATAGAAAGTACTTATGGGCATGAATAAGAATCTGCAAAGATATTCATTAGATGTTCAAAGGTAGCACCCTCATCGACATGCAGTGAACGACTGAACAATCGTCGGAATCTTTAGTTCCTGGTCACTTTGTCAAACTTTCGTGGTGGTGGACGGGTTTGTTGGCGGTGTTTCTTTGATGGTGGGAGATGTGGTAGTGGCGGAGCCAAGAAATACAAGTATGGGGGCAAATTCTGTTCGTCGTGGTTGTACCTTGTTGATATATTATCAAGCATATCAAGTCATGTCGAGTCGAGTCGTGTTATATGCGTTAAAGCTCTAATTAAAAAGTGCCATAGTTCTTTATAATTCGCTTCGTTAACAAAATATTGAAGTCCACTGCATGTAGCTTGCAAGAGTATACGTAGTACGTTGTATGTACCAAAAAGAGTCCAACTATTTTACCTCTAGTTTCATTGCCACTTTTCATCAGTTGGCATTTTCTTTGAATTTCATTGCCACAATTATATCTCTAATACATAGTAATCTAAAATGAACATCTACCCATCGGAATGTTCCTCTTTTCCCCCAAACTACCTGTAATGGACCCGACAACGCATAAGTATGTGAGCGGATGCATCACCTTTAATGTTTAACAAACATAGTGAGATCAAATAAATGTATAATTGACACAAATAACCATAATAGTAACAGCATTCACAAAAACAAGCCACAGTGAGGATATAAAGATTTCCAGATCAGTTTGTTTCCATTAAAATGGAAGTAATAAAAACAAGCCACAATGAGGATATAAAGATTTCCAGATCAGTTTGTTTCCATTAAAATGGAAGTAATAACCATTCACTGTGTAGGATTATACAAAAGGGGTTTGTGGGTAAAAGGGGTTTGTGGGGAAAAGATTTTAATTATTTTAAAAAGTACAAGTCGAATAAGTAAATTGTACAAGTCGAATAACAAAAGAATCTATTTGGGAGAAAGTTTTTATGTTTTTTATTAATTAAAAGTACGGGTCGAATAATATTTAAGTTAAAGTCGAATAACATAATACTTGGAGATTAATTTATTAAAAAATATTATTTTATTAAAAAGTACGGGTCGAATAATGGATGTGACTGGTAGTCGAATAACAAGTACACTTACACATAGTGTACTTGTATGTACTTGAGTAGGTCTCACATGTACTATCCTATGATTAGAGAAAATGCCAAGTTTCACCGGTCGAATAGGTCGAATAGGCTAATTGGCTAATTGATACTCCGTTGGACTCTTTTTTAGGTGGCCATATGCTTTTGGTCCTCTTTCTAAATTAGCCCATGATATTTTACGTAAATTTTAACAAGAAGAAAAAACGAAATTTTTTTTCTTCGAAAGTATATCATAGTGCATATTGGTAGAAAAATAATTAAACGCTCTTCGCGATGGTATAATTATTTTCGTGTGACACTTAACGGTTTAAGAGATATTTACATTATAAAAAATATGTGAAAAATAAAATATATTTAATCTTATCCATTAGATGAAAATGAGATTAATGGTGGAGATGAGTCCCCTTATATCCAAAGAAAAATATCGTATCCAAAATAACTCTTCTCACATTTTTAACACATAATATTCTTTCTATTCTCTCTAAAACAAACAAAAAATTATCTAACATCCCAAATGACCAATTCCCACAACTTAATTTCATCGGGTTTCTCAACACAAGCAACACCTCGACACCAACGTCAAACCCCTCGACTCCATCATCACAAAACTCAATATCATCTTCTTCCCAGGTTCCATCTTCTTCCCAATTTCCATTCGGCTCACAATTCTCATTCCCTCCTTTTACTCAAACCTATTTCCCTCAATTGGCACCGAAACATATTTACCAACAACAACAAATCTTATTTCAAAACGCCCAATTTAACAGCCAATTTTATCCCAATGAACAACAAGTGCCAGAAACCCAAAACAAAGTTCCAAAGTCACGATCACCAGCCGAAAAAGGCAACCGCAAAAAAAAACAAAGCCAGTAAATCAAAAGCCGTTGATTTGGATGTAGATGATGATGACATTGAATTTGTGGAAGCTCTGTCTCTGACGCCTGCACGTTGGACGCGGGCCGAGAAGGTACTGTTGGAGAAATGTTGGTTTGGTGTTTTGGAAAACACCGAAATTGGAAACGATCAAAACCTTGATTGTTTTTTGGGGCAGATTGTTCGAGATTTCAACGAGCAAACAACCGGGAAGCAGCGTACAAAGAACATGATTACTGGAAAATGAGGTCGGATGCATCCCGATGCTCAAAAGTTTCAAGCGATTTACGAAGGAGTAAATCGTAAGAGTGGGTGGAATGATGAAGATGTTATGGAAGTTGCGAAGGAAGAATTTTGTGCGACACATAAAGGAAGAATATTTACTTACATTCACGTGTGGAGGGTCCTCAGAACCCATCCAGAATTTGTCGGGGCAAAGCCGGTTTCTGCGGATGATCACACGAAAGTATTCGGTGCTTATGAACGTCCTCGACCCGCGGGAAAAGCTCGAACCGACAAGAAGTCAAGATCTGAGACAATTGAGAGCACTGGAGGAACATCGTCAGGGGCGTCGTCGAAGGAAATACTGGAAAATGCAATACATCAAAAAAATGATCTCGGCTAAATCCGCATATGATGCCCAAATGAAGTTGGCCGACTTCCAGATTCTCGCGATTGATTACGAGACAATGAAGGAACCAAAGAGGTCATTCGTGCGTCGACAACAAGAAGAAATTATGGCCCAACATGCCCCCTAAATGAGTAGTTTATTTTTTTGTTGTGTTTTTAAAATTTTGTAATTTATTTTTTGTATCGTATTTTTAATTTCTATATTTGTAATTTTTATTTACGTATTTGTAGTTTTTAATTTGAATGAAATGAATTTAAGTTTGAGTGAATATGAAAAAAAGAAAAATAAAAGATAATGGTGGGGCCAAGTGAAGAGGGGTTGGTATGTCACGAGTGAAGCGGTATTTTTGTTAGTTGTTTTGTGCTGATATTACGTTGATGTGGCAACTGTGAGGCCAAAGTAAAGAGGGGTTTATGTGTTGTGATGCCTTTGCCTTTTTGCAGTGTGATGATTTGAAGTTTCTCCATTTTTTCCTTTTAGTTTGACAAATAGACGTATTTTATTGAAAAATATACTAATAACGCTTCTATCGAGACACATATTGAATTTACATTTGTAAACCATTATAACATATTATAAATCACGAGTATGTACAACAATAATAAACAAGATTATATATGTCTATATTTTTGTATTACTATATAAAAGGTGTATATATATATTCTAACTATAAACTTAACCCAATACCAAAAATTAAGATAAACATATCAAATCTCAATCATTAGATCATTTTTAATCTAAACTCACTCCAAACCAAAGATTCAATCTTAACAATTCATTTCATTTATAATAAGCTTTTGTAACGACTTTTTAATAACTTATTAAAAACTCACCTTTATTTTTAAATTGAAGTATCCTTTAAATCATTTATTTTTTTTATAATCTAATTTTCATCATATTTTTAAAAATATAGTTCTCTTTAATTTAACATCCATTTTGATATATTTAAAAATTTTATATTTTTTATTTATTTTTAGTGATTTTATTTATTCTAATTTGATTGCTAAAAAATAGTCACCAGATACTCATCGCTGCATTGCGCGGGTACCATGCTAGTATAATTAACAAGGGATAGAAAGTATGTACCTTTTAGCAATATGATCATTAACAAAACTATCGAATATAAACCAATATCAAAACCACTAGATTAAAAAAGAATGAATCCTCTAAAAATACGCACACAATACGTTACAAGCAACAGATAAGTATGCTAGTACACGTCTGTATAAACCACCAAAGAACCATTTGAATCCAATCAACAAGACAAGAAAATGTTTGTTTTCTTTCTCTCGGTCGAACCAAAAACCAAAACTAAAACCCTTAAGCGTGTTCCATTTTCTAATCCCACAAAGAGAAAATACTAAGAGGGAACTTTTAGGTTTTACGGATTAAAAGCATTAAGTGAATAATAAGGATTTATTTTGAACGACAAATTTTATTAAAAACTAGCAAGATGCTGGAACAAAAAACATTACAAAGAAATAAAATAAGAGTTCTTTAACCAAAAATCGAAAGATATTGACTTAGAACACCTACTGTTACACCACATAAAGGAGCGCGACATAATATCATCAAAAATCATCGACCGCCTAGGGGAAACCGCGCTGAAAATGGAATTATTACAGAAGTTCCATAAGTGCCACAAAGCCACACAAAAAGTCCCTTCCAAAAGCCGTTTAATCTTTGTAGGAAGCCGAATCAAAGAAAACCAAACGTTCCAGTCCACAAAAGAATTCAACTCGATACATTGAATGTCCCACCAATGGAATATACGACGAAACAAAGAAATTGCCAAATCACATTTCAAAAGAATATGAGTAATGTTTTTGGGCACAAGACCACTAACCGGACAAAGAACAGACTCAACTACCACGTCACAGCTGAGAATATTGCATCTAGTCGGAAGGCGGACTAGCCGCGCACGCCAAGAGAACATATTGACTTTGATCGACACACATTTCAACCATCTAGTAGCCTCCAACGAAGTAGGAAGCAACAAACCATCTATATACTCGCGGATATCTTTGACACGAAAAGTACCATCTCTATTTAAATCACAAATTCAACGATCATCATCAGGAGAAAGAGTTACCGTACCAAGTTATGAGACCATATCTGACTAGTGCTGTAATTCTGCTCCATTTCTAACATAACGACAAAACGAAGCTTTAAAATCCGAAGCACTCAATTTATCAGCCAAAAAATATCTTTAGAACATTCAAGGGAAAATCCAAGAATCCAACCAGAATTTAGTATTGGCCCCGTTGCTAACACGTTTGTTGATGTGAGACACGAATTCAAAACCTTTACCCGCCAAATTCTGCAATTTACGAAGAATATAACACCAAGAAGAAGGAAAATTTATAGAATGTAACCCAAGGGAATTACCATAAATGGTGTTGATAAAACGCGACCATAAGGAACCATCATTTGAGATAAAACACCAAACCCACTTTAAAAGAAGCGCATGATTCATTGCGAATAACCTGGACACTCCAAGACCCCCATTCTTTTTGGAAGCCAAAATTTTATCCCACGTAATCCAAGCAATTTTTCTCTCCATCGGATCAATGCGATTGAAAAACTTACTCCTAAATGATTCAAGAACACTCAAGGCTCCTTTAGGATCTTTGTAAATCGACATGTGGTATAACGGAGTTGCTCCTAAAACAGATTTTACAATGATCAAGCACCCACTAATTGATAAAGTCTTACTCTTCCATTTAGATAGCCTTAACTGAATTTTCCGCACAGTATCTACCCATGCAAAAATTCGAGACATCGAATTACCGACTGACACATCGAGGTACTTAAAAAGAGTGTGCATAATATCGCAACCATTAAAAGATGCTCCATAACTGACTTATTCATTTGAAACTCCAGACCCTAGAACATGACTTTTAAGAAGATTAATCTTCAGCCCTGAAATTTAGTAAATTGAAGTTCGTTTCTCTCGATTCTTAACCAATTGAAAGTCCTAACAATATCAGGTTTATTATCGTTTTTGGTTGATAGGGTTATTTGGATTTTCTATATCTATTTAAGCAAGCACGTAAAAATGTGAAAAATAGTAAGCTACGTAACCGTAAAACAATTAGCACATACCAAATTCTTATTCACAAAAGGACAAAAATTTTAAATCTAGGAAAGTAATGTGCTAAAAATGTAAGTAAATGAAACTAAATTGCTTGAAATGTAAAAATCAGAAAGTAAAAGGACCAATTATGTAAATTCTAACAAATTTCTAACAAATTGTAACAACTTTCAAAACTTCCTAACTGAAAGTGACAACTTGTGCAAAGTATTGGACTGAAATTTTGCAAACCCTAATTAAGTGGAAGTTTAGCCAAATTTGGAAACAGTTACAAACTATGGGGACTAGAATGCAATTAAAAGGAAGATTTTACCAAAAAAGGCACCTAGGGACAAATAAGCTCGTATAAGCTCAAAAATGAACCAATTAAGCTCTAACAAGTTTTAAACTGCTTAAAACTGAAAAACACTTAGGCTTGTCGAAGGAAAAAAAAACTTAAAATGCTCTAGAATTCAAATAAGGCAACTCCAATAAGCCAAGAATAAGCTATAATGAAATCCAGACATGCACATCTCAATTTTAGAGTCAAATATGATTAAACAGCTTATTGTGAGTCTGAAATGTCTTTCCTTAAGAAAAATGATCCAGTATTTAAGCTAGAATTTGAAAATAAGCTGAAACCTAGCTTATTGACCAAGTTTGACCAAAAAGTGAAAAAGCTGAAAAGCTCAAAATTTAATCAAGGCATGTTTCTAAGCAAGATTGTGAAAGAAAATAACAAGATTTATGAAGTAGAATTGCCAAACCAAGAAATCAATTAGCTATTTTATCACAAAAACTTGATTTGGTTTAAGTGCTTATTCAAAAGCCAATTACCAGCTTATTTGTGAAAACTGTATGATTTCCCTTCTAACACTTAAAGTTCAGATGTTAAATGACATATAGAAACAGGTTTGACTGAATTTTATCAAGAAATGAACAAATGGCATTATATTGAAATATGCTACTTATCTTATGAATTATTATCACAAAACTGACCCAAACATTTTATCAACCATTTGCCTTTTTGACAAACCTTTTGACTTGAAAACTACTCAAACTTGTTTGAAAAGTCTAAAGAATGGTAAATGAACAAAGTTTAACCAGTTAACTACACTTGAACTACAATTTGAATGCAGAACCAAACACTACTTTACTGATCTTTTAACAACTTTTATGAAGAGAATTTGAGCAAATGGTTAAGCTGATCTTTGACTGATATCTAACCAGACTTGTTGAACAAAATAAGGTGTAAATGAACCAAGAACAACCTATATAACAGACTAGTACTCAAAATGCATTAACAAGCTATAATACTGATGAAAATGATGATAGAAACAAGTATAAGCAAGATAAAAGCTAGCAATCTAACAAATAGCTATCTAATCAACAGAATCAAGCTACAACAGACTAATAACACTTGATCAAAGCAACATATAGTATTTAAGCTAGAATTGAGCATGCATTGAACTGTTTAGTGGAACAAAACTCAGAAACATGAAACCTTTTAGCAATGAGCCTCCATTGATGGAGTAGGTAGGCACTGAGCCTCCTAAACAATGTTAAACCACCACCTTAGCACTAAATTCAGCTAATCAACCATCTACCATCATCAACATCATCATATCTACCCAATTCTGCTTCAAATCAACTCAGCAACTGAAATGGTAAGGAACAACTACAAATCTTTAACAAAAAGCTTCTTATGATCAAATGTGATCACAAGAAACTCATAACAGTAACAAGATTCAACAAGAATGCAGGGTAAGATAAGAAGATTGAAGGAAAATGAGGAATTTTATTGATTTGAATGTGAAAAGTGGTTATAGAAGTAGGTAATTGGTCACAACTAACTATAACTAACTCAAGAGGTTGTCAAGCTCTTGAGTTTGTTAAGCTAACAACTAACTAACAGGAATGAAGAGAGAAAATTGGGAAGTGTGTGTGAATTTCACACTTAGCTACGTACAACAAATGATAGGTCCTATCACTATTTATAGACAAGAAATGAGAGTGAGTTGGGGTTGATGACGTATCTCATCGAATAGCAGGCTGCCAGGTGTCACCAATTTCTCAATTGCAGATTCTTGTGTTCTTCATAAATTGGGGGATTTTGATTCTTTGAGTTTGATTAAGTGTTACCATTGCATTCCCCTCTAGAAAACAAGCAAGTTTCATGTATAAATCTTCGCTTAAAATGCCTTGTAGCTCAAGAATGATTCTGGGTTCATTTGTGGAAGACGATGCCACGTGGCAGTTTATGGTTGGACAAGGGATGAGCACACGATTTGCTATCCAAAAGTGGATAAATGTATTATTGCATGTCAGCTTCCCATTGGTCATAAAATGAGCTAGTGGGATTTTGTTGTAGCTAGACGGCTCATTAATGAGCTGATGAGCTGGCCATAAAGCTGGCAATCCTTGTCTTTGTTTTCAAGCATTCTCATTGATTATAAGCAATAAACACGGAACAAGGCCATTTTTGGTGTATTTTTTGGCAAGTTAAGTCCCTATTCTTTCGCAGAATGTCCAAATGAGCTAGAAACTTCATACTAATGGCATTTTTGGTCCTTCCACTTGCATACTTGTCTAGTTTGACCCTTTGGCTTGGTTGACTTGAGAGTTGACCATGTTTGACTTTAATCTTGACTTTGACCAATTTGCATTTTGAGTCCTTCAACTTTGGTATGTTGTCAAGATAGGTCCTTCATCTTCAAAGTTTTGTCATCTTTGATCCTTCTTTGTCTATTCATCCAAATAAGCTTGATTTCTTCTTGTTTGCTTGAAAATGTATCCTTCTTACCTATTTATACACAAACACAAAACATACCACATAATTCCGCTTTATAGCACAAAAGTTAGGTATTTTCCATGTGTTTTAGGGTGATTTGTTGATTAATTGATATGAGTTTTTGCTCATATAAAATCCCCTACACTTGAACATTGCCATGACCTCATGCAATGCTATATTTTAAAGCAAAAATTTACATTCTCCTCATAATTAACCCACCTTCGCCAATATGGAACGCTATTACACTATGCTACTCTATATGATGCATGATTTTGATTTTGAACAATGCAATGCAAAAGAAACAATTCTATTTATATCTTTTTGACTTTTTCTTGAAATGGCTTTGATGGAAAAACTCATAAAGAAGTCAATGACTTAAATCAGGGCTTTGGTACCATGGACACTTATCACCCTCAAGTTTCACTTTCCCCATACCAAGCCTAAAAAATGGGATCATTGCATTCACAAGTAAAAAGTGCATCAACTTAGTCATGACAATTAAATGTGGAACCGGTTATTATTTGAGCAAATTGCTTGAAGGCAAATTTGTCTTTATTTAAGAAATGTAAACTCCAAAAATAAGGAAGCACGGTTTTAATCCATCCTCTAATACATTACTTGAAAAACCGCTCACAATTAATATAAGTTCGTTTCAAGAGTAATAAGTCATTCGCCTTATGTGTAGAATCCTCATGTCATGCATTAATAGGTAGCTACACACTCGCTAAGGAAAGAATAATAAAACTCAGGCAATAATTTACATGTTTTTGAGACTTTGGATCTTCAATCCCGCAACCCGTCAAGGTAATATTCGATTGGAGCAACTATTAAATCCCCGCAACCCGTCAAGGTAATATTGGAATCTAATAGTTACTATAACTAACACTTCATTGCCCCTCTTGGGAGTCTTGTATAATTATTTTTTTCTTTTTCTTTTTTTCTAGCCACCCATTTTTTTTTGTAAGCCGCTCTTATTTTTCTTTATTCCTCACAAAGAAAGTTGAAAATAATAAAAGGAAAAACACCCGCTAAGTATTAAGCATGACATAAGTCTAGTACACATAAAACATTCTAACTTAGAATCTTAAGACGTACTCATATCAACCATGAATGATTAGACAAAAATGCATAAGAGATTACAAACCGATTAAAACCGTTCTTGATTATTTATTAACATATATACATGCGAAGAAAAATAGAGGTAAAGAAGAGAAGGGTTTAGCCACAAGTAATTATCATGAAGTTTATCTAGCCCTTTTATACTTGCTTCAACTCTATCATTTCCCATTCTCCATAAATTTAAAATCTCAAATAATGAGACTAGTGGATGCTTAGCCTAATAGACTAGTGAAGGACTACATGGTTAAGGATAATAGCTAGAGAGTGCTTAGATAAGCAAACTCGGGTTGAGTCAAAATATCCATGGAGAGCCTAATATGTCAAAGAAGTCTAAATTTGTTAAACCATGTTCTTATTATATTTTTTCTTTTTATATATTTTGATGAAAAGCAAAAGAAAAAATATACAATGCAAATGTGTTATGCAAATGAAAAATGATTGATGCAAAAATTATGAATGCATATTTTTGGTGGCCAAAGTAGATCAAAAATTTGAAAAATTAATTTTCAAGTTATCATGAAGGTCAATGACAAAGTCTAGGTAAGGTCACTTCGATAGAAGACCCCCCTACACTTAAGCTAAAGATTGTCCTTAATGTTTAAGTGCATGGAAGTATAAAACTTCCCCTACACTTATGACAATGAATAGACTTTGCTTAATCCCAAGTTAAGGAAAGATCAACTATAGTGAATTCGATTTTAAAGCACAATGTGTCTATGAAAAATCACAATAGTAACAAAGTGAACCGGATACAAGGGCCTCCTCCATAAGCTCCAAAGTACGTGATGAGTGAGAAACCCTACAAACATCATGAAGACAAAAGAAGGTTTCCCCTACACTTCTCATCAATTCTCTATTCTTATTGCTAACCTACAACACTCTAGAGCTAAAAACTTCTAAACCTAGTTATTCAAGCTTGATTTAAGGAGTCTCTAGCTCGACTCATCCCACACTCAAAAGTGTCTAAAACCTATCATGGAGAGTAAAAGTGTTGCCCTTTTTAAGAAAAAATATCCATGATGAGGTAAAACAAGTGTTCAAGTATCAAAACTCCATAAATATCCCCCGGATCAAATACATAATTACCGTCCCACTTATAACACAATCCAACAACTAACTTCCCAAGCAATTGTGAAAAAGGTGAAGGGTTATTCTCCAACATGGTGTCCCATATGTTCTTCACAAGGTGATAGTGTGATGCTCTCAAATCTTTCACAAGTTTTCCTTTTATTGCATCAGGCGGATACTGAGATGGTTTAGCAAGCTCTATGCCAGGATCAAAAATCCGTTCCTTGATGGGAAAACAACAAGTGTTGGTTGCCTTAGAATATTCTCCCTTGTAGGTCACATGGTGAGAGAAAGGTTGTGGAGTAATGGGTACTAGCAAGCTCTTAGAAGAAGCCATGATGGCTTGTTTTCCTTTATCACTTTGAAAAGTTGAGGTGGGCAAAGAAGAAGGTAAAGGATCTTCATGTAATAGAGATTCAAGAAAAAGTATGCCCCCTCCTCATCAAGATATCCAAGAGTATACTCAAAAGGTATATCCACCTCTAAAAACTCATCACTCTCATCCATGATAGAATCCTCCTCATCACCATAAACATCATAGATTGGTCTATCAAAGATTGGTGATTCCTCAAAATCCAAGGAAGTGTGATCATCAAAAAATGGATAGTCACAAGTAGAGATCTCATCATCACTGTAGTTATCATATGTTGGTGTATCACAAAGAATAGATTATTCATCACTAAAATCCTCATTGGTGTCTTCATCATGGTGGTAAAGTGGGTTATCATATGAGGTTTCAAAAAGAGGATTGGAATAGATCACAAAATCACCAAAGTTAAGCTCTTGAGGTTCATGAAAATCCAAGGATGAAGAAATGGAAGCAATGGTCTCAACATGAGGTAAATCATAATCTCCAATTGAGCAAGCTTCATAAAAATAGTCATCACAAACTTCATCAAGGATATCATCATGAGTTTACTCCTCATTCACAACATCAATATGCTTCACCGCTTCGGGCTCATTAGACTTATTTGACAACTTTTCCATGTTAAATACAACTCTGTCATCTCCTACCCTCATTGTAAGTTCACCCTCCGCCACATCTATTAGAGTTCGACCCGTTCTAAAAAATGGCCTACCAACAATCAAAGGAACTCTCGGATCCATATCATAATCAACCACCACAAAATCCACGGGAAAGGTAAATCTATCAACCCCAACAAAAACATCCTCCGTAATTCCCACAGGATAAGCTATAGTACGGTTAGCCAACTCAAGAGTCATCTTAGTAGGAGTGAGCTCGGGAAGTGAAAGTTTCTTCCAAACGGATAATGGCATGAGATTTATGCTTGCTCCTAAATCCGCTAAATCCATACAATTTTCCGCCCCCGGGAAATTGCAAGGAATCAAAAACCTCCCCGGATCTCCAAGCTTAGTAGGCAACTTCTTAAGCAAAACCGCGAAACAATTTTCATTTAAGGAAGCATTAGGTAAATCCACCAATCTCTCCTTGTTAGAAAGTAAGTCCTTGATCATCTTAGCAAACTTAGGCATATTGGCCAAGGCTTCCCGAAAGGAGATATTTATGTTAAGTTGCTAGAACATCCTCAAAAGGTTTGAGACTTGTATATCATCCTTATTCTTAAGCTTGTCTTTTTTCAATCTTTATGGATAAGGGAGACTTGGTTTGGGTTGTGGTTGAGTAGTTGAAGAAGGATTTTCCTTGTTGGTTTCTTCATGAGTAGGTGTGGAAGTGGGAGAAATGGGGGAACTTGAGGATGGTGAACAAGATGTAGAAGACTTATCACAAGAAGGAATCATAGTAGGCTTTACCAAAGAAGTTTTGGGTGGTGAAGGATCATTGGTCATTTTTCCGCTTCTTGTTGTAATAGCATTGACATTTGCCCTCGGGTTTGTTTGTGTGTTAGATGGTAAAGCCCCTTGTGGTCTTTGATTATCCATAATTTGGTTGTGAAGAAGAGCAAATTTCTTATTTTTTTCCTTTTGAGCCTCTTTTATTTGTCTCTCATAGGAAGTAAGCTTTTGAAAAATCAAATCCATGGGGTTAGGTTGCACATTCCCTTGATAAAAACCTTGGTTTGGATAGGGTGGAGGTGGTGCATTAAATCCTTAATTTGGTGGATAAAAGTTATTTCCTTGATTGTGAAAGGTGTTGGGTGCTTTATAGTTGTTCACTTGGTATTGTGGTCTTGGACCTTGGTTCCTTTGTAACAATTGAGAGGGATTTTGTTAAAGTTGGGTAGGTGGTTGGGGTGGGAATCCCGGTGGTGTAAGATAGTTTTGAGACTTATAAGAAAGGTTATTTGATTGATGTTGGGTTTGAAATGTTCTCTATGTTTCTCTTGGTATGCATAACACTCCCCTTGATAACCTTGCACCTTATCACATTGTTGATATGAATGGGGACCTCCACAAGTCTCACATAAAAGAGTAATAACATGCACATCATTGGTGGAATTATTGCCCAAAGAAAGTTTCATAAAGTCATTCATCATGGTTTGTTGCATCTCTTGTATGTTTTGCATAATTGTTTGACTTTCCTTTTGATCTTGAGTCAATTCTTGGATGGATGAAATGAGTTTAGTCTCAAATGGTTTAGAACCTCCTTCTTGAATGACATGTACTCTCTCATCAAATTGTGTGTTAGTTTGCACCATTGCTTTAGTCTCAATTATGTCACAAGCGTCTTGAATGGATTTAAGAAGAATATTTCCTCCCGCGGAATCATTGAGTGAGTCTTGGTGATGAGGTCTAAGGCCATTGTAGAAAGTATTGATTTGGTGAACTTCATCTAATCCATGGTTAGGGCATCTCCTCAATAACTCTCTATACTCCTCCCAAGCATCACTAAATGTTTGACTAGGTTTTTGTTGAAAGCCTATAATTAAGTTCCTCAAAGCCGTAGTTTTAGATGGGGGAAAGAACTTGTTCAAAAACTTCTTAGTGAAACCATCCCATGTGGTAATGCTCTCGGGTGGTTGTGTATCTAACCAATGCTTAGCCGGAACCTCTAGTGAAAATTGCACCAATATCAACTTAATGGCATCATGGGGAACTCCATTGTACTTAATGGTGTTGCAAAGAGCAAGAAATTTCTTAAGGTGATCATGTGGATTATCATTCTTGTTCCCAAAAAATGGTGTGTTTGAAACCAAGTTAATCATGGATGTTTTTAGCTCAAATGTGTTTGTGGGAATATCGGGTATCTTGATAGCATCGGCATATCCTTGCACATTGGATTGCAAGTGCTCCATCAAAGGTCGAGTATCAACTCCGGCCATGGCTTCTTGTTGTGTCTGGATCAAAGCACGATTCTCGGGATCGGCTTGATGGACGGTGGTGTTCCTACTCTTTCTCTTTTTCTTCCTTTTCGGAGGAAGGGGTTGTACACCAATCGGTATTTGTGCACGCCCGCGAGTGAGCATGCAACTCAATACGAGGAATGAGAGAGAAGCTCTCGTTTGACTTTGCGGAAGAAGGGATTATCCTCTTCGAGTTTCAATATGAAATATCCACAAGAAAGTATAATATACGTAATTACTACTTGGGTGTAAGACCCCCAATAAAGCCTTCCTTCTTAGAAAACGCACTAGTGAACGGGGGGTTAGGTGGCGCGAAGCACTTAAGTACCTATTGAACCTTAGATGGCATTTTATAGCACATCGCCTTTCTATTCACTTTGTAGTTTGTATTCTTCGAATTATTGCCTATTGGAAGTATTTATCTATTCTTGCTTTATTGAATTTGATCGATACGTGTGTCAAGGACCGGAACGCCCCTCAACACGGTGTATTGCCTTGGCAATACTTATGGAGAATATGTGTATTGATTGTTCTTATACGTATACGTATTTACATATAATAATATAGATAAAATATTTTTGTATTTATTGGGGTTTTTTTAAAGAAAATACTATATGTACATAAAAACCGAGGAAATCCAATAATATATATTTTTGGTTGCAATCTCTTAGGAAAAAGATTGCTTTTTGATTTTTTAATTTATTTGGTCAATTCTTTAGGAAAAGAATTGTTTTTGTTCTTTTTTAGTTTTTATATTTTTATATTTTTGATTTTTTTATGTTTTTGATTTATGATACGTAAAAATAACGTTCACGAGGTGAACGGATCCCGAAAGCCAATGAAAACCGTCAATCGATAGTCTCTCGTAAAGTCAAAGAACCGACAGCGGCGCCATTTGAAATTTAGTAAATTGAAGTTCGTTTCTCTCGATTCTTAACCAATTGAAAGTCCTAACAATATCAGGTTTATTATCTTTTTTGGTTGATAGGGTTATTTGGATTTTCTATGTCTATTTAAGCAAGCATGTAAAAATGTGAAAAATAGTAAGCTACGTAACCGTAAAACAATTAGCACATACCAAATTCTTATTCACAAAAGGACAAATAATTTAAATCTAGGAAAGTAATGTGCTAAAAATGTAAGTAAATGAAACTAAATTGCTTGAAATGTAAAAATCAGAAAGTAAAAGGACCAATTATGTAAGTTCTAACAAATTTCTAACAAATTGTAACAACTTTCAAAACTGCCTAACTGAAAGTGACAACTTGTGAAAAGTATTGGACTAAAAATTTGCAAAACCTAATTAAGTGGAAGTTTAGCCAAATTTGGAAACAGTTACAAACTATGGGGACTAGAATGCAATTAAAAGGAAGATTTTACCAAAAAGGGCACCTAGGGACAAATAAACTCGTATAAGCTAAAAAATGAACGAATTAAGCTCTAACAAGTTTTAAACTGCTTAAAACTGAAACACACTTAGACTTGTCCAAGGAAAAAGACTTAAAATGCTCTAGAATTCAAATAAGCCAACTCCAATAAGCCAAGAATAAGCTACAATGAAATCCAGATATGCACATCTCAATTTTAGAGTCAAATATGATTAAACAGCTTATTGTCAGTCTGAAATATCTTTCCTTATGAAAAATGATCCATTATTAAAGATGGAATTTGAAAATAAGCTGAAACCTAGCTTATTGACCAAGTTTGACCAAAAAGTAAAAATGCTGAAAAGCTCAAAACTTAATCAAGGCATGTTTCTAAGTAAGATTGTGAAAGAAAATAACAAGATTTATGAAGTAGAATTGCCAAACCAAGAAATCAGTTAGCTATTTTATCACAGAAACTTGATTTGGTTTAAGTGCTTATTCAAAAGCCAATTACCAGCTTATTTGTTGAAACTGTATGATTTCCCTTCTAACACTTAAAGTTCATATGTTAAATGACATATAGAAACATGTTTGACTGAATTTTATCAAGATATGAATAGATGGCATTAGATTGAAATATGCTACTTATCTGATGAACTATTATCACAAAACTGACCCAAACATTTTATTAACCATTTGCCTTTTTGACAAACCTTTTGACTTGAAAACTACTCAAACTTGTTTGAAAAGTCTAAAGAATGGTAAATGAACAAAGTTTAACCAGTCAACTACACTTGAACTACAATTTTAATGCAGAACCAAACACTACTTTACTGATCTTTTAATAACTTTTATGAAGAGAATTTGAGCAAATGGTTAAGCTGATCTTTGACTGATATCTAACCAGACTTGTTGAACAAAATAAGGTGTAAATGAACCAAGAACAAGCTATATAACAGACTAGTACTCAAAATGCATTAACAAGGTATAATACTGATGAAAATGATGACATAAACAAGTATAAGCAAGATAAAAGCTAGCAATCTAACAAATAGCTATCTAATCAACAGAATCAAGCTACAACAGACTAATAACACTTGATCAAAGCAACATATAGTATTTAAGCTAGACTTGAGCATGCATTGAACTATTTAGTGGAACAAAATTCAGAAACATGAAACCTTTTAGCAATGAGCCTCCATTGATGGAGTAGGTAGGCGCTGAGCCTCCTAAACAATGCTAAACCACCACCTTAGCACTAAATTCAACTAATCAACCATATACCATCATCAACATCATCATATCTACCCAATTCTGTTTCAAATCAACGCAACAACTGAAATGGTAAGGAACAACTACAAATCTTTAACAAAAAGCTTCTTATGATCAAATGTGATCACAAGAAACTCATAACAGTAACAAGATTAAACAAGAATGCAGGGTAAGATAAGAAGATTGAAGGAAAATGAGGAATTTTATTGATTTGAATGTGAAAAGTGGTTACAGAAGTAGGTAATTGGTTACAACTAACTATAACTAACTCAAGAGGTTGTCAAGCTCTTGAGTTTGTTAAGCTAACAACTAACTAACAGGAGGGAAAAGAGAAAATTGGGAAGTGTGTGTGAATTTCGCACTTAGCTACGTACAACAAATGAAAGGTCCTATCACTATTTATAGACAAGAAATGAGAGTGAGTTGGGGTTGATGACGTATCCCATCCAATAGCAGGCTGCCAGGTGTCACCAATTTCTCAATTGCAGATTCTGGTGTTCTTCATAAATTGGGGGATTTTGATTCTTTGAATTTGTGTTTGATTAAGTGTTACCATTGCATTCCTCTCTTGAAAACGAGCAAGTTTCATGTATAAATCTCCTCTTGTAATGTATTGTAGCTCAAGAATGATTATGGGTTCGTTTGTGGAAGACGATGCCACGTGGCAGTTTATGGTTAGACAAGAGATTAGCACACGGATTGATATCCAAAAGTGGATAAATGTATTATTGCATGTCAGCATCCCATTGGTCATAAAATGAGCTAGTGGGATTTTGCTGTAGCTAGACGACTCATTAATGAGCTGATGAGCTGGCCATAAAGCTGGCAATACTTGTCTTTGTTTTCAAGAATTCTCATTGGTTATTAGCAATAAACACGGATCAAGGCCATTTTTGGTGTAGTTTTTGGCAAGTTAAGTCCCTATACTTTGGCAGAATGTCCAAATGAGCTAGAAACTTCATACTAATGGCATTTTTGGTCCTTCCACTTGCATACTTGTCTAGTTTGAGCCTTTAACTTGTTTGACTTGAGAGTTGACCATGTTTGACTTTAATCTTGACTTTGACTAATTTACACTTTGAGTCCTTCAACTTTGGTATGTTGTCAAGATAGGTCCTTCATCTTCAAAGTTTTGTCATCTTTGATCCTTCTTTGTCTTTTCATCCAAATAAGCTTGATTTCTTCTTGTTTGCTTGAAAATGTATCCTTCTTACCTATTTATACACAAACACAAAACATACCACATAATTCCGCTTCATAGCACAAAAGTTAGGTGTTTTCCATGTGTTTTAGGGTGATTTGTTGATTAATTGATATGAGTTTTTGCTCATATCAAATCCCCTACACTTGAACATTTCCATGACCTCATGCAATGCTATATTTTAAAGCACAAATTTACATTCTCCTCATAATTAACCCACCTTGGCCAATATGGAATGCTATTACTTTATGTTACTCTATATGATGCATGATTTTGATTTTGAACAATGCAATGCAAAAGAAACAATTCTATTTATATCTTTTTGGATTTTTCTTGAAATGGCTTTGATGGAAAAACTCATAAAAAAGTCAGTGACTTAAATTAGGGCTTTGGTACCATGGACACTTATCACCCTCAAGTTTCACTTTCCCCATACCAAGCTTAAAAAATGGGATCATTGAATTCACAAGTAAAAAGTGCATCAACTTTTTCATGACAATTAAATGTGGAACCAGTTATTATTTGAGCAAATTGCTTGAAGGCAAATTTGTCATTATTTAAAAAATGTAAAATCCAAAAATAAGGAAGTACGGTTTTAATCCTAAGTAATCATCTCATCCATTACTTGAAAAGCCGCTCACAATTAATATAAGTTCGTTTCAAGAGTAATAAGTCATTCGCCTTATGTGTAAAATCCTCATGTCATGAATTAATAGGTAGCTACACACTCGCTAAGGAAAGATAAATAAAACTCACACAATAATTTACATCCGCCATCTTTTTGAGACTTTGGATCTTCAATCCCGCAACCCGTCAAGGTAATATTGGATTGGAGCAACTATTAAATCCCCGCAACCCGTCAAGGTAATATTGGAATCTAATAGTTACTATAATTAACACTTCACTGCCCTTCTTGGGAGTCTTGTATAATTATTTTTTTATTTTTTTTTTCTAGCCACCCATTTTTTATTGTAAGCCGCTCTTATTTTTCTTTATTCCTCACAAAGAAAGTTGAAAAGAATAAAAGGAAAAACACTCACTAAGTATTAAGCATGACATAAGTCTAGTACACATAAAATGTTCTAACTTAGAATCTTAAGACGTACTCATATCAACCATGAATGATTAGACAAAAATGCATAAGAGATTACAGACCGATTAAAACCGTTATTGATTATTTATTAACATATATACATGCGAAGAAAAATAGAGGTAAAGAAGAGAAGGGTTTAGCCACACGTAATTATCATGAAGTTTATCTAACCCTTTTATACTTGCTTCAACTCTATCATTTCCCATTCTCCACAAATTTAAAATCTCAAATAATGAGACTAGTGGATGCTTAGCCTAATATACCAATGAAGGACTACATGGTTAAGGATAATAGCTAGAGAGTGCTTAGATAAGCAAACTCGGGTTGAGTCAAAATATCCATGGCGGGCCTAATATGTCAAAGAAGTCTAAATTTGTTAAACCATGTTATTATTATATTTTTTCTTTTTATATATTTTGATGAAAAGCAAAAGAAAAAAATATACAATGCAAATGTGTTATGCAAATGAAAAATGATTGATGCAAAAATTATGAATGCATATTTTTGGTGGCCAAAGTAGATCAAAAATTTGAAAAATGTTTGAAAAATTAATTTTCGAGTTATCATGAAGGTCAATGACAAAGTCTAGGTAAGGTCACTTCGATAGAAGACCCCCTACACTTAAGCTAAACATTGTTCTCAATGTTTAAGAGCATGGAAGTATAAAACTTCCCCTACACTTATGAAAATGAATAGACTTTTCTTAATCCCAAGTTAAGGAAAGATCAACTATAGTGAATTCATTTTTAAAGCACAATGTGTCTATGAAAAATCACAATAGTAACAAAGTGAACCGGATACAAGGGCCTCCTCCATAAGCTCCAAAGCACGTGATGAGTGAGCAACCCTACAAACATCATGAAGACAAAAGAAGGTCTCCCCTACACATCTCATCAATTCTCTATTCTTATTGCTAACCTACAACACTTTAGAGCTAAAAACTTCTAAACCTAGTTATTCAAGCTTGATTTAAGGAGTCTCTAGCTCGACTCATCCCACACTCAAAAGTGTCTAAAACCTATCATGGAGAGTAAAAGTGTTGCCTTTTTTAAGAAAAAATCTCCATGATGAGGTAAAACGAGTGTTCAAGTATCAAAACTCCATAAATATCTGCCGAATCAAATACATAATTACCATCCCACTTATAACACAATCCAACAACTAACTTCCCAAGCAATGGTGAAAAAGGTGAAGGGTTATTCTCCAACATGGTGTCCCATATGTTCTTCACAAGGTGATAGTGTGATGCTCTCAAATCTTTCACAAGTTTTCCTTTTATTGCATCAGGCGGATACTGAGATGGTTTAGCAAGCTCTATGCCAGGATCAAAAATCCGTTCCTTGATGGGAAAACAACAAGTGTTGGTTGCCTTAGAAGATTCTCCCTTGTAGGTCACATGGTGAGAGAAAGGTTGTGGAGTAATGGGTACTAGCAAGCTCTTAGAAGAAGCCATGATGGCTTGTTTTCCTTTATCACTTTCAAAAGTTGAGGTGGGCAAAGAAGAAGGTAAAGGATCTTCATGTAATAGAGATTCAAGGAAAAGTATATCCCCCTCCTCATCAAGATATCCAAGAGTATACTCAAAAGGTATATCCACCACTAAAAACTCATCACTCTCATCCATGATAGAATCCTCCTCATCACCATAAACATCATAGATTGGTCTATCAAAGATTGGTGATTCCTCAAAACCCAAGGAAGTGTGATCATCAACAAATGCACTGTAGTTATCAAATGTTGGTGTATCACAAAGAATAGATTCTTCATCACTAAAATCCTCATTGGTGTCTTCATCATGGTGGAAAAGTGGGTTATCATATGAGGTTTCAAAAAGAGGATTGGAATAGATCACAAAATCACCAAAGTTAAGCTCTTGAGGTTCATGAAAATCCAAGGATGAAGAAATGGAAGCAATGGTCTCAACATGAGGTAAATCATAATCTCCACTTGAGCAAGCTTCATAAAAATATTCATCACAAACTTCATCAAGGATATCATCATGAGTTTCCTCCTCATTCACAACATCAATATGCTTCACCGCTTCAGGCTCATTAGACTTCTTTGAAAACTTTCCCATGTTAAATACAACTCTCTCATCTTGTAAGTTCACCCTCCGCCACATCTATTAGAGTTCGACCCGTTCTCAAAAATGGCCTACCAACAATCAAAGGAAATCTCGGATCCATATCATAATCAACCACCACAAAATCCGCAGGAAAGGTAAATCTATCAACCCCAACAAAAACATCCTCCGCAATTCCCACCGGATAAGCTATAGTACGGTTAGCCAACTCAAGAGTCATCTTAGTAGGAGTGAGCTCGGGAAGTGAAAGTTTCTTCCAAACCGATAATGGCATGAGATTTATGCTTGCTCCTAAATCCGCTAAATCCATAAAATTTTCCACCCCGGGAAATTGCAAGGAATCAAAAACCTCCCGGGATCTCCAAGCTTAGTAGGCAACCTCTTAAGCAAAACCGCGGAACAATTTTCATTTAAGGAAGCATTGGGTAAATCCACCAATCTCTCCTTGTTAGAAAGTAAGTCCTTGATTATCTTAGCAAACTTAGGCATATTGGCCAAGGCTTCCGCAAAGGAAATATTTATGTTAATTTGCTTGAACATCCTCAAAAAGTTTGAGACTTGTATATTGTGGAAACCTTGGTTTCCGGATGTTTTAAGCTACTAGGAATGATCATTGTTCATATGATTAGATAATCAAAGCGGAATTAGAACAACAACCATTAACAAGGTGTTTAGGCACAATAACATGAATTAAAACAAATGGGATGTTCATTATATTAATAACAAACATCCACTAGACGTGTATACATTGAATCCCACGTCTAGTGCACACACGCTTTTAGGTTTACATTGTGAATGAATTGATTAATAAAACCTAAGACCCTTGGTTCCTTTTATAGTGTAAGGATTAGGGTTTACAAGAGATAATAACAAATAAACAAGTAAATCTTCTATTTAAATAAACTTATGCAGAATATCTTGCATGTTTATCTAAATAGAAGCTTCCATAAGCTTCTTGTCTACGTTTCTGTCAATGCTTGGATTGCATGTGACAATGCTTGATTCCATCAACGCCTAATTTGTTCTTATCAACGCCTGGAATACTCTTGTCAACGCTTAGACAAATAACTTCATGTTTTCTTCGTTTTTGAGTTTCTGCCACATCAACTTTTTGACCCAACAATCTTCCCCTAGTTGATGTTGGCAAAACTCTATGTGTATCTCTTGTAAGTTGTACATGATCTTCAAATTGCTTCCCCTCAAGTGTAGCATGTATTTCTTCCCCTTTTTGTCACATCAACAAGGAAGTAAACAATGTATGCAATCTTTGAAGATTCTCCAAATGTAGCTCTAAGTAATGATCTTGAAGAAAAACAAATATAATATTCTTGATGTAGAAGTAGAATAACCCAACCTTGTGTTCCATGTCTTGTACTATCCATGTGATGAAGAACTTATAAGAAGTCTGGAAAGTATAAGTAGACCTCGATCTCTTGTCAATATTCTCATCCTATGTGAGACACTGAGCACGATAATGTAACTCCTTCAAGTGTTATGACAAGTCTTCGTCACCAACCATGTAAAGCACGAACAAGTTATCTTTAAAGTCTATGACTGGGAGTGCACGACTTTAAGATATGATAGAACACAAACTCGCGAAAATCTTCTTCAATCATCAAACTTACCACAAGAATTCTTCCCCTTAAGCCAACACCTCTTCATGACGAATTTAATGAAATAACATCTTCATACCATATGTAAAACTGTTGATTGGATAACTCTTTTGCAAGGCTATCCCGATTACATAGTTTAAATATCCATCAAATTCCCACGAATAGTTGCTAACTCGCATTAAGATCATTAATCCCTTTAAAAATATCTGAGCCATAAATATCAAATTGATATTCTAAATAAAAACGGAGATTCCATGTACCTTTGTGTGTAAATTCCTCCTTTTTGTGTGCTAAAATCGTATCAATTTTCCAAACAGAAGCTATTCCTTTTGTTGTCCAATATCCTTCAATGTCCAAGATATCAACACTGTGTGATGTCCAATATCGGACAACACTTGACAGCATTTGAAAAACCATATATCAGACAACAAGTGTCAACGCTTTTCCAACAACGTTTAACTTATTCTTGTCAGCGGCAAAATTACTGGCGTCAGCGGCTCACATTACTTTTTCTCAAACATAACCCCAATAAATCATTTAGTCTTCGTACACTTTCTATAGTAGCCATATATCTTTTCATTGACATTATATGGCGAACAACAAGCAGTAACCTTTTTCTACTATACTTTTCACATGATGCAAACTATATTATATCCCACACGTGACTATATCAAAACTCCAAGGACATGTGCTACCGTCCTTTTTCTGTTTTTCTTCTTTTGTTCAAACCAAACACACACGTCAACAACAACATTGGGACCATACTTCATTCTTTAAACATCAGCTCAATTGAATATTTGACATCCAATGAAAAGCAATACCATGTGCTTTTTTATATCTCGTGAATTTTCCATTTTTCCATGTGTGCTTTGTACTTGCTGCGTTATGCATCACAACATCAATAAATATAGTAACTCATACCATTCCTTCTTTTCTTTTTGACATACGATCAAACGACAATATTAAACAATATGTAAATTGTTTAACAAGAAGCCTTCTTCCTGTTTTATTTGAATCGAATGGATCTGCACATCAGCTACAATCTCACACCAATCCATTTTATTTACCAATTGTTGCGTTTGAAAAATAATCATCATAGATCACAGCAGCAATTTATGTTCTTCTTTCTAAGCAACAAAGAAAAACTAGTCGATCTTGGGTTTGGAAACTTAAGCACCGAAACCCTAACTTAGGGTTTTGTAACTTTACCTTAGATCACGTAATATCTTGAATTAAACCAGCCACAAACCTTAAACTTTCTGCTTTTCATGTTGATCTAGGGTTTGAGTAACCATAGTTCATGATTTTATGTGAATAAAGCAAAAACGTTCATACCTTAACCAGTAACCTTCGACCTTGAATAAATTCTTCATTAGGGCTCAGATCGAAAATCCCATTGGTGAGATTCTAGACACAAGTTCCAAGAATCTACAATCCGAGAATCACGAAGATCCAACGGTTAACGAAGGAGAAAACGTGTTTTGAACATGGCTGTTTACAGAAAACAACATATACTCACTGCTGACTTTGACGCCTAATAACTTTTGATTGAGGATAAAACTCGACAACCCCTCCTGTGGATGTCTAGATATACGTGTATAGAATACATAAAAGAAATTTCGTGACGATCCAACGGTCCAATCAAAAGTTATGACCTTCTGAATACTGCTGCACACACAAAAACGTCCATAAAAACTCTACGAATTTTTCTTCTTCTTCACGATACACGAACACCTTGTTGGTCCTAGCATCACGAGCAACCAGGCTCTGATACCAATTGTGGAAACCTTGGTTTCCGGATCTTTTAAGCTACTAGGAATGATCATTGTTCATATGATTAGATAATCAAAACGGAATTAGAACAACAACCATTAACAAGGTGTTTGGGCACAATAACATGAATTAAAACAAATGGGATGTTCATTATATTAATAACAAACATCCACTAGACGTGTATACATTGAATCCCACGTCTAGTGCACACACGCTTTTAGGTTTACATTGTGAATGAATTGATTAATAAAACCTAAGACCCTTGGTTCCTTTTATAGGGTAAGGATTAGGGTTTACAAGAGATAATAACAAATAAACAAGTAAATCTTCTATTTAAATAAACTTATGCAGAATATCTTGCATGTTTATCTAAATAGAAGCTTCCATAAGCTTCTTGTCTACGTTTCTGTCAATGCTTGGATTGCATGTGACAATGCTTGATTCCATCAACGCCTAATTTGTTCTTATCAACGCCTGGAATACTCTTGTCAACTCTTAGACAAATAACTTCATGTTTTCTTCGTTTTTGAGTTTCTGCCACATCAACTTTTTGACCCAACATATATCATCCTTGTTCTTAAGCTTGTCTTTTTTTAATCTTGATGGATAAGGGAGACTTGGTTTGGGTTGTGGTTGAGTGGTTGAAGAAGGATTTTCCTTGTTGGTTTCTTCATGAGTAGGTGTAGAAGTAGGAGAAATGGGGGAACTTGAGGATGGTGAACAAGGTGTAGAAGGCTTATCACAAGAAGGAATCATAGTAGGCTTTACCAAAGAAGTTTTTGGTGGTGTAGGATCATTGGTCATTTTTCCGCTTCTTGTTGTAATAGCATTGACATTTTCCCTCGGGTTTGCTTGTGTGTTAGATGGTAAAGCCCCTTGTGGTCTTTGATTATGCATATTTTGGTTGTGAAGAAGAGAAAATTTCTTGTTGTTTTCCTCATGAGCCTCTTTCAATTGTCTCTCATAAGAAGTAAGCTTTTGAAAAATCAAATCCATGGGGTTAGGTTGCACATTCCCTTGATAAAAACCTAGGTTCGGATAGGGTGGAGGTGGTGCATTAAATCGTTGATTTGGTGGATAAAAGTTATTTCCTTGATTGTGAAAGGTTTTGGGTGCTTTATAGTTGTTCCCTTGGTATTGTGGTTTTGGACCTTGGTTCCTTTGTAACAATTGAGGGGTATTTTGTTGAAGTTGGGTGGGTGGTTGGGGTGGGAATCCCGGTGGTGCAAGATAGTTTTGAGACTTATAAGAAAGGTTATTTTGATTGATGTTGGGTTTGAAATGTTCTCTATGTTCCTCTTGGTATGCATAACACTCCCCTTGATAACCTTGCACCTTATCACATTGTTGATATGAATGGAGACCTCCACAAGTCTCACATGAAAGAGTAATAGCATGCACATCATTGGTGGAATTATTGCCCAAAGAAAGTTTCATAAAGTCATTCATCATGGTTTGTTGCATCTTTTGTGTGTTTTGCATAATTGTTTAACTTTCCTTTTGAGCTTGAGTCAATTCTTGGATGGATGAAATGAGTTGAGTCTCAAATGGTTTAGAACCTCCTTCTTGAATGACATGTACTCTCTCATAAAATTGTGTGTTAGTTTGCACCATTGCTTTAGTCTCAATTATGTCCCAAGCGCCTTGAACGGATTTAAGAAGAATATTTCCTCCCGCGGAAGCATTGAGTGAGTCTTGGTGATGAGGTCTAAGGCCATTGTAGAAAGTATTGATTTGGTGAACTTCATATAATCCATGGTTAGGGCATCTCCTCAATAACTCTCTATACTCCTCCCAAGCATCACTAAATGTTTGACTAGGTTTTTATTGAAAGCCTATAATTAAGTTCCTCAAAGCCATAGTCTTAGATGGGGAAAGAACTTGTTCAAAAACTTCTTAGTGAAACCATCCCATGTGGTAATGCTCTCGGGTGGTTGTGTATCGAACCAATGCTTAGCCGGACCGTCTAGTGAAAATTGCACCAATATCAACTTAATGGCATCATGGGGAAATCCATTATACTTAATGGTGTTGCAAAGAGCAAGAAATTTCTTAAGGTGATCATGTGGATTATCATTCTTGTTCCCAAAAAATGGTGTGTTTGAAACCAAGTTAATCATGGATGTTTTTAGCTCAAATGTGTTTGCGGGAATATCGGGTATCTTGATAGCATCGGGATATCCTTGCACATTGGATTGCAAGTGCTCCATCAAAGGTCGAGTATCAACTCCGACCATGGCTTCTTGTTGTGTGTGGATCAAAGCACGATTCTCGGGATCGGCTTGATGGACGGTGGTGTTCCTACTCTTTCTCTTTTTCTTCCTTTTCGGAGGAAGGGGTTGTACACCAATCGGTATTTGTGCACGCCCGTGAGTGAGCATGCAACTCAATACGAGGAATGAGAGAGAAGCTCTCGTTTGACTTTGAAGAAGAAGGGATTATCCTCTTTGAGTTTCAATATGAAATATCCACAAGAAAGTATAATATACGTAATTACTACTTTGGTGAAAGACCCCCAATAAAGCCTTCCTTCCTAGAATACGCACTAGTGAACGGGGGGTTAGGTGGCGCGAAGCACTTAAGTACCTATTGACCATTAGATGGCATTTTATAGCACATCGCCTTTCTATTCACTTTGTAGTTTGTATTCTTCGAATTATTGCCTATTGGAAGAATTTTTCTATTCTTGCTTTATTAAATTTGATCGATACGCGTGTCAAGGACCGGAACGCCCCTTAACACGGTGTATTGCCTTGGCAATACTTATGGAGAATATGTGTATTGATTGTTCTTATACGTATACGTATTTACATACAATAATATAGATAAAATATTTTTGTATTTATTGGGGTTTTTAAAAGAAAATACTATATGTACATAAAAACCAAGGAAATCCAATAATATATATTTTTGGTTGCAATCTCTTAGGAAAAAGATTGCTTTTTGATTTTTTAAATTTTTTTGGTCAATTCTTTAGGAAAAGAATTGTTTTTGTTATTTTTTAGTTTTTATATTTTTATATTTTTGATTTTTTGATTTTTTTGATTTATGATACGTAAAAATAACGTTCACGAGGTGAACGGATCCCAAAAGCCAATGAAAATCTTCAATCGATAGTCTCTCGTAAAGTCAAAGAACCGGCAGCGGCGCCATTTGAAATTTAGTAAATTGAAGTTCGTTTCTCTCGATTCTTAACCAATTGAAAGTCCTAACAATATCAGGTTTATTATCGTTTTTGGTTGATAGGGTTATTTGGATTTTCTATGTCTATTTAAGCAAGCACGTAAAAATGTGAAAAATAGTAAGCTACGTAACCGTAAAACAATTAGCACATACCAAATTCTTATTCACTAAAAGACAAAAAATTTAAATCTAGGAAAGTAATGTGCTAAAAATGTAAGTAAATGAAACTAAATTGCTTGAAATGTAAAAATCAGAAAGTAAAAGGACCAATTATGTAAATTCTAACAAATTCCTAACAAATTGAAACAACTTTCAAAACTGCCTAACTGAAAGTGACAACTTGTGAAAAGTATTGGACTGAAATTTTGCAAACCCTAATTAAGTGGAAGTTTAGCCAAATTTGGAAACAGTTACAAACTATGGGGACTAGAATGCAATTAAAAGGAAGATTTTACCAAAAACGGGCACCTAGGGACAAATAAGCTCGTATAAGCTCAAAAATGAACCAATTAAGCTCTAACAAGTTTTAAACTGCTTAAAACTGAAAAACCCATAGGCTTGTCCAAGGAAAAAAACTTAAAATGCTCTAGAATTCAAATAAGCCAACTCCAATAAGCCAAGAATAAGCTACAATGAAATCCAGACATGCACATCTCAATTTTAGAGTCAAATATGATTAAACAGCTTATTGTGAGTCTGAAATGTCTTTCCTTATGAAAAATGATCCAGTATTTAAGCTGGAATTTGAAAATAAGCTGAAACCTAGCTTATTGACCAAGTTTGACCAAAAAGTGAAAAAGCTGAAAAGCTCAAAATTTAATCAAGGCATGTTTCTAAGCAATATTGTGAAAGAAAATAACAAGATTTATGAAGTAGAATTGCCAAACCAAGAAATCAGTTAACTATTTTATCACAGAAACTTGATTTGGTTTAAGTGCTTATTCAAAAGCCAATTACCAGCTTATTTGTGAAAACTGTATGATTTCCCTTCTAACACTTAAAGTTCAGATGTTAAATGACATATAGAAACATGTTTGATTGAATTTTATCAAGAAATGAACATATGGCATTAGATTGGAATATGCTACTTATCTGATGAACTATTATCACAAAACTGACCCAAACGTTTTATCAACCATTTGCCTTTTTGACAAACCTTTTGACTTGAAAACTACTCAAACTTGTTTGAAAAGTCTAAAGAATGGTAAATGAACAAAGTTTAACCAGTTAACTACACTTGAACTACAATTTGAATGCAGAACCAAACACTACTTTACTGATCTTTTAACAACTTTTATGAAGAGAATTTGAGCAAATGGTTAAGCTGATCTTTAACTGATATCTAACCAGACTTGTTGAACAAAATAAGGTGTAAATGAATAAAGAACAAGCTATATAAAAGACTAGTACTCAAAATGCATTAACAAGCTACAATACTGATGAAAATGATGACACAAACAAGTATAAGCAAGATAAAAGCTAGCAATCTAACAAATAGCTATCTAATCAACAGAATCAAGCTACAACAGACTAATAGCACTTGATCAAAGCAACATATAGTATTTAAGCTAGAATTGAGCATGCATTGAACTAGTTAGTGGAACAAAACTCAGAAACAAGAAACCTTTTAGCAATGAGCCTCCACTGATGGTGTAGGTAGGCGCTGAGCCTCCTAAACAATGCTAAACCACCACCTTAGCACTAAATTCAATTAATCAACCATATACCATCATCAACATCATCATATCTACCCAATTCTGCTTCAAATCAACTCAGCAACTGAATTGGAACGGAACAACTACAAATCTTCAACAAAAAGCTTCTTATGATCAAATGTGATCACAAGAAACTCATAACAGTAACAAGATTCAACAAGAATGCAGGGTAAGATAAGAAGATTGAAGGAAAATGATGAATTTTATTGATTTGAATGTGAAAAGTGGTTACATATGTAGGTAATTGGTCACAACTAACTATAACTAACTCAAGAGGTTGTCAAGCTCTTGAGTTTGTTAAGCTAACAACTAACTAACAGGAATGAAAAGAGAAAATTGGGAAGTGTGTGTGAATTTCACACTTAGATACGTACAACAAATGAAAGGTCCTATCACTATTTATAGACAAGAAATGAGAGTGAGTTGGGGTTGATGACGTATCCCATCCAATTGCAGGCTGTCAAGTGTCACCAATTTCTCAATTGTAGATTCTGGTGTTCTTCATAAATTAGGGGATTTTGATTCTTTGAATTTGAGTTTGATTAAGTGTTACCATTGCATTCCTCTCTTGAAAACGAGCAAGTTTCATGTATAAATCTCCTCTTGAAATGCATTGTAGCTCAAGAATGATTCTGGGTTCGTTTGTGGAAGACGATGCCACGTTGCAGTTTATGGTTGGACAAGGGATGAGCACACGGATTGCTATCCGAAAGTGGATAAATGTATTATTGCATGTCAGCTTCCCATTGGTCATAAAATGAGCTAGTGGGATTTTCCTGTAGCTAGACGGCTCATTAATGAGCGGATGAGCTGGCCATAAAGCTGACAATCCTTGTCTTTGTTTTCAAGCATTCTCATTGGTTATTAGCAATAAACACGGATCAATGCCATTTTTGGTGTAGTTTTTGGCAAGTTAAGTCCCTATACTTTGGTAGAATGTCCAAATGAGCTAGAAACTTCATACTAATGGCATTTTTGGTCCATCCACTTGCATACTAGTATAGTTTGACCCTTTGACTTGGTTGACTTGAGAGTTGACCATGTTTGACCTTAATCTTGACTTTGACCAATTTACACTTTGAGTCCTTCAACTTTGGTATGTTGTCAAGATAGGTCCTTGATCTTCAAAGTTTTGTCATCTTTGATCCTTCTTTGTCTTTTTCATCCAAATAAGGTTGATTTCTTCTTGTTTGCTTGAAAATGTATCCTTCTTACCTATTTATACACAAACACAAAACATACCACATAATTCCGCTTTATAGCACAAAAGTTAGGTATTTTCCATGTGTTTTAAGGTGATTTGTTGATTAATTGATATGAGTTTTTGCTCATATCAAGCCCCAAAGCGAGATAAAAGCACTTAAGAATACGCACCAGATTTACCAAATTCTCATGACACCACTCACCAATAAAGACAACGTCATCCACGTAGAATAGATGAGATATAGTAAGAGACTCATGAAGATGAAGACCTTTAAATACATCCTCTGAGACCGCTTTAGACACTAAAACGTGAAGCGACTCCATAATAAGGATAAATAAAAAAGGAGCTAAAGGGTCACCTTGTTTCAACCCACAATAGAACGGGAACTCGGAAGTGTGACCTTCGTTGATAAGAACCGACGCCATATTGGATGTGAAAATACCACAAATCTATTTACTCCAATTAGTACCAAAACCAAAAGCATGTAAGACTTCTAAAAGATAATCCTAGATATGGGCATTATCCGGGAACTCAATTTGATCAGGCAATAAACGATTACAAAGCTGCGTATTGAACTTAAGACAAGATCCGGTAGGTTTTTTAAGCCGGTATGAAATATGGTCTCTAAAAGTATCTTTAATCACTTTAGGTTCAGTAATCCAATCACCATCTACAAAAAATTCACGAATAGAAAGTTGGGACCGCTTTTTATTAATAATGCCATGAAAAAATTTAGAATTTTCGTCTCCTTCGATCGCCCATTTAATTTTTGATTTCTGAACAAAATCCGAAGCTTATGATTGCTTAATATCATAAAGTTTGCGATTTAAATCCATTCGATGAAGAAGAATCTCGTCTTCCACGGCCCCTTGATCCAAACTCTTATCGATAGCTACCAGCTCATCAATAATAACACGCTTATTACCAGATTGCCAGACATTCTGCTCCTTAATCCAATCATGAATAACTACCATCAAGGATTGTAGTTTTTTTATTGAATCTGATTAGACGATTATGATCATTGTGAGAAAAAGAGTTCGATGCTAGATCCATTATGGCATCAAAACCTTCTTGTTTAAACCGCGAATGATAAATATGAAAAGGAATAGGACCAAAGTCTACTACAACTTCTTTAAGAGAATAGGTCGATGATCTTATAAGTGACAATCAAGACACAACGACGTGATTGCCAAGTAGTTCGAAATAATCCCTTCCGACACCAGGAACCTATCCAATTTACTCATCTTATTAGTCAATGGACGAGACCAAGTATACGAATACCCCTCTGAATTTATCTCCACAAGGCCGGTCGAAGCGATAAAGTTATTAAACTCCCTAGCTGTATACTGGTTAAACTGGGATCCAAATATTTCCTCTTCATATCGAGCCTCATTAAAGTCACCAAACACAATAGAATCACCATGCCATCGAGCAATCAAACCTGAAATATACTCCCACACATAGCCTTTTAAGAACAGGAGATTATGGAGCATATACTGTTAGGAATTATTTGTAAAAGTACCAAGTATAGTTAGTTATGTACTAAGTACCGTTCGTTATAGTAAGTACTGTTAGTGTTAGCGCGGTACATGCTAAGTACTGTTAAGCTAAATGTAAGTACTACTAGTATAGATAAGGACTAAGATATCTTTAGTAAAGATATGTTCTAAGTATATTGAGAGTATATCGTCTGTGATATACTTATCTAAATAGAATATTCTAGGGCTCCTTGCACTATAAAAGGAACATAGGTGCATTGAGTTTATTGTACCTTTTCCACAGTCGATTAATAAGAATCGAATTATTAGAGTGTACTGTTGTTCTTCTTTGCTTTCATAAGTTAGATTCCGCATAACTTATTAGAGTTTAGTAAGAGTCTCTCAAGTGCTCTAGTCTGTTTGCAAGCTATTGTGCAATCCTTAATAGGATCTCGATCTATTCAAAGGGATTAACAAGTGGTATCAAAGCTTGTTGAGAAACTCTGAATAATAAGAAGAAAACCCTAAACCTTCACCTACAAAAAATCACATCATGTTTGGTGATCATCCTCAGTTTGGAGATGAATTCCAAATCCCTGAACCTATACCTCAGGGATAACCTCAAGTTGTGCAAGATGTACCTTCAGTTCCACCTCTACCACCTACACAAACTACACAAGTTGTAACTGCAACATCAACAGCTACATCTTCTCCCCACACTATGTCTGCTGTAAAACTTCCTATTCTCAAAAGTGACAACTATGAGACATGGGCTATGCAGATGGAACACTATATGAATCACACAGATCAAACTCTATGCCAAGTCATTAAGAATGAAAACCCTCCTAAAAATCTACACTGGTTACCAGATGGTACATGTGTTGCTTTGCCTGTTGTCACTGCTGAAGATATTTTGGCTGAGATCAGGGAGAGAAAGGCAAGAACTGCCTTAGCTATGGCACTCTCGGAAGATATTTTACCTAGATTTCATCATTACAAAGATGCAAAAGTTATGTAAGATGTAATCAAACTTAGATTTGGAGGAAACGTTAAATCTAAAAAATGAAAAACTGGTGCTAAAGCAAGAGTTTGATAACTTCATGTAGTCCTCACATTGGTTTTACTAAGTTATTTTAAGTAAACATGTCCAAATGGTAAAAATACCAATTTTGACCTAATTTACAAGTCATGCATTAAAATCGTGTACGTTGTGCTTTAGGGTAATTGTACATTGTCTTAACACAATCTTATAACCTTAATGATATAAGTGTTTGTAGAGTTGTCCTTAATGACTAGGTATTGATTCTAAGTGAAATGCTTAATATAAGGGTTTTTAGGGTTTATATCACCATGTACATTTATTCTAGGTCTTTATAGTATGTTTATGACTTCTAGGGATTCTACATTCTTAGTTTAAGGATTTATATAAGTTAATCATATCCTAGGTACAATTAAATTAGCTTATAGTTCTATGCTTCAATAACTTGTAAATTGTGCTTTATTAATTTGTAACTTAGCTTGAGATAAATGTATGATCTTTATATGAAACTTAGTTGAGTTTTATAATTAGTTGCAAAATATTAGATCTTAATTCAATGTGAAATGGTTTTTAGGTGCTAATCTAGGTTACTAGGTCTTTTACTTGTAATTAGCTTCAGATTAGTGAATATTAGTGTTTTGTTATCAATTACCTTTCCTTTATTTGATAGATTATATTTAGTATATTATATTTGATATTTGTACATAGATATTATGTAGTTATATTGCTTCAAACATTGTTTACCAAGGATTTCTAGGTGGTGATCTAGACTATTATGTACGTTGATGAGACTGCAATCATACATAGTCTCATCGTCCAAATCTGGCTTAAAATGCTTAAAAATGTCATAAAATATTGTAAAATATGCTTGTGTTTGTTCATTGTGTATTTTAGGTACGGATATCGTGAATTCAACAAAAGAGAACAAGAATCAAGCAAAAACGAACACGGGAAACGAGGCCGCACAACGAACCGGACCCGAGCATTGATTTTATTCAAAGAAGTCCTTGAAGTTTAAAGATTTATCAAGTTTGGTCCCTCATCTTTTGAAGACTTGTCACTTTTGACCCTTGTAAATCTTAAATGTTACATGTTTGGTCCTTATTTTTCAAGATATTGCATATTCAGCCCTTGAAGAATGCCATAATTACATAAGAGGTCCTTGTGAAAAGTTGAGAACTTAATTGTGCCAAATATGACAAGAGGTTCAAAGTTGTATCAAAGGAAATGGGTACAAAATCTGGCCACACTTTATTTGACTTTTTCTTGGAAGTTCAGGGGTACAATTTGTATAAACCTATAACCTATACCAGGTTTTGACCCAGTATGAGCCCACATCCTAAACCCACTACCTACCCAAGCCCATATTGTGACAATCCGTCAATTTATGGTTGATATTTTATTCTCAAATATTTATTTGGAAACATTATTTTAATGTTATAATATGAACTCACTTATTTTTGGGAAGAAATTTGGATTTACGTCTTGAAGTAACATCGACTACGTCTAAACCGGAGGATTCAACGTTACATGCTTACGTTTACAGACACCGTCTTTGGTGGCAGTCCGACATTTAAGAAAATAAATTTGTCCGTGAATATTATTTTGAGATTTTAAATTTGGGTTGGTTCATAAACTCACAAATTTACGAGAAGAGATTAGGACTTACGATTTTAATTTAACGTCCTTTACGACTAAACCGGAAACCTTAGGATTACGTATTTACGTTTTCGAACTCCGTTTTTGATGAGATAATTTTTATTAGATTCGTTTTGTGCCGTTGATTCATAATTTATAAAAATGTTTTTCGTAAAACGACCCGAGGGCACGCAAATCTAGGAAACTAGAATCGAGGAGTACCCATAATTAAATGGGGATGAGACAAGATAAATCTTGCCCCACCCCCACTCATAACCGGCCACTATATTACACAACACCAAAGAGGTGTCAAGTTGCAAGCTAAATGCTTACACTTGTAAGCTAAGCTTACAAAGTAAGCTACCAACCTCTAAAACCATCTACTCAAACCACTTCTCTCATTTGCACTCATGCAAACCACCTCAAAAATCCTCTCCCTTTCTCCGTACCATTTCCGTCCCATATGCACCATAAACACCCAATTTTGATCAATTTTAACCATGAATCTTGTGTTATTTACACACATGATGAAGCCCTTTTGAAGCCCTATTGATTGGTGGTGATTATAACATCCAAAGAGGAGTTTCTATGGAGTCTTAGGGCTGATTTTCCACAAGTAGTTTTTAAAGATTGGTGGACTTGAAGATGATATTGGTTTATCACAAGTTGTGTGATCAAAATCCGTGTCTTGATCACAACCTACATCATCAATGGTGGTATAAAGATTTTTCTTCCCATCCTCTTGTTATTTTGATTATGTAATCATGTATTTTCTTTCATATTGTATATGTATATGATGAATATATGATGATAAAAATATTTTGTGGGGATTTGGTGTTGATAATCATGGGTAAAAAGATGAAAAACTATATGTAAAAATGGTTAATCTTGCTAAATTTAGTAGGCTGTATAAAAATAGTAAATAACCATGTGATGAACTGATAAAATGGCATAGATTAATGGATATACAGTAAGTAATATGTCTTGTACACATGTGAGAGTTGGCCATGCAATGTAATCATTAGGATGAGTGAGATATGATCAAAACAATATTAGAGTGCAAATCTACATAGACTGTTTTGGACGATTTTTATAAAATACTTAGAGACTGATTCAACAGTAGCCATAGAAGAGTTAAATGGAGCACATATCATTTAGTTTATGCCATAAACATTTGGGCTTCTATCTCCATATAGAACTCTAGATATGGCTGTTTTGGTGAACATGAAATTTAAAATCAGATTTGTATAATAAAAACTTATATAATATAAGCACTCACTTATATATTTATAAAATATATACACATGAAAACCCACTAACTTATAAATTTCATTTATATAAATATGTATAAGGTTAAATAAATGGACACTTTATAAAAATGGTAGTTGAATAAGATTTATAAGTTATAAAAACTATAACATGATTTTTACGACTTTTTCGGCTATTACCGTAAAATTAACGTTTTTCGCCAATTAAAACTTAGACGATCAAACCCGTCTAATGTAAAGTTTTTAAAAGCCATATACTGATATATAAGTATATAATACAAGTAAAAACCGATAAAACCCGAACTAAAGGACATACGGACAATAACGAGCTAAGTTAGCATATTGGACTAATAATTTAACTAAATAAGTTAAACACTTATAAAAATTACTTATTGGGCTTGACCCATTTGGTCCCAACATGTAAAGTGTAAATACTGATAATACAAGTATAAAATGGACTAATACAAGTTAAAGAACTTATAATAAGCTTGTTGGACTTAAAATATGTAAATAGGTAAAACTAGTAAACTAGTAAGAAGTTACCAATACATAAACACTAAAACGAGTAAATGAGAATATGTAAACCCACTTGATCATCATATATATAAAATCATCATATTATACATGATTGTTATTTTTATAAAGTCATTGGACAAGAGTCTAAGACGAGTATTATTTGTCTAGGTTTCCGTGATTGAAGCACGTACCGTACGTCCGAATTGCCGATAACCCGCCTTCCCACATCAACGTGAGTTCATAGCCTCGCACTCTTTTAAATGTTTTTATGAAATGTTTCATAAACCCGCGAGGGAGATAACATGTTAGTTTTTATAAAATAGGACACCAGTTGTCCCAATTGTCTGTTTATTGATTTGGACCCGAATGATTGTATGACCCGATGAATGATTAAATGACCCGATAAATGAAAAGAAAAGGATTATTAAAGCTAGGTTATATCACTAAAAGTCCCATTAGCATGACTTGTGAACTACCGGGATTTGGTAGACGCTTATGCATATAATAGTACTATTTGGGGACGATCACCCCAGTTCGCGCCTTGACGGTTGATCCCCGTTGTGCCACATTGATTGGTAAGCGAATTTATGTATGAGAAGATTTACACAAGCGTGATTATTGTGACGACACACTAATTTAGATGGGCAAATTGAGTTTCGGGCTAGCTACCCGTTGTTTGTTGTAGTAAGGTAACAATGTCATGCGGCTTATAATAATCCAATTAACGAAATACTGCTTTACGCGCCGAATTACAATATATTGCCTGACTAGCAATACGGGGTCATATTATTGATATTATGTTTGTGTTTTGGTTTTACATAACCATATTCATATAACGGTTTTTATTTAACTCTACACGACGTTATAAAAATGTTTTGTATGATATTTTTACGACATTGGTTCGTATAATGATTTTGAAGGCGAAAGCCTATATTATGATTTTTGATAAGGATTGTATAAAATGACTTTGGCTATTTTATGGCCTACTACAATGATTTGTACAAAAATGATTTTTGGTAATAATTTTATACCGATGTTATACTGATGGTTTTTATTAAACTCTATGAATTCACTCGGCGTTATCGCTGACCTTTTCTTTTAACATGTTTTATCTCAGGTACTTGAAGGTAATTCTCGGGAAGACAACAAGAATTCATGGCCCGCATTTAAAAACAATTTCCATTCAAATCTTTTGTAAAATTGTATGAAATTATTATGACTTGGGACCTATGTAACTTTGATATTTATGAATGGAAATGCGTTATTATTAAACTACGCGGTTTTTAAGCGTTGTCTATGATGTGAGTAATGTGCTATCCCGTAACACCAACGAGTCTTCCGCTATATTGAATTGTGTAAATTTGGGGGTGTTATACATATCCTTATTAACCGCTCCACGTCACCCCTTAACTAATATAACTTCAAATTATATTAGTTAAATCCTTCTTTCCCGGTTAACACATCCCATAACCCCAAACCAGATTAAAACTCCCCCAAATCCACCCTAGAACCCTAAATCGTTGATCCCTAATTAACCAATATCAAACCCTATAATTTTATAGAAACGTGATTCCCACTTCCCTAATTAAACCCCAACCCCCAAAAGCATGTCCAGCTTACCCATGTGCCTCTCCACATCCTCCCCTGCCCCATGGTTTGGGCAAAAATAACAACATTCAAATCTTTTAGTCAATCAAGGTCTCAAATCTATTTATTTCTACCAAAGAAACATCACCAATGTCTAACATTGGTCAACATACAACTGACAACGACTTATCAAGCACATGGGAAGTATTTGACAGAAATTTAAAAGTATCTCAAGGGCATTCTTGGAAGACAGCTAGTTTAGGGTTTACATTTTTATGCTTTCTAAAGTATTCTATCCAGTATTATATAAAGGAGGTGCATGTATGATGTAGTGTTTTTACTACTCTTTAGGAAAAGAGAGCAAAATAGGGAAAGTATGAAGTGTCGGTTTAGGCTAACCAAGCACTAATGACCAATGAAGTTCAAGTTCGTTTCCCAAGGAGGCAAGTATGTTGTGTAGAGAGATGATTAACTTTTGTGATTATAATTTATGAAGAAAGAAAATAGAAAAGAGATTAGAAGAGAATGACGGTTACGATTACGAATTAAACTAAGACGAATAGTCGTGCACGTAAAACTATAAAAAGTGACAAAATTAAAAATTTAACCTAAAAATTCCTAGAAAATTGCAATAAATTCTAAAAAATGTAATTAGAGTTTACAAAAAATCAAAAATCACTCAAACCTTTTATTTAATTAAATAATAATTTTTTAATGCTAATTAAAGCCCAAAAAATCAATTTAATTAACAAAAAGCCCAAAATGAGATTTTTTCACTTGTAAACCTCTAAAATGACTTAAATAAATTTATAACTACTTTTGAAAATTTTAAAATTAAATAAAACTATTTAAAAACAATTAAAAACTATTAAAGCTTAAAATAATTCTAAAAATTAATCTAATGACAAAAAAAATATTCTAAAAATTTTAAAATTCCTAACTTAATGTATTTGATCTAAGAAAAATGAAAAACTTTGAAAAATCTAATTTTTAATTTTTAATAATAAAATAATAATAAAATATTAATAAAAATCCAAAATTTATAAGAAATTCTAAAAAGTTGCAAACTAGTTTATTTCAACCTAAATAACACAGAAACGAAGTTGAAATTACAAAAATACCCCTATTGGGCCTAGAAATGGGCTAAAAGTCCAAACAGTCCATTAATGGGCTCAAATAGGCCCAATAAGAAAAATGTTGTCCAAATAAGCCCAAAAGCTCCTATCTGACTTAAAATTTGATTTTAAGAACAAAACTCTGAAGGCCCAAAAGCTGAAAATGTGTTTAAGCTAGCTTATTTCAAAGCAGCTCATTCTTAATGGGCTTTTTGGCCCATTAAGCTATAAGCTGATGCAATGAGCTCAAATTTGACACACAAGCTTCTTTTGAGTTACTTAAGAGATCTGTAAAAAGAAAATTGGAAAAAGCACAAGAAATAAGCCTGAAATAAGCCAAGACTCTCTTCACAAAACGACAAAATAGTCGTTTTTGAGTTCTAGACCACCTCAAGTGCTGATTCAACTTTCAAAAGCTTTTAAATGACTTAATTAAGCTAAATAATCAAAAAATTTTCAAATAAGCACAAGCAATAATCCAGAATAAGCAGATAAGCACTTGTTTAAAAGTCAACTTAATGAGTTTTCTAGTAAAAAGCCAAAGTCAAAGTCTAATAAGCTCCAGATCAAATAATTAGGTCAAATGAGGAAAATATATCACAAAAAATAAGTTGTTGCAAGTCTGGATAAGCCAAATTGGCTTATGAATAAGCTGAATGATAATTAACACTAGCAGGGGCTAGTTTTGGAGGTTGAGCAGTGGGAACTTTTCCCCCTGCTTGACCTTTTTGACTTTTTGTCTTATATGACTTTTTGTTGGATTCAAGTTACAAACAAGGCACCCTTGTGATCAGTGAATCAAAAGGAGTCAAGAACAACAAAAATATCACACTTCCAATCAGCCAATCAGTGTAGTTAATTCATTTTTATCACCTGATATGCACCAAATATGAACAGAAGCAGTTATGAACTCAATAAGCTATTTTAGCAAGATTCAGCCAACCAAATTGCACCAAAAGCATACACAAGCTATAATTAATTCAAATGAACAAATTTAAACAGGTTTCATGCCTTGGTTCAAGGTCTAATTCAAGATTCAAGCACAAAATTGTTACTGATGAACAAGAACAAGCAGACTTTTTACTTTACTGATATACTTGACCACCAAGCCAATTTTAAACACTCAAATCTTCAAATCAGATTACACAAACTTTGATTTAACACCTTTTAGCCCTAAACATGCATACACACTAGGTGTTTCCAAAATCTTAGGTGAAAAACAGTTAAAACAAGTGAGATATAGCACAATCTTTAAATTGATGTTTCAAAACTGAAAACTTGCAGGTTTTAGCATACAACCAAGTGTTAAACAGATACAATCACAATTATCCAACAAACACAAACTCAATAGCAACTTATGAACTTAAACAGATAATCCCAAACACCCCTTATCTTTTTCAAATCAAGATTTAAACAAGTATAAGTGTATCCGGTGTTACCAAAGCCCAATCAAACACAATAACAGTTATATTATGTAGTATCAAGCAAGATTAAGCCACAAATTCAACAAGAACACAAGCAATGCACCAATCACCAATAATCAAGTATTAAAGTAGATTTTGGGTAAAAGGGTTCAAACCTCATGGATGTACATCCACACCTACGAATTTTTGAGCTGATGTGCTAGCAAGAACAAGCACAAGCTTCCACAAACAACCCTGCTAAGATTCAACAAGGTTAGCACAATAAAATCAAAAACAAAAAGGTGATAACTTGGAAAATAAACTTGATTAATGCAACCTTGTTCCCACACTTGATTATCCCCAAGTTATAAGCCTCACAACACCTTGATAACACAATATCAGGATGCTATGATCCACTTATAGCTCAAGAACTCCACGGTTTAAACCAAGACTTAACAAAATATCAAATTTTGATCCTTTGTGCACTTTCTTGCACAAGGTTTAAAAACACGTTTTGAGATTCAAGATTAGTTAACATAGAACATAAACAAATAGATATAAAGATTGGCACTTGACTTTTCTTCACAAAATTCAAACACTTTTCATTAAACAATGAACAAGGATTTGCAGAAATGTGAACTAGGAAAAGTTCAAGAGCAGGTGTAAAACCCGCATGCTTTTACCATGAACAGTACCCATTAGATCGTACGTACTAGATTAAAACTTTCCTTTTATAGCATGTATACGTTTACGTATAAGAATTTTAAGTATTACGTACGTGTTAGAACACGATAAGTATTTATTACGTATGAACACACGATAATTATTCAAATAATAATTATAATCACGAACATGCGATCATGGAATCATGAACGTAATTTAATCACGAGCTAATATTAATTACGTATATATTTATTAAGAACATGAATAAATATATTAAGTCACGATCGATAATTAATTAAAACACGTAAAACACGAACACGAGAACACACGTATTAATTAGACACGGAAAATGATCGGGTTACCCCATGTGGGCCCCATACCACGAAATTAGGGAGGGAAGATGGGCTTAGCCCATCAATTTTTACTAAAACAAGGAATTAGGAAAAGATCACTACTCATTTTCACTTTACAGAGGATTTTTACAAAAACCTAAAAGTTCTTCCTTCTCCTTCTTTTTCTCTTTTGGCCGCCACCCATAAACACCCCAAAGGGGTGTTTATTTGATCTTTGATCTTGGTTTTGGTGCAAGAGTTCGTGTTTGTTCATCCTTGTTTAGATCCACGCATTCGGTAATTCTTTGAACCCTTTTCTTTTGATTTAATCTTTTAAATAATTAAGAACATGACATGTTTTTCTTAAAAAACCTAATTAAATCATAGATCTAACATGAAATTGGTTTTGGAATAAATCAAAAGGGATGTTTTAGGGGTGTTTGTTCTTGGCCGCGGCCTAAGCCGAACCCGAGAGGGTCTCGGTTTGGCTACACGACCACCACCGACCCCATATGGTCCCGGTTGGTTGGTGTGGGTCCCACGGCAGCAACAAGACAAGGGTAACCCCGAATTGGTTCGGGGTATGGTGTCGATTTCATGTCCGGTTCATGGTTCTTAGTCAAGATCCGGTTCACGGTGTATGTTAAGATTATTTTTCTTTTATAATCTTATGTTAGAACTAAATTAATGAACATGATATGCTTAATTTAATAACATGACTTAGGTTATATTAATTATTAAAATCATGAACTTATTAACCTAAGTATTTTATATTTTTAAGACTTATAATTAATTAATTATTTAAAAACCATGGTTATAATTAATTAATTAACATGACTTAGGTTATATTATTAATAAATAACAATACATGTTTTAACCTAAGTATTTAACTTTATTTAATTAAAAACATGATATACTTTAATTAAATATTTTAACCTATAGTTTATTTTAATTACATGAAATAATTAATAAACTATACATTATATCATATGACTTAGAAAATAATCATGAAAACACCTAGGCTTATATACTTAGCTTATTTAACCAGCTTGTTTCTATTTATGGAAACGTTCTATTTTTAGAAACTTATTTATTTCAGGCAGCTAATCTATTTATGGAAACTAATTTAAATAAGACAGCTAATCTATTTATGGAAACTTATCTATTTTGAGCAGTAATTCTATTTTTGAAAACTTTCTATTTTTGGAAACTTTCTATTTTTTTTGAAAGTTTCTATTTTTGGAAACTTTCTATTTTTGGAAACTTTATATTTTTGGAAACTTTCTATTTTAGGAAAACTGCTATTTTTGGAAGTTACTTATTATTACACAGTAAGTATAATAATACATGAAATACCAGAAATACTTAATCAGAGTAAACAGAATATAAGATAAACACAGTTTAAGGCTTTAAATAGTGAAACATGATAAGAACATATAAAATAAGCTAAGGCATGACATAAAATCAGTTACGTATTAGTAAGCAGATACTTATTCATGTATGTATTTATGTAGCATTAGTGATACGGAAGTAGGATTCCTCTCAGTTCATCTTCTTCGTTCACTGGACATAAGGTATGGATTCCCGTCCTTTCAGTATGGACATTCTTTCCTTATTAGGATTCCCCGTATGCAGCCAAATGTTTTCCCGTAGTATAAGTATGTGTTTGAATTGCTTATGTTTAATTTAGAATACCTATAGAGAATATACATGCATGACCAGTTTCACCTAGTTATGGAGTTACCATAACCATAACATTAGAGGCACTGATGTTGAAAGTCCCTAATCAATGCAAGAAACCCTAATCTTAACTTAATCAACACAAGGTATTACTTTTCAAACGTAATCTTATTATTGTATAATAAAGAATTACAAGTGTTATGGATAACACAGTTTGATGACAATGTGTTGTGCACACTTTGAACAACAATAAACCCTAACTTATGAATACAGTCGTAGCTGTTTGATTCACTAAGTTATATGCAATAATGTTCTTAATATCTCAAAGTGTTCAACATTAATGCATGGATACACATCCTATTTATAGTGTTACGAGTTTGACTTAAACATTACTTGATGGCGACTACACAAGCTTTTACAAGTTCCCACATCAGTCACATGATGTCCTTCTATTCTTGGTAGTCTTCCATTATGCTTTAAGGAACAGTTGTCAAAAACATTTTCCTTATTCTTCATAGTCTCGAACACACAAATGGCATGTCCAAAGTGTGCTGAGAGTTATCAGGGTATTGCCACCCCTGTTAACTCTCAACCCCTCAGAGTCCCTGATACATCTTGGCTGTTATCCATCACAGCCAATGAGTATGTCTTCAGGTAATCTTCGACTTCCCTGACAATGTCTCTGACATGGACTCCTCTGAGGTTGCTCACAGAGACTTGGATCTCTGTGAGTCTTGCCAAACTTGCCTTCCTCCTAGGCACAGGCAAGGGACTATCTAACAGCCTAATTATGTTTAAATCAATGATCAGGGAATCTAACAAGTTTAGATTCCCAACAATCTCCCCCTATTTAAACATAAATAATGCTAGATCTAACTAAGTTAAGGTAAGTGAGTTTAACAGCTTCTTCTTACACATAACAGATCTAAACAAACATACCTCATGATTTTATTAAAACTTAAAGAAAATTACAAGTGCATTACATAAGCAAAATAAAAGATGAAGGTAAAAAGGGCTGTGAACATCTTCAATAGTCATCATTTTTAATTCTTTCTTCAGCTTCAGCCAAGTCTAATCTGTTATCAATTTCATCCTGCAAAGTCTTTGCAAACTTCTTGGAATACTCTGTGTTGATCTTGAGACACTTCTTGTGACAGAGTAGCTGAATAGTTGAAGCTAAGCACAGCTCATCTTCCCTTTGAAAAGCATACTGGCAAGCCTTGTTCATAAATGCCATTCCTCTTTCAGGCTCTGTGTATGTCTGACCATCAACAGGGCCAACAATACCATTTGGGAGGATCAAATCCCTGTGCATGCCATCCACATGAACATCTTCAGTAACAAAAGTTTCATTAACAATTTGTGAAATTCTTCTCCTTTTGTTGCCTGTATTTGGGGGTTCTTGTTCAAAAAGCTGTGGTGGGGGATCAATCTTGAGTTTGGCTGCTGTTTCCTTGATCCAGTTAAACTTGGCCTTAAGAGTTTTAAGCAGAAGGAAATTTGCCTGTCCAGACTTTTTGGCAGCTAAGGCTTCGAGTTCGAACCATTCTGATAACCCAAGTGTCTTTAACCTGAAGTTGTCAAACACATCCATATTTCTCTGTTGGTTTTCCCTCCATAAAATCATCTGTGGGGTGTTTGTGGATTTATGAATGGTGTATTTGAACTTGGTTATCTTGCCAGCAGCATATCTGTTGTTTACGAAGGCATCATAGTCAGCTTTGACTTTCCTTAAAGCCTCAACGCGTTTTGTTTCCATTTCCCTCAACCTTTGTTTTTGTTTTTCCCTTTCAGGTGGTGTCATCTTCCTCAGAGTAGCTTCATTCAATTCTTTGGCTGTCTTGAGTTCATTTAATCTTTTGAATTTTTCAGCCTGTTGCTCTATTTCTTCAGGGGTCAAAGGAATCTCATCGAAAGGTGTAAAGGTTGAGAATTGGGAAAGGTCTGTGGTGGATCCTCCTGTCTCTAGCATCGCAGCTATCTTCTTAAGTTTGGTATCTGTATCAACCAAAACTATCTCCTTTCCTTTCTTCGAGACAGAGGACTCCACACTTATGTTTTTCAAAACATCAGCTCTTTTGATAAACGCTGTCTGAGCCTGAGTTTGAATAGCTTTGGGGAGAGAGCTAACAGTGAATTTTAATTTCTTGGCAGCTGGCTCATCATCATCCTCAGGCTTGCTGGTGTTAACCAAAACCAAAGACTTTAATGAGTCAGCTCCATCTTGAGTTTGTTGCTCCCCCTGAGTATTATCCTCATCATCAGGTATTATAACAAGTGTGATGACTTGGAGAGGAACAGGTGTAGTTGTGGGGTTAGCTGATGATGAGCCTTGTTCAGCAGATGCAAGGCTGAGTGTTGTATTCTTCTCCCCCTCACGTTTATCCTTACTTCGCAGATGTTTGGATGAACGTGCTTGAAAACGTCTTGCAATCTGCTCCACAGAGGCAGCCATAGCACGTTGTCTTTTTCTTGAAGCCCTGGCAATCTTTAGCAGGAGGTTGGCATTTGCATTAGTATTTGCCTGAACACGCCTGACAATAAAGTTAACATGGTTGTATTGCCTGGTGCGAACAACATTAAAGTGCCTGTGCATGGTGTGTTCATGTTCATGGAACATGGCAGGGACGGCTGAGTCAATGGCATCCTTTATTCTTGTTGAAAGATGACCGAGTCCCTGGGCCACACCTCTTCTTGCACCATCCTGAATTGGCTCAGTGACAGCCTCAGTCACAGCCTTTTTGATGATGCCTGGAAATGTCACAGTGAAGTTGTGCATTTCAGACTTGATCACATCCAGCTTCCTTGATAAGCGCTCAATATCTAATTGATGATGAACAGGCTGAAGATTTTTGATATTGAGGCTTTGCTGAGCATAGTCATCCCCCCTTGGTAATAAGTCAAAGTTGGTCTGGGCAGGATGATCAAACAAGAGAAATTCTGCTGTTGGATCATAAGTTGGTCTTTGGAATACTGTTGTTGCTGAGGTAGCAGAGTTTGGAGTATCAACAGCTTCCTTGAGAGGAGAAGTCTTGTCACCAGCTGGTGTAGACACAGCTATTTCTTTAGGAGGAGAGACAGACAGCTGGTCTTCCTCATCTTCTTCATCCTCTTCATCGAACATTCCCTCAGGGAATTCATCCTCAGGCATGGACTCAATATCAGAGACATAATCTTCTAATGAGAGCATTTCTTCATCAGCATTTAACACAGGCTCTTCATCATTTGGTTTGTCTTGAGTCGTTGTATCAGCCTCCTTTTCTTGTTGTTCCTGAGACTCGATGACTGGCTGTACAATTTCAGCCTGCAAATTTGTTGTAATTAGTAACAGGGAAAAATATAAGGGGAATGGTTGCCATTTCGCTGTCCCAGAGAGGCTGAGGGTGATTGCTCAGCCACTCCAAAGGATAAATCCTTGGGATTCTTTTAAGTGTGAATAAAATGTGGTTAATGATCGCCATTCGCTGCCCCCAGGAAAGCTGAGTGTGATTATTCAGCCCCCCCAAAAGGTAAAAACCTTTGGGACTCTTTTGATTGTGAAACATATGTTGTTTATGGATCGCCAGTTGCTGCCCCTAGGAAAGCTGAGTGTGATTATTCAGCCCCCCCCAAAAGGTTAAAACCTTTGGGAGTCTTTTAAGAGTGAAACATATGTGGTTGTAGGTCGCCTGTTACGCTGCCCCTAGGAAAGCTGAGGGTGATGATTCAGCTCCCCCTGAAAGGATAAATCCTTTGGGACTCTTTTAAGGAGGGAACCAAGAGGCTGTGTGAAGTACAGCTGATCAAGGTTGAGACATTAGTGTATTCAGGTTGTTGTTAGCCTGAATACCGTCTAGAGGGTGCAGGGTCATCGGGGTGCTTTATGAACATAAATGAATCATTCCCTGGTGCAAAGACAGGGTGTACAGAAGTCTTAAAGAATTCTAAGTGTATAGACAGACTTCTATGGGTCGAGGATTACCCTAACTTCACCACTCTCTCCTACAGACAAATGAGAGTGGCTGCTTGTGAACCTCTAAAAATGTACACTGATTACCTGTGAGATATCAGCTTGATCAGGCTGGTTTCCTGTTGTCTCAGCTGACTTTGAGACACTAGACGCATGTTGTTTGTCAGCCAAAGAATCCGAATCCACAAGAGTATCTGGACCAGAGGAGGCGTCAGTCTTCTTTCCCTTGGCCTTAGTAACAGATTTGGAGTGGGAAGAAGAGGGGATTTTCTTCTTCTTAGGCCGTTGGCCAGATGAAGCCTTGGACTTAGTAGTGTGCTGCCCAGAGGTCAAAGACATAGACTTTCCAGCAACACTAGAAGTATTCACCTTCTTAGAGGAAGGGAGCAAGGGCTTCTCAGCGTTTGGTACTTGGTTGGCCACGTTCAGCATATGGGCGGTGATAGGGATATCTTCAGCTCCTATTTCCTTGTAGATGGCGCCTGTGATGCGATAGGGCTTAAGAGCAGTCAAGGCCTTGTTGTGGTAGTTATCTCCCAGCAGGCTTTCAAAGATCAGAGACAGGAAGCGCACATAACAGATGTTCTTTTCTCTGACCTGATTCCTTCCCTTCAGCTGTTCTACCAGGTTAGAGAAGAGAATGCTTCCAACGTCAACATCAGCTCCCCAAATTAATCCATAAGCAATAGCCTGATGGTTGAAAGACATCTGATCCTGTGATCCCTGCATTCCTCCCAGGGACTTAACAATGTGGGTGAAGAGGACACGCCACATAGGAGTGAAATATTTAATCTTCAGAGGGGATTTGGCGAGTACCTCAGCTGGTGTAAGGGCAGGGTTAACGTCATGGCAAGGGTTGAGTGTGGCCAGGGCTTCCTTAACAGCCTTTTTGTCAACTACCTTCAGGCATTCATCTCCATGCTTCAATCCAGCCACACTTGAAAAGTCTTTAAGGGAGAAGGCAAAAGGGTGTTCATTGCATGACAGGCTAAAAGTTATGGTGTCTTCTACCACTTCAGCAGAATACCAGAATTCCCTAAGGTATTCTTGGTAAAAGGTGGATAGGGATTTGGTGAAGGCTTCATTTAGGTCACAATTCTGCATGAAATTTACCAGATCTGAATAGGTGATGTTTGGTGCCTTAATCCATCCAATGGCGTTGTTGGATGCGAGGATGCTCTCGTTGATCTCGAAGTTAACATTTGAAGCTTTGGAAACTGAAAACGCCATGGATTTGAGGTTGAAGGTGAACGAAAATGGCGGATAGGTTAAGAGAGATAAGAACTTAGAGAGAGAAGTAGATTTTAGAATGGTGGCGGGTGAGAAGAGAAAGGAGACAATATATATTCAAACTAAGTGAAAAATTATTCAACCGTATTAAATGCAAGGTGCGAAAATGACTGCTCAAGTGGGTCCCCTTGACCTTTCAAAAAGTTTGTCTCCTCGTTATCCGAAAATAAATGATTAAATATTTGGGAATGTTTTTTGCATTTACTTGGAAAGTAACTACCTAGTTTCATGTGAAAAACATTTAATATAGAATCAATCATTTAATGAACACATTTAATATCAAGCCACAGGCTTTGAGATATTGAGCATCCCTAACTCAGCAACTAGCCTGTTGAACGAAGGTTCAGCCAAAGGCTTTGTAAAGATATCAGCTAGTTGCAGCTCTGTGGGAACAAAATGCAGCTCAATATCTCCCTTCATTATATGATCCCTGATAAAATGATACCTGATATTAATGTGTTTGGTACGAGAGTGAAGAACAGGGTTGTTGGATATGGCAATGGCGCTGGTGTTGTCACAAAAGATTGGCACTTTGTCATACAAGATTTCATAGTCAGCCAATTGAATTTTCATCCAGAGCACCTGAGCACAACAGCTGGCTGCAACGACATATTCTGCTTCAGCTGAAGACATAGCCACAGAGTTTTGCTTCTTAGCACTCCATCCAACCAATTCTCCTCCTAGGATTTGACAGCTGCCTGAAGTGCTCTTTCTGTCAATACAGCATCCAGCATAGTCTGAATCTGAATAGGCCTTGAGATCAAAGCCTGATTCTTTTGGGTACCATAGGCCTAGGGATGGTGTTCCTTTGAGATACCTGAAAATTCTCTTAACAGCCACTAGATGGGATTCTTTTGGGTTAGCTTGGTACCTTGCACAGAGACATGTGGAGAATTGGATATCTGGACGACTAGCTGTTAGATACATGAGTGACCCAATCATGCCTCTATATAAAGTCTCATTGACAGAGACCCCTGACTCATCAGGGCCCAAGTTGTTGGGTGGAAGCATGGGGCATTTCACTGATGCATAATCAGCTAAGTCATATTTTTTAAGTAAATCCTTAACATACTTTTCTTGACAAATTGAAATTCCCTTAGGACATTGTTTAATTTGAAAGCCCAAAAAGTAAGTTAATTCACCCATCATACTCATCTCATATTTCTTGGTCATTAATTTAGCAAAACGTTTACTAAGATTGACATTTGTTGACCCAAAGATGATATCATCCACATAAATCTGCACAATGATGAAATCACTCTTGTCCTTGAAGGTAAAGAGTGTTTTATCAATAGAACCCCTGACAAATTTATTTTCAGTTAAGAAATTTGAAAGAGTTTCATACCATGCTCTTGGAGCTTGTTTCAGACCATACATTGCCTTGTGAAGTCTGTACACATGGTTGCGAAACTCGCTGTTCTCAAATCCTTCAGGTTGTGCAACATACACTTCCTCAGCCAAATCACCATTAAGGAAAGCACTCTTAACATCCATCTGATACACAGTGATGTTCATATAGGCAGCATAAGCAAGGAAAATTTTGATGGCTTCCAGTCTAGCAACAGGTGCAAAAGTTTCATCATAATCAATTCCTTCAGTCTAAGCCCTGTGCTACCAGTCTGGCCTTGTTCCTGATGATGTTCCCAATCTCATCCATCTTATTTCTATAGATCCATCTAGTGCCTGTGATATTCTTTCCAGGTGGAGCTGGCACTAGTGTCCATACTTTGTTCCTTTTGAACTGATTGATTTCTTCTTGCATAGCAGCTACCCATCCTTCTTCTACTAGAGCCTCAGCAACTCTTTTAGGTTCAATTTGTGAGAGAAATTCAACAAAGAGACATTCATTGGCTGAGGCTGACTCTGAGTCTTGGATTCGCTGTCTGGTTGTGACCCCTGCAGTTGGTTCCCCAATAATATTGGCAAGAAGAATGTGTTGATCTCTTGACCACTTATTTTGAGGAGCTGGGGATTCAAGGACAGGGGTACTTGAGGGCACAACTGGTACAATTTGAGTCTCATCCTGCTGACTAGGAGGGCTTTCTTCAAAGACTACTTCAGTGTCAGAGTCTTCTTCAGCCATATCAAGGGAAGCTATTTCATTATCAGCAGGAGAATCTTCAGGGATTTGAAGAATTGGTGAGTCATCAATATCATGAGAAGGACCATCAGAAATTTGAGGTTCTTCTTCATCAAGTTCCTGAGAGGTAGGAACTTCTATGTTGTGAGTTGACAGAGGGTCAAAGGCAGGGACATAAGGAGTGAGAGTGTTGGAGTGATGATGACTGGTAGGTCTGGGTTCTGTGAACTCATAACTTGGGAAAGAAATATTTTCATTAAAATCTATTTCATCACCCTCTGTTCCTGTTCTCTGTATGACTTCATCATCTTCATTGAATCTAACATGGAATGTTTCTTCTACTTCTTGTCTTCTGATGTTGAATACTCTGAAGGCTTTGACTGTTAGAGAGTATCCCAAAAAGAAACCATCATCAGCTTTTTCATCAAACTTTCCAAGTTTATCCCTGTAGTTATAAATAAACACAGGGCACCCAAACACATGAAAATAGCTGACGTCTGGAGATCTTTTTCTGAAAACTTCATAGGAGGTTTTACCATGTCTTTTGACAATGATTGATCTGTTTTGAGTGTAGCAGGCAGTGTGAACATCTTCTCCCCAAAATTGCTTTGGTAAGGCTGCACCATTTAACATAGTTCTTGCTGCTTCAATCAAAGTCCTGTTTCTTCTTTCAGCCACACCATTTTGTTCAGGAGTGCCAGCTGAAGAGAAGTTCTGAGAAATCCCTTTTTCATCACAAAAAGATTCAAGTTGATGATTCTTGAATTCTGTACCATTATCACTTCTTAGAGCTTTGACTCTAACATCATTCATATTTTCAACCTGTCTGATGAAGGACATGATGGTTTCAGCTGAATCACTTTTCCTTCTGAGGAAGAACACCCATGTGTATCTTGAAAATTCATCAACTATAACCAAGGTGTATTTGTTGTGATTAATGGTTTGAGGTTTGACAGGCCCAAACAAATCCATGTGAAGGAGATGTAAGCACTTGTCAATAGAGAATGATTGCCTAGTCTTGAATGAAGACCTGTGATGCTTTCCTTTGACACATGCAGAACAAGTTTTGTCTTTGGAAAACATTACTAAAGGTAGACCAGCAACCAAGTTTTGAGTGGCTATCTTATTGATGTTCTTGAAGTTGAGATGAGACAGTCTTTTGTGCCACAGCCAATTGACACTTTCAGAGGCTTTGGCAAGAAAACAATTTGAGCTGTCTTCAGAGCACACATCCATGTTGATGACATAAACATCTCTCCTTCTAGGTGCAATCAGCACAACATCATTGTTTTTGTTGAATATGGTTCCCTGAGTCTTAGTAAACAAAACCTTATAGTCAGCATCACACAATTGGCTGATGCTAATAAGATTGTGTTTAAGACCATTCACATATGCAACCCTGGTAAATGTGATCCCATTGCAGTTCACTGAGCCATATCCTTCTGTGTCACCTGAAGAGTTATCTCCAAACACCACTTTGGGACCTGGCTCCTTTGAGTATCTGTGCAGGTATTGTTGAATCCCTGTCATGTGTCTAGAACAACCACTATCTAGATACCATACCGATTCCTTGAGATATTTCTGCATAGATACATAGAAACAGATTAGTTCCTATGGTGAACCCACTTTCCAGTGGGTTCCCTGAATTGCTTGTTAGCAACTCTTGTGTTCCTGAAAAACTTTTGGCGTTGGGATGGACAGTTCATTGTTTCATGGTTATAACTCCCACAGATATCACACCCAGGGAAGTCACCACACTCGTCTGAGTGATGGTCTGTGAACCCACAAAATTTACAGGGAGGATAAGGTTTGTAATTTCCCTGTTGCCTTTTGGAACTCTGTGGTCTGTCCCTCGAGGGTGTCTGAGCTCTTTTAGCTGCCATGTGTTTGTCATGATCTAAGGTCGAATGGTGAGAATTTTTACATACATTGCAATAAGGTTTGATTAACCTTTCCCCTTTGGGTTCACCTAGGAGTGACTTAGGTTCATGAGAAGTAGAGCATTCAGCGGAAGGCTTAATGTGTTGTTTCAAGAGTTCTACTTCTTTCATAAGAGGCAACAGGCGATCTTCAGTGGTAGGTTCAACCTTATTCACAGCTTTAGTAGTAACAGACTTAAAAGCTACTTGTTTACCAGTTTGTTTAGCAGGCACATGAAAAACTTTAGCTGGAGGATTCTCAATCTCTGTCCTAAGTTCATCCTTAGCAGATCTAGAAGAACTGCTGGGTTCAACTCTAGAGAGTTTGGGCAAGGGTGGTAGCTCAGCCACATCTTCAGAGACAGGGTCATTTGTCAAAGTGGTATCTGACATATGAATAGTCTCTGTAGATTTAAAGACAATGTCTTTGGGTTTGGTGAGAATTCTCAGCTTATTTTTCTTAGCAGATATATCCCTTTTTAAGTCAGCAGGCACTTCATCCCTAAGCAATTCATCAATAGTAAACCTAGCACACAGCCATTTTTCAATAATCTTGTTCAATTTAGAGACTTGATCATTTAAAGCAATGTTTTTCAAGGTTAATCTAGCTACTTCATTTTGCAGGGATATTTTCTCTAAATGAACCCGCCTGAGGGTTTCACATTCAGCCTTAGCATTTAGCATTTCAGATTTAACAGAGTGAAACTTATCAAGTAGGTTCTTTCTTTGTTCCTCAACAAAGTGTAAATCAACAATGGTGTGATCAAGGACATGCTTACGTTCATCACTATCAGACATGGATAAATGACTGTGTACCTTTTTCATTGTGATATCAACCCATTGTCCTGATCTTGCATCACCTTTTCCAACAGCTGGTTCATCTTCAGCTATCGCCATGAAAGCCCTGACTCTGGTGGTGTCTTCTTCATCTGAAGTCAGTGGCTCATCATTCCAATCATAAGTTTCAGCTACCAACCCTTTCTCTGTCTTTTTCTCACCACCTTTCTTTTTGGACAGAGCTTCAATCTTCAAGTTCATTTGTTCTAACTCAACTTTAAGTGCCTTGTACTTATTTTTGTAATCTTTCTTCTCAGTGTCTGAAGAATTGGATTGAGATGAGTTGTTATGTTGTTTGAACTTGTAGGGTTTGGATGAAGATGATGGATAAGAGGGTGAGGATGTCTTGGTAGAAGGACAGTCTTTTTGATAATGTCCAAGCTTTCCACAGGCAAAACAAGTTTCTTTTGACCTGTCAGTTGGTTTACTAGCTGATCCTACTCTTCCCGATCTTTTGTAGTATCTTCTTTGGTTGGCTAGCAACGCTCTTTCATGGAACTCTGCATTGAGGTCTGACAAAAACTCTTGGCTGCTACGGGTATCTTCTTCAACATCAGAATCGCTGTCATGAGGATGTGTTGCAGAGATGAATGCTTTGGAAGATGCTCCTTGGACTACAAATCTTTCAGTCTCTGATTTGTAGATAGTATCGATCAGCCCTTCTTCATAATTGTACTTACCATAGAGCTGAGCAAGGGTATCATTTTTGATTGAGTTGTTAGCTCTCTGAGTCTTATTCATGCTCAGCCACTTTCTTGGAAGGCTGTTGACAAAAGTAGCATTAATCTCAGCTTGACCAATAGTGACATCATTCATAGCTAAGTCATTTAGAAGAATCTTCAGCCTAGTATAGGTTTGCTGAACCTTTTCACCTTCAGGTGACTTAAAGGCATTAAACTGAAGTCTGAGTGCCTGAATCTTTGTCTCTCTTGTTTCAGAGTGTCCTTCATGGCCAAGAATGAGGTCTGTCCACATTTGTTTAGCTGTGGGACACTGAATGACAGACTTCATGATGTGCTTGGGAAGGCAGGAAATTATGATGCTTTTGAGACGTTTATCTTGGTTTGCTAATTTCTTATCAGCTGGAGTCTATTGTTTGAGAGGTTTGGGAAGAGGGTTTTCTTCAGTGGATGTAAGCGCCATGGGAATATATGGACCATTTTCTAAAATTTCTAAAAGAAAAGGTTCAAGCCCATCAAGGTATACAAGAAATTGACTCTTCCAACTGGCAAAATCTTCTTCATCAAAGACTGGTACACTTGTTACGTGTGATCCACCTCTTGAGTCAAGAAGTTGAGGTAGATCATCGTCATTGGCAGGAGGGTTAAGTCTTGGTGAAGATGGATTTGTGGAAGGTGATTGTGGTGGGTTAGAAGTTTCCGGCATGGTGGATCTTGATTATAAAACTAAGAACGATGTTTCTTGAAGGTTTTAATATCAAACACCGCTCTGATACCAATTGAAAGTCCCTAATCAATGCAAGAAACCCTAATCTTAACTTAATCAACACAAGGTATTACTTTTCAAACGTAATCTTATTATTGTATAATAAAGAATTACAAGTGTTATGGATAACACAGTTTGATGACAATGTGTTGTGCACACTTTGAACAACAATAAACCCTAACTTATGAATACAGTCGTAGCTGTTTGATTCACTAAGTTATATGCAATAATGTTCTTAATATCTCAAAGTGTTCAACATTAATGCATGGATACACATCCTATTTATAGTGTTACGAGTTTGACTTAAACAGTACTTGATGGCGACTACACAAGCTTTTACAAGTTCCCACATCAGTCACATGATGTCCTTCTATTCTTGGTAGTCTTCCATTATGCTTTAAGGAACAGTTGTGAAAAACAGTTTCCTTATTCTTCATAGTCTCGAACACACAAATGGCATGTCCAAAGTGTGCTGAGAGTTATCAGGGTATTGCCACCCCTGTTAACTCTCAACCCCTCAGAGTCCCTGATACATCTTGGCTGTTATCCATCACAGCCAATGAGTATGTCTTCAGGTAATCTTCGACTTCCCTGACAATGTCTCTGACATGGACTCCTCTGAGGTTGCTCACAGAGACTTGGATCTCTATGAGTCTTGCCAAACTTGCCTGCCTCCTAGGCACAGGCAAGGGACTATCTAACAGCCTAATTATGTTTAAATCAATGATCAGGGAATCTAACAAGTTTAGATTCCCAACAGATGTTATGACTTCACCACGGCGGAGTGATTGCTCTTGGCGTCCCTTCAGATTTTGGCCATTTATATTATATTTATCACGTGGGGCGTATGGGTGCATCCTAGTTACATGTTTTCAGTCAGGATTTCATGGTGAATGTGGTGTGTGCCTTGCATCCTTCACAAGGAGCTGATCCCTCCTACCCAGAACCAATATATTAAATTAGAGACAGCCCCTCTAATTTGCATGATGAGGTCACCCCTCCAAGTATTCATGCACGGTGGATTTTCATGACCTATATTGGCTAATGGTAAAATATGTTAAACAGTTTTCATAAGATAAACATAAGGCTTTTCAAACTATAAAACCAGTTTTATGAACATGTTCCAGGTTTTCCAGGACTTATACATTTCCGCTGCTATTAAGTCTTTATCATGTTTTATCCATTTATACTATGTCTATATCCGTGCACTGAGCGTTATGCTCAGCCGTTACTTTCCTTTCCATGTCCCAAAACGACAGGTACTCTAGGATGGACTTGAGCATCTGGAGGACGTGCATAGGATGGAAGCTGCCATAGACTTATTCTCCTTTTGCCTTCATATACTTATGCTTGTTTAGTCTTTCATTCATTTCTTTTACTTTATTATGTTTTGGGCTTATGTTTGGGAACCGATGTTTGATTCCGGTTTACCCTATGGTCATGTAATGTTTTAGACATTTATCCTTGTATTCTTTGATGACACGCCATAATTACGCGTGACATTCCATTTATCAAAATGGGGTGTTGCAATTATGGTATCAGAGCCAAGGCTTCGACCTGTAGGCTCTAAAACTCGACCTGTGACTAGTGGGTAGTCACTAGGAGCTTCCTAAGCCAATGTTTGTTATTCTACATATTGATGTTTTCAGCGCATTGTTGCTTTAACCATGATGTTTTCAGCACCTTGAGGTTTTAACCTTGAGGTTTTCATCAATATTGTTTTACTAATATGGATGGACAACCGTCATTCATATTTAGTTATGTGTCATTGTTTCATGCATAATGTTCCTCGTGAAGTGTGACTATGTGGACTGAACCCCAGTAGTTCATAATTAGTCACATAAAATTTTTTTCTGATAAGTTTTGATAGATAAGTTTCATTTATTTATGTTTCATGTATCATTGTTGCAGGGATTATGACTAAATAATGGTTGGTACAGGATTGGCCCTATTTAGTCGCATGTGCTTTTATCAAAAATTTAACTTGGGGACCGACCCATTGGCGTCCCCTCGCCATGTCTTTTGTTTTGGGACCGACCCATAGGCGTCCCCTCCCACATATAAAAGTTTTTATAAACTACATTATGCATTCATGCACCGTTTTTCATGCATAAAATTTTTCTCATGATTTATTAGCATAAATTTTTTTTCATGTCCCCTCATAAGTTACTATGTTTTTATGTCAAGTATGTTTTCATACTGTCATGGTTAATTTCAGTTTCATGCTGATTATATTATACACTCCTTTGCGTTGGGTTGTTCCATGTTTCTTCAAGATGGTTTCGTCTTCACGTGATTATGTCTTACGTCGCTTTTGTTGTTTTGCTTCCATGCAAGACACTGTTGAAATTCATGTAAATTATGTTTTCATGATAGTCATGGTTGGTTTTCATTGATCATGCTTTCAGGCAAATCATCTTGAATTTTGTGTAACTACACTTTAACGTTTCTCTATGCAACCAGAATGAGGTATATACTGGCATTGACAGGTTATCATGATGGTTTCCTAACCGTTTAACCGATATACTTTCCTTAAATCATGATAAACGATCGATCCCATACCGATCATTTCATGTGCATTCCACGTGTACTACACGTACCGTATTTCATGTGTATTACATGTACCTTAATCCATGTGTATTCCACCTGCAATACTTAACGAGTATTCGCTAGTCGATTCTGAATCATCTCAGGCGTATTTTCAATTGCTGATATTCTAAAAGATTGTTGATGGCTCTCATAACTTGGAGATGTTACTAAAGGTTGATGCTGCTGACGTTCGGAGATGCTACGAGATGCGGATGCTGTTCACAACCTGGAGATCCTACAAGACGAAGACAAAGGCGTCAGAGCAAAGCAATTGGACGAGAAGACGCTTCACCATCAGACGATTTCCATCAATCATTGTCCCAAATTCTTAGTCACATGTTACACGTCATTCGGCTGTCATTTCAGCCATATGAGTGCAAACCGGTACCAGCCGGCCACTCAGTTGAATAGTTACATGAATCACGGTCATGAGAATGACCATCATGGAACTGACAGACAGGACGATAGTAACCACTACTATGACAACAACTATCCTAGAAATCGCAACCGACGCTCCGGCCGCCGACATGATCAGACATACAAAGGATCGGTAGTCCAACCGATCCGCCAAGTCTGGCATAATAACCTAATATTGTAGTTCTATTGAATTACGTCTCGAGACACATGTCAAGACATCAGTCAAGACACATGTCTCACGTATACTTTCTGAGGACACATGTCAAGATACCAGTCAAGACATATGTCATGCTTATAGTTCCAAGAAACGAGTCAAGACACATGACTCACATCCAACTATGGGACATTTCTAAGAAATTCAGGGTACCCTCCAAGGGTATATCCCTTTTGTTGTGCCATGTATTAATCAGGCCACAAGAATTTCAATACCATTATCGGCGCATAAGTGAGAACTGTAGCGTTGCTGATGTCACTTTTATTTCTTTCACCATATTTCATATGATTCATGACCATGAAGGACGCCTTTCGTATTCCCACGTATACAAATGTTTTCCTTCAGCTTAATGATGAGATCCAAGCTGCTAACGCATTTCCTCGGACAAACACGAGATGAATTTTATACTAATTATGGACTATGAACAACACACCATGCTACGATTCATAATTATGTATAGTAATGTTCAGGCTCCTGCATACTTTCAGCTTAATTTTCCACCAGGAAAAATCTGTACAAATTATCTATGCTTACAAGCATGTACGTTGTTAGCCATAGTCGCTAAAATTTTCTAGCTGTCAGTAAGACACGACTACTTATGTCTTTTACGCATAGCCAGTTGATTATTCCAAAATCTTCCTATACATTCCAGAAGAACCTACAAGGAGAAGGATGGTACCATGAGATTATGTGTCGACTACCGTCAATTTAAAAAAATCACCATTCATGACCGTTATTCTCCTCCACGTATTGACAACATGTCCAATTGACCTTATAATGTTAATCATTTTTCCAAGATCGGACTCATGATCATGCTGCCAATAGTGACGAGTGAAAAAGCAGGACATGTCCATGACTGCTATTGGTGCACGACTCGATCATGCTAGATGTATGATTTTGAATTAGTCTCATCAATGCTCCAACGGAATTATAAGAATGAGTTTCAATGAACTCATAGCAAATTCGTCAGTGTTTTCATTGAGGATAACCTAATTTCCTCTAAGCCTAGAGAAGAACAGGAAGACCATATCTCCACTATGTTGCAAATTCTATGACAAGAGAAATTTTACCCTGGAAAATTTTCCAATATCAATTCTGGTTGATTACAGTGACACGCTGAATCACATGGCTTCCTACAGTTCATCTTACCATGACTCAGTTATCGGGCCGGGCAAGGGTTCACATTTATGCTCCTTATTTACTTCACGTCCTTGTTCAAATTTCACGACTTGCTTTCGCGCTTGCGTTCATGACACTATCCACGTTTATGATGGCATCTCGGCTTACGATTTTATGTTCATTTTTTTCTCATTCTGGGAAGTTTTGAAAGAACTTGAGAGACCAGCCCCAAGTTTAGTATAACTCCCTATCCTCAGATACACGTTTCTCGTCATATTCTATGTCTCACCTTGTAGCGTTTGGCGTTATCGCCATTATATTCTATGTTCACGATAGGTTTACTCATATTACACTAATCATAAGTCCACGTATCACGTTCAAAATTTTTCACGTATTAGGTTCAAAATTTTTCACGTACTACGTTTCCTTATGTCTCGCGCATCGTTGCTAATTATCAGTTAAGTTCGAAGTGTTTTGCACGATAACGTTTTGAATTCCCTTACACGTTAATTCTTATTTCCTCGATCGAATTTACGGGATCTACCTTACGTTGATAACCAAGAATTTCTTCGTATTTCAAGTCAAGGTCAGGAGGACTAAGATTTATCATTCCCGTCAAGATCTTGTGAAGGAACCGTTCCAAGAGTGAGGCCACTTGGAAACGGAAAAGTTCATTCGGACTTCTTATCCTTTTTTCTCTTATCAATTAGATATGTCCTTTTAGTCACGTCACGTTCCATTTCCTTTCGAGACATGTCACGTTCTACGTTCCCTTCTACCATGTCATCTTCATGTCCTTTCATCGTACATACCCTTTCAGTTTGATTCGGGTATGTTCTTCTTTTCCAGTTACGTTATCTATAATTCGGGGACAAATTATTCTTTTTAGGGGGGAAGAGTTGTAAAACCCGCATGCTATTACCATGAACAGGACCCATTAGATCGTACGTACTAGATTAAAACTTTCCTTTTATAGCATGTTTACGTTTACGTATAAGAATTTTAAGTATTACGTACGTGTTAGAACACGATAAGTATTTATTACGTATGAACACACGATAATTATTAAAATATTAATTATAATCACGAACATGCGATCATGGAATCATGAACGTAATTTAATCACGAGCTAATATTAATTACGTATATATATTTATTACGAACACGAATAAATATATTAAGTCACGATCGATAATTAATTAAAACACGTAAAACACGAACACGAGAACACACGTATTAATTAGACACGGAAAATGATCGGGTTACCCCATCTGGGCCCCATACAACGAAATTAGGGAGGGAAGATGGGCTTAGCCCATCAATTTTTACTAAAACAAGGAATTAGGAAAAGATCACTACTCATTTTCACTTTACAGAGGATTTTTACAAAAACCTAAAAGTTCTTCCTTCTCCTTCTTTTTCTCTTTTGGCCGCCACCCATAAACACACCAAAGGGGTGTTTATTTGATCTTTGATCTTGGTTTTGGTGCAAGAGTTCGTGTTTGTTCATCCTTGTTTAGATCCACGCATTCGGTAATTCTTTGAACCCTTTTCTTTTGATTTAATCTTTTAAATAATTAAGAACATGACATGTTTTTCTTAAAAAACCTAATTAAATCATATATCTAACATGAAATTAGTTTTGGAATAAATCAAAAGGGATGTTTTAGGGGTGTTTGTTCTTGGCCACCGCTTAAACCGAACCCGAGAGGGTGTCGGTTTGGCTACACGACCACCATCGAGACCATATGGTCCTGGTTGGTTGGTGTGGGTCCCACGGCAGCAACAAGACAAGGGTAACCCCGAATTGGTTCGGGGTATGGTGTCGATTTCATGTCCGGTTCATGGTTCTTAGTCAAGATCCGGTTCACGGTGTATGTTAAGATTAATTTTCTTTTATAATCTTATGTTAGAATTAAATTAATGAACATGCCATGATTAATTTAATAACATGACTTAGGTTATATTAATTATTAAAATCATGAAATTATTTGTTGGAAATACGTTTTACGTATTAAGAAGGATCGGTCACTCCAACAATAGTCCATGTAATAGCTCGTAGTTTAGTTATTTATCTTTATTAAACAAACAAGGCCAAGCCTAGCCTACAACATGTGTAGGCCGGCCCAAATGTAAGCCCAAGCCCATCTTATGGGCTTGGTATATAAACCCTCTCCTTTGGTGGAGAGGGTAGTGTGGTTCTTCATTTTACATAAAGTTGAAAAGTGTTTTTCTTTCACTTTCTCTCTCTAAGTGTGTGTATTCTCACCATCTCTCTATCTATTTCTCTCTCTAAAACATAAGCAAGATTTACATATCCTACAAATGGTATCAAGAGCCATGGGATGATTGTATTGTTTATGTGTTTGTGTTCTTGATTTTTTGTAGCCTTTTGATCTATATAAACACACGTCCAAATTTTTTTTGTGTTTGTTATGGTTTTTTCTTGATACAAATCATCTACATAGTCGTGGTAGTGATTTGGTATTGTTACTTTGGCTAAAAACACAAAAGTTTTGGGTGTTTTGATCATTTTTTGGCTTAAAATCACGAACTGGTTGAGTTTTGTCCGAGAAAAGTGGGATTTATTCCGATCAAGTCATCGTAAAAGGGTTTATAGGACATTCCGATCAGTGTAATCGGAATAGGGTTTAGGTATTCCGATTTGGTACATTCCGATAAGGTACATTCCGATTTGGCACATTCTGAAAAGGAACATTCCGATTTGGCACATTCCGAAAAGGGACATTCCGATTTGGAACATTTCGAAAAGGGACATTCTGATTTGGTTTATTCCGATTAGGTACATTCCGATAAAGGTTATTCCGATAGGGTTTATTCCGACGGCTTTCCGACTGATATTTCGATCACTATTCCGATCAACATTCCGATAATAAAAAATTATTCCATAAAAAATTTCGAAATCGTGTGTAATTTTGACTTGGAATTTTTGGTTTATCAAGGACATATTTTAGGGGATTTTAACATTGTTTCTCGACTTCAACTCACAACAACAAACACATTTACTTTCTTTCATTGATCGATCAACGTTTGTAAATCCTAACTTATTGAAATGGAGTACACATCTCTTACGGATAAGTCCATCCTCTCGGGTACGGTAATCGTCCACCAATGTTGGTGAAGACTATGTATGAGGAATAAGCTTCCCGAATGGAACTTTATATGTTGAACAAGGAGAATGGACATCTCATTTGGGCATCGGTGCTCAATGGACCATTAGATTATGGTACAGTGACGGAAGGTACAACTACTCGTCCTCGCACAACGGGTGAATTGACTGGAGATATGAAGATCCAAGACAAATGTGATAAGTATGCTACAAACATCATTCTCCAATCCCTTCCTCCAGATGTCTACAAACTCGTCAGCAAACATAAAGTTGCCAAAGAGTTATGGGATAGAATTCGTGTTCTCATGCAAGGCACCTCGTTAACTAAACAAGAACGAGAGTGTAAGATTTATGATACTTTTGATAAGTTTGCCTATGTGCCAGGGGAGACTCTCAATGACTACTATATGAGATTTACCCTGTTGTTGAATGAGCTCAATATCTATGGCATGACAATTCCTACCTTTCAATTGAACACCAAGTATTTGAACACTCTTCCTTCAGAATGGAAAAAATACGTGACGGATGTTAAATTGGCTAAGGGCTTGCATAACACCAATGTGGATCAACTTCAAGCTTTTCTTCAACAACACGAATGCCATGTGATCGAGGCTCGGTTGTCTACACCTCAAGTTCATGATCCACTTGCAATGTATGCTTCTCAACAAAACATGGCTTATACTTATCAACAACCATCATACTTGCAGCAACCACCACCACACACCTATCAGCAACCATCTTATCAACCACCACTGATGCCACAACAAGCATTTCAACAAAGTGTTCATCAACAATCTTTTCTACAGCAACCACCATATCAGACATCACCATCACAAGTGAACACTTCTCCAATGGGCAATACCCCTCAGCAAGGATACTTCCCTATTGAAGCACAACCAGCACAAACCTACTACTCTAATGAACTTCCACCAATACAAGCACCGGTCTTTACTCCAAATGATACGCCAGCTGATGTTCTAAACCATCTCACTGCCTACTTGTCAAAACTTGTTGCAACTAGAGGATTTCCACCAACAAACAATCAGCTCCGCACCTCTTCAAATCCTCGACAATAAGCTACTGTTCAAGATGGTCAAGTAACAGTGCAACCTATCCAGGGAAGGAAAAATTCATATGGACCTCCTACAAGGACTGTGAATGCTCAAGCTGTGAATTCTCAAGCTAATGGAAATGGAAGCCCCATTGGTCCTAAAAAGGTTGTGACTTGCTACAATTGCCGAGGACAAGGTCATATGGCTAGGGAATGCACTCAGCCGAAAAGGAGGAGGGATGATGCATGGTTTCGTGAGAAGATGTATTTGGTCAATGCTCAGTCAAAGGGAAAGATTTTGGATTCAGAGAAGTTAGCATTTCTTGCAGACCCAGGGGCAGCAGATACGGAAGGCATTGCAGTCGTTTCCATTTCTAATGCAGCTTATCAAGTAGATGATCTTGACGCATATGATTCGGATTGTGATGACATTCACTCTGCCGAAGCTGCTCTCGTTGCTAATCTCTCTCACTACGGTTCTGATGTCGTCAGTGAGGAACCCACCACAACCAATCTTGGTAATGATGATAACCAACATCACGTTAGGCATGAAAATGACAACCTCGAACAGCATTCGGGAACTAGTAACTCAAATGATGTGGTACCCAATCCTACACATTTGAGTGAACCTCAACCAAATGCTACGATGGGTATGGAATCTTATGATCAACATGATTTGGTCATGGTACCTAAACATATTATTGATCAAATGCATATGGCCCTCATACAATCTGTAGATACCAATTCCACCCTAACTGCTGAGCTTGCGTTGCATAAAGAAAAGGTCCAAGCTTTTGAAATGGTCCCTCAAGCAGAGAAAATAACATGTTCTGAATTTGACCAATTTCGTTTTGAAAAGATCGAACACTTGAAAGAAATAGAATCATTAAAAGCTAATCTTTCCAATGAATTAAAAGAAAAAGAGTCGGTTGTCAATGATTTTCATAAACTTAAAATGGATTTCGAAACTCTCGAGTCTAAAAAGTTTGAATCGGAAATTAATGCTACCAAACTTCTTAAATTCAAAGAACAACAGCTTTTAAAACAATACGCTTCCACATAAAAGGTTCATCTTTTAACTAAATCATTTAAAGAACTCGAACTTAAACGTCTTCAAGATTTACCACCTAATCCCGGTTATGCAAAACAAGCTCAGGAACATATTCCCGGTCTTTATGATATGACCATAATTGGCAAATCGAAAGAAGCACCTTTTGTTCGTAGTACTGAGGAGACACAGTCACTTGCGGATGAAACTCATTCTAAAATGCTTTCAAAATTCCATACAATTGATTATGATCAATATAACAAAGATCAATTGTCTAAAAAGACCCGCATTCGCTTACAAAAGGAATTAGCTGAATTGACAGTTCTTGTGCCCCAAAGTTTGTCAAATGAAAACCCTCCTAGTACGTCTCCTACACTTGTCAAAACGGATTTAACGAAGTTAATTCCACCGGTAAGTAAGGCGTCCGTTAACATAAATGCGGTACACCAACACTTAGCCGATTTTGACAAGGTCATTTTGGAATGTACGACGGCTTCGGCCATAATGGAAGGTGAATGGATCTTTGAGCACACTAGAGCTGCGTTTCGAGATGAAATTGTTCCGTTTGTAAAGAATGTTAAGGCTTGTCTTAGTAATCTTGATCAAGATTTGCTTTTGGAAATAGAAGAAGTTAGACGTGTTTTCAATGAAATGGATGATGCTTATGAAAACAGTTTACTTGAAATAGAACGGGTTTCACGCCAAAATGATCAGCTTCTAAAGCAAGTGACGTCCCATGATATAGTTTCCATCTGTGTGAATAAAAGTGTTGATAATGATTCTATTGTGCATAATGTTGAATCTGTGGATAATGTGGTAGATAGTACTTGTCACGAACCTGACGCTGAATTTTTAAAGCTTCGAGATTCATATTCTTCGCTTTCAAAACTTTTTGATGAGATTCAAACACATTGTATTTCGCTTGAATGCAAGCAACAATTTATTCAAGAAATATTTGAAACGTCATTCGAAGGTGTTAATATCGATGATGCAAACTTTGAAAAGAATTTTCGATTGAATTTACAATCAAAACAGCGTCAGCCAAGTGACAAAGTTGCTAAATCTTTGCCGATAGAAATAGAGAAATCTAAGGAGCTTAACTGTGTGAACGTACTTGAGGCCGCTGAGAATTTTAAACGATCTAGATAATCGAGTTTCCAAGATTTTGTCCAAAGTTGATAGCTTAAAACAGAAAGATACACGACTCTTCGATTCAGTAAAGTCCGCATGTGCTAATACCACTGCACAGAATCAATCCTTGATTGAACAATTGAATCGAAAGTCGGTGGAAATATCTGATTTGAGGGAACAAATTTTGTGATAATAATCTGGTCTTGGCTGAGTTAAAGGAAACACTTCGTACTCTAAAAGGTAAGAATGTTGTGGATAATGCAGCCACTATCTCAGCATCGTCCTCTAGTGCAATCAAAAGGAACCTTATTGCCGTCACACCATTTAATAAGGGCCGTAGGACTAAACCATCTCAAACTTTGGTCACTAAAGATAAGGCGGAATCAAAACCAGCTTCTAATATTCTCGTGTTGCCTTCTACAGGAGTAAGCACCACTACTAAGACTCAAAGATCTAAGCTTAAAAGAAACAAGAAGAAAGATAGGATCTTGCCCCCATCTAGTAGTCAAGTGAAGAAGAAAGTAGAAGCCATCCTAGGAATGTTTTTTCTGTTTTGAATTGAAAGAATCATGTAGCTAAACCTAAAGGCTCTGCGGTTGTGCAGCGTTCTAAGCCTAGTGTGAATTCTAATTTGAAATGTTGGAATTGCAATGAATGTATGTTTTCTATTCGTCATGATTCTTGCCTTATTGACCATGTGAATGAGATGCATGCCCGGAAACATGGATTAGAATGGAAACCGACTGGGAAAGTGTTAACCCAAGTTGGTTGGTTGTGGCGCCCCACTGGTAGAACTTTCACTATAGTAGGAAATGCGTGCCCTTTAACTAGGATCACTCCCACTACAGCGAAGAAAGCGTGCCCTTTAACTAGGAGTACCAAGGCTACCAAAACACAAATGTGTCCTTTAACTAGGAACACTGACACTACTGAAGGAACCAAGGGCCCTTTAAATAGGTCTACTCCCACTGTAGTGCCCGCGAATAATCCAAAACCTAAGAAAGTTGGAACAGTAAAACCTGTTAGTGCTAAAACTCACATTAGAAAATACAGGAAATCTAAGGATCACACAAATGTTAGCACTTCTGATAATCTTATATCTGTTTCTGCTAACACTCCAGAACCAATAGTTTCCAATGCATTGTCTACTGTTGTTATTGAAAACAGGTGGTCCAAACTGTTCTCTGGTATTTGGACTCTGGTTGCTCCAAGCATATGACCGGAGATCGCTCTCAGCTCAGAAATTTCGTCAGCAAGTTTCTTGGTACTGTTAGATTTGGAAATGATCATATTGCAAAGATAATGGGTTATGGTGAATATCATATTGGGAATGTTATTATTTCAAGAGTGTATTACGTAGAAGGTCTCGGTCACAACTTATTTTTTGTGGGACAATTTTGTGATGCAAACCTAGAAGTTGCTTTTCGAGAGCATACCTGCTTCATACGTAATTTGGAAGGGGTTGATTTATTGAAAGTTACTCGAGGGAATAATTTGTATACTTTGTCTCTACAAGACATGATGGCCGCTTCTCCCGTATTTTTTCTCTCCAAAGCATCGAAGACTAAGTCATGGTTATGGTATCGACGGTTATCTCATCTTAACTTTGACGCTATTAATCACTTGGCGAAAAACGAACTTGTTCGTGGTCTTCCTAAACTTTCATTTCACAAGGATCATTTGTGTTCCGCGTGTACAATGGGGAAAAGCACTAAGAAATCATACAAACCCAAGACGGAAGACACCAACCAAGAGAAACTTTATCTGTTGCATATGGATCTTTGTGGGCCAATGCGTGTTGAAAGTCTTAGTGGCAAAAAGTACATCCTCGTAATTGTCGATGATTAATCTCGGTTTACATGGGTGAAATTTCTTACAACTAAAGATGAGGCACCTAAATTCATCATCGGATTTCTCAAGATGATTCAAGTGCGTCTCAACACTACTGTCCGACGCATTCGTACAGATAATGGAACCGAATTTGTGAATCAAATCTTGCGTGATTATTATGAAGAAGTTGGCATATCTCATGAAACATCCGTTGCACGCACTCCACAACAAAACGGTGTCGTTGAAAGGCGAAATTGCACACTTATGGAAGCTGCTCGAACGATGTTAATTTACGCAAAGGCTCCATTGTTTTTATGGGAAGAAGCAGTATCTACAGCAGTGTACACCCAAAACCGGTCACTAATTCGTAAACGCCATGGTAAAACACCTTATGAGCTTCTCCATGGAAAAGTACCAGATTTATCATGTCTTCATGTATTTGGTTCTCTTTGCTATCCAAATAATGATGGTGACAATTTGGGAAAACTTCAACCAAAGGCTGATATTGGTATTTTCATTGGTTACGCCCCCGCAAAGAAGGCATACCGAATCTACAACCGTAACTCTCGCAAGATCCTCGAAACTATGAATGTTGATTTTGATGAGCTGACAGCAATGGCTTCTGAGAAAAGCAGCTCTGAACCCGCACTTCATGAAATGGGACCCAGTAACATTAGTTCTGGTCTTGTCCCAAACAACCCTACTTCATCATCATTTACACCACCTTCTAGGACTGACTGGGATACGTTGTTTCAACCGTTCTTTGATGAATTCTTTACTCCTACAAGTATTGTTGCTCTAGAACCTGAAGTAATAGCTCCGGTAACCGAAGTTGTCGCTCCAGCAACCGAAGCACAATCAGACACATCTGCACCTACAATTGGTAAAGATATACCATCAACAAGTAATTCTCAAACAACACCTGTTTAAACTACCCATGTCATGCCTATTGATGATGAAGAGGAGGATGATGATCACGATTTGGAATTCGCTCAAATGCGTGAACTTCCATTCTTTGGTGTACCTATTCCCGACCCTAATCAAGCCGGGTCGTCCACCTCAGAGGAATCTCCTTCTACAGTTTACTCCAATCCATGGATTCGTGAACATGACAGCAAGTGGACAAAGGATCATCCTATATATTCTATTATTGGTGAACCTAATCGTCCGGTATCCACACGAAGTCAGTTACACGAAAGTGCAATGTTTTGTCACTTTGATGCTTTTCTCACTGAAGTTGAACCTAAGACATGGCAACAAGCTTTTACTCAATCATGTTGGATAGAAGCTATGCAAGAAGAACTTAATGAATTTATACGTCTTGAAGTATGGGAACTTGTCCCATGCCCAGATCAAGTGCAGTTACTCACTCTGAAATGGGTTTACAAGGTGAAACTCGATGAGTTAGGCGGAATATTGAAGAACAAAGCTCGTCTAGTAGCTCGTGGATACAAGCAATTATTGGGCATCAACTTTATGGAATCCTTTGCACATGTTGCCCGTTTGGAAGCTATTAGACTATTCCTCGCTTATGCAGCCCACATGAATATGATCGTCTATCAGATGGATGTGAAGACGGCAATTCTTAATGGTGAACTCAAGGAAGAGGTCTATGTTCAACAGCCGGATGGTTTTGTGAATACTAAATATCCTAATCATGTGTAAAAGCTTAAGAAGGCTCTCTATGGGTTGAAGCAAGCTCCTCGCGCTTGGTATGATCTATTGTCATAATTCCTCATTACGCAAGGCTTCGCTAAAGGCAAGCCTCGACCCAAACCTTATCGGATGAGTTTGGGACACTCATGTCTTCCAAGTTTAAGATGTCAATGATGGGCAAGGTATCATTCTTCTTAGGTCTTCAGATATCTCAGAGTCCCAGAGGCATCTTTATCAATCAATCCAAGTATGCCCTTGAATCGTTTAAGAAGTATAAGATGGAATCTTGCGACCCCGTGGATACTCCAATGGTGGAACGAACTAAGCTTGATGCAGACCCACATGGAGTTGTCGTTGATCCGACACTTTATCGTGGAATGATCGGTACTCTTCTGTATATCACAGCTAGTCGACCTGATCTTCAATTTGCTATATGTATGTGTGCTCGGTATCAAACTAGGCCTACTGAGTTACACTTAGCTACTGTTAAACGGATCTTTCGATATCTTAAAGGAACCATTAATCGGGGACTTTGGTATTCGAAGGACTCTTCTATTGCACTAATGGCATATGTAGATGCGGATCACACGGGTTGTCAAGATACAAGGCGTAGCACGAGTGGAACTTTGCAACTACTAGGAGATCGACTAATCAGTGGGGCATCGAAAAGGCAGAAAAGCGTTGCAATTTCAAGTACGGAAGCAGAATACATAGCTATGTCCGGTTGCTGTGCTCAAATTCTTTGGATGAGATCGCAATTAACCGACTATGGTCTAGGTTTCAACAAAATTCCGATGTACTGTGACAACAAGAGTGCAATTGCCATATGCTGCAACAACGTTCAATTCTCCCGGTCGAAGCACATTGACATTCGCTACCACTTCATCAAGGAGCAAGTGGAAAATGGAGTGATCGAGCTTTACTTTGTCCGATCTGAGTATCAATTGGCGGATATTTTCACGAAGGCTTTAGATCGCGCTCGAATTGAATTTTTGGCCGACAAGCTAGAAATGAGAACCTTCTCGCCTAAGACTCTAAAGGAACTAGCAGATGAAGCGAAAGAATAGTCTTGGTAAAACTATTCTCCGTATCCTTGGTGATCATCTGTATATATTGTTTATATTTTTATCCACAAAAGCAAAATACAAAAATATAAAACCATATAAAACCATAAAAATTGAAAAATTCATAAAAATCCAAAAATATTTTTACTTTATTTTTCAATGGCATGTCTTTTGGTACGATAATATTTACGGCCTTAGAAATGTCGATTAATATTGACACGGCGCCATAAATATAGTTCGTACAAAAGTTGTAAATATTTCATAAAACATGCCTAAATGGCTTGTAGTTATTTCATACTGCAACCCGGTTTTCATATTAAAGTCAAGTATTTCTTATGAAAGCTTTGGCTCACAACGGGAATTAATTTTCTCGGGCAAGGTTTACTTTTAAACCTTATAAGGGATCAAGTTTACTTTATAACTTGGTCTCACGCAAATCTATGTACATTTCAGTGCATTTATTTGTTAAGACAAGAGAAGTCTTGTTTTTATGAAGCTATCATCTCTACAACCATAGCTATCTACCAATGGTATCTACATACTCGACGATGCGACTACTCAAACGACGACTACAACTCTTTCGATAGAACACGGGTCAACAATTGAGGGAGAGCAATTGTCAAGCATTCAGAATCTTCGATGCCGAACGTGCCAAGCTCACTAACTGGTGTCAAGAAAACAATACCAATCGTACATGTGGTGTCAAGAGATGACTTCAGACGTGACGAGGCGACCAACATATGCTGACAAGAACCATTTGATCTTTTCATATGATGTTCTCATCAATCAGGTCCAACCTTATCAATTCTTTTCTAATATGGTGAATATGTGATCATGTTGCAAATCGGTATCATATCTCATGCGTTTGATATCATGAAGATAAAATGGACTTGCATTTTTCTTCCCAAAATCTTTGTTAAAACTTCATTAAATCAACTGATATTAAAAACATCGATTGGGTTAATATTTTTAATATGGGGGAGAAAATGTGATTTAATATGGGATATTATCACAAATGGTTTCACTTAATGTGCTGGCTCATCCCGACATATGCGAAATGTTTTCGAATATCGTGGCATATGTTAAGGGGGAGCAAAATGGATTTGCATATCAAAAATGGATTTCATGGTGATTTATACTTACCCAAAACCTATTTATTTCACGACGATGAAGATTGTGGTGACATAAGGATGGTAGGATAGGTTAAGTCCTATGATTCTTCCAGAACCGGAGGAATCTTCCCAAGGACATTCCATAGCTAGAAATAGTAGTCCTTAGGAAAGATGGAGAAAGATTGTGAACGTAGCTGAATGCCGACCAAGTACTTAAGTTAGCACTGGAACAATCACAACAAGGTGCTAGTTATGACGTATTGGTAAGCATTGAAGGGGTTGAAGAATGAAAAAGAATTGTAAAGATAAAGGGTGTAAAGAAAGAAGCCCTCCTTACAACTTTAGGCAGAAACCGGGTCAACACATATGCTATTGAGATCATTTTAATGATGCTGGATATTGAAGATAGACATCATGGACCCAGTGATGCAATGCACAACCCATCCCAGCTAACTCAGATATCTCTTAAAAGATATTTGTTTTAATCACATGGAGACAACACGTTATCTATTGATTTATTCACTCCAAATAAATTGGTATTGAAATGGTGGCACTCCTCTCCAGCCTCCGATCACTAAAATCCAAAATGCACGATCGAGTCTAGAGACATTTGAGATCATCAAATATCTCATTAGGACACACTTTCATATTTCCTTGCTTCTTCACACACTGTGAAAAGTAAGAAAAATTTTAAGAGTCCTACGCAAAATCTTCATTATCTTGCCTGAACATCCGAGTAATACGAAAGTATTTACAATGAAGATGGAAATCCTTCTTGAGCGAATATCAAAAAGCTCATGGTAGGTGACTCGTGCGATTCTTTATGAATCAAACTTGTGATAACTGGAAAGCAACAGTAGTTTAATTCTTAGCTGAACTTAAACACGTTCCAGGCCTCTACGCAAAATCTCAGTGATCTTGCCAGAACACTCAGAGTGATACCTTAGTGTTCACAGTGATGAGTGGAAATCCTTCTAGTGTTAACATCAAACAGAACTTGGTAGGTAACTTGCAAGATTCAATATGAATCAAGCTAGTGACAACTGGAAAGCAACGATGGTGCGATTCTTTAATGAATAAAACTTGTTCCAGGAATCAGAGTTGACGGCTTCAATCATGCGGATAACTTTTATCCAAATGATTCACTCTTTACGTTCGCAGTCAGCTTTGGATGGTCGAGTAAAGAGAACGGGTTTACCCGCAAAATCTTGTCAAGGAGATTTTTTAATTAAATCTACCTGCCACAAGTACGATATTTTATATCGTCCAACGGTCTTCACCGACCGGAGGTAAAATGCTACCGAATTAGAATTAAATGTTCAAAGCCATTTCGTTCGTGTCTACTTATGTTGCGGCATTTGAAGACAGTGTCGTTGCGGAATCCGAGAAGAAGTCGTCCCCACATGCTTATACTTTATACACTTAATACCTCATCTAATTCAAGAAAGCCTAAAAGTTAAGTCTTCCGCTGTATTGAACTCTGAAGCTTTCAAGAATTTCGAAGGTATAAGTATGTGGGACGTGAGGTCACGAAGAGGCGAAGATCACAAGTGATGGATGCACGAGATCAAGGCAAGAGATTAATTCTCAAGATTGATATCAAAGATCACATCAACATGTTCACCAGAAAAGAAAAAGAAAAAGAAATACGAAGACTACGAGCTCAAGACAAGCATAGTATGCTAGGTTCATTTTATTATTGTAACTTGGGTAACGCCCTTGTTTGGAGTGACCTCCCTTAGGGGGAGATTATTGGAAATACGTTTTACGTATTAAGAAGGATCGGTCACTCCAACAATAGTCCATGTAATAGCTCGTAGTTTAGTTATTTATCTTATTAAACAAACAAGGCCAAGCCTAGCCTACAACATGTGTAGGCCGGCCCAAATGTAAGCCCAGGCCCATCTTATGGGCTTGGTATATAAACCATATCCTTTGGTGGAGAGGGTAGTGTGGTTCTTCATTTTACACATAGTTGAAAAGTGTTTTTCATTCACTTTCTCTCTCTAAGTGTGTGTATTCTCACCATCTCTCTATCTCTTTCTCTCTCTAAAACATAAGCAAGATTTACATATCATACATTATTAACCTAAGTATTTTATATTTTAAGACTTATAATTAATTAATTATTTAAAAACCATGGTTATAATTAATTAATTAACATGACTTAGGTTATATTATTAATAAATAATAATACATGTTTTAACCTAAGTATTTAAGTTTATTTAATTAAAAACATGATATACTTTAATTAAATATTTAACCTATAGTTTATTTTAATTACATGAAATAATTAATAAACTATACATTATATCATATGACTTAGAAAATAATCATGAAAACACTTAGGCTTATATACTTAGCTTATTTAACCAGCTTATTTCTATTTATAGAAACGTTCTATTTTTAGAAACTTATTTATTTCATGCAGCTAATCTATTTATGGAAACTTATTTAAATAAGGCAGCTAATCTATTTATGGAAACTTATCTATTTTGAGCAATAATTCTATTTTTGGAAACTTTCTATTTTTGGAAACTTTCTATTTTTTTTGAAACTTTCTATTTTTGGAAACTTTTTATTTTTGGAAACTTTCTATTTTAGGAAAACTGCTATTTTTGGAAAGTTACTTATTATTACACAGTAAGTATAATAATACATGAAATACCAGAAATACTTAATCAGAGTAAACAGAATATAAGATAAACACAGTTTAAGGCTTTAAACAGTGAAACATGATAAGAACATATAAAATAAGCTAAGGCATGACATAAAATCAGTTACGTATTAGTAAGCAGATACTTATTCATGTATGTATTTATGTAGCATTAGTGATACGGAAGTAGGATTCCTCTCAGTTCATCTTCTTCGTTCACTGGACATAAGGTACGGATTCCCGTCCTTTCAGTATGGACATTCTTTCCTTATTAGGATTCCTCGTATGCAGCCAAATGTTTTCCCGTAGTATAAGTATGTGTTTGAATTGCTTATGTTTAATTTAGAATACCTATAGCCATATACATGCATGACCAGTTTCACCTAGTTATGGAGGTACCATAACCATAACATTAGAGGCACTGATGTTATGACTTCACCACGGCGGAGTGATTGCTCGTGGCGTCCCTTCAGCTTTTGGCCATTTATATTATATTTATCATGTGGGGCGTATGGGTGCATCCTAGTTACATGTTTTCAGTTAGGATTTCATGGTGAATGTTGTGTGTGCCTTGCATCCTTCACAAGGAGCTGATCCCTCCTACCCAGAACCAGTATATTAAATTAGAGGCAGCCCCTCTAATTTGCACCCCTCCAAGTATTCATGCACGGTGGATTTTCATGACCTATATTGGCTAATGGTAACATATGTTAAATAGTTTTCATAAGATAAACATAAGGATTTTCAAACTATAAAACCAGTTTTATGAACATGTTCCAGGTTTTCCAGGACTTATACATTTCCGCTGCTATTAAGTCTTTATCATGTTTTAGCCATTTATACTATGTCTATATTCGTGCACTGAGCGTTATGCTCAGCCGTTACTTTCCTTTCCATGTCCCAAAATGGCAGGTACTCTAGGATGGACTTGAGCATCTGGAGGACGTGCATAGGATGGAAGCTTCCATAGACTTCTTCTCCTTTTTCCTTCATATACTTATGCTTGTTTAGTCTTTCATTCATTTCTTTTTACTTTATTATGTTTTGGGCTTATGTTTGGGAACCGATGTTTGATTCCGGTTTACCCAATGGTCATGTAATGTTTTAGACATTTATCCTTGTATGCTTTGATGACATGTCATAATTACGCGTGATATTCCATTTATCAAAATGGGGTGTTACAGCAGGGCTCAATGTGGATACCCTAATGCCTTATATAGGCTACAAATGTTCTATGAAAGCTGTAAAATACATAAACTCTAATGTGTAAAGTTCCCAATGTGCCCTTGAGGATTTTGAATATCTTGGAATCATGTGACGGATTTTTGGTAGTTTGTTGAGGTGTCAAAGGTAGAATTGTGATCAATGGCTTATATGAAAGCTTAGGATTGAAGCTGAATGTGGATGGTTGGATGGCTGTCACCTTTTGGCAGTTTCTTCCACCTTTGTAGCAGGGGAATCTTATGTGGGGCTTTTGGTTGATGTGGCATGAGTTTTTGAAGTTGGGATGTGATTAAGGGTCCCTTAATCATAAATCTGGATAATATTGGGGCCTAATTACAAGTTATTTAGGGAAAACCCAATTGTGCTCATCACGTGAATAGTGGTGGTTTTAATCTTGTTTTGGTTTTAAAAAGATGTTAACCGCCATATTTTAAACTAATTAAAATAATTAGTTAAAACCGGTTAGAGTGGAGTGTGACATGGCAGTTTGGTGGGTGGTGATTGGTGGGATAGGGTGAGTGGGGCACGTGGCAGGATGACACTGGTCTAGGTAAGTATTAATGTTTGACAGATTTAATCCCTTGTTTCTCCTTTCTTTGTCAAATGTAGTTTTAAAGAGTAAAACTCAGATTCCTTTGTTATTGAAGTTTTTCTTTTCACACTTTTGTCCTAAATACTTTTCCAAAGTATTTTCAGGGGTATTTCTTGCCAATTCTTGATACTTGAAGGGCTGTTTTAGCATTTTCTTCAAAGATTATGGTCTTGACTTGTATGATTGACTTTTTGGAGGACTAATATTGACAAGTCATGATTGTTGAGGGACCACTCTTGCCAATTCTTCAAAGTGGAGGGCCCTTTTTGTAAATTTGACAAACTTTAAGGACCAAACTTGTAATTATGAATATATAAGGGGTTAAAGTGTCAATTCTTCAATATTGGAGGACCCTTCTTGCAAAATCTTCAAATCTTCAAGGGTTTTTCTTGGAAAATCTTCATTAGGGCTTGGTTCATTGTGCGGCTTCGTTCCCCGTGTTCGTTTTTGCATGTTCCTTGTGATCTTTGTCTTTTTCTCAATATCCGTACCTAAAATACACAAGTAAGAAACACAAGCATATATTTGGCCATTTTCATGATAATTTATGCATTTAAAGCCCGTTTTGGACGATGAGACTATGTATAAAAGTAGTCTCATCACTCCCCCATACTAAACCATTGTCGTGCCCTCACGTAATGCTAGAATAAAGTATCGTAGCATCTCCAAAATTCGTTTTTATTCACTTTTATTGAATGATAAACTAGATACACTACTACTATTGTTACTACTACTTGCGTTTTAGACATAATGTTTGATTTTCATCGCAAAATGGGACGTTTAGGTTCATAGAACAAGAACACGTGAATGCTTCGTTAGAAATAATTTCATCGTCCTCGATTTTCACCCCAATTCCATGCTAAGCGTGCAACGAGATCATTGTCATTATAAGTTAGTAATTCTAACACTACTCATATGCCCTAATCACGTACTTATCCTCTCATTTTCCTAAGTTGTATCTCTTATATTTTATTTTGTCTTGAATGTTTCACGAGGATACATTGTTTGACTTATGCGATGATAGAGATTTAGGTCTAAAAATAGAGTCCTAACGGTGTAACCAAGACCATCGAATTAATACCCCCCGTAATAGACAACGATGTCAAAAAATTAAGTCAACAAGAAGGATCGATAAACACGGTTTTATAACGGTTTTGAACATGAGACTTATTACCATGACTTTTATACGCCCCCTAACGGAAGGGCCTTATTATCATAGGTTTACCTCCATCTTTTATTCAACTTCGCCATGAAGCTTTTATTGTGACTTCGGTCTTGCCTTGCCTTTTATTTAACCTCGCCATGAGGTGTTTATTGTGGCCAAAGACGTATATCCTCACGCTAAGGAGAATTTTGGATCTTTAAAGCTTCAAAGATTAAGGCTTGATTCACTTTCAATTTTGCATAGATTTTTCGGCCTTGTGAGCTTGAAATATTTTGCTTGATTTAGGTGAAGAGGAACTTAAAAATTATTATTGGGGAAGCCTTTGATTATTCGGGGTTCCAATACTTCAAAACCGTGACGCTGGCGATACCTTAATGTTTTCCCAATTTAATTACATGGAAGCTACTAGAAAAAGCTAGAAACCAACAATCAAGACTAAACCGCTAGGTTAATATTTATTAGCATAATTTGTATACAAGCGAAGGGAGAATAAGCAACCAATTAGAACACATGATTTTTGAAAGAATCACGAATTCTACGTTTAGCATTGTAACTTATAATTAACTCTATCATTTCTCATCCTCATTTAAGAGACTTAGCCTAATATAAAGTTAAGGAATCAAAGCTAAGTGCTCAACACGCACGGTCGAGTAAAAAATTACTCTTATTCTCGCCATCGGAAAATCTACATTCGTGTCTTCAAACACTTATAAAACATGAGAAAATTTTTAAAATTTGGCCATTTTTAGCCTTATTTTGCAACAAAACGACAAACAAAAAGATAAACTTTGGAAAGCGTGAAGGTTTGGCAAGGCAAGTATCTATTCACCCCCATACTAAAGTTAAACATTGTCCTCAATGTTTCGAGTCTAAAGGTTGGAAAACCCCCATACTAGAAGACGTAGTCAAATACTTAATCTAGCATGGAAAGGGTGTAACCGTTAAATTTAAAGCCGCTTATAAAGTGTGCTATAAACCTAAGGTTAGAACATCAAAGGATATATCATGGATATTGAGAAAGTCTTCAAAGCAAACGATCGAGTGCTCCCATAAAACGAACACGAGAGGCTCCAATCGTGAAGATCATGATCATCTAAAATCCACAATTCACAAACAACCACGGAACAAAGGTTGGAAGGGCACAAATCCCCACACGTTACTACATTAGAAAGCGATAATATATACATAGGATAAGCATGGGACTACCCCACGAGGCACCTCGTTTTTGATTACCGAGTCATGAGCTCGACTCGATCCCCTCAATACTAATTATCATTGGGGAAGGTGATTTGGTCGAGTTAGTTCAAGGATGGAACTTCCCCGCCAAAGTAGTGCTTCAACCTATGTCCATTCACCTTGAAATTGGGGCCGTCATTTTGAGCTAGCGCGATGGTCCCATATGGAAAACCTTGAGTCACGGTGAATGGACCGGACCAACGGGATTTCAACTTACCAGAAAAGATTTTCAAACGAGAGTTAAAAAGCAACACTTGATCTCCATTGTTAAAAAACCCGGTTTTTAATTTTTGAATCATGAAACTTTTTAGACTTTTCTTTATAAATCAATGAATTTTCATAAGCAATGTCCTTTAATTCTCCAATTCATTTAATTGCATTTTCCGGTGTTTTCCCGCAGTCTCCATATCATCATTACAATGCTTAAGGGCCCAATAAGCTTTGTGTTCGAGTTCAATTGGCAAGTGAAAATTCTTCCCATACACAAGTTTATAGGAAGTGCACCCGATGGGTGTCATATGAGCGGTCCTAAAGGCCCATAAAGCATCATCCAACTTATCCGACCAAGATTGTCGGCTTTCCCCAATAGATCTCTCCAAGATCCTATTCAAAGCTCGGTTTGAAACCTCGACTTGCCCACTCGTTTGTGGGTGATAAGCCGTAGAAAGACGATGTGTAACCCCATATTTCCTTAGGACCCTTTCGAATTGGTCGTTACAAAAATGGGTTCCATGATCGCTTATGATCGAACGAGGGGTTCCAAACCGAGAAAACAAGCTTTTCAAAAACTTGACTACCACATGAGCATCGTTGGTGGGCAAAGCAGGTAGTCAACGACGACAAGGATGTACTTATTACCACGAGATGATGGGAACGGCCCAATATAGTCAATGCCCCAAACGTTAAAGATCTCACACACTTGGATGATGTTTTGTGGCATTTCATCGTTTTGTGAGGCTTTTCCTTGTCGTTGGCATGAGTCGCATGACTTCACAAGTGCATGTGCATCTCTATAAATAGTAGGCCAAAAGAAACCGGCATCAAAAACCTTCTTAGCCGTGAGATTAGCACCGTGGTGACCACCCGTGGGTCTCTCGTGACAAGCTCTAAGGATGTTAGAAGCTTCGGTACCAAAGACACAACGTCGAATAATTTGATCCGCACAAGTTCGAAACAAGTAAGGGTCGTTCCAAAAATAGAACTTGACGTCACGAAAGAATTTTCGTTTTTCTTGAGTCGTCATACCCTTGATGATGAAGTTCCCCGCATGGTAATTTGCGATGTCCGCAAACCATGGGGTAGAAGAATCAAGCTTAGAATTCACTACACCAAGTGTCTCGAGCGGAAATGTTTCGGTGATTTCGTTGGGCTCGTAAACACTTTGGTGAGGATCTTCCAAACGAGAAAGATGATCGTCCGCTAGATTCTCGGCTCCTTTTTCGTCAACGATTTTGTGATCAAATTCTTGAAGGAGGAGAATCCAACGAAGTAATCTTGGCTTTGCATCTTGTTTAGCCATAAGATACTTGATAGCCGAATGATCCGTATACACTATGCATTTAGTCAAGACGAGATAAGGTCGGAATTTCTCAAATGCATACACCACGGCAAGGAATTCCTTCTCCGTTGTAGTGTATTTTAGTTGAGCCTCGGTCATCGTTTTGCTTGGATAGGTAAGAAGTGCTTATCATGACGTTGCCTCATTACGGCCCCAATAGCGTAGTCACTAGCATCACACATGAGCTCAAAGGGGAGGTTCCAATTGGGAGCAACAAGAATGGGAGCTTCGGCAAGTTTCCTCTTAAGGATTTCAAAGGCTCGTACACAATCTTCGTCAAAGACAAAACGTGCATGTTTTTCAAGGAGATGTGTAATAGGTCGAGAGATCTTTGAAAAATCCTTGATGAATTAACGATAAAAGCCCGCGTGGCCTAGGAAACTCCTAACTCCCTTAACGGTTTTGGGATGAGGTAATTTGGCGATGACGTCTACCTTAGCTTGATCTACCTCAATCCCCGCTTTCGAAACCTTGTGCCCTAAGACGATTCCACTTTTAACCATAAAATGAAATTTTTCCCAATTAAGCACAAGGTTGGTTTCCTCACAACGCTTCAACATTCTCTCAAGATTCGACAAACACGAAGTGAACGAACTACCAAACACAGAAAAGTCATCCATGAAGACTTCCATCATCTTCTCGATCATATCATGAAAAATAGCCATCATGCACCTTTGAAAGGTTCCCGGTGCATTGCAAAGTCCGAATGGCATTCTACGATAGGCAAACGTTCCATATGGACACGTAAACGTAGTTTTTTCTTGATCACGAGGATCAATGGGGATTTAGAAGTAACCGGAAAAACCATCTAAAAAGCAATAGAAATCGTTTCCCGCAAGACGCTCCAACATTTAGTCCATGAAGGGCAAGGGAAAATGGTCCTTACGAGTGGCGTCATTCAACTTATGATAGTCAATGCACACTCTCTATCCGGTCACGAGTCTAGTTGGAATTAACTCGTTGGCATCGTTTGGCACAACAGTCATTCCTCCCTTCTTAGGGACACAATGAATAGGACTCATGTGACAATCCGTAAATTTATGGTTTATATTTTATCCTCAAATATTATTTAAAAACATTATTTTAATGTTATATTATGAACTCACTTATTTTTGGGAAGAAATTTGGATTTACGTCTTGAAGTAGCATCGACTACGTCTAAACCGGAGGATTCTACGTTACGTGCTCACGTTTACATGCACCGTCTTTGGTGACAGTCTGACATTTTAGAAAATAAATGTGTCCGTGAATATTATTTTGGAATTTTAAATTTGAGTTGGTTCGTAAACTCACAAATTTACGAGAAGAGATTACGACTTACAATTTTAATTTAACGTCCTTTACGACTAAACCGGAAACCTTAGGATTACGTATTTACGTTTTTGAACTCCGTTTTTGATGAGACAATTTTTATTAGATTCGTTTTGTGCCGTTGATTCATAATTTATAAAAACGTTTTTCGTAAAATGACCCGAGGGCACGCAAATCGAGGAAACTAGAATCGAGGAGTACCCGTAAATTAGTGGGATGTGACAAGTTTTACACTTGCCCACCCCACTATGTGTGGCATCCAACATAAGCCAACACATCCAAGATGTGTCAAAATTAAACATAAACTAGGACACTTGTCCATTCAAGCTTAGAATGTAAGCTAAACTTACTCAAAACCATCCAACACCTAAACCACTTCTCCAAAACTCATACATGCAAACCACTCTCTCCTTCTCTCCCTAATTTCGTCCTCTCTCTCTCTAAAATACCATTTTGATCAAATTTTGATCAATTCTAGCCATAAACCATGTGTTATTCACACATATGATGAAGCCCCTTTGAAGCTCTATAGATTGGTGGTGATTTTAACATCCAAGGAGAAGTTTGCAAGATGAAGTAGGGCTGATTTTCAAAGACCAACATCTCCCTTGGTGATCTTGAATATTTCATACAAGAGTTCATAAGATTTGGTGACCCAAAACCAAGTCTTGATCCTTCCAACTACTTAATCTTGGTGGTATAAAGATTGTTCTTCCTACCCCCTTGTTATTTTGATTATGTAATCATGTATTTTCCTTCTTATTGTATATGTATATGATGAATATATGATGATAAAAATGTTGTGTGGGGATCAAGTGTTGATAAATATGATTAAAGAGATGAAAAACCATAAGTAACAATGCTAAAATCTTGCTTAAAATGTTGGCTGTATAAAAACAGTAAGAAACCAAATTTTAAAGTGATAAAATGGTAAAGTGGAATCAATATACAGTAACTATTAGGTGTTATACACATGTGAGAGTTGGCCATGCAATGGAATCATAAAAATGAGTGAGATATGATCAAAACAAGTTTAGAGTGCAAATCTGACTACACTGTTTTGGACGAATTTTATAAAATACTTAGAGGTTGATTCATCAGTAGCTATAAGGAATAAAATGAAGCACATGTCATGTAGTTTCTGTGATAAAAATTTGGGGTTCTATCTCCATGTAGAACTCTAGATATGATCATTTTAGTAAACTAGATATTTAGGACTGATTTTGTGAAATTAAAGTTTAATATTATTATATAAGCACTCAAATAAATATAGTATAAAATGTGAATTAAAATCCTATCTTATATATTTCATTTATATAAAAATGCATAAGGATAAATAAATGGACATTATATAAGAATGGTAGTTTGGTAAATTTTATAAGTTATAAAAACTATGTACTAAGTTTTACGTGTTTTCGGCTAAAACCGAAAGATTAACGTTTTTGTCAAATAAAACTTAGACGGTCGGACCCGTCTAATGTAAACTTTTTAAAAGTCATATACTGATATATAAACATATATAACAAGTAAAAACCGATAAAACCCGAGCTTTACAACATATAGACATTAACGGGCCAAAGTAGCCTTAATGGCCAATAAACCCGACTAATTTGGTAAAACACTTATAAACTTATTTATTGGGCTTAACTCATTTGGGCCCAACATATAAAGTATAATACTGATAATAAAAGCATAATTGGGCTAATGAATATTATTGGGCTTGTAATAGGCCCATTGGGCTTCAAAATGTAAACAAGTTGAACTAGTGTAACTAGTCTTGAAAATTACCAACACATAAACACTATAATGAATGAGTAAAGATGTATAAACCCACTTGATCATTATCATATATATAAAATCATCATATGTATACATAATTATTATTTTGATAAAGTCATTGGACAAAAGTATAAGACGAGTATTATTTGTCTAGGTTTCCGTGATTGAAGCACGTACCGTACATCCGAATCGCCGATAACCCGCCTTTCCCAATCAACGTGAGTTCATAGCATCTCACTCTTTTAAATGTTTTTATGAAATGTTTTATAAACCCGCGAGGGAGATAACATGTCAGTTTTTATGAAATAGGACACTAGTTGTCCCGATTGTTTGTTTATTGATTTGGACCCGAATGATTGTATGACCCGACGAATGATTAAATGACCCGATAGATGAAATGAAATGGATTATTAAAGTTAGGTTATGTCACTAAAAGTCCCATTAGCATGAATTATGAACTACCGGGATTTGGTAGACGCTTATGCATATAATAGTACTATTTGGGGACGATCACCCCAGTTCGCGCCTTGATGGTTGATCCCCGTCGTGCCACATTGATTGGTAAGCGAATTTATGTATGAGAAGATTTACACAAGCGTGATTATTGTGACGACACGCTAATTTAGATGGGCAAATTGAGTTTCGGGCTAGCTACCTGTTGTTTGTTGTAGTAAGGTAACAATGTCATGCGGCTTATAATAATCCAAATAACGAAATACTGCTATACGCACTGAATTACGATATATTGCCTGACTAGCAATACGGGGTCTTATTATTGATATTATGTTCGTGTTTTGGTTTTAAATAACCATATTCATATAACGGTTTTTATTTAACTTTATACAAAGTTATAAAACGTATTGTATGATGTTTTTAACGACAATGGTTCGTATAATGATTTTGAAGGCGAAAGCCTATATTATGATTTTGATAAGGATTTGTATGTGGCTATTTTATGGCCTATTACAATGAATTGTACAAAATGATTTTCGGTAATAATTTTATACCGATGTTATATTGATGGATTTTATTAAACTCTATGAATTCACTCGGCGTTATCGCTGACCTTTTCTTTTAATATGTTTTATCTCAGGTACTTGAAGGTAATTCTCGGGAAGACAATAAGAATTCATGGCCTGCACTTAAATAATAATTTCCATTCAAATGCTTTGTAAAACTTGTATGAAATACAATGACTTGGGACCTATGTAAAAATTGATATTTATGAATGGAAAAGCTTTATTATTAAACGACGCGATTTTTATGCGTTGTCTATGATGTGAGTAATGTGCTATCCCGTAACACCAACGATTCTTCCGCTGTATTGAATTGTGTAAATTTGGGGGTGTTACAGTTTGGTACCAGAGCTCTCGTTATAGAGAACGTAAGATTTTTAAAATCCAGGTTTTGAATAAAACATTTCAAAATCTTTTAACTATAAACATTTTTCTAAAAATGTCTAAAAATCTTTTGACTATAACGGTGCCGAAGAATTCCGAGTTACCGACAAGGCCAGACTGAGAAGTGTTATTTTAATATATATATAACTTGGATTATATATATACATATATGATGTAATTTTATTACATGATTGTTTGATGATTATTTTGATATTTATACGAGGTATTTATACGACGTAGATTGTCACAAGGGTTCCTAAATCCCCTAGTAAATTAATCGAAGCTATTCTCGTAGGAATTCAAGCTATCCTAGATCTAAACCAAGTTGTGGATATTTATGATCCCAACAAATGATTGATATTCGTAGAAATGTTGATATTAGTTGATTGTGATATTAAAGATGAATTGGCGAGATTAAATCTGATATCGATGGCATGACGATCTTTCCTTATAGAGTGGAGTTTGACAAAACGTTACCACCTGGAAAGGTGTCATCTGATTCGTTGTCACCCAATTCTCAAATTGAAATCGAAAGGGTGAATGTTGCACTTGAGGCTGTAATTGGAGCCTTTTCCCAAAAGCCTCATGCCACTAGTACCTTTCCGAGAAGTCTAATTGAATGTTTGAGTCATTTCATACTAGTGACTAGTTTGATAACTATTGTTGTAAGAGCTATAGGATTGGAAATTAAGTGTTGTTCATATCGAGCTTTTATTGCACTTTGAAGGTCTAAGAATAAGGATGAAAGTATTGGAGAATGAGGTAGGATATCGAATTGAGTATAAGTTGATTGAAAACTTGAATAAAGTAAAATTTAACTTGTATGGAATAAGAAATTGTTAAGAGGAAGTCGTTAAGCCCTGTGATTGAATTATAAGGTTTTAATTGATTGTTGATTCGTGTTAAGTGTTGTTCCTAGGCCATTGTCCACTAACGAGGATGCCCAGTGTCCAAGAAATAAATTGAAGAAATCTTCTTCTGAATTGAGACCGATGGATCTTCTGGGACATGTGGAACACCTAATGACTCTTGTAGATTAGTATTCATTGTGGTATTGATAGGTGTATTAACACCCATCCTTTCTACCACTTAATTACAATAATAACCGGACCAAAACGTGTATTTTATGTCTTTTATGTCGGAATTATGCGTGGTTTGTGTTTTTGTTGTGATTTAGGACGAAAAGGTGAAAAGTGGAGAAAACACGGGCATTCAGGAGCATTCACAGCTTTTATTGAAGAAAAAGATGAAAGACGAAGTCGAGAAGTCAAGAGTGCAAAACGAACGGAAGTCCAAGACCAATTCTGAAGATTTATCAAAGAAAAAGTCAAAAGACGGAAGTTTATCAAAAGCCGAAGAATTCAAGTCTAATTTATTGAAGAATTTAAAGACGAGTCAAAGAAATCCCGAGCCAAAAGTCATTAAAGTCCAAGTTCAAAGAAGATTAGAAGAATAAAGGACTAATGGTGCAATTAATGAAGATTAAAAGAAGGAAGGACTTAATCTCGCAATTAAGAAGAAATGAAGGAGGGGAGGAAGCTTCCTAATCCTCCCCTATATATAGATTAGGATGATAAATATTTTTCTTGTTGGCTAAGTGTGACAATTAGTCTTCCACCATTTACTTACCTTGCACCTTTAACTCATGTCATTTAAATACTTGTCAATTTAAATACCTTGTCTTGCATATTAAATTCCTTTAATTTCAAGTAAGTTTTCATTTAATTCTTGTCAATCTTTATTTTATCTTGTTAATCTCCTATCTACCTTTCTTAATCTTTGATTTTTATGTTTATGTTTGTGTTCATGTTCATGTCTTTATTTTGATCAAATGGGTTTTTGATTGTTGTGGTTAAATTTGTTAGTTTAATTGATATAGATTGTTTTTTTATGATTGTTTGTTGTTTCGTTATTAATTTGTTTAAATCTTTTGTTTTGATTTTGATTAATCTGTGTTAGATCTGTTATTACTGTGATCCCTTGTTCTTCGGGATTGTTTGTTTCTGTTTCTGTGTTCCCAGATAAGTTCCGAGCCAAAGAGAAGGAAGCCTTTCATTCGGAACTTTAAAAGATCCGAATCAAGCTTCATCCGGAAGAGTTCCGAGTAAAGTTCATCCGGAAAACTTCCGAATCAATACTTCCGACTCAAGGGGGCTTCATTCGGAACTTAAAAAGTTCCGGATCAACACTTCAGAACCAAAGTTCCGACTCAAGCTAGGTTCATCCGGAAGTCTAAAAGTTCCGGATCAGCAAGGTTTCATTCGGAAGTCTAAAAGTTCCGAATCAAGAAGTTCCGGATCAACACATTCTTGTTCATTCGGAAGAGTTCCGAATCAAGGAGTTCCGACTCAAGATTGTTTCATTCGGAACTTTGAAAGTTCCGGATCAAGACAGTTCATTGGGAAGTTTTGAACTTCCGAATCAAGGTTTCTTTCAGTTCTTTTTAGTCTCTCTTTTTAATTTCTGTCTTTTATTTTTAAAGCTTTATTTTTCCCGCCTTTTAATTTAATTGCACTTTAAGATTATTTGTCTTAGCTTTATTTTAGCCTTGCCTTAGTTTAAGTTTTAGTTGCGTTTTAAGATTGCCTTAGGTAGATTTAAGTTTACGTCATTTACTCTTAGTGCCTTTAATTTCAGTCACGTTTTAAATACTTTCACCCTTTTACTTTAATTTAGATTAGATTTACTTTAAAGTAATTTACTTTAATTGTTTTGCACATTTATTTAAAAACAACCAAAAATATTTGTTTCAGCAAAAACAATAGAGTCACATAGAGAACCTAGATCAATTCGTTAAGATATCGAGACTTGAACTTTAATTTTTAATTAGGTAAAAACTATAGTTATTAAAATGGCGCCACTGCCGGCTCTTTTCGTAAAGATTAACGGTTTTCTGTGAGAGACGCGTTGCTTTTTGGGATCCGTTCACTTGTGAGCGTTATTTTTCTTGCCTAAAAAAATTCAAAAAACCATAAAAATTAAAAAATTGATAAAAATCCATAAAAATTAAAAATTTCAAAAATCCAAAAAGATTTTATCTTTATTGTGTATATATATTGTCTTTGTGTTTGGTTTCTTTTTCTTTTGCATTTTCAGGTGTATGCGTACTAGATCTTCCAATTATCAAGAGCCCGAGACTCAGGAAGATTTAGCTATGTCAGGTGTAAACAACAATAATCCACCACACCCTAATAATAACAACAATGTTCTTCCACAGCCCGATCTTCGGACCATGGAGGAGCTTTGTCAACCTACCATGTTTGGACGAGGAGGACCGATTGCGCCGATGCAAATTAAGGCTCCTGAGTTTTCGTTGAAGCACCACATGATTCAGCAAGTGCAAACTAACCCATTCCGTGGATTGCCTGATGATGATGCCAACAAACACCTCGACAAGTTCATTACAATCACCCAAAGCATGAAGTTGGCTGGTGCCACAATGGATGAACTTCGCCTACAACTCTTTCCACATACTTTATTACATCATGCCGAGAAATGGTTTGATCGTCTCCCGAAGAATTCTATTCACACTTGGGATGACATGACTCAACGCTTTTTGTCGCGCTACTTTCCACCATCCATGGTCACGAGCCTTCGCAATCAAATCAGCGGTTTCATGCAAGATCCCGATGAATCTCTTTTTGATGGTTGGGAGAGATATAATGTCTTGATCGATAGATGTCCAAACTACAACATGCTCCCTGTGACCTTAATAGATACTTTCTACAACGGATTGACTTTTCGAGATCGTGATACGATTAATGCAGCCGCCGGTGGCACATTCATGAAAAGGAGACCCGAGGAGTGTAGAGAGCTTATAGAGAACATGACTACTCACCACAAAAACTGGGATTCCTCTGCTTCTTCAAGGAACAACCCGAGAGTCAATATTTCCTCCACCTCAGCAAACCCTGATATGACCGAACTCACCCGTGTGCTGACTGAAATGAGCAAAAGTATTACGCTTCTCGCTTCAAACCAACAACAACAACAAGTTAAAGCGGTTGCTAATCCTTATAAAACATGCGACGGTCCTCACTCATACACCGATTGTACTTCTACACAAGGAAATCCGGAAAATGTGTATGCAGCTTATGGTAATTATTCACCGGAAAATTACCAAGCTAGACAACAAGGGGATAGAAATCTGCTGAGTTACCGATCCAACAATTACCTTTCACCCGGTTTTTGTCCTTAAAACCAAAACCCCACCAACAACTACAATAGAAGCAACCAAATCCCACCAAGAGCTTATAATCCTTATAACACACCCGCCCAACAAAACCCACCCATTAACTCCGATGTTGAAGCCATTATGAGAACATAAGGTGAGCAAATCAAGAATCTACAGAGCCAAATAATCAATTTGAAAGGAGATATCGCGAAGCAAGGAAATGAGATAAGGTACGAGGTTCATGATAATATTCAATCCTCCTTCAGCACTCAAACGAATGAATTAAAGAATATGTTGGCTAGTTTCTTGCCCACCGCTCAACCTTCTACTTCAAGTTCTCTACCTTCAAACACCGTCACTAATCTGCGAGCCAATGTGAGTGCTATTACTACCCGTAGTGGAGTCACCATCGTAGGACCACCAATCCCGCCCCCATCATCTACACCTCCTCCACCACCATGTATCCCTACTCCTCCTACACCTAGTATTAGTACACCATTACCGTCTCCGCCTCGTAATGACGATGTCTCTCGGAAGGATCCTTCAACATCTCAACCTTTACCGACTACACCTTCACCTTCCACCTATAAACCCAATATCCCATACCCTTCTCGCTTAGGCAAGACCAACGAGCTAACCAAGAATGACTGCCAAGTGTCGAAATATGTAAAGATGCTTTCTCAAATGAACATCAACATTAGCCTTGTTGTAGCACTTGTCCACATGCCGAAATTTGTCAAAGCATTCAAGGAATTGCTTAGCAAGAAGGAGAAGCTGATTGAACTCGCCAACACACGCTTAAATGAAAACTACTCTGTAGTTATTCTTAAAGAACTTCCGGAAAAGCTTGGAGATCCCGGTCGTTTTGTGTTGCCTTGCGTGTTCAACAAAACTGAAGAATTTACTGCCTATGCTGATCTTGGGGCCAGTATTAATTTGATGCCACTAAGTGTTTAGAAAACACTATCATTGCCCGACCTCACTCCAACAAAGATGACTCTTGAACTTGCAAATCGCACTCTCGCTTACCCCGTTAGTATAGCCGAAGATGTGTTCATCAAAGTTGGCACATTTACTTTCCCGGTCGATTTTTTCGTAGTTGATTATGAAATGGACCCTCGTATTCCTTTAATACTTGGTCGGCCATTTTTGAGGACCGGACGAGCTTTAATGGATGTGGCCGAAGGTGAGTTAATCTTACGAGTCGGGGATGATTCACAAATTTTCAAAATGGGGAAGCTTACAGGCAAATACTATGGACGAGAATCAGTGAATATGATTAATGTGCTCGATGACTTTACCGTCTACGACAATCCTCTATTCGACTCTTGCATCGATAATCCACTTTTTCATGATGATGTGGATGATTCTCTCCCTACTTTGGAAGCTTCTCCCATTTATGATTCTCCACCGGTCTTTGATGCTTATGATGATGACGATTCTAGCTCAGATTCGGATGATTATGATGACCTTACTTCTGAGTATCCCGAGCTGCCCACTTTCGATGATTTTGATGAGGCCGATACTTTTTCGAGTGATTCTTCACATGATGAAGATCCTCCGCCATCACTCGATCCTACTTTGGACGATTACTCATTTGAGGAAGACTTCTCTGAATTTCTCAACACTTACTTCCCTCATGAGAGTGATGCTCCTCCTTATGACTTTGAAGATTATCGTCTTGATCCTACTTTGGATTTGAAGCACATTCTTTCTAAGGAGAAGAAACCGGTCGACACCAATATCCGCAACACGTATGAGTTAACACCTCTTTGTCCATCTTCTGAGGACGAGGTTGTGCTTCTTCGCGGATCTTTTTCACACTCTGTTGAGCCTAAGTGCTATTTTCCCCTAAAGGAAAAGGTGTTCGACCCCGGTATTGCAATCTTTAAGCCATCTCAGTATCCACCTGATGAAATAGAAGGAAATATCTTTGGAATTATTGAAGACATGCTTGCACCACTTCAACCTTGCTTCCACCGTGCTCCATCTTTGCTTAAGGGAACCTTGCCTACTCTTCTTTGGCTTGCCTTGTTCGCCTTAAGCTTGTGCTATTTGATGGACGAAAACTATGTCTTCGATCCTGGTGGATATGTTTCATGTTTCTTCCGCTGATGATCAAGGTCGAGTCAGGCTCATGATTCGGTTAACAAAAATCAAGCGCTTCTTGGGAGGCAACCCATGCATCTATCTTTTCGCTTTCTTTATCATAAGTGTAGGGGAGATCCGTTGGTTTGCTTTCCTCTCCTCACTTCTTATAATCAGGGATTCGAGCTTCAACGATCCACTCTTGATGATTCTTGACGACCCGTGATTCCGTGTTCACTTCTTCCCGGTTCTATCCTAAACTCTTTTCGATTCACTATTTTATATTTTCTCAATATTAAAATAGGAATCTCTTTAGCTGTCCTTTCCTTAGCAAGATTTAAACAACGTGCACAATGTCCTAAGTGTAGGGGAGTTTACTCCCACATGCTTAAACATTGAGGACAATGTTTATCTTAAGTGTAGGGGGGACTTCTATCGAAGTTAAGTGGCCTTTTCCTTGTATTTGTCCTCATTTTAACCAGAAAATCAATTTTTCGACATTTTTCAAAATTTTTGATCTATTTTGGCCTATTAGTTTTTCCCTTTGTATAGTTATTTTCTTGCCTTATTAGAATAAATGTTTAATAAAGTGGTTTAAATTTTTAAACGTTGTGAATCTTTTGACTCAACCCGAGTTTACTCTAGCTATTATCCTTAACGTGTTTAAATCAAGATTTGCTAGGCTTTTATATAGGGAGCTATAAAACGCGAAAGTCTTAACTCTCACGGGTTAAGAACAAGAACTTTTAGCAAGTTCCTATAATTGATCCTAGAGAGTCGTTTATCAAGGGAACTTTAAAATGCGATTTCTAAACTTGAAAGAGTCTAAGAATTTGCAAGATCCTATAGGCGACTCGAAAACCCAAAACTTTGATTTAATAGGCTAAGGATCCACAAGTCTCATTCCTTGAGACTTTAAACTGTGGAGAACGAGAGATGATAGAGCCAATTATAAGTTCGGTATTCTTTCGTGAATTTATGTGAGTTAATTATGAGCCTATTCTCCCATCGCCTGTTAATAAATTTATCTGCAATAAATAAGGTTGTACGATTTGAAAAGTTACTTAGCTTCTAGCCCAAGATCGTTTAAAAGTTGCTCGGTATGGATTAGAGTTCATAGCCAAGGCATAACTTATTGAAGCGCGATGCGAAGATTGGCGAGTCCGAAAAGGCCCTAACAAGGCATGAGGGCTATATTTTGTTGCTAAAGATCCAAGTGATGTGAAGAATCATTTATCGAAAATCAATATGAAGGATCGAGACACACGACGAAAAGCAAAAACTCCCAAAAGTCATGGAGAAGTGTATCCGAAAAGACCCTAACAAGGTATGAGGATAAATAGATCCAAGTCATAAAAGGAGGCGGATCGTTGTATATCAAAGTCAAAAATAAATATTGGAGAAAAATGAAGAAGTCGTGGTCCAAGTATGAATCTCTCAAAACTACAAGTGAAGAAATTCCTATTATGAAGAGAATTCCATTATTTCATGAACGTCTCTCAAGGTTTGAAGTATGAAGTCGCTTCCAAATATCGGTCCGAGAAAAGTCTCAAATCGCGAAGCGAGTTATGCCAAGATATGAACTTTATGAGGTCCCGAGAAGCTGTTTTAAAAGATTTTGTCCGTTAGCTAACTATTGATTAAATCGTTCACTTTATTTTCGGCCTAAATAACTATCGAAATAAGTCAACAATGCATCCTCGTGATCATTCAAGACAACAATAAAATATAAGAGATACACCTAGGAATAAGGGAGTCTAAGTGAGTAATTGGCCCACATGAGTTCGTGATAGTCTAATAACTTATAATAACAATGATCTCGTTTTTAAGCTTGGTTTGGAGAAAGTGAAAACTTGAGAATGATGATTATTCATGACATTTCCAAAACCCAAGGTATGCTTTTGATTTCTTTACTTTGAATGTCTATATAGTTTCTATCTTTTTAATAAAGGCCAACGTGGATTGATTATGACGAAAAGTGTAATCTTGCTTTGTAACTAATGCATTGCATGAGGACATTGCAATGGTCAAGTGTAGGGGATTTGATAGGTGTATTAACACCCATCCTTTCTACCACTTAATTACAATAATAACCGGACCAAAACGTGTATTTTATGTCTTTTATGTCGGAATTATGCGTGGTTTGTGTTTTTGTTGTGATTTAGGACGAAAAGGTGAAAAGTGGAGAAAACACGGGCATTCACGAGCATTCACAGCTTTTATTGAAGAAAAAGATGAAAGACGAAGTGGAGAAGTCAAGAGTGCAAAAAGAACGGAAGTCCAAGACCAATTCTGAAGATTTATCGAAGAAAAAGTCAAAAGACGGAAGTTTATCAAAAGCCGAAGAATTCAAGTCTAATTTATTGAAGAATTTAAAGACGAGTCAAAGAAATCCCGAGCCAAAAGTCATTAAAGTCCAAGTTCAAAGAAGATTAGAAGAATAAAGGACTAATGGTGCAATTAATGAAGATTAAAAGAAGGAAGGACTTAATCTCGCAATTAAGAAGAAATGAAGGATGGGAGGAAGCTTCCTAATCCTCCCCTATTTATAGATTAGGATGATAATTATTTTTCTTGTTGGCTAAGTGTGACAATTAGTCTTCCACCATTTACTTACCTTGCACCTTTAATTCATGTCATTTAAATACTTGTCAATTTAAATACCTTGTCTTGCACATTAAATTCCTTTAATTTCAAGTAAGTTTTCATTTAATTCTTGTCAATCTTTATTTTATCTTGTTAATCTCCTATCTACCTTTCTTAATCTTTGATTTTTATGTTTATGTTTGTGTTCATGTTCATGTCTTTATTTTGATCAAATGGGTTTTTGATTGTTGTGGTTAAATTTGTTAGTTTAATTGATATAGATTGTTTGTTTATGATTGTTTGTTGTTTCGTTATTAATTTGTTTAAATCTTTTGTTTTGATTTTGATTAATCTGTGTTAGATCTGTTATTACTGTGATCCCTTGTTCTTCGGGATTGTTTGTTTCTGTTTCTGTGTTCCCAGATAAGTTCCGAGCCAAAGAGAAGGAAGCCTTTCATTCGGAACTTTAAAAGATCCGATTCAAGCTTCATCCGGAAGAGTTCCGAGTAAAGTTCATCCGAAAAACTTCCGAATCAATACTTCCGACTCAAGGGGGCTTCATTCGGAACTTAAAAAGTTCCGGATCAACACTTCAGAACCAAAGTTCCGACTCAAGCTAGGTTCATCCGGAAGTCTAAAAGTTCCGGATCAGCAAGGTTTCATTCGGAAGTCTAAAAGTTCTGGATCAAGAAGTTCCGGATCAACACATTCTTGTTCATTCGGAAGAGTTCCGAATCAAGGAGTTCCGACTCAAGTTTGTTTCATTCGGAACTTTGAAAGTTCCGGATCAAGCCAGTTCATTCGGAAGTTTTGAACTTCCGAATCAAGGTTTCTTTCAGTTCTTTTTAGTCTCTCTTTTTAATTTCTGTCTTTTATTTTTAAAGCTTTATTTTTCCCGCTTTTTAATTTAATTGCACTTTAAGATTATTTGTCTTAGCTTTATTTTAGCCTTGCCTTAGTTTAAGTTTTAGTTGCGTTTTAAGATTTCCTTAGGTAGATTTAAGTTTACGTCATTTACTCTTAGTGCCTTTAATTTCAGTCACGTTTTAAATACTTGCACCCTTTTACTTTAATTTAGATTAGATTTACTTTAAAGTAATTTACTTTAATTGTTTTGCACATTTATTTAAAAACAACCAAAAATATTTGTTTCACCAAAAACAATAGAGTCACATAGAGAACCTAGATCAATTCGTTAAGATATCGAGACTTGAACTTTAATTTTTATACGGGCTAAAAAAACGTACATTAGGTATTTTAAAAATAATCCCTAACTTAACTGAGACATCAGTTGGTAGGATGAGTTCTTGGAATTGTATGACATAGTGACACATAATGTGTTACGGTACAATTTTGACTTGTTTGTGATTAATGAAAAGACTACCATTGATTGCTAAATTCTACATGTGTCGATGTTATCTATCCTTTATTGCTTCATCCTAATGTCCGCATTAGTGATGCAACCATTGAACAAGTACTCATCTTGATTTGAGTTACGTTGTAGATTATTCTTTTTGAGTGCCATCGAGATCATGAACCTCATGATTAATTGGCTAAGCTCATTTCCAATTATATTGTAGTTAGTTCTTGGTGAACAACTCTTCATCACTCTTTTACAGATCACTGATTGTTTTTATAAGATAAAACAGTATCCCTTGATAAAGATTGAATTTTCATCACCGAAAGGATTATTTAAAGTGAGATTTATAAGTAATCGTTATCGAAATAACGTTGTTTATGAAACACCTTGGAAAAATTAATTGTTTCCATAACAAAGAAAATCTTTGTAAATTTATTTTTGATTCTTATTTAAGATATAAGCTTGAAAATGTTTTTACTATAAACATGATGATAAAATTTTTGACGAACTGAGTATTGCATCGTTAATCTTGAAATTGTATATAGTTGCGCGCCTACATACAATTTGGAATGGTCCATGCAAGGCTGATTAGTAGTCACCATAAAACTGATTAATAAACACTACATTTTCTTTAAAGATTGTGAAAGATTAAATTTTATGAGATCTGCAAGAAGTGAAAAATAGGGACATAATGTTAGGGTGATGAGACTGCATTTATACATGGTCTCATCGTCCAAAACGGCCTTAAAATTGCATAAAATATCATAAAACATGCCAAATATATGCTCGTGTTTGTTACTTGTGTATTTTTAGGTACGGATATTGAGGAAATGGCAAAAGATCACAAGAATCATTCAAAAACGAACACGGGAAACGAAGTCGCACAATGAACCGGGCCCAAGTTTGGAATTTTGCAAAATGACCCTTGAAGAATTGAAGATTGTCAAGTTTAGTCCCTCATCTTTGAAGAACTTGTCACAATTGACCCTCCAAATGTCAATTGTACAAGTATGATCCTTGATGTTTGAAGATATTACAAGATCAGTCCATCAAGTTTGAAGAATATACAAAAGGAGCCCTTGGATAAAGTTTTTAAAGGTTTTGTGCCACTTTTGACAAGTTGTCAAAAGTTGACAAAGGCAAATTGGGCGCTGATAACCCTTATTTACAAAGTGAAGAGAAAAGAAAAACTTGGGGACCAAATTTGCCAACTGCCCAAACAAACCCACCCACCCACAAAACCGACCCTACCCATTAGCCCAATATCCCTATACCCGGTTTATTATTAAACGTGGTCAAATCTGGTCAACTCCCACTTAACCCACATTTCCTTCCATAACAACTTTTTTAAAAAGTTGTTTAAACCAAACTGGATCTAATTTCCCTTAATCCTCAACGAACCCTAATTAATCCCCAGATTAATTAACACTCAAAACAAGGGGTTAAACCCTAAAACCCTCCAGTTCACTAATTCCACTCACCCTCATCCTTTCCCACCTCACCCAACACACTCACATGCTTTGTGGACCCCTCCCCAGCCTTCCCCTGCAACGTCTCTTTCACCCAAAACCCCACACCCGACCAATTTAACATCTAGGATCAACTCCTTGGTCCCCAAGATGAATCCTACGTCCAAGATCAGTCTTCCAAGCTGGCAAATCACATGGGTAACATTTGACCCAATTTTCGTCAAAGAACTCAAGGGCTTTTCTGGCAATTCCATAGATTAGGGTTTTGCATTTGTAATATTTTATTCAATGTTCTAGATAGTTCCTTTTCTTGTATAAATATGAGACGACCTGTGTCTCATATCCTTGTTCCAGATTTTCTTTCTCAAGTTTATGTAACCCGTTTTTATTAAATGCAAAGTTTGGTGTTTGTTCATAATACAAGTGTAATTCCTTTTGGTTTTTAAAAAGTTGGTACTAAGTGAGAGAGAAAGGTCTGAGTTCCATTTTAAAAGGTGTGTTTGATTTTCAAAAAGTTTTTCAAATTAGGGTCAAATTTCATAAATCAAAGTTCTTTGAAGTGAAAGTGGAAAAGAAGGTTGATTTAAGAGTTTGAGGTTGATTTAAAACGTGTTTGAAAAAGATTTCAAGGTTTGTGTTAGAGTTTTTCAAAAAGGTTTTGAAAAATCAGATTTTATATGTACTTTGTTCTTGTTCTGTTTTTGATTTTTTTTTCAGGTTTGATGTGTTGCTGTTAAAGGTTCAGCATACACCCCAGTGTATTTGGAGGTGGTATTGCAACCACAAGAACCTTGGATGTAAGGTTCTAAGGTAAAAGTCCTTTTCCCCTTTTGAATTTTCAGAAAAAAGTGATTTGATGAGATTTGTTGAATTGCATGCAAAGTGTGATTAATCTGGTGGATTTGAGTTCTCTTATGTTTGTGTGCATGTTAGATGCTATAAAAATCAGTTTGAGTAGTTTTTAAAAGTCTTTGTTTGAGAAATTGTTGATTTCAATTTTTAAGGGTGTGTTTGGATCTGCTTTTAATTTTTGAAAAGTTTGTTAGATTTTGAAGTTAAAACGTGTTAGATGGAATGAGTAGGGTTGAGTAAGTTTGTGTGAAGGTTTTGTTTCAGATTGGTGAAATTTGGATCAAGTTACTAGTGTTAAAAGTAAAATAGCATAGCATAATCTGCTTGCCTTTTTTTCTGTTCATTTTGTTCAAAGATTGTCACCATATCTTTGCAAATCTGTTATAAGTTATGGTTAGATAGGATTGCAATTTGTTTGAAGGTTATTTGGTGTATGTGTATGCAAAGTTTGGGAGTCTAAATCTCATTTGAATGTTTGTCTTAAGCTGTTATAACCACCAGACCTGCACCAAGGACCACAGCAACTTGGATTGATTTGTGTGTGCTAATTTTTGTGCTAGGTGCTTTTATCTGCTGTATATTGACTCCTTGTGCTCCAAAGAGCACAAGGGTGCCTTTGTCCATCAAAGAACAACACCAAAAAATCAGCAACCAAGTCCTCTTGGTCTTGACACAAGTGGTGAACTCACCCTTGTGTTCATCAGTCCACAAGTGCCAATCTGGGCACGTTTTAGCTCATAAATTGCTTAATATTTGTTTGTTTTTGATTTGGTTTGAGTTTTTATGTGTTAAAAGTTACTGGAATCAAGTTTTAAAAAGAAAAAAAAAAAAGAAAATTTTATTAAAAAGGTCACCCGCAACGGGCTCGAACACGCGACCTGCAGCTCAGGAGTAACGTGTTCTACCATTGATCTAGATGCCTTTTTACGTTAGCCTTCCAATTCAATAGTTATTTAACCACGTTTTCATATGAGCTTATTTTAATAAGCCGTAGCTTATTTGATTTTTTCAAGCTTATTTATTAATCATTTTGGACTTATTTGATTTTTCCTAGGACATTTATAGGTTTTAGGACTTTTCTGTTTAAAAATTTTATTTTTCCTATTATTTAATTAATTTCTAGGATTATTTTTAGTTTTAAATTTAGAAAGTCAATAAAAAATAGTGAACAGTAATTAAAAAATCCAAAAAAATAGTTTTTAGGTTTTTATTTGTATTTTTGAGGTTTACAAATCATAAAGTTTTCAAAAACTTTAATTTTTAATTTTATTCAATTTTAGGGTTTTTAGACAAATTTAAAAATTAATATTAAATTAACTAAAAGGTTTTAGGAGCTCTAATTTACATTTTCTTCTTAGTTAGAATATTTAGGATTTTTGAGAATTTTTTAGAATTTATTTGAAAACTTTTTATTTTTTAGAATATTTTAATATTATTTTAATCAATAAAATTCAAAGTTTTATTTTTAACTTTTTTTCATTTTTCCTAGATTCTAGACATTAAAATAGGAACTTTTTCACTTTCCAAATAATTTTTAGGCTTTTCAATTAATTTTTAGAATTAATTTAAGATTTAATAGATTTTAATAGTTTTTAGGAGTTTAAAAATAGTTTAAATTGGTTTTAAAATTTCAAAAAATAGTTTTTAGTTTAATTAGGTCATTTTTGAGGTTTACAAACTATTAAATCTTGTTGGGGGCTTTTTAATATTTAAAAGTGATTTTTAGGGCTTTAATTAGCATTAAAAAGTCATTATTAAATTAATTAAAAGGTTTTGGCAAGTTTGGATTTTTTGTAAACTCTTAGAATATTATTGTGGATTTTTAGTGATTTTTAGGAATTTTTAGATTAAAATTTTAAATTTTGTGCTTTTTACGTTTCTACGTCGTAACTTTCTAGTAGTGTTTTTGCCTTATTTTTTCTATTTTTTCCGTCTTCGTCATTTTCTCTTCTTTTCTTCTCATTAATAATCAAAAACATAAATCAATCATTCATTACACAACACACTAGCCTCCTCGAGAGAACGAACTCACTTTTAGGGTCATTCACACACGGTTTTCCTAAATCTCGTGCACGCTTACCCTATTTTAGTTGCTTATTTTTCCTAAAGCAAGTATCTAATTTTAAGCAATATCATTTTGGCGCCGCTGCCGGGGAGGCGTGTTGTGTTTTGATTGAACATTGTTGTTTTTCTATATTAGCCATAATAGTAATTGTATTAATAGCACTCTATTAATACGTATTATCGTTTTTCGGTTTTTGTGTGAATATTATTATTACTATATTGTATACGTAGAACAATAAATACACAAGTACTCCAAATACGTGAGCAATCACAACCTTGATTCGGGATTTCATCACTCGATCATTGTATTCGAATCTCAAACCAAAGAAAAAGGCAAAAATAGATAAATACTTTCGTGAAGCTTAATCTTGATAATACAAACTATAAGGTGGGTATAAGGCGGTTGTATTTCACAACCTGAAGAAAAAAGGCTCTTAAGTGCTTCGCGCCGCCTCGTTTCCTCCGCTTGCTTGTGCGTATTTGATTTTGAGAGTGAATCGAGGGTTTTGCCGCCCAAAGTATTATTACATATCATATATATTTTCTTGGTTTCATTTGATTAAACCCTCTTGAACGATTTGGTGTTCCACCATCGTTCTAAAGTCATCGAAGGCGTTCACTCCACGTGATCGTTTTCATTCCTTGAGGCCTTTTTAATCAAGAGATTTGATTAGTGAGGAGATTTGTGGACTCATTGTCTACTTAATACATTCACCAATTTCCAAAAAAGTTAATACAATCAAAAACCACAAAAAAATTGAAAAAACACAAAATACCAAAAAGAATCTTCTTTGCTCGTCTCCACGTTGTACGTGACGTTTATGCTCACTCGTAATCAAGCAAAACGTGCACGTAGACGCAAGAACAAAACTCCTACTAAAACTCATTCTAGTGAGGAGTCTCCAAGTGAGGAACCTATTGTAGAACAAGAAGCTATCATGGCTAATCGTACTATGATGGAGTTGCTTCAAGCACCCACCGAGGGTTTTGGAGAGGCCATTGTGATTCCCGCCATCCTTGCGGAGAACTTTGAGATCAAAACGGGTTTAATGTCTATGCTTCAAGCAAACAAGTTTCGCGGACACGAAAAAGACAACCCACATTATCACATTAGGCAATTTAATCGTCTCACCGCGACAAGCAAGTTTAAGGATGTACCACACGATGCCATTAAGATGATGTTGTTTCCTTACTCGTTAGATGGACCCGCCAAGATTTGGCTTGAGAAAGAACCGCCGAATTCGATTTTGACATGGGCCGATCTCGTGTCTAAATTTGTGAATCAATTTTTTCCACCATCTAAGACAACACATTTGAAAAACGAGATTTCACGTTTTACACAAAGACCAAATGAAAGTTTTTCAATGGCTTGGGAAAGGTTTAAAGAAATGCTACATGAATGTCCACACCATGATTTTTCCGAATTGCATCAAATTGACACTTTTTATAATGGGCTTAATGAACATGAACGAGATTATTTAAATGCCGCCGCGGGTGGTAATTTTTTGTGCAAAACGACCAATGAGGCTTTGAAAATCATAGAAAATAGGTCTAAGGTCTATAGCCCTCGTAACACACCGAGTGCTGCCAATTTGGGCTCGTCATCATCTCGTTCCATTAATGCCTTGCAAGATGAAGCAAATGAGGAGAATCGGTTTTTTGATAGGTTTTCGACTCTTATGTCTCATTGGAAAGCTCAAGAAGCTTCAAACACCGCTTCGGTTAAAGCGGTTGCTAAGAGTTGTATTTCATGTGGTGGAGCTCATGATTTTTCCGAGTGCATTACCGCGGATGGTAACACTTCGAATGCTTATGTAGCCACGGGAACTTATAACCAAATCGGTCAAGGTTCCCGCCAAAATCAAGCTCCACAAAATCAAAATGCTAATAACTATCGAAACAACAATCAAGGTGGAAATTACCAAGGAAATCAAAGGAATTATAACAAGGGTAATTATCAAAATGGTAATGGGCAAATTTCTAACCAAAACCAAAACCGTGATTTTCAAACTCCTACTCAAGGTTTTCAAAATGCTCACACTAAAAATTTGCAAGGAGAATTTTTAGATTATGCTAAGGCTAATGATGCTAAGTTTGATAACATGCAACGTGAGATGATTAGCTTAAGATCCGAGTTGAAAAACGAGCTTAAAAACGAACTTGCTAATGAACTTAAAACTCATGCTAATAAAATGGAAGGAAATGTCACACGACTCCAACAAAATCAACAAAAAATGGAGCAAGGACAACATGAGATTAAGCAAGAGTTGTTAAAAGCGGATGCTAGGCAATCTAAGTTTGAAGACCGAATGGCTAAAATGTTTGAAGCTATCATGTGTAAGCCCTCTTCTTCGGGTGGTCTTCCTAGTGATACCATCGTAAACCCGAAAGGAGAATTGAAGGTTATTACTACTCGTAGTGGTAAAACTTTCAAAGAACCCATTTCTCGTCCAAGTACTTCTATGGAGAAGGAAAAAGAGAAAGAACCCGAGGTTGTGGTTGAAAAGGAGCACATTGCAATCCCACGAAGTAACGCTCAAACCACACCTACGGTTGAACCTACACCAATCATGGAACCCGAGATTCCAAGGCTGATGCCTATGCCTAATTTGCCCCAACCCACACCACCTTTACCCTACCCATCAAGACGAGACAAGGAAAAGGCACAAGAACGAAATAATTATCAATTTGAACTCTTTATGAAAATGTTTCGTGACTTGCATTTTAATATAAGTTTTGCCGACGCCTTAGTCATGATGCCTCGATTTGCCGCGAACTTCAAAAGTATGTTGAATAACAAAGAGAAATTGCAAAAATCGTCTAGTTGTTCTTCATTTTTTCTAAGCCGCATACCTCAAAAAGTCGGTGATCCTGGAAAGTTTTTAATCCCATGTGCTATCCAAGACATGGAAGAATGCTACGCCTTGGCCGATCTTGGTGCTAGTATTAATTTGATGCCTCTTGAGATTTTTAAATCGCTCAATCTTCCAAATCTCACTCCTTCAAGAATGTCAATCGAAATGGCCGATCATTCTACGATTCTAGCTTGTGGAGTTGCCGAGGACGTCTTTGTGAAAGTTGGGAAATTCTATTATCCCATGGACTTCATTGTTGTTGATATCCCCATCGATCCTAAAGTTCCGTTAATTTTAGGTCGATCTTTTTTGGATACCTCGAGAGCACTTATCGATGTGCATGCAAGAAAAATCACTCTTCGTTTCAATGAGGAAGAACTCGTCATTAATGCAACCCAAAACTCCACTCTTTCTCATGTTTATTCTATCACATCTTTGTACAATGTCAATTCCACCAAAAACATTTGTCAAAAGATTACCAATAGAGTTTTAGGAGTTGTTGAGAAAAATGAAGTTCCGTCCCCTCCGCCGATGGAGGTTAAGAGTGTTAAGCCTATGATTCCAATCTCGAGTGATTCTTCGTATGATGAATACGTTGATCCCGATGGGGAGGTTTTCTTTGTTGACAAAAGATTTGAAAACTTACCACCACCTAAACCAAAACGTTTTCAAAATGTGAGAATTTTTAGTGTGACTAACATTGTTTTAGATACACCAAATATTTTTGACATAATCAAATCGGGTTTTCACAAGGAGAGTTTTAAAGATGAAAAAGGAAAAGATTTTGAATTTAATTTAAAAGATTTTTCTACAATTCTAACTCCGTCATCACCGCGTTTATTGAGTACTACAAGCTCGTCTTCTCCTTTTGACGATGCTTTGTGTGGACTTAGTGTGGGGGAAGCCCCATATGTTCCCTCCCCTTTCTCCACCGAGGACGAGATATTTGATCCTGGAATTGCTTATATAGGGAAATCTCGGTCTTCCACCGATGCAATAAATGGAAAATCTTTTCATTTGATTGGTGCGAGTCTACCTCGAGTAGCTCAATGTTTTGACTTACCCATTGTCCCACCCTTCTATTTCTTCTCTCCTATTTTCTTCTATCCCATTGGGATTTGTGTTGGAGTTGTGTTGTCTCGTCTTTCATCCGAAAACGAGGACGCTATCTTTGACCCCGGTATACGTTTATCGGATTTTTAAAGTACTCCACGTGCTTTTGGGCCTTGTTTATCATGTAAGCCCCACCAAAAATTGACCATACCATGATTATCCCTAAATGATCACATTTATGGGGATTCGAGTCGAGCTTTTGACTCGGTTATCAAAAACAAGGTGCCTCGTGGGGGAGACCCATGCTTATCCATGTACATATTATTGCTTTCTAATTAGTGTAATGTGAGGGGATTTGTGCCCTTCCAACCTTTGTTCCATGGTTGTTTGTGAATTGTGTCTTTTAGATTATCATCTTCACGATTGGAGCCTCTCGTGTTCATTTCATGGGAGCACTCGATCGTTTGCTTTGGAGGCCTTTCCCAATATCCATATGATATATCCTTTTATGTTCTAACCTTAGGTTTATAGCACACTTCATAAACGGCTTTTAACTTATTGGTTACACCCTTTCCATGCTAGATTAGGCATTCGACTACGTCTCTAGTATGGGGGTGTTTGCACCCCTAGACTCGAAACATTGAGGACAATGTTTAACTTTAGTATGGGGGGGTGAATAGATACTTGCCTTGCCAAACCTTCACGCTTTCCAAAGTTTATCATTTTGTTTATCGTTTTCTTGCAAAATAAGGCTAAAAATGGCCAAATTTTAAAATTTTTCTCATATTTCATAAGTGTTTGAAGACACGAATGTAGATTTTCCGATGGCGAGAATAAGAGTAATTTTTGACTCGACCGTGCGTGTTGAGCACTTAGCTTTGATTCCTTAACTACACATTAGGCTAAGTCTCTTAAATGAGGACGAGAAATGATAGAGTTAATTATAAGTTACCATGCTAAACGTAGAATACTCGTATTCTTTCAAAAACTCATGTGTTCTCGTTGTTTGCTCATTCTCCCTTCGCTTGTAAATATTTTTTGCTTAATAAATATTGACTTAGCGGTTTAGTTAGGATTGTTGGGTTTCTAGTCTTTTCTAGTAGCTTCCGTGTAATTAAATTGGGAAGACATTAAGATATCGCCAGCGTCACGGTTTTGAAGTATTGGCACCCTAATAATCAAAAGCTTCACCCAATAATAAGATTTCAAGTGCTCACCTAAATCAAGCAAACAATTTGAAGCCCTACAAGGCCTAAAATCTATGCAAAATTGAAAGTGAATCAAGCCTTAATCTTCGAAGCTTTAAAGATCCAAAATTCGCTTTAGCGTGAGGATATACGTCTTTGGCTAATAAAACCACCGATGATGGCGGATAATAAAAGGCAAGGCAAGACCGAAGTCATAATAAAAGCTTCATGGCGAAGTTGAATAAAAGATGGAGGTAAACCAAAGATAATAAGGTCCTTCCGTTAGGGGGCGTATAAAAGTCTTGGTAATAAGTCTCATGTTCAAAACCGTTATAAAACCGTGTTTATCGATTCTTCTTGTCAACTTAATTTTTTAACATCGTTGTCTATTAGGAGGGGTTATTGATTTAATGGTCTTAGTTACACCGTTAGGACTCTATTTTTAGACCTAAATCTCTATTATCGCATAAGTCAACAATGTATCCTCGTGATCATTAAAGACAAAATAAAAATATAAGAGATACAACTTAGGAATAATGGGAGAATAAGTACGTGATTAGGGCATATGAGTAGTGTTAGCATTACTAACTTATAATGACAATGATCTCGTTGCACGCTTGGCATGGAATTAAGGTGAAAATCGAGGACGATGAAATTATTTCTAACGAAGCATTCACGTGTTCTTATTCTATGAACCTAAACGTCCCATTTTGCAATGAGAATCATACATTATGTCTATAACACAAGTAGTAGTAATTGTAGTATGTAGCTAGTTATCATTTCAATAAAGTGAATAAAATTAAATTTTGGAGATGCTTTGATACTTTATTCTAGCATTGCGTGAGGGCACGGCAATGGTTTAGTATGGGGGAGTGATGAGACTGCATTTATACATGGTCTCATCGTCCAAAACGGCCTTAAAATTGCATAAAATATCATAAAACATGCCAAATATATGCTCGTGTTTGTTACTTGTGTATTTTTAGGTACGGATATTGAGGAAATGGCAAAAGATCACAAGAATCATTCAAAAACGAACACGGGAAACGAAGTCGCACAATGAACCGGGCCCAAGTTTGGAATTTTGCAAAATTACCCTTGAAGAATTGAAGATTGTCAAGTTTAGTCCCTCATCTTTGAAGAACTTGTCACAATTGACCCTCCAAATGTCAATTGTACAAGTATGATCCTTGATGTTTGAAGATATTACAAGATCAGTCCATCAAGTTTGAAGAATATACAAAAGGAGCCCTTGGATAAAGTTTTTAAAGGTTTTGTGCCACTTTTGACAAGTTGTCAAAAGTTGACAAAGGCAAATTGGGCGCTGATAACCCTTATTTACAAAGTGAAGAGAAAAGAAAAACTTGGGGACCAAATTTGCCAACTGCCCAAACAAACCCACCCACCCACAAAACCGACCCTACCCATTAGCCCAATATCCCTATACCCGGTTTATTATTAAACGTGGTCAAATCTGGTCAACTCCCACTTAACCCACATTTCCTTCCATAACAACTTTTTTAAAAAGTTGTTTAAACCAAACTGGATCTAATTTCCCTTAATCCTCAACGAACCCTAATTAATCCCCAGATTAATTAACACTCAAAACAAGGGGTTAAACCCTAAAACCCTCCAGTTCACTAATTCCACTCACCCTCATCCTTTCCCACCTCACCCAACACACTCACATGCTTTGTGGACCCCTCCCCAGCCTTCCCCTGCAACGTCTCTTTCACCCAAAACCCCACACCCGACCAATTTAACATCTAGGATCAACTCCTTGGTCCCCAAGATGAATCCTACGTCCAAGATCAGTCTTCCAAGCTGGCAAATCACATGGGTAACATTTGACCCAATTTTCGTCAAAGAACTCAAGGGCTTTTCTGGCAATTCCATAGATTAGGGTTTTGCATTTGTAATATTTTATTCAATGTTCTAGATAGTTCCTTTTCTTGTATAAATATGAGACGACCTGTGTCTCATATCCTTGTTCCAGATTTTCTTTCTCAAGTTTATGTAACCCGTTTTTATTAAATACAAAGTTTGGTGTTTGTTCATAATACAAGTGTAATTCCTTTTGGTTTTTAAAAAGTTGGTACTAAGTGAGAGAGAAAGGTTTGAGTTCCATTTTAAAAGGTGTGTTTGATTTTCAAAAAGTTTTTCAAATTAGGGTCAAATTTCATAAATCAAAGTTCTTTGAAGTGAAAGTGGAAAAGAAGGTTGATTTAAGAGTTTGAGGTTGATTTAAAACGTGTTTGAAAAAGATTTCAAGGTTTGTGTTACAGTTTTTCAAAAAGGTTTTGAAAAATCAAATTTTATATGTACTTTGTTCTTGTTCTGTTTTTGATTTTTTTTTCAGGTTTGATGTGTTGCTGTTAAAGGTTCAGCATACACCCCAGTGTATTTGGAGGTGGTATTGCAACCACAAGAACCTTGGATGTAAGGTTCTAAGGTAAAAGTCCTTTTCCCCTTTTGAATTTTCAGAAAAAAGTGATTTGATGAGATTTGTTGAATTGCATGCAAAGTGTGATTAATCTGGTGGATTTGAGTTCTCTTATGTTTGTGTGCATTTTAGATGCTATAAAAATCAGTTTGAGTAGTTTTTAAAAGTCTTTGTTTGAGAAATTGTTGATTTCAATTTTTAAGGGTGTGTTTGGATCTGCTTTTAATTTTTGAAAAGTTTGTTAGATTTTGAAGTTAAAACGTGTTAGATGGAATGAGTAGGGTTGAGTAAGTTTGTGTGAAGGTTTTGTTTCAGATTGGTGAAATTTGGATCAAGTTACTAGTGTTAAAAGTAAAATAGCATAGCATAATCTGCTTGCCTTTTTTTCTGTTCATTTTGTTCAAAGATTGTCACCATATCTTTGCAAATCTGTTATAAGTTATGGTTAGATAGGATTGCAATTTGTTTGAAGGTTATTTGGTGTATGTGTATGCAAAGTTTGGGAGTCTAAATCTCATTTGAATGTTTGTCTTAAGCTGTTATAACCACCAGACCTGCACCAAGGACCACAACAACTTGGATTGATTTGTGTGTGCTAATTTTTGTGCTAGGTGCTTTTATCTGCTGTATATTGACTCCTTGTGCTCCAAAGAGCACAAGGGTGCCTTTGTCCATCAAAGAACAACACCAAAAAATCAGCAACCAAGTCCTCTTGGTCTTGACACAAGTGGTGAACTCACCCTTGTGTTCATCAGTCCACAAGTGCCAATCTGGGCACGTTTTAGCTCATAAATTGCTTAATCTTTGTTTGTTTTTGATTTGGTTTGAGTTTTTATGTGTTAAAAGTTACTGGAATCAAGTTTTAAAAAGAAAAAAAAAAAAATTTATTAAAAAGGTCACCCGCAACGGGCTCGAACACGCGACCTGCAGCTCAGGAGTAATGTGTTCTACCATTGATCTAGATGCCTTTTTACGTTAGCCTTCCAATTCAATAGTTATTTAACCACATTTTCATATGAGCTTATTTTAATAAGCCGTAGCTTATTTGATTTTTTCAAGCTTATTTATTAATCATTTTGGACTTATTTGATTTTTCCTAGGACATTTATAGGTTTTAGGACTTTTCTGTTTAAAAATTTTATTTTTCCTATTATTTAATTAATTTCTAGGATTATTTTTAGTTTTAAATTTAGAAAGTCAATAAAAAATAGTGAACAGTAATTAAAAAATCCAAAAAAATAGTTTTTAGGTTTTTATTTGTATTTTTGAGGTTTACAAATCATAAAATTTTCAAAAACTTTAATTTTTAATTTTATTCAATTTTAGGGTTTTTAGACAACTTTAAAAATTAATATTAAATTAACTAAAAGGTTTTAGGAGCTCTAATTTACATTTTCTTCTTAGTTAGAATATTTAGGATTTTTGAGAATTTTTTAGAATTTATTTGAAAACTTTTTATTTTTTATAATATTTTAATATTATTTTAATCAATAAAATTCAAAGTTTTATTTTTAACTTTTTTTCATTTTTCCTAGATTCTAGACATTAAAATAGGAATTTTTTCACTTTCCAAATAATTTTTAGGCTTTTCAATTAATTTTTAGAATTAATTTAAGATTTAATAGATTTTAATAGTTTTTAGGAGTTTAAAAATAGTTTAAATTGGTTTTAAAATTTCTAAAAATAGTTTTTAGTTTAATTAGGTCATTTTTGAGGTTTACAAACTATTAAATCTTGTTGGGGGCTTTTTAATATTTAAAAGTGATTTTTAGGGCTTTAATTAGCATTAAAAAGTCATTATTAAATTAATTAAAAGGTTTTGGCAAGTTTGGATTTTTTGTAAACTCTTAGAATATTATTGTGGATTTTTAGTGATTTTTAGGAATTTTTAGATTAAAATTTTAAATTTTGTGCTTTTTACGTTTCTACGTCGTAACTTTCTAGTAGTGTTTTTGCCTTATTTTTTCTATTTTTTTCGTCTTCGTCATTTTCTCTTCTTTTCTTCTCATTAATAATCAAAAACATAAATCAATCATTCATTACACAACACACTAGCCTCCTCGAGAGAACGAACTCACTTTTAGGGTCATTCACACACGGTTTTTCTAAATCGTCGTGCACGCTTACCCTATTTTAGTTGCTTGTTTTTCCTAAAGCAAGTATCTAATTTTAAGCAATATCATAGGGACACCTACATATGTGCCTGTAGCATCTATTCTTCTGATTTGAATTTACTCATCTGTGGAAATTGTCTTATTTGACAATTGACAATTCTTTCTTGTCCAATTCTCCCGTAGTGAGATTCTTAGGAAAGGTATCTGATTACCGAGTGTTGATACCCGACTCGATGTATCGACGTTCCTATTATTTCTTTTGATTTGATTTCATTTAAATGACCTGGGTAACGATCCGAGGAGCTTTCGAATGCGTACTCAAATTATGAAAACATGGGATATATTCATATTCGTTAAATGTTTTCGTCTGTGATTTGAAATTCTCTCGCATAGATTATGCGTTGACCTTACTCTTTTAAGGTTAGTTATGTCTCCAGATATCCTTGAATCTGTGAAGGATTATGTGTTATTATTAGTCTTTTGAGAAGTTCACATCTTATCAACGGCAATAAAACTGGAAAGTTAATAGTGCCAGTAGAATGAATTGATTGATTATGACATGACGACATTGTCTTAATTGATGGGAACTCGAGTAGAATTCCCCTAAAAGATAAGATGTTGATTATCAAAAGTTATCTAAAAAAAAATTCTTGATGGGTGACCATATCCTGCATTTAGACTTGAAATTATACCGTGAATGGTTGTGAATTAGTCATAGATATTATAATCTAGAAAGAACTTAAAAGTGAATGTATTCAAAGATGTTTCTGTTATCTGAAACTTTAGGAGGTATTTGTTGATGAATTACCTAGACTTTCGCCATTAAGGCAAGTTGAATTTGGTATTGATTATATTCTCGGTGTTGCACCTGTGGCGTGTGCACTATACGTCAGCACCATCTGAATTAAAGGAATTACCGTACAACTGAGAGAGTTGTCGGAGAAAGATTTTATTCTACCAAGCTCGTCATTATGAAGAGCTATGGTATTATCATTCCTTATATTTATTAATTACCGTGAACTAAGTATACTGACGATTAAAATCTATATCCACTACCCAAGATGATAGATTGTTTGATCAGTTACAAGGTTCTAGCGTATATTCAAGATTTGATCCAAGGCATGGTTATCATCAACTTCGCATCTGCGAAAAAGATTATCTATTCCAATCACTACATCCGGTACTTGTAATGAACATTATAAGTTTCACGTGATGTCGTTTGGATTGACCAATGCACATGTAGCATTCATAAATTTGGTGAATCACGTGTGTAAACTATAATTTGATAAATTCATGCTTGTGATCATTCAGGACTATTTGTTTATTTATAAGAATAGGAAGGAGTTAATAATCATGTATAGACTGCCCTGAGTTGGCCGAGTAGTGAAAACCTGTACCTTAAATAATTAACATGTGATTTAAGGCTTGATCCTTTACATAAAATGATCGTTTGATTAATGATGGTAAGATGTATATATATTGACTCTTCAAAATTTAAAGCCCCTTTAAGATTTTGGGTTTTACTAAAAAGAAAGTGGAAATATGTTTTGACAAATAATTTATTAAAGAATTTTTAAGGGATTATTCCCTTATACACAAATCAGTTAACTAAACTCCTGTTTAGGGGTAAATGTTTGTGTATACCTCAAGACAACCTAAGAGGGATTGAGGAAACCGTTAAACAATGACTTAAAATTTGAAACGATAATTTTTGCTTTTCAACTAAGAAAATTTTGACCAAAGTATAAACAAAGATTTTTTTTCTCGAACATTTACGGATCTTATTAAAATTTTTAATTATTTTCAATAAATCAACAAAATCTTGTTAATTAAGTTCAAACTTTGAACATTTTTATATAATTGGTCGAACTAAGAAATTTAAAATTTTTACGTTTACGTTTCATAAAATTAAATATTTATTATTTAATTACTAGTAATACTTATCGACGCTTTAAACGTCGGATTGAGCAAAACTGATAAAAGTAATCGTTGAGATAGAACTAAGACTTAGAAAATATGAAGGAATAATTTCCGAATAAATACGGTCATGATATTTATTTCATCGAGGAAGGTGAATATAATTACTGACACATTATGTAGAAAAGATAAAGAACCAATTAAGACATGTTCCTTAATAATGAAGGTGCAAAATAAATTTCCAAACAATTTAAAATATAGCCGATGCTTATAAAAAAGATAATATAGATAATAAAAGGGGGTTCGCGGCTAATGTGAACCATTAGAATTGAGAAGCCGATGGCGTTGAATGTATAACAGGCCACTTGAGGTTGCCAAAAGTTGGAGATTTTGAGATATAGTTATGTTGGAATCTTGTAAGTATAAGTATTCTATTCCTGTCATTTCTGATTTAATGTATCTTTATCTGAAGGAGTTGTACTGATGACAAATTATGAAGGCAGACATCGCCTCATACATTAGTAAACGTCTAACTATTGCAAAGGTCATCATCTGAATTTGATTCGATTTGGGTCATCGTCGACAGACTGACCAAATCTACTAATATCATTCCTGTGAATGATAGATTCTTGATGAAGAAACTGACTCTTATGTATTTAAAGGAGTTGTGTAAACATGGTGTGCTTGTATCGATCCTCTTTATCAAGATCCTCGATTCGCATCGAATTTCTAGAGATTTGCTCAGAAGTCATTGAGAACGAATCTTGATGAGAGTACTGTGTACCACCCCAATCGAAGGGACGAGGTAAAGTAACGATACAAAATACTATAAGTTTTCTTTTATGTTTGAATGATTGACCTTTGGTAACAAACTGTAAAATCGTTTTCCTTTGGAGAGATTATCATTGATAATTATCGTATTAGGATCGAGATCGAATCTTGTGAGGATATATATTAGGGCATCTGTAATCAGGAGTTGGGATGAAGACACCCGACATACACCCATTGTGAGTTGGACATGTCTTTTAGGTTTAAGGTTTCCTATGATGGCGAACCTAACCTTACAAAATACTCGACCCGCGAGACCTGAAATGATTGTTGAAATTAGGATCTGATTATTGACTGCCGGTAGTGGGCAGGAGGTTATGTGAGTATGAAATGTAGATCTTGAAGTGCCAGATGGGTAGCGAAGTTATGCCAAAAATTTTAACCATGGAAAAATGAATTGATGATCTGAAAGATCATGGGATATAAGTCCTCGTTATATGGGACCATTGAGATGAAAAAAAAAATTTGGTTTGAAAGGCATATAAGCTGGATCTACCCTAGGACTTCAAGAGCTGCGTGAATTATGTTTCGTATATCGAACTTGATAAAAATTTCTATCAAGTGAGAATCTGACTATTCCTTAATGAAGTTTAGATCGGCGAAAAGTTGCATTCATCAAAAACCCGTGAACATCATGGATAGAGAAAGTAAGTCAACAATAAGCCTGATCTTATTCCCGTAGTTATATTTGATGAAACTCGCGTATTGTAATGGATTACACTTGTGAGAAAAGACCGAATGTGGAGGAAATACCCACATGGCTTTAACTCTATAAGAAGCGAGTAGTAAGACAAGATGATCTTTGAGGACAAAGATCCTGTTTAGGGGTAAATGCTGTGACAATTCGTCAATTTATGGTTTATATTTTATCCTCAAATATTATTAAAAAACATTATTTTAATGTTATATTATGAACTCACTTATTTTTGGGAAGAAATTTGGATTTACGTCTTGAAGTAGCATCGACTACGTCTAAACCGGAGGATTCTACGTTACGTGCTCACGTTTACATGCACCGTCTTTGGTGACAGTCCGACATTTTAGAAAATAAATGTGTCCGTGAATATTATTTTAGAATTTTAAATTTGAGTTGGTTCGTAAACTCACAAATTTACGAGAAGAGATTAGGACTTACGATTTTAATTTAACGTCCTTTACGACTAAACCGGAAACCTTAGGATTACGTATTTACGTTTTTGAACTCCGTTTTTGATGAGACAATTTTTATTAGATTCGTTTTGTGCCGTTGATTCATAATTTATAAAAACTTTTTTTGTAAAACGACCCGAGGGTACGCAAATCGAGGAAACTAGAATCGAGGAGTACCCGTAAATTAGTGAGATGGGACAAGTTTTACACTTGCCCACCCCACTACGTGTGGCATACAACATAAGCCAACACATCCAAGATGTGTCAAAATTAAACATAAAGTAGGACACTTGTCCATTCAAGCTTACAATGTAAGCTAAACTTACTCAAAACCATCCAACACCTAAACCACTTCTCCAAAACTCATACATGCAAACCACTCTCTCCTTCTCTCCCTAATTTCGTCCACTCTCTCTCTAAAATACCATTTTGATCAAATTTTGATCAATTCTAGCCATAAACCATGTGTTATTCACACATATGATGAAGCCCTTTTGAATCTCTATAGATTGGTGGTGATTTTAACATCCAAGGATAAGTTTGCAAGATGAAGTAGGGCTGATTTTCAAAGACCAACATCTCCCTTGGTGATCTTGAAGATTTCATACAAGAGTTCATAAGATCTGGTGACCCAAAACCAAGTCTTGATCCTTCCAACTACTTAATCTTGGTGGTATAAAGATTGTTCTTCCTACCCTCTTTTATTTTGATTATGTAATCATGTATTTTCTTTCTTATTGTATATGTATATGATGAATATATGATGATAAAAATATTGTGTGGGGATCAAGTGTTGATAAATATGATTAAAGAGATGAAAAACCATAAGTAACAATGCTTAAATCTTGCTTAAAATGTTGGCTGTACAAAAATAGTAAGAAACCAAATGTTAAACTGATAAAATGGTAAAGTAGAATCAATATACAGTAACTATTAGGTGTTATACACATGTGAGAGTTGACTATGCAATGAAATCATAAAAATGAGTGAGATATGATCAAAACAAGTTTAGAGTGCAAATCTGACTACACTGTTTTGGACGAATTTTCTAAAATACTTAGAGGTTGATTCATCAGTAGCTATAAAGGAATAAAATGAAGCACATATCATGTAGTTTCTGTGATAAAAATTTGGGGTTCTATCTCCAAGTAGAACTCTAGATATGATCATTTTAGTAAACTAGATTTTTAGGATTGATTTTGTGAAATTAAAGTTTAATATTATTATATAAGCACTCAAATAAATATAGTATAAAATGTGAATTAAAACCCAATAACTTATATATTTCATTTGTATAAAAATGCATAAGGATAAATAAATGGACATTATATAAGAATGGTAGTTTGGTAAATTTTATAAGTTATAAAAACTATATACTAAGTTTTACGTCTTTTCGGCTAAAACCGAAAGATTAACGTTTTTGTCAAATAAAACCTAGACGGTCGGACCCGTCTAATGTAAACTTTTTAAAAGTTATATACTGATATATAAACATATATAACAAGTAAAAACCGATAAAAACCGAGCTTTACAACATATAGACATTAACGGGCCAAAGTAGCCTTAATGGACAATAAACCCGACTAGTTTGGTAAAACACTTATAAACTTATTTATTGGGCTTAACTCATTTGGGCCCAACATATAAAGTATAATACTGATAATAAAAGCATAATTGGGCTAATGAATAGTATTGGGCTTGTAATAGGCCCATTGGGCTTCAAAATGTAAACAAGTTGAACTAGTGTAACTAGTCTTGAAAATTACCAACACATAAACACTATAATGAATGAGTAAAGATGTAAAAACCCACTTGATCATCATCATATATATAAAATCATCATATGTATACATAATTATTATTTTGATAAAGTCATTGGACAAAAGTCTAAGACGCGTATTATTTGGCTAGGTTTCCGTGATTGAAGCACGTACCGTACATCCGAATCGCTGATAACCCACCTTTCCCAATCAAAGTTAGTTCATAGCCTCGCACTCTTTTAAATGTTTTTATGAAATGTTTTATAAACCCGCGAGGGAGATAACATGTCAGTTTTTATGAAATAGGACACTAGTTGTCCCGATTGTTTGTTTATTGATTTGGACCCGAATGATTGTATGACCCGATGAATGATTAAATGACCCGATAGATGAAATGAAATGGATTATTAAAGTTATGTTATGTCACTAAAAGTCCCATTAGCATGAATTGTGAACTACCGGGATTTGGTAGACGCTTATGCATATAATAGTACTATTTGGGGACGATCACCCCAATTCGCGCCTTGACGGTTGATCCCCGTCGTGCCACATTGATTGGTAAGCGAATTTATGTATGAGAAGATTTACACAAGCGTGATTATTGTGACGACACGCTAATTTAGATGGGCAAATTAAGTTTCGGGCTAGCTACCCGTTGTTTGTTGTAGTAAGGTAACAATGTCATGCGGCTTATAATAATCCAAATAACGAAATACTGCAATACGCACTGAATTACGATATATTGCCTGACTAGCAATACGGGGTCTTATTATTGATATTATGTTCGTGTTTTGGTTTTAAATAACCATCTTCATATAACGGTTTTTATTTAACTTTATACAACGTTATAAAACGTATTGTATGATGTTTTTAACGACAATGGTTCGTATAATGATTTTGAAGGCGAAAGCATATATTATGATTTTGATAAGGATTTGTATGAAATGAATTTGGCTATTTTATGGCCTATTACAATGAATTGTACAAAATGATTTTCGGTAATAATTTTATACCGATGTTATATTGATGGATTTTATTAAACTCTATGAATTCACTCGGCGTTATCGCTGACCTTTTATTTTAACTTGTTTTATCTCAGGTACTTGAAGGAAATTCTCGAGAAGACAACAAGAATTCATGGCCCGTACTTAAATAATAATTTCCATTCAAATGCTTTGTAAAACTTGTATGAAATACAATGACTTGGGACCTATGTAAAAATTGATATTTATGAATGGAAAATCTTTATTATTAAACGACGCGATTTTTATGCGTTGTCTATGATGTGAGTAATGTGCTATCCCGTAACACCAACGATTCTTCCGCTGTATTGAATTGTGTAAATTTGGGGGTGTTACAACTCACCCAAGGGCTATCGGAAATAGGGTAAATCATTCCCACGTCAAGGAGTTTTAGGACTTCCTTTTTGATGATGTCGTGAATTTTGGGGTTCACCCTCCTTTGACATTGGATTGCGAGTTTGTAATCCTCCTCCATTAAGATTTTGTGGGTACAAAATTTGGGATCAATCCCCTTAATGTCGGATAACTTCCACGCAATTGCCCCTTTGTTATCCTTTAGAACATCGACAAGTGCGGTTTTTTCATCATCCGAATGATTTTTCGCAATAATAACCGACAACTTGTAGTCCTCCTCCAAAAATACATATTCGAGATGAGGAGCTAAATCTTTCAAATCGAGGATAGGTGGTTCCTCAATTGAAGATTTGGGCTCGATACTCATAACCTCCTCGGGTGGAGGAAATGGGAAATCGTTAAAAAAATCCTTGATAATCGAGAAGTCCTCATCATTGTCGAGGTCTTCGTCACAAGTACGTGGAACGTCGAATTCTTCCAACGTAAAACCACCACCTTTAAATGGAGTGAAGGTTGGTGTCGAGTTATCAAGAATGGGATCTAACATAGTGGTTTGCCACTATTTTCATCATCACCAAAACCTAAAATTTCTTGTGAAAATTCCTCGCAAACAACGTCGATCATATCAACGAGGTTTACGGTTGCAACGGAATAAACATGAGAAATTGGAGAATTTTGAGTTGCGTTTATAACAAGTTCCTCGTCGTTGAAACGTAAGGTGATCTTTCTAGCATGAAAATCAATTAAAGCCATAGACGTATCTAAAAACGAACGACCTAAAATGAGAGGAACTTGAGGATCCGTGGGAATATCGACAACGATAAAGTCTACCGGATAATATAACTTTCCCACTTTCACAAAAACATCTTCCGCCAATCTACATGCGGGAATCATGGAATGGTCGGCCAACTCGATAGACATTAGTGAAGGAGTAAGATTAGGAAGATTGAGCGACTTGAAGATTGCAAGTGGCATCAAGTTAATACTAGCACCGAGATCGGCCAAGGCATGGCATTCTTCCATATCTTGGACTGCACAAGGAATCAAGAATTTACCAGGATCACCGACTTTTTGAGGTATGCGGTTAAGATAAACCGATGAACAACTAGACAATTGTTGTAATTTCTCCTTGTTGCTCAACGTACTCTTAAAGTTAGCGGCAAATCGAGGCATCATGACCAAAGCATCGACAAAACTCACATTAAAATGAACGTCACGAAACATTTTCATAAAAAGCTCAAATTGGTAATTGTCGCGCTCTTGACGTTTCTCCTTTCTAAGTCTCGATGGTAGGGCAAAGGTGGTGTGGGTTGAGGCATAGGCATAGCCTTTGGAATCTCGGGTTCCAAATGTGGTAATGGGTCAACCGTAGGTATGGCATGAGTGGTACTTCGTGGGATTGGGACATGCTTCTTTTCAACCACCACCTCGGGTTCTTCCTCAAATGCATCCTCCGTAGGAGAAATTGGTTGAGGAGTCGGTTCCTTAAGTGTCTTACCACTTCGTGTGGTAATCACTTTCATCTATCCCTTAGGGTTTGATATGGTGTTACTAGGAAGACTACTCGAAGACGGTTTGCACATAATAGCCTCAAACGTAGATGAAATTTTATCCTCAAACATGGATTGCCTCTTCTCGGCCTTAATCATCTCTTGTTTTATTTCATGTTTACCTTGTTCCATTTTTTGTTGGTTTTGTTGTAACCTAGTTACATTCGCTTCCATTTTGTTTGTATGGATTTTAAGCTCATTTGCTAACTCGTTTTTCAACTCCTTCTTCAAGTCATTCTTAAACTCGGATCTTAGGCTAATGATTTCTCTTTGAATGTTGTCAAACCTAGCATCGTTTCCATTAGCGTATTCAACAAATTCATTTGGAAGATCTTTCAAAGTTTGCAAACCCTTGTTGTTGTTTTGAAAATCATTGTTTTGATTTTTGTTTGAAACTTGATTATTAGCCCCTTGATTCCCATAGTTTCCTTTGTAATTGTTTTTTAAAACCAACTTGATTGTTTCGATAGTTGTTGTTAGCATTTTAATTGGGAGCAAAACCCGGTGGAGTCAATTGATTGGATCGGGTAACTTGACCGTTTTGGTTGTAAGTTCCCGTGGCCGCATAGGCACTCGAAGTGTTACCACCGTTGGTAATGCACTCGGAGAAATCATGACCTCCACCACAATATATACATGAAACCTCAACCGCTTTAGCCGTAGCGGGAGTAGTTTTTTCTCCAACTTTGAGTTCAATTAAAAGACCGTTAAGCTTATCAAAGATTTTGTTTTCCAAGTTCGCCTCAATTTGGCAAGCATCGATGGTACTGGACAAAGAAGGTGAAGCCGAAGACAAAGCCTTACGAACACTCGATGTGTTACGAGGACTATACACCTTAGATCTATTCTCAATTATCAACAACGCTTCCTCAACCGTTTTACACAAAAAATTACCACCCGCGGCAGCATTTAGATACATTTCATGACCATTTAATCCATTGTAAAACGTGTCAATTTGATGCAAGTCAGAAAAACCGTGATGAGAACACTCATGTAACATTTCCTTAAACCTATTCCAAGCCGTTGAAAAACTCTCATTAAATTCTTGTAAAAATTTTGAAATCTCGTTTTTCAAATGCGTAGTCTTAGAGGGCGTGAAAAATTGGTTCACAAACTTAGAAACGAGATCCTTCCACGTCAATATAGAATTTGGTGGCTCTTTCTCTAACCAAATTTAGCGGGCCCCGCTAAGGAATACGGAAAAAGCATCATCTTAATCGAATCATTAGCCACATCCTTAAATTTGCAAGTGGCGGTAAGACGATTGAATTGGCGGATATGGTTGTGTGGGTTATCCTTTTCATCACCACGGAATTTGTTGTTTTGGATCATCGACAACAAACCTGTTTTCACTTCAAAATTCTCCGCAAGGACAGCGGGAATCACAATAGCCTCTCCATAACCCTCGGTGGGTGCTTGAAGTAACTCCATCATAGTACGATTCGTCATGGTTGGTTCTTCTTCTATGATAGGTTCGTCAATAGGAGACTCCTCACTAGAAAGATTAGGAGTAGGTGTTGACTCCTTTCGGTTTTTCGTTTACGTGCACGTCTTGCTTGATTACGAGTAAGCATAAACGTCACGTACAACGTGGGGATGAGCAAAGAAGATTCTTTTTGGTGTTTTTAGTTTTTCCAATTTTTTTGTGGTTTTTTATTGTTTTTACTTTTTTTTTGGATTTTTGTGATTGTATTAAGTAGACAAAAATCTACAAATCTCCTCCTTAATCAACTCTCTTGATTAAAGAAGCCTCAAGGAATGAAAACGATCACGTGAAGTGAACGCCTTCGATGACTTTAGAACGTTGGTGGAACACCAAAACGTTCAAGAGGGTTTAATCAAATGAAACCAAGAAAATATATATGATACTTAGATAATACTTTGGTTGACAAACCCTCGATTAGCTCTTTTTATCTAAACACGCATAAGCAAGCGGGGAAACAAGGCGGCGCGAAGCACTTAAGAGCCTTTTTCCTTAGGGTATATTTGATAATACCCGCCTTATACCCACCTTATAGTTTGTGTTTTTCAAAATTAAGCTTCACGAAAGTATTTATCTATTTTGAGTTTGATTTCTTGTTTGAGATTCGAATACAATGATTAAGTAATGACCTCCCAATCAAGGTTGTGTTTTCACACTTTTGGAGTACTTGTGAATTTATTGTTCTACGTATACAATATAGTAATAATATTCACACAAAAAACGAAAACCGATAATACGTATTAGTAGAGTGCTACTAATACAAATAGATATTATGGTTATATAAAAACAAGAACTTCCAAATCAAAACACAACACGCCTCCGCGGCAGCGGCGCCAAAATGATGTAGTGTTTTTACTACTCTTTAGGAAAAGAGAGCAACATAGGGAAAGTATTAAGTGTCGGTTTAGGAAAACTAAGCACTAATGACCAATGAAGTTCAAGTTCGTTTCCCAAGGAGGCAAGTGTGTTGTGTAGAGAGATGATTAACTTTTGTGATTATAATTTATGAAGAAAGAAAATAGAAAAGAGATTAGATGAGAATGACGGTTACGATTACGAATTAAACTAAGACGAATAGTCGTGCACGTAAAACCGTAAAAAATGACAAAATTAAAAATTTAACCTAAAAATTCCTAGAAAATTGTAATAAATCCTAATAAATGTAATTAGAGTTTAAAAAATCAAAAATCACTCAAACCTTTTATTTAATTAAATAATAATTTTTAATGCTAATTAAAGCCCAAAAAATCAATTTAATTAACAAAAAGCCCAAAATGAGATTTTTTCACTTGTAATCCTCTAAAATGACTTAACTAAATTTATAGCTATTTTTGAAAATTTTAAAATTAATTAAAACTATTTAAAAACAATTAAAAACTGTTAAAACTTCAAATAATTCTAAAAACTAATCTAATGACAATAAAAATATTCTAAAAATTGTAAAATTCCTAACTTAATGTATTTGATCTAAGAAAAATGAAAAAATTGAAAAATCTAAATTTTAGTTTTTAATAATAAAATAATAATAAAAATCCAAAATTTATAAAAAATTCTAAAAAGTTGCAAACTAGTTTATTTTAACATAAGTAACACAGAAATGAAGTTGAAATTACAAAAATGCCCTTATTGGGCCTAGAAATGGGCTAAAAGTCCAAACAGTCCCTTAATGGGCTCAAATAGGCCCAATAAGAAAAATGCTGTCTCAATAAGCCCAAAAGCTCATATCTAACTTAAAATTTGATTTTAAGAACAAAACTCTGAAGGCCTAAAAGCTGAAAATGTGTTTAAGCTACCTTATTTCAAAGCAGCTTATTCTTAATGGGCTTTTTGGCCCATTAAGCTATAAGCTGATGCCATAAGCTCAAATTTGACACACAAGCTTCTTTTGAGTTACTTAAGAGATCTGTAAAAAGAAAATTGGAAAACGCACAAGAAATAAGCCTAAAATAAGCCAAGACTCTCTTCACAAAACGACAAAATAGTCGTTTTTGAGTTCTAGACCACCTCAAGTGCTGATTCAACTTTCAAAAGCTTTTAAATGACTTAATTAAGCTAAATAATCAAAAAGTTTTCAAATAAGCACAATCAATAAGCCAAAATAAGCAGATAAGCACTTGTTTAAAAGTCAACTTAATGAGTTTTCTAGTAAAAAGTCAAAGTCAAAGTCTAATAAGCTCCATATCAAATAATTGGGTCAAATAAGGAAAATCTATCACAAAAAATAAGTTGTTGCAAGTCTGGATAAGCCAAATTGGCTTATGAATAAGCTGAATGATAATTAACACTAGCAGGGGCTAGTTTTGGAGGTTGAACAGTGGGAACTTTTTCCCCTTCTTGACCTTTTTGAATTTTTGTCTTATATGACTTTTTGTTGGATTCAAGTTACAAACAAGGCACCCTTGTGATCAGTGAATCACAAGGAGTCAAGAACAACAAAAATATCACACTTCCAATCAGCCAATCAGTGCAGTTAATTCAATTTATCACCAGATATGCACCAGATATGAACAGAAGTAGTTATGAACTCAATAAGCTATTTTAGCAAGATTCAGCCAACCAAATTTCACCAAAAGCATACACAAGCTATAATTAATTCAAATGAACAAATTTAAACATGTTTCATGCCTTGGTTCAAGGTCTAAATCAAGATTCAAGCACAAAATAGTTACTGATGAACAAGAACAAGCAGACTTTTTACTTTGTTGATAGACTTGACCACCAACTAATTTTAAACACTCAAATCATCAAATCAGGTTACACAAACTTTGATTTAACACCTTTTAGCCCTAAACATGCATACAATCTAGGTGTTTCCAAAATCTTAGGTAAAAAACAGTTAAAACAAGTGAGATATAGCACAATCTTTAAATTGATGTTTCAAAACTGAAAACTTGCAGGTTTTAGCATACAACCAAGTGTTAAGCAGATACAATCATAAATATCCAACACAAACTCAATAGCAACTTATGCACTTAAACAGGTAATCCCAAACACCCCTTATCTTTTTCAAATCAAGATTTAAACAAGTATAAGTGTATTTCAGTGTTACCCAAGCCCAATCAAACACAATAACAGTTATATTATGCAGTATCAAGCAAGATTAAACAACAAATTCAACAAGAACACAAGCAATGCACCAAATCACCAAAAATCAAGTATTAAAGTAGATTTTGGGTAAAAGGGTTCAAACCTCATGGATGTACATTCACACCCACGAATTTTTGAGCTGATGTGCTAGCAAGAACAAGCACAAGCTTCCACAAACAACCCTGCTAAGATTCAACAAGGTTAGCACAATAAAATCAAAAACAGAATGGTGACAACTTGGAAAATAAACTTGATTAATGCAACCTTGTTCCCACACTTGATTATCCCCAAGTTATAAGTCTCACAACACCTTGATAACACAATATCAGGATGCTATGATCCACTTATAGCCCAAGAACTCCAAGGTTTAAACCAAGACTTAGCAAAATATTAAATTTTGATCCTTTGTGCAATTTCTTGCACAAGGTTTAAAAACACGTTTTGTGATTCAAGATTAGTTAACATAGAACATAAAAAATAGATAAAAAGATTGGCACTTGACTTTTCCTCACAAAATTCAAACACTTTTCATTAAAAAAATGAACAAGGATTTACAGAAATGTGAACTAGGAAAAATTCAAGAGCAGGGCTCAATGTGGATACCCTAATGCCTTATATAGGCTACAAATGTTATATGAAAGCTGTAAAACACATAAACCCTAATGTGTAAAGTTCCCAATGTGCCCTTGAGGATTTTGAATATCTTGGAATCATGTGACGGATTTTTTGGCAGTTTGTTGAGGTGTCAAAGGTGGAATTGTGATCAATGGCTTATATGAAAGCTTAGGATTGAAGCTGAATGTGGATGGTTGGATGGCTGTCACCTTTTGGCAGTTTCTTCAATCTTTGTAGCAGGGGAATCTTGTGTGGGGCTTTTGGTTGATGTGGCATGAGTTTTTGAAGTTAGGATGTGATTAAGGGTCCCTTAATCATAAATCTGGATAATATTAGGGCCTAATTACAAGTAATTTAGGGAAAACCCAATTGTGTTCATCACGTGAATAGTGGTGGTTTTAATCTTGTTTTGGTTTTAAAAAGATGTTAACCGCCATATTTTAAACTAATTAAAATAATTAGTTAAAACCGGTTAGAGTGGAGTGTGACATGGCAGTTTGGTGGGTGGTGATTGGTGGGATGGGGTGAGTGGTGCACGTGGCAGGATGACACTAGTATAGGTAAGTATTAATGTTTGACATATTTAATCCCTTGTTTCTCCTTTCTTTGTCAAATGAATTTTTAAAGAGTAAAACTCAGATTCCTTTGTTATTGAAGTTTTTCTTTTCACACTTTTGCCCCAAATACTTTTCCAAAGTATTTTCAGGGGTATTTCTTGCCAATTCTTGTTAATTGAAGGGCTGTTTTGGCATTTTCTTCAAAGATTATGGTCTTGACTTGTATGATTGACTTTTTGGAGGACTAATATTGACAAGTCATGATTGTTGAGGGACCATTCTTGCCAATTCTTCAAAGTGGAGGGCCCTTTTTGTAAATTTGACAAACTTTAAGGACCAAACTTGTAATTATGAATATACAAGGGGTTAAAGTGTCAATTCTTCAATATTGGAGGACCCTTCTTGCATAATCTTCAAATCTTCAAGGGTTTTTCTTAGAAAATCTTCATTAGGGCTTGGTTCATTGTGCGGCTTCGTTCCCCGTGTTTGTTTTTGCATGTTCCTTGTGATCTTTTGTCATTTTCTCAATATCCGTACCTAAAATACACAAGTAATAAACACAAGCATATATTTGGCCATTTTCATGATATTTTATGCATTTAAAGCCCGTTTTGGACGATGAGACTATGTATAAAAGCAGTCTCATCAATGTACCCCTTTAAGATTGTTCCAGCTTGTATGTTTTTTAAGGAATTAATGAAAATGAAAACTTTTTAATTATGCAACTTCGAGATCCATTTTATTTCATGTTTATGTAGTGTAAAGCCTCTTTATTTTCCTGCAAGTTAATCTTATATTTCATCAAATCAATTTTTAGTTTAAATATTTTTTGGCATAAGCTCGGTTTGAGATCCGGATTATACAAGTGTTAGGAGTTTTTGATTGACACCAAATAACCCTAACAGCTTGTATAAACTGTTACTTTTCAAAGTTGGTTCAATTTGTTGTTTAAAAAAGTTTGGTTACATACTATTTTGTCTAAAAGATTGTGGTTACAAAGTCTTGAAGTATTTTTTCTTTTTTGTGTGAAATTACTATCCATAAACTATCACAAAAGCTAGTTGACACCTAGCTTTTGTGATTGGTTTTTGGCATGTTCTTTTCATCTTGTGCTTGTTCTTAGCAGGTACCACCAACACCACCATTTTGACTATTGTAGTCTAGGGTGGCGTGATTCATCCCTTCACACTTACACATAACAGTCATCCTTGCCCAAAGCCCATTCCCATGAGATTAGCTAAAGGAGAAGGCATCAACATCCTTAGTGAGGCCTGGATGTAGGTCCCACATGGTAAGTATAGCTTGAACCCTCCTTTTAAGTCAAAGTTTTATGTGTTAGTGATTTTTTGTGTAAACTGCTTATGTTATGTGCTTTTGTGGTTTATCTAAGTTCTTTAAGTGTATTGAGTGTGCCTCAATTGATTTGGTATACTTTTATGTTGATTCATGAAGTTTTCCTTCGATAATTTTGTGATTTTCTTAGTTTAAGGAGTGTTTGGTATAGTTTGTTTTGGGTGAAGTGACATAAACTTGAAACCTGCTAAATGCCTACACACCTAGAGTTTGAATAGGGTAACTTTAATTTGCAAATTAGGATAGCCTTGAGTCACTATTAATCTAATTAGACCAGCAGCTACTTTCTGTCAAGACAGTAGGTTGTTGTAGGTTGAAACTTTGATCTTTGTTTTTTAAATTCTGTCCACAGTTGGTTATGCTATAAGATTAGGAGTGTGTATAATTGGTTTGTGAATTGGTGCTTTATTTGAGGTTCAAATACTCTATCAAAACCCACTATTCTGCCAAAAAAGTCTAGTAAAAACTACTTTCTGTCAACAATAGGGCTTTAGGGGTTTAGTTGTGTGTTTTTGCTTATTAAATATTGGTGATTAGTAGGAAATTAGTGAGATTTAAAGTTGTGGGTAGGTAATCTTTAGTTTGATAGCTAATTAGTTAGAATTTGGTAATTCAAAGTTCACCTAAGTGCATAAAAGGACAACAATCATCTTTTCTGTCCACAAAGTACATCAGCAGCCTTGTTAGGTTTGATATTGAGTTTTTTGGCTTTAGATTTGGAACACAGCTAGTTTAGGGATATATTTAACGATTAGATATCTGGTATCCAGGGTTTATTGGCTTTTGGTTGCTCAAATAGCTTAAATACCCCACTGTATTGCCTTTAAGACCAACAAGTTACACTTTGTTGTGCACCATAACACATCAGCAGGTTTAATGCTTTGATTTATTTGTGTTAGAACTTAAAATTGTTACAAAGTTAGATTTAGGTTAGGTGTTAGTGTGCATTATCTGGTATTGGAGGTTTGTGAACTTGTGACTGCTCAAAATGGCTGTTTAGCTCAATGTTAGGCCTTAAGTACCCACAAACCACATTTCTTTTTCACAGGGACCGCTTATGTTGGTTTTTTTGTGCTTTCTTGTGTGAAATTGTTGTTATTTTGCATTTCATTGACTCCCCACACTTCCATTGGTGTGGGGGTGCCCATTGTACCAAGAACAAGCTCAAAACACTCCAAAATAGTCAAAGTTTGACTAAAAAAGTCAACAGTCAACTATTTTTGTCGTTTTGTGACTTAAAATCACTTTCTCTTGAATTTTTTTATTTTCCCATGTAGAATACAGTAAAATAGAATTTTAGAAAAAAGGTGGTATTTTTCCCATTATTATTTAATTTTTATGATTATTTTAAGTAAAAAATTGTTTTTAGCCATTTAAAAATAGATTTAATTGTTGAAAAAAATTTGAAAAATATTTTTTAGTGTTTATTAACTATAATTGAGGTTTACAAGTTATAAAATATTGGTTTGGCCTTTTTCTTTATTTATTTAATTTTTAGGGCCTTAATTAGCATTTAAAAGTTAAATATGAATTAATTAAAAAGGTTTTGACAATTTTTATTGATTTCTAAACCCTAGATATATTTTTAGGATCTTAAATTAATTTTTTGGGAATTTTTAGATAATTTTATTTTTCGTCGCATTTTACGTTTTGCGTTTACGTTTTATTTCGTCGTAGTTTAAATTAGCGTAACTCGTCTTTACTTTTCAAATCTTTCTCAACCAAAAACGTTACTAATCTAAGGATTGTTTTTATATTATTGGCACACAAAATATACACCTCCTTCGAGAACGAACTTACAGTATCGGTCGCACTCTCATTGATGTTGCGGAAGGGAACTCATCATGCGGGTAGGAGATGAGAAAGTTGTGTTTAACATGAGAAAAGTGCCTAAGAAATCTCAAGTGTGTGAAGCCGTTAACATTGTGGATGTCCTTGATGAAGTTTGTGATGAACACTTTCATGAAGCTTGCAAAAATAATAATGAGGATATTCTACATGTTGAAATCGTAGCCTCCATTGCTCCCTCCCTAACTCCATTTGGAGAGAGTGATTTCCTCTTAGAGGAATTGGAGTCTAACTTTCTTGGAAATTAATATTCTCCCATCAATTAAGAAGAAGACATTCTTACTATCTAAAAGTTACTCAATGAGGATCCCATTCCTTCACCTACTCCATAAGAAGTTACTAATGATGATCCATCATTAGTTAAACCTTCTATTGAGAGTCCACCTTCTTTAGAGCTTAAGGATTTACCATCACACTTTGAATATTCTTTCTTAGAGGGAGAAGATAAGCTACTTGTCATAACTGCTAAAGACTTGAAGGAGATCAAAAGAAGAAGCTTATTGAAGTTCTTCAAAAGCACAAAAAGGCTATCGCTTGGAAAATATCCAACATAAGGGGGATTGATCCACACTTTTATACTCATAAGATCCTTATGGAGGATGATTATAAAAGCGCCATTCAAAATCAAAGAAGGGTTAACCCAAAAATCAATGAAGTCATCAAAAAGGAAGTTATCAAACTCCTTGATACGGGTATGATTTACCAGATTTCCGACTCACCATGGGTTAGCCCGGTACATTCTGTGCCTAGGAAGTATGGAATCACCGTTGTTCCAAATGAAAACAAAGAGTTGATTCCCACAAGATTTGTCACGGGTTGGAAAGTTTCTATAGATTATCGAAAGCTTAATGATGCCACACGAAAGGATCATTTTCCCTTACCTTTCATGGACCAAATGCTAGAGCATTTAGCGGGAAATGAATACTATTGCTTTCTTGATAGATTCTCGGGTTATTTTCAAATACCCATTGACCCAAAAGATCAAGAAAAGACCACATTCACTTGTCCCTATGGCACATTTGCATACAAACGAATGACTTTTGGCTTGTGCAATGCACCGGGGATATTTCAAAGGTGTATGGTGGCAATATTTCATGATAAGATTGAGGAATTGGAAGTGTTTATGGATTATTTCATGGTGTTTGGAGATTCATTCACTTCTTACCTTTCCCATTTAGAACGTATGCTTAAAAGGTGTGAGGAAACTCGCCTTGTTCTAAATTAGGAGAAGTGCCACTTCATGGTTAAGGAAGGGATAGTTTTGTGCCATAAGATATCTAAGAGAGGATTAGAAGTGGATCGTGCTAAAGTAGACGTTATTGCTAAACTTCCCCCACCTACTACGGTGAAAGGTGTTAGGAGATTTTTGGGACATGCGGGTTTTTATCGACGATTCATTCAAGACTTTTCTAGAATTGCTAGACCTATGACCCACCTCTTGGAAAAAGATGCTCCTTTCATCTTCACTACGGAATTTTTAGCATCTTTTGAGATACTGAAGGAAAATGTGACTAAGTCACCGGTTTTGGTTTCTCCAAATTAGGATTTGCCTTTTCAGCTAATGTGTGATGCTAGTGATGATGCCATGGGAGCCGTTTTGGGACAAAGGATTAACAAACACTTCCAACCTATACACTATGCTAGTAAGACAATGACGGGTGCTCAATTGCATTACACTACCACGAAAAAAGAATTGTTAGCCATAGTGTATGCTTTTGAGAAATTTCGCCCCTATCTTGTTCTTTCGAAGACCATAGTGTATACGGACCATTCCGCTCTCAAATACCTTATGGCAAAGAAAGATGCTAAGTTTAGATTGATGAGATGGGTTTTGTTGCTACAAGAGTTTACGATTGATATTAGTGATAAGAAGGGAGCGGAAAATTTAGCCGCAGATCATTTAAGTAGACTTGAGGATCCTTTTCAAGGAGACTCGCCTCATAAAGAAATAAATGAATCCTTTCCACTTGAGGAACTCATGTCTATCTCTTCACAAGAGTATGTCCCCCCTTGGTTTGCGGATATTGCAAACTATCTTGTAGGGGATGTGCTAATTGAGGGTCTTACTTCCCAACAAAAGAAGAAGTTTCTAAAAGAAGCTAAATACAACTTTTGGGACGACCCTTAACTCTTTAGGCAATGTGAGGATCTAATCATAAGACGATGTGTAGATGGGCCTGAAGCTTTTAAGATCTTAGAGGCTTGCCATAAAGGACCCACGAGGGGCCATTTTGGGCCCAACTACAAGGCTAAGAAAGTCTTGATTCGGGTTATTATCGGCCTTCGATCTACAAGGATGTTAGAAATACGTTTTACGTATTAGAAAGGATCAGAATGAGTTGTATGAGGCCGCTGGCCCATTGTGTAAGCCCAAGCCCATCATAAGGCTTGGGTATATAAACCCTCTCCTTAGTTGGAGAGGGTGGTGGTTCACATAACCTTACACATAGTAAAGTGTGTTTTCTACACTTTCTCTCTCTAAGTGTGTGTGTGTTCTCACCATCTTTCCATCTTTTTCTCTCTAGATTAAGCATAGATTTACAATATCCTACAAATGGTATCAAGAGCCATGGGATGATTGTATTGTTTATGTGTTTGTGTTCTTGATTTTTGTGCCTATTTTGATCTAGATCATTCGTACCGATTTTTTTGTGTTTTATGGTTTTTTTCTTGATACAAATCTTCTACATAGTTGTGGTAGAGATTTGGTATATTTACTTTTTCTAAAAACACAAAAGGGTATTTTGATAATTTTTTGGCTTAAAATCTCGAATTACTTGGGTTTTGTCCGAGAAAAGTGGAACTTTTGATCACGTATTGCGTCAGACTCCATCGCAAAGCTTCAGGGTTTTCATATTCCGATCGCGTATTCTGATCGTATATTCCGATCACGTATTCCGATCGTGTATTCTGATCGTGTATTCCGATCGTGTATTTCGATCCGGATTCCGACGAGCATTGCGATCACATTCCGATAGCATTGCGATCACATTCCGATAGGTATTGCGATCACATTCCGATAGGTATAGCGATCACATTCCGATAGGTATTGCGATAACATTCCGATAGCATTGCGATCACATTCTGATAGGTATTGCGATCACATTCCGATAGGTATCGCGATAAATTATTTGAGGGAACAAATTTGTGATAAAAATTTGGCTTTGACTGAGTTAAAGGAAACACTTCGTACCCTAAAAGGTAAGAATGTTGTGGATAACGCAACCACTGTCTCAGCATCGTCCTCTAGTGCAATCAAAAGGAACCTCATCGCCGTCACACCACTTAACAAGGGCCCTAGGACTAAACCATCTGAAACATTGGTCACTAAAGATAAGGCAAAATCAAAACTAGCTTCTAATATTCCCGTGTTTCCTTCTATAGGAGTAAGCACCACTACTAAGGCTCAAAGATCTAAGCTTAAAAGAAACAAGAAGAATGATAGGATCTTGCCCCCATCTAGTATTCAAGTGAAGAAGAAAGTAGAAGCCCACCCTAGGAATGTTATTTCTGTCTTGAATAAAAAGAATCATGTAGCTAAACTTAAAGGCTATGCGGTTGTGCAGCGTTCTAAGCCTACTGTGAATTCTAATTTGAAATGTTGGAATTGCAATGAATGTATGTTTTCTAGTCGTCATGATTCTTGACTTATTGACCATGTGAATGAGATGAATTCCCGAAAAAATGGTTTAGAATGGAAACCAACTGGGAAAGTGTTAACCCAAGTTGGTTGGATGTGGCGCCCCACTGGTAGAACTTTCACTATAGTAGGAAATGCGTGCCCTTTAACTAGGATCACTCCCACTAAAGCGAAGAAAGCTTTCCCTTTAACTAGGAGTACCAAGGCTACAAAAACACAAGCGTGCCCTTTAACTAGGAACACCAACACTACTGTAGGAACCAAGTGCCCTTTAAATAGGTCTACTCCCACTGTAGTGCCCGCTAATAATCCAAAACCTCAGAAAGTTTTAACAATAAAACCTGTTATTGGTAAAACTCACATTAGAAAATGCAGGAAATCTAAGGACAACACAAATGTTAACAATTCTGATAATTTTATATTTGTATCTGCTAACACTCCGAAACCAGTAGTTTCAAATGCATTGTCTACTGTTGTTACTGAAAATAGGTGGTCCAAATTGTTCTCTGGTATTTAGACTATGGTTGCTCCAACCATATGACCGGAGATCGCTCTCAGCTCAAAAAATTTGTCAGCAAGTTTCTTGGAACGGTTCGATTTGGAAATGATCATATTGCAAAGATAATGAGTTATGGTGAATATCGTATTGGGAATGTTATAATTTCAAGAGTGTATTATGTGGAAGGACTCGGTCACAACTTATTTTTTGTGGGACAATTTTGTGATACAAACCTAGAAGTTGCTTTTCGAGAGTTTACCTGCTTCATTCGTAATTTGGAAGGGGTTGATTTATTGAAAGGCACTCGAGGGAATAATTTGTACACTTTGTCTCTACAAGATATTATGGCCGCTTCTTAATACTAGGGTTTTTGCAAACTCTTTTTAGATCTATTTTCGTTCCACAAATTGACTCGAATTTGATTTCCAGTTAACGTGGACTTAATTTGTTTTTGGTAATGATATTTTTTATATATTTTAAACTAAACTATTTAAAAAACTAATTTAAAATTTAAATAAAACTAAAAAGACTTTGAAACTAAATTAAACTAATTAAAAATAAAAAAAACTATTTTAAAACTTAAACAAGATTAAAACTAATTTTTGAAAACTAAAAACATTTTAAATAAAATCTATTTTAAAATAAAAGTAAAATGAAAACTAGTTTACAATTATAAAAGTAATTAAAATTAAAATATATTTTTTTTATCTTTTTATTTTTTTTTAAAACTGAATTAAAGAAAATTAATCTAAAACTTTTTAATTAAAATAAACTTAAAAACATGTATTAAACACAAATTAATAAACTGCCAGACACTTAACCTATATTAATTAAAGGACGTAAGATTAAACACAAAAAAGGCTTAGATCAATTGGAAGGGGTGCTGGCTGCTAAGCTAGGGGTCAGAAGTTTGATCCCCAACAGACAACTTTTTAGCTATTTATATTTTTGGAATTTTGGACAATCAAAATATACATATAGATCAAATGAATCTGTATGTAGCAGATAACAAATACACAAAAGCTATACGACAAAACAGGACAAGGAAATAAGCAGAATCAAATGAGCTAAAAATATTGAAAAGCAAATTACAAATAAGCTAATAAGCTATAATGAAAATAAGCTGAAACAAATAAGCATAAGCAAACGACCAAAATAAGCTAACTGAAATCTTAAATAAGCTAAAACAAAATAAGCTAAAAACTGAATAAGCACATCTAAAATCTAAGACGAAATCAAAATTAGCAGATTAAAAGACTAACATAAACTGAATCAAAAACTTAAGCAGATCCTAACAACTAAAAAAAATTAAGCAGTTATATTTAAATCCAAACAAACCAAACAGAAACTTAATCAACAGAAATATAAGCTAACAAATAAGCAAACACCGAAAATAATTAAACAGATCCAAATAACAGCTTTAAACACTAAAATAAACTAAGCAGATCTAAATCAAATGACTTAAACAGATAAAACAAAGGCAGATAAAAAAACTCCTTCAATGCTCAAACAAACAGTAACAAATAAAACAAACTGATAAACTATAAAGCTAAAATTCACAAGAAAATTAAAAAGAGAAGAACACCTTGTGTTGATTCCGTTGAGAAGAAGTAGCGCACTGAGCGTACTTATCGAAAACCGATTCAAACCCCACCGAATATCAACTACTCGTACCTCGAACCAAACACTCTCTTCGATCCAAATGCACCAAACCGAACAGTATTTTTATAACTATCCAGTAGGGAAAGTTATTTCACTTTCTTTTTTTTCTTTTTTTTATAATAATAATAACACGAACAGTAACAGAAACAAGATTTAAAGATTAAAAAAATAAATTCGGCTGAAAATGTAAATAGATACGAGAATTTAATTAAACTAACTTTTCATTAATCATAAAAAAAGAGTACATTACTGGAAATTAAAAAAAATACAATAACCCTAAAACTAATTTGCAAAAATTAAAATAAAGAAAAAAAGTGCTATCTAAAATTACAGATATGAGGGTTTTTATAGAGAAACCCTAGAAACTCTCTTCATAGCTTCAAGAGTAAGCTTCAAATCTTGGCCATTAAACACTTCTTTTCTTTTCTTCTCTTGATCTAGCAGCTGAAATCTCTCTACTATCACACGGATCACCCTCGTGGCGTGAGGGTGTGTTTGTTGTGTTTGTTTAGGCTGATGTGGAGTCTTTTAATTGGTGGAGGGTGTTGTCACAACCAATCATAAAAAAAATAATTAGCCACGTCATGATTTGGATTAGGACCACAGGTAGTGTTCCATCCAATTTGTGTGGGGATTTAATTCCCATCCGTGTGAATTACACGAGTGAATCAAAACCCCCAAAAACTAGTGGCTAATTTTGATAAAGTGAATTTAGGGTTTGATGGTAAAAACAAATGGGGGTGGCTGTGTTTTTGGGAGAGAAGACGAAGTGGGTGAAAATGGTTTCTAGATTGTATCGTAAAATGAGTGGGTGGGGGTAAAGTTTATTATTTATTTCGTATGTGGGGTGAAAAAAACTTTTTATTAGTAAATGTAGGTGGGGGAAAACGTGTATGTAGACACGTGTGTGATGTGGGAGTGGGATAAAACAAAATGTGAAGTGGGGAGGGTGTTGACCGGGTAAACGTTTTTAATAAATAGAATGTGTGAGTGGGAATACGTGTGAAGGGTAAACCGAGTGTGTGGGATAAAAGGTTGACTGAGAAATTAACTAGCAACTCTTATTTTGTCCGTCCCATTTTTAGCACATGGGCTTGTGGCCCAACAAAATTTTCAACCGTATCCTTCAAATGGTATTGGGCCCAAAACGAATTTCCATCCGTTTTTGCTATGTTTTTGGGCCTTTTGGGCTGGTAAAATTTTAACAAGCCAAAACTAATCTTACAAATGGGTTTTTGAGCCCATTAACCCAAATGTGGGACCCACAAAGCTCGATTATCTTAAAAAGATTTAATCCGGTAAAAATTGAGCTCGATTTCGGCTTCCTTGATTGTTTCTTCAAAAACGTGTCGGTTTAGCCGGTTCTCGTGAACTTGGGCACACTTATGGTCTTTGACTTTGTCTTCGTCTCTTTCCTGGACTTTTCTTCAACATTTGACCGTGAAATCCCATGTTTTCTTTCCTTTTGATCATTTGTACCTATTTTAAGACAAAAACACAAAACCACGCGTAATTCCGACTTTTACGATATTAAACACATGATTAGGTCTTGTTTTTCCTTGATTTTAGTGGCAAAAGGATAAGTGTTTACACACTTATTAAATCCCATACACTTGACCATTGCAATGACCCCATGCAATGCATTATTTTAAAGCATAAAGTTACATTTTTCTCATAATTAATCCATCTCGGCCTTTATTACTATTACTACTACTACTACGATGAGAAGATGAAAACTTTAAAGGAAACAAATTATAACAATTTATTAACTTGAAAATTATTTGATGGAAGAAACTCGTAAAGAAATCTAAGACTTTAATTAGGGCTTTGGTGTCATGAATATTAATCACCCTCAAGTTTCAGGTTCCCTATACCAAGCTTAAAAACGAAATCATTGTTTACCATAAGTCCTCAAGTTAAAACCACTTATATAAGACAATTGTGTAGTACTCTTTCTCCAATTCCTACTTTGTATCTCTAGATTTTATTAATTGTCATTCACCCGTAGGCTCATTTGACTTATTTGATAATTATTATTCCAAAAATGAAGGCCAAACGGTGCAAACCCGACACTCAAAACCTAACCTCGTCCTCAAAAATGTTGTCACTAAAGTAAGCCCACATCAAGGATGATTTAACACGATTTGGGGAATAAATTCCCGGACCCAAAATTTGGCCAAATAGTACTACTTTATTAATTATTCCCTCCAAAGTCATGTTGACTTTATGTGGAGTTTAGCATGTTCACATCATATACCCTTAGGCTCTTTAAGATGTAAAAATGCTCCCCGTCTATTGTCCACACCCTAAGGCTCCTTGAACGATAAACGAGGGAATTGATTTTTGAATCAATTTTTATTCAACACTTACCATGCCATACACCCTAAGACTCTAATGACAAGGTTCGTGCTACATGCCCCACACCCTAAGGCTCCTTGAGGTCATGTTTTAATCTTATTCTTTCTTTATTTATGATATGTATAGTAGGCCAAATTCCGCGGTCCCATGGTCTGAATACCTCCTACTTAGTGGTTATGAGCCACGTTAGTCGGAAGTCCACAACGTTGGCACCCTTAATGTGTTCATGCTTCAATTACAAGGAGAATAAAGATTTGGCTAAGAGTTAAGATATCGAATCGACACCGCAAAAATCCTCATTTATTAAGCAATTAAATATACAAGCGGGAAGAAAGAGCCACAAAAACCATATAAGCAAAAATTAACCCTTAAACTTATTATCAACTCTATCATCTCTCGTTCTCCACAATTTAAAATCTCAAGGAATGAGACTCGTGGGTGCTTAGCCTAATAAACTAATTAAGGTCCATATGGTTAAGGATACTAGCTAGAGTAAACTTGGATAAGTAAACTCGGGTTGAGTAAAAATATTCACCACAGGCCTAATATATCAAATATATCAAAACTTGTTAAAACCATTTTATTCATTTATTTATTTTTGACTTTATTTTTGAAATGAAAAGTATAAATAAGATTTGATGACAAAAGAAAATAAATGAAAATACTACTAGGCTAAAATAGATCAAAAATTTGAAAAACGTTGAAATTTTTTTTAATTTTCCGGTTAAATGGGGTCAAATTCATGGAAAAGCCTACTAAAATTTCGATAGAAATCCCCCCTACACTTAATATAAACATTGTCCTCAATGTTTAAGCATGTGGGAGAAGAAACTCCCCTACACTTAGGACATTGAGTACGTTGTTTAAAATCGAGCTAAGGAAGGGACAACTAAAGTGATTACCTTTATTCATGTTTTATTTATATACGAGAGTGAATCACAATAGCAAAAACTTATCGAAGGAACCGGGTACACGGGAAACACGGGAACACGGGTCGCGTCAAAAGCACCAAAAGTGGATCATTAAGCACATGTCCCTACACAAAACATCACAACACAACCTACTTGGCTCCCCCTACACTTATTGGTGGAAATGGGTGGAGGAAAGGGTGGAAAAGGGTAAAAATCTAACCTAGTTAAACGATGCTTGATTTATTTATCACGAGTCTCTAACTCGACTCGAATTCCCGAATGTCATCTGATAACTAGATTTTACTCAGGTTAAAAAGATTCGTTGTACCAATCTCTTTGAATTGAAAAACTTGTGTTTAATGTGCGACTCAATTATTCTTTGGTGAAACAAAAATGTGTCGTTGTAGTATTTAAAATAAATGTGCAAAACAATTAAAGTAACAGTGTGTTAATTTAAATCTAAGTCTAATTAAAGTAAGTGCAAGTATTTAAAAACGTGACTGAAATTAAAGGGCGCTAAAGTAAATGACGCAAATTTAAAACTAACAAAGGCAATCTTAAATCGCAACTAAAATTTAAACTAAGGCAAGTCTAAAATAAAGCTAAGGCAAGTAATCTTAAAGTGCAATTAAATAAAAAGGCGGTAAAAATAAAGCTTGAAAATAAAAGACAGAACTTAAAAAAGAAAAACTAAAAAGAACCTGAAAGAAACCTTGATTCGGAAGTTCAAAACTTCCGAATGAACTGATTTGACTCGGAACTTCTTGAGTTCCGAATGAGCACAATTGAGTCGGAAGTCCTTGATTCGGAAGACTTCCGGATGAAGTCTTCTTGATCCGGAACTTTTAGACTTCCGGATGAAGCCTTCTTGATCCGGAACTTTGCCCTTGGTTCAGAACTTTTGAGTTGATCCGGAACTTTTGAGACTTCCGAATGAAGCCCTGCTGATCCAGAACTTTTAGACTTCCGGATGAACCTAGCTTGAGTCGGAACTTTGGTTCTGAAGTGTTGACCCGGAACTTTTAATGTTCCGGATGAAGCCCCCTTGAGTCGGAACTTTGGAGTTCCGAATGAGCAATTCTTGACTCGGAAGTTCTTGATCCGGAACACTTCTGGATGAAGCTTGATTCAGAACTTTTGAATGTTCCGAATGAACACCCTCTGGTTCAGAACTTTTGCTTCTTCAGAAGTTTTCCTGGGAATCACAAGATACAGAAACAAACTCCCCCGAAGAACAAGGGATCAAAATAACAACTAATCTACCACAGATTAAACAAAATCAAACAAACGATTTAACCAAATTAATAACGAATCAACAAACAATCATAAACAAATAATTTAAATCAACAAAACAAACAAATTTAACCACAATAATCAAAAACCACTTGATCAAAATAAGAACATAAACATGAACATAAACATAAACACAAAAATCAAAGATTAAGAAAGGTAGATGAGAGATTAACAAGATAAAATAAAGATTGACAAGAATTAAATGGAAACTTACTTGAAATTAAAGGAATTTAATGTACAAGACAAGGTATTTAAATTGACAAGTATTTAAATTGACATGAATTAAAGGGTGCAAGGTAAGTAAATGGTGGAAGACTAATTGTCACACTTAGCCAACAAGAAAGAAAATTAACTAGTCTAATCTATATTTAGGGGAGGATTAGGAAGCTTCCTCCCCTCTTTCCTTTTCTCTTAATTGCGAGATTAAGTCCTTCCTTCTTTAATCTTCATTAATTGCACCATTAGTCCTTTATTCTTCTAATCTTCTTTAAACTTGAACTTTAAGGACTTTTGGCTTCGGGATTTCTTTGAACTTGTCTTTAAATTCTTCAATAAAATAGACTTGAGTTCTTCGGCTTTTGATAAACTTCCGTCTTTTGACTTTTTCTTCGATAAATCTTCAGAATTGGTCTTGGACTTCCGTTCTTTTTGCACTCTTGACTTCTCGACTTCGTCTTTGATCTTTTTCTTCAATAAAAGTCGTGAATGCCCGTGTTTTCTCCACTTTTCACCTTTTCGTCCTAAATCACAACAAAAACACAAACCACGCATAATTCCGACATAGAAGACATAACATACACGTTTTGGTCCGATTATTATTGTAATTAAGTGGTAGAAAGGATGGGTGTTTACACACCTATCAAATCCCCTACACTTGACCATTGCAATGTCCTCATGCAATGCATTAGTTACAAAGCACGTTTACATTTTTCATCATAATCAATCCATAGTGGCCTTTATTAAAGAGATAGAAAATTCAAAATAAAGAAATAAAAAACATACCTTGGGTTTTGGAAATGTTATGAATAATCACCATCCTCAAGTTTTCACTTTCTCCAAACCAAGCTTAAAAACGAGATCATTGTTATTATAAGTTAGCAGACTAACACGAACTCATGTGGGCCAATTACTCACTTAGACTCCCTTATTCCTAGGTGTATCTCTTATATTTTATTGTTGTCTTGAATGATCACGAGGATGCATTGTTTGACTTATTTCGATAGTTATTTAATCCGAAAATAAAGTGAACGATTTAATCAATAGTTAGCTAAAGGACAAAATCTTTTAAAACTGCTTCTCGGGACCTCATAAAGTTCATATCTTGGCATAACTCGTTTCGCGATTTGAGACCTTTCTCGGACCGATATTTGGCAGCGACTTCATACTTCAAACCTTGAGAGACGTTCATGAAATAATGGTCTTCTCTTCATAATAGGAATTTCTTCACTTGAAGTTTTGAGAGATTCATACTTGGACCACGACTTCTTCATTTTTCTCCAATCTTTATTTTGGACTTTGATATACAACGATCCGCCTCCTTTTATGACTTGGATCTATTTATCCTCATACCTTGTTAGGGTCTTTTCGGATACACTTCTCCATGACTTTTGGGGAGTATTTTCTTTTCGTCGTGTGTCTCGATCCTTCATATTGATTTTTGATAAATGATTCTTCACATCACTTTGGATCTTTAGCAACAAAATATAGCCCTCATGCCTTGTTAGGGCCTTTTTGGACTCGCCAATCTTCGCATCTCGCTTCAATAAGTTATGCCTTGTCTATGAACTCTAATCCATACCGAGCAACTTTTAAACGATCTTGGGCTAGAAGCTAAGTAACTTTTCAAATCGTACAACTTCATTTATTAGCAGATAAATTTATTAGCAAGCGATGGGAGAATAGGCTTATAATTAACTCACATAAATTCACGAAATAATGCCAAACTTATAATTGACTCTATCATCTCTCGTTCTCCACAGTTTAAAATCTCAAGTAATGAGACTCGTGGATACTTAGCCTATTAAATCAAAGTTTTGGGTTTTCGAGTCACCTATAGGATCTTGCAAATTCTTAGACTTTTTCAAGTTTAGAAATCGCGTTTTAAAGTTCCCTTGATAAATGACTCTCTAGGATCAATTATAGGAACTTGCGAAAAGTTCTTGTTCTTAACCCGTGAGAGTTAAGACTTTCGCGTTTTATAGCTCCCTATATAAAAGCCTAGCAAAACTTGACTTAAACACGTTAAGGATACTAGCTAGAGTAACTTAGATAAGTAAACTCGGGTTGAGTCAAAAGATTCACAACGTTTGAAAATTAAAACCACTTATTTAAAGATTTATTCTAATAAGGAAAGAAAATAACTATACAAAGGGAAAAACTAATAGGCCAAAATAGATCAAAAATTTTGAAAAATGTCAAAAAATTGATTTTCCGGTTAAAATGAGGACAAATACAAGGAAAAGACCACTTAACTTCGATAGAAGTCCCCCTAAACTTAAGATAAACATTGTCCTCAATGTTTAAGCATGTGGGAGTAAACTCCCCTACACTTAGGACATTGTGCACTTTGTTTAAATCTTGCTAAGGAAAGGACAACTAAAGAGATTCCTATTTTAATATTGAGAAAATATAAAATAGTGAATCGAAAAGAGTTTAGGATAGAACCGGGAAGAAGTGAACACGAAATCACGGGTTGTCAAGAATCATCAAGAGTGGATCATTGAAGCTCGAATCCCTGATTATAAAAAGGGAGGAGAGAGCAAACACCAACGGGTCTCCCCTACACTTATGATAAATAAAGCTAAAAGATAGATGCATGGGTTGCCTCCCAAGAAGCGCTTGATTTTTGTTAACCGAGTCATGAGCCTGACTCGACCTTGATCATCAACGGAAGAAGCATGAAACATATCCACCAGGATCAAAGACATAGTTTTCGTCCATCAAATAGCACAAGCTTAAGGCGAACAAGGCAAGCCAAAGAAGAGTAGGCGAGGTTCCCTTAAGCAGCGATGGAGCGCGGTGGAAGCAATGTAGAAGTGGAGCAAGCAGGTTTCCATAAGTTCCAAAGATATTTCCTTTTATTTCATCAGGTGGATACTGAGATGGCTGCAGAATATCAATACCGGGGTCGAACACCTTTTCCTTTAGGGGAAAATAGCACTCAGGCTCAGCAGAGTGTGAAGAAGATCCGCAAAGAAGCACAACCTCGTCCTCAGAAGGGGGACAAAGAGGTGTCAAATCATATGTGCAACGGATATTGGTGTCGACCGGTTTCTTCTCCTTAGAAAGAATGTTCTTCAAATCCAAAGTAGGATCAAGACGATAATCTTCAAAATCATAAGGAGGAGCATCACTCTCATGAGGGAAATAAGTGTTAAGAAATGCAGAGAAGTCTTCCTCAAATGAGTAATCGTCCAAAGTAGGATCGAGTGATGGCGGAGGATCTTCATCGTGAGAAGAATCGCTCGAAAGAGTATCAGCCTCATCGAAATCATCATACGTGGGCAGCTCGGGATACTCAGAAGTAAGGTCATTATAATCATCCGAATCTGAGCTAGAATCATCATCATCATAAGCATCAAAGACCGGAGGAGAATCATAAATGGGAGAAAGGTCCAAATTGGGGCGAGAATCATCCACATCATCTTGAAAAAGTGGATTATCGATGCAAGAGTCGAATAGAGGATTGTCGTAGACGGTAAAGTCAACGAGCACATTAATCATATTCACTGATTCTCGGCCTCCAAAGGTTGTACTTGTAAGCTTCCCCATTTTAAAAACTTGTGCATCATCCCCGACTCTTAAGATTAACTCACCTTCGGCCACATCCACTAAAGCTCGTCCGGTTCTCAAGAATGGTCGACCAAGTATTAAAGGAATACGAGGGTCCATTTCATAATCAACTACGATAAAAACGACCGGGGAAGTAAATGCGCCAACTTTAATGAACACGTCTTCGGCTATACCAACAGGGTAAGCGAGAGTGCGATTTGCAAGTTCAAGAGTCATCTTTGTTGGAGTGAGGTCGGGTAATGATAGTGTTTTCCAAACACTCAATGGCATCAAATTAATACTATCCCCGAGATCAGCAAGGGCAGTAAATTCTTCAGTTTTGTTGAACACGCAAGGCAACAAAAAACGACCAGGATCTCCAAGCTTTTCCGGAAGTTCTTTAAGAATAACTGCATAGTAGTTTTCATTTAAGCGTGTGTTGGCGAGTTCAATAAGCTTCTCCTTCTTGTTTAGCAATTCCTTAAATGCTTTCACAAATTTGGGCATGTGGACAAGTGCTTCAAGAAAGCTAATGTTGAAGTTCATCTGAGAGATCATCTTCACATAGCATGTCACGTCGGAGTCCTCCTTGGTTAGCATTTTGGTCTTGCCTAAACGAGAAGGATATGGGATATTGGGTTTGGGTGGTGAAGGTGCAGGTGTAGGTAAAGGTTGAGATGTTGAAGGGTCATTCGTGGGAACTTCATCACGTCGAGGCGGAGACGGTAATGGTGCACTAATACTAGGTGTAGGAGGAGTAGGGATACATGGTGGTGGAGGAGGTGTAGATGATGGTGGTGGGGTTGGTGGTCCTACAATGGTGACTCCACTACGAGTAGTAATAGCACTCACATTGGCTCGCGGATTAGTGACGGTGTTTGAAGGTAGAGAACTTGAAGAAGAAGGTTGAGCGGCGGGCAAGAAACTAGCAAGCATATTCTTTAAATCATTGGTTTGATTGCTGAAGGAGGATTGAATATTATCTCGAAGCTCGGATCTTATCTCATTTCCTTGCTTGGTAATATCTCCTTTAAGATTGATAATTTGGCTCTGCAAATTCTTGATTTGCTCACCTTGGGTTATCATGATGGCCTCAACATCCGGATTACTGGGTGGGGTTTGTTGGGCGGGTGGGTGATAAGGACTAGAAGCTCTTGGTGGGATTTGGTTGCTTCTATTGTAGTTGTTGGCGGAGTTTTGGTTTTGAGGAGAAAAACCGGGTGAAAGGTAGTTGTTTGATCGGTAACTCAGCAAATTTCTATCCCCTTGAGGTCGAGCTTGGTAATTTTCCGGTGAATAATTACCATAAGTAGCATACACATTTTCCGGATTTCCTTGTGTAGAAGGACAATCGGTGTATGAGTGAGGACCGCCGCATGTTTCACAAGGAGTAGCAACAGCTTTAACTTGTTGTTGTTGTTGGTTTGAAGCCAAGAGTTACATACTTCTGCTCATTTCAGTCAGCACACGGGTGAGTTCGGTCATATCAGGGTTTGCTGAGGTGGAAGAAACATTGACTCTCGGGTTGTTCCTTGAAGAAGCAGAGGAATCCCAGTTTTTGTGGTGAGTAGTCATGTTCTCAATTAGCTCTCTACACTCCTCGGGTCTCCTTTTCATAAATGTGCCACCGGCGGCTGCATTAATCGTATCACGATCTCGAAAAGTCAAACCGTTGTAGAAAGTATCTATTAAGTTCACAGGGAGCATATTGTGGTTTGGACATCTATCGATCAAGACATTATATCTCTCCCAAGCATCAAAAAGAGATTCATCAGGGTCTTGCATGAAACCGCTGATTTGATTACGAAGGCTCGTGACCATGGATGGTGGAAAGTAGCGCGACAAACAGCGTTGAGTCATGTCATCCCAAGTGTGAATAGAATTCTTCGGGAGACGATCAAACCATTTCTCGGCATGATGTAATAAAGTATGTGGAAAGAGTTGTAGGCGAAGTTCATCCATAGTGGCACCAGCCAACTTCATGCTTTGGGTGATTGTAATGAATTTGTCGAGGTGTTTGTTGGCATCATCATCAGGCAATCCACGGAATGGGTTTGTTTGCACTTGCTGAATCATGTGGTGCTTCAACGAAAACTCAGGAGCGTTGATTTGCATCGACGCAATCGGTCCTCCTCGTCCAAACATGGTAGGTTGACAAAGTTCCTCCATGGTCCGAAGATCGGGCTGTGGAAGAACATTGTTGTTATTATTAGGGTGCGGTTGATTATTGTTGTTTACACCTGACATAACTAAATCTTCCTGAGTCTCGGGCTCTTGATAATTGGAAGATCTAGTACGCATACACCTGAAAATGCAAAAGAAAAAGAAACCAAACACAAAGACAATATATATACACAATAAAAATAAAATCTTTTTGGATTTTTGAAATTTTTAATTTTTATGTATTTTTTATCAATTTTATAATTTTTATGATTTTTTTTTGAATTTTTTAAGCAAGAAAATAACGCTCACAAGTGAACGGATCCCAAAAAGCAACGCGTCTCTCACAGAAAACCGTTAATCTTTACGAAAAGAGCCGACAGCGGCGCCATTTGATAACTAGATTTTACTCAGGTTAAAAAGATTCGTTGTACCAATCTCTTCGAATTGAAAAACTTGTGTTTAATGTGCGACTCAATTATTCTTTGGTGAAACAAAAATGTGTCGTTGTAGTATTTAAAATAAATGTGCAAAACAATTAAAGTAAAAGTGCGTTAATTTAAATCTAAGTCTAATTAAAGTAAGTGCAAGTATTTAAAAACGTGACTGAAACTAAAGGGCGCTAAAGTAAATGACGCAAATTTAAAACTAACTAAGGCAATCTTAAATCGCAACTAAAATTTAAACTAAGGCAAGTCTAAAATAAAGCTAAGGCAAGTAATCTTAAAGTGCAATTAAATAAAAAGGCGGTAAAAATAAAGCTTGAAAATAAAAGACATAACTTAAAAAGAAAAACTAAAAAGAACCTGAAAGAAACCTTGATTCGGAAGTTCAAAACTTCCGAATGAACTGATTTGACTCAGAACTTCTTGAGTTCAGAATGAGCACAATTGAGTCGGAAGTCCTTGATTCGGAAGACTTCCGGATGAAGCCTTCTTGATCCGGAACTTTTAGACTTCCGGATGAAGCCTTCTTGATCCGGAACTTTGCCCTTGGTTCAGAACTTTTGAGTTGATCCGGAACTTTTGAGACTTCCGAATGAAGCCCTGCTGATCCGGAACTTTTAGACTTCCGGATGAACCTAGCTTGAGTCGGAACTTTTGTTCTGAAGTGTTGACCCGGAACTTTTAATGTTCCGGATGAAGCCCCCTTGAGTCGGAACTTTGGAGTTCCGAATGAGCAATTCTTGACTCGTAAGTTCTTGATCCGGAACACTTCCGGATGAGCCTTGATTCAGAACTTTTGAATGTTCCGAATGAACACCCTCTGGTTCAGAACTTTTGCTTGTTCAGAAGTTTTCCTGGGAATCACAAGATACAGAAACAAACTCCCCCGAAGAACAAGGGATCAAAATAACAACTAATCTACCACAAATTAAACAAAATCAAACAAACGATTTAACCAAATTAATAACGAATCAACAAACAATCATAAACAAATAATTTAAATCAACAAAACAAACTAATTTAACCACAATAATCAAAAACCACTTGATCAAAAGAAGAACATAAACATGAACATAAACATAAACACAAAAATCAAAGATTAAGAAAGGTAGATGAGAGATTAACAAGATAAAATAAAGATTGACAAGAATTAAATGGAAACTTACTTGAAATTAAAGGAATTTAATGTGCAAGACAAGGTATTTAAATTGACAAGTATTTAAATTGACATGAATTAAAGGGTGCAAGGTAAGTAAATGGTGGAAGACTAATTGTCACACTTAGCCAACAAGAAAGAAAATTAACTAGTCTAATCTATATATAGGGGAGGATTAGAAAGCTTCCTCCCCTCTTTCCTTTTCTCTTAATTGCGAGATTAAGTCCTTCCTTCTTTAATCTTCATTAATTGCACCATTAGTCCTTTATTCTTCTAATCTTCTTTAAACTTGAACTTTAAGGACTTCTGGCTTCGGGATTTCTTTGAACTTGTCTTTAAATTCTTCAATAAAATAGACTTGAGTTCTTCGGCTTTTGATAAACTTCCGTCTTTTGACTTTTTCTTCGATAAATCTTCAGAATTGGTCTTGGACTTCCGTTCTTTTTGCACTCTTGACTTCTCGACTTCGTCTTTCATCTTTTTCTTCAATAAAAGCCGTGAATGCCCGTGTTTTCTCCACTTTTCACCTTTTTTGTCCTAAATCACAACAAAAACACAAACCACGCATAATTCCGACATAAAAGACATAAAATACACGTTTTGGTCCGGTTATTATTGTAATTAAGTGGTAGAAAGGATGGGTGTTTACACACCTATCATCATCATTCAAATGGGAAAGTCATGGGAAAACCGAGATTTCCAAGGGAGGAAAATCTCTCCATGATAGAGGGTGATACAAAGTCATATAAGGCATACCCCATGAAAATCCACCCGGGTCAAACACATAATTTCCATCACAAAAGGAAATGTACCCTGAGGTGGTCCACAAATCAAAGAAAAGTGGGGTATCCTTAGGCAAAAGTCTCTTACAAGGAAAGGTGTTATGGAGATATGGCAATGAAAGCACAAGAATCTCTATTCCGGGATCAAACACCAGTTCCTTAACGGGAAAATAGCAAGAGGTATTGACATTTAAGCTCAAAATATCATCAAAATCCAAAGTGGGAAAGTCATCCTCTTCCAAACTCGATGTGAAAACATAAGTAACATCGGAGTCATAGGAAAACTCTTCCTCATGAGGAAAATAGGTATTTAGAAAGATATCTAAATCCTCCTCAAATGGAATAACCTCTAAACTAGGAATGATCTCTATGAGTGGAGGATCCTCCTCAAAAGTCATGACTTTTAAAATTGGAGTATCAAAGTCAAAAGGAGTCTCCATGGAAGAATCACTCATAGAGATATGAGGTTCATTAAAGTCATGGGGTGGGTCATTAAAGTTAATGAGATCACTTAAAGAAGTGTCATCATCGTAGGTATCAAAGATTGGTGAATCATAAATGGGTGGGTCAAAAGTGGGTGGGTCAAAAGATAAGTCGTCAAAACAGAATATAGTGTGATCACTTAAAGAAGTGTCATCACTACAGGTGTCATAAATAGGAGTTTCAAAAATTTGAGGCTCTAAGGGAGGGGATGAATTTATCACAAAATCATTTTGATTAGACGTTTCAATTGCAAAAGGATTAATAAAAATCTCGTCATTATCATAATTAAGAACATCAATCATATTGACCGACTCTTTTCCATTTGATTTTGTTGTGATTTTTCCCATTTTAAAAACTTGTTGTTCATCCCGAACCCTAAGAATTAACTCCCCTTCGGCCACATCAACTAAGGCTCTTCCAGACCTTAAGAATGGTCTACCAAGTATTAACGGAATACGAGGATCCATCTCATAGTCGACGACGACAAAGTCCACGGGAAAAGTGAATGTACCAACTCGAACAAAAACATCTTCGGCAATACCAACGGGGTATGCGAGAGTTCGATTAGCTAACTCGAGAGTCATACGAGTCGGTACAAGGTCGGGTAAGGATAATTGTTTCCAAACAGAAAGTGGCATAAGATTGATGCTAGCGCCGAGATCCGCTAAAGCCATACAATCATCGATTTGAGGAAACGAGCAAGGTAACACGAATCGTCCGGGATCTCCTAGCTTTTCGGGAAGCTCTTTGAGAAGAATCGCGAAACAATTCTCATTTAAACGGGTATTAACGAGCTCAACCGTTTTTTCTTTCTTATTAAGCAAATCTTTAAACATTTTGACAAATTTTGGCATTTGAGCAAGTGCTTCAATAAGGCTTATGTTAACATTGACATTGGAAATCATTTTCAAAAAGTTGGAGACATGAACGTCATCTTTGGTGAGCACTTTAGCCTTGTCTAACCTAGATGGATAAGGAATATTAGGCTTAGACTTTGAAGGTTGAGAAGGAGAAGGACTCGCTTCTTGAACAACCGTAGGGATAGGCTCTTGCGGCAATGGAGGACTAGTACTAGGAGTGGTAGTGGGAGGAATAACCGAAGGGGGAGTAGGATTACTCATTATGACCTCCGGGCCTTGTCTCTCCTTTATGGGCGAAGAGATGGAAGGTCCTACTAAAGTGGCTCCACTTCAAGTATTGATAGCACTCACATTAGCACAAGGGTTAATCTCGGTATTGGATGGTAAGGCTCCTTGGGGTCTAAGGGCTTGAATCATTGTCAAAAATCTCTTATCGTTGGACTCTTGCATTTGTCTAGTAGATTCTTGCATTGCTTTCATAATTTTCTCATGTTCGGTCAATTTTTGTAGAACCAAGTCCATTTGAGGATTTTGCATGTTCATTTGATTAACCCCTTGATTAGGAAAACCTTGGTTTTGATATTGAGATTGCAAACCGTTGTTATTATAAAAACCTTGGTTATTATTTAGAAAACCTTGATTTTGACCATTAGAATTCCCTTGATTAGCATTCCCTTGAAAATTACCAATTTGAGGACCTTGGTTCCTATTTTGGTATTGGGTATTTTGGGCGGGTGGGGGTGGTCTTTGTGGTGCTACAAATCCCGGGGGAGCCAAATAATTAGTACTTTTATAAGACAAATGGTTAACATCAACATTTGGTTTAAATGGAACCCTTTCATTAGCATTAAAAGCACAAACTTGTTGTTGTTGATTGTAAACCTTGTCACAATTGAAATATGAATGTGGTCCACCACAAGTCTCACACGTTTCACTAGTTTCTTTCAAGGCATTCACTTGACCATTTAGGGCATCGGTTTTTAGAGAAAGTGTTTCAACAAGCGAAGTGAGTTTATCGGTTCTCTTGTCACTCTCACTAGAACTAGCACTCGCCATAGTGGCCCTAACACTTTTGGTTTGTACTTTAGCTTTGTTTTCAATTATGGCCCAAGCCTCGTTCATGTTTTTCACAAGAATATTGCCCCTCGTGGCACTATTAAGTGAGTCTTGGTCATTTAGAGTTAAACCATTGTAAAACGTATTAATTTGATGCACTTTAGTGAAACCGTGTTGTGGAAATTTTCTTAAAAGCTGTTTAAATCGATCCCAAGACTCACTAAACGTTTCCCTATATTGTTGCTCAAAGGTGATTATGTCATTTCTCAAAGAGGTGATCCGTGATGGTGGGAAAAAGTAATTAATGAACTTGGTCTCTAAGTCGATCCATGTAGTAATACTTTGAGGTGGTTCCTTATCAAGCCAAATCCGAGCTTGTCCCTCGAGGGAAAAAGGAAAGAGTTGTAAACGAATGGCCTCTTGTGGCACCCCATTGTATTTGACGGTGTTGGTTAAATGGATAAATCTCTTGATATGATCATGGGGGTCATCTTGAGAACGACCCAAAAATGGTGTAGCGGAAACCATTTTTATTAAATCCGATTTGAGTTCAAAATTATTTGCTCCAATTGCGGGGACAACGATAGCGTCATCGTTTCCCTCAATGTGTGATTGCAAAATCTCGAGCATAGGTCGGTTATCCGTTTCCATTGTATTGTCGAAAGCACGATTCTCGGGATCGGCTTGAATGACGGTCTTTTTGTTTTTCTTCTTCTTCTTCTTTTTGGAAGAATTGGAAGAATTTGGTACACCAATCGGTATGTATGTATGCGCGCGAGTGCGCATACAATTAAAACTTTGGAATGAGGTAGGTGACCTCGGTCGACTTTGAGAGGAAAAGGATTTTCCCTCTCGAGGAGCAATATGAAAAAGCTACAAAAATATATACTTAAGTACTACTTGAGTTGGCAAACCAATAATCGGTCGTCCCTCTCAATATACGCACAAGCAAGCGGGGTAACGAGGTGGCACAAAGCACTTAAAAACCTTTTTCCTTAGACGGCCTTTTATAGCGCGTCGCCTTATACCCACCTTATAGTTTGTATATTTTGAGTTCAAACGTCTTACTAGTATTTATCTATTTTGCCTTTTTATTTGTTATGGATGCGACTACAATAGTTAGGTGATGAAATCCCAACTAAGGCTTATTTGAAAAGTAGGTAAATTATTGTGCTACGTAATATACTATAGTAAAAGAAAAATCTTTTTGTATTTTTTAGAAAAATATATATTCACAAGAAAAATCGAAAGAAATCGAACTAAGAAAGATAACACTAATACGTAATATTTTTGGTGTAATACTTTTAGGAAAAAGTATTACGTTTTGATTTTTTAATTTTTTTGGTGCAAATCTTAGGAAAGAATTTGCTTTTGTTATTTTTTATTTTTTTTTGTATTTTTAAGTTTTTGATTTTTTTGTATTTTTGATTTTGTTACAAAAAAGTAACGTTCAAAATCTAACGGATCCCAAAATCCAAACGTCTTCACGAAAAATCGTCAATCGTACGAGCGAAGCGGCAGCGGCGCCATTTTAATACTAGGGTTTTTGCAAACTCTTTTTAGATCTATTTTCGTTCCACAAATCGACTCGAATTTGATTTCCAATTAACGTGGACTTAATTTGTTTTTGGTAACGATATTTTTTTTATATTTTAAACTAAACTATTTAATTAAAAACTAATTTAAAATTTAAATAAAACTAAAAAGACTTTGAAACTAAATTAAACTAATTAAAAATAAAAAAAAACTATTTTAAAACTTAAACAAGATTAAAACTAATTTTTGAAAACTAAAAACATTTTAAATAAAATCTATTTTAAAATAAAAGTAAAATGAAAACTAGTTTAAAATTATAAAAGTAATTAAAATTAAAATATATTTTTTTTATCTTTTTATTTTTTTTAAATTGAATTGAAGAAAATTAATCTAAAACTTTTTAATTAAAATAAACTTAAAACATGTATTAAACACAAATTAATAAACTGCCAGACACTTAACCTATATTAATTAAAGGACGTAAGATTAAACACAAAAAAAGGCTTAGATCAATTGGAAGGGGTGCTGGCTGCTAAGCTAGGGGTCAGGAGTTCGATCCCCAGCAGACAATTTTTTAACTATTTATATTTTTGGAATTTTGGACAATCAAAATATACATACAAATCAAATGAATTTGTATGTAGCAGATAACAAATACACAAAAGCTATACGACAAAACAGGACAAGGAAATAAGCAGAATAAAATGAGCTAAAAATATTGAAAAGCAAATAACAAATAAGCTAATAAGCTATAATGAAAATAAGCTGAAACAAATAAGCATAAGCAAACGACCAAAATAAGCTAACTGAAATCTTAAATAAGCTAAAACAAAATAAGCTAAAAACTTAATAAGCACATCTAAAATCAAAGACGAAATCAAAATTAGCAGATTAAAAGACTAACATAAACTGAATCAAAAACTTAAGCAGATCCTAACAACTAAAAAAATTAAGCAGTTATAATTAAATCCAAACAAACCAAACAGAGACTTAATCAACAGAAATATAAGCTAAAACAAATAAGCAAACACCGAAAATAATTAAACAGATCCAAATAACAGCTTTAAACACTAAAATAAACTAAGCAGATCTAAATCAAATGACTTAAACAGATAAAACAAAGGCAGATAAAAAAAACTTCTTCAATGCTCAAACAAACAGTAACAAATAAAACAAACTGATAAACTATAAAGCTAAAATTCACAAGAAAATTAAAAAGAGAAGAACACCTTGTGTTGATTCCGTTGAGAAGATGTAGCGCGCTAAGCGTACTTATCGAAAACCGATTCGAACCCCACCGAATATCAACTACTCGTACCACGAACCAAACACTCTCTTCGATCCAAATGCACCAAACCGAACAATATTTTTATAACTATCCAGTAGGGAAAGTTATTTCACTTTCTTTTTATTTTATTTTATTTTATTTTTTTTATAATAATAATAACACGAACAGTAACAGAAACAAGATTTAAAGATTAAAATTTAAATTCGACTGAAAATGTAAATAGAGACGAGAATTTAATTAAACTAACTTTTCATTAATTATAAAAAAGAGTACATTACTGGAAATTATAAAAATACAATAACCCTAAAAGTAATTTGCAAAAATTTAAAAAGATTTAATCCGCTAAAAATTGAGCTCGATTTCGGCTTCCTTGATTGTTTCTTCAAAAACGTGTCGGTTTAGCGGGTTTTTGTGAACTTGGGCACACTTATGGTCTTTGACTTTGTCTTCGTCTCTTTCTTGGACTTTTCTTCAACATTTGACCGTGAAATCCCGTGTTTTCTTTCCTTTTGATCATTTGTACCTATTTTAAGACAAAAACACAAAACCACGCGTAATTCCGACTTTTACGATATTAAACACATGATTAGGTCTTGTTTTTCCTTGATTTTAGTGGAAAAAGGATAAGTGTTTACACACTTATTACTTCTCCCGTATGTCTTCTCTCCAAAGCATCAAAGACTAAGTCATGGTTATGGCATCGACGGTTATCTCATCATAACTTTGACGCTATTAATCATTTGGCGAAAAACGAACTTGTTCGTGGTCTTCCTAAACTTACATTTCACAAGGACCATTTGTGTTCCGCGTGTACAATGGGGAAAATCACTAAGAAATCATACAAACCAAAGACCGAAGACACCAACCAAGAGAAACTTTATTTGTTTCATATGGATATTTGTGGGCCAATGCGTGTTGAAAGTCTTAGTGGTAAAAAGTACATCCTCGTCATTGTCGATGATTACTCTCGGTTTACATGGGTGAAATTTCTTACAACAAAAAATGAGGCACCTAAATTCATCATCGGTTTTCTCAAGATGATTCAAGTGCGTCTCAACACTACTGTCCGACGGATACGTACAGATAACGGAACTGAATTTGTGAATCAAATTATGCGTAATTATTATGAACAAGTTGGAATATCTCATGAAACATCCGTTGCTCACACTCCATAACAAAACGGCGTCGTTGAAAGGAGAAATTGCACACTTATGGAAGCTGCTCGAACGATGTTAATTTACGCAAAGGCTCCATTGTTTTTATGGGCAGAAGCAGTATCTACAACAGTTTTCACCCAAAACAGGTCACTAATTCGTAAACGCCATGGTAAAACACCTTATGAGCTTTTCCATGGAAAAGTACCAGGTTTATCATATCTTCATGTATTTGGATCTCTTTGCTATCCAAATAATGATGGTGACAATTTGGGAAAACTTCAACCCAAGGCTGATATTGGTATTTTCATTGGTTATGCACCCACAAAGAAGGCATACCGAATCTACAATCATAATTCTCGCAAGATCCTCGAAACTATGAATGTTGATTTTGATGAGCTGACAGCAATGGCTCTGAGCAAAGCAGCTCTGAACCCGCACTTCATGAAATAGGACCCAGTAACATCAGCTCTGGTCTTGTCCCAAACAACCCTTCTTCATCATCATTTAGACCCCCTTCTAGGAATGAATGGGATACGCTGTTTCAACCGTTCTTTGATGAATTCTTTACTCCTCTAAGTATTGTTGCTCCAGAACCTGAGGTAATAGCTCTGGTTACCGAAGTGGTCGCTCCAGCAACCGAAGCACAATCAGATACGTCTACACCTACAATTGGTCAAGATATACCTTCAACGAGTAATTCTCAACCAACACCCGAATCAACTACCCATGTCATGCCTATTGATGATGAAGAGGATGATGATGATCACGATTTGGAATTCGCTCAAATGCGTGAACTTCCATTCTTTGGTGTACCAATTCCCGACCTTAATCAAGCTGGGTCGTCCACCTTAGAGGAAGCTCCTACTACAGTCTACTCCAATCCACGGATTCGTGAACATGACAGCAAGTGGACAAAGGATCATCCTATTGATTCTATTATTGGTGACCCTAATCGTCCGATATCCACACGAAGTCAGTTACAAGAAAGTGCAATGTTTTGTCATTTTGATGCTTTTCTCAGTGAAGTTGAACCTAAGACGTGGCAACAAGCTTTTACCCAATCCTGTTGGATAGATGCTATGCAAGAAGAACTTAATGAATTTGTACGTCTTGAAGTATGGGAACTTGTCCTATGCCCGGATCAAGTGCAGTTACTCACTTTGAAATGGATTTACAAGGTAAAACTCGACGAGTTAGCCGGAATATTGAAGAGCAAAGCTCGACTAGTAGCTCGTGGATACAAGCAATTATTGGGCATCGATTTTATAGAATCCTTTGATCATGTTGCCCGTTTGGAAGCTATTAGACTATTCCTTGCTTATGCAGCCCACATGAATATGATCATCTATCAGATGGATGTGAAGATGGCATTTCTTAATGGTGAAATCAAAGAAGAGGTCTATGTTCAACAGCCGGATGGTTTTGTGAATTCTAAATATCCTAATCATGTGTACAAGCTTAAGAAGGCTCTCTATGGGTTGAAACAAGCTCCACGCGCATGGTATGATCTATTGTCACTATTCCTCATTACGTAAGGCTTCGCTAAAGGCAAGGTGGATCCCACGCTGTTCATTCAGAAACGAGGTAAAGATATGATTATGGTACAAATATATGTTGATGATATTATATTTGGTGCCTCGACCTAAACCGTATCCGATGAGTTTAGGACACTCATATCTTCCAAGTTTAAGATGTCAATGATGGGCAAGGTATCATTCTTCTTAGGACTTCAGATATCTCAGAGTCCCAGAGGCATCTTTATCAATCAATCAAAGTATGCCCTTGAATCTTTTAAGAAATATAAGATGGAATCTTGTGACCCCGTGGATACTCCAATGGTAGAACGAACTAAGATTGATGTAGATCCACATGGAGTTGACGTTGATCCGACACTTTATCGTGGAATGATCGGTACCCTTCTTTATATCACAGCTAGTCGACCTGATCTTCAGTTTGCTGTATGTATGTGTGCTCGGTATCAAACTCGGCCTACTGAGTTACACTTAGCTACTGTTAAACGGATCTTTTGGTATCTTAAAGGAACCACTAAACGGGGACTTTGGTATTCAAAGGACTCTTTGATTGCACTTATGGCATATGCAGATGCGGATCACGCGGGTTGTCAAGATACACGGCGTAGCACAAGTGGAACTTTGAAACTACTAGGAGATCGACTAACCAGTTGGGCATCAAAAAGGCATAAAAACGCTACAATTTCAAGTACGGAAGCATAATACATAGCTATGTCTGGTTGTTGTGCTCAAATTCTTTGGATGAGATCGTAATTAACCGACTATGGTCTAGGTTTCAACAAAATTCCGATGTACTGTGACAACAAAAGTGCAATTGCCTTATGCTGCAACAATGTTCAATTCTCCCGGTCGAATCATATTGACATTCGCTACCACTTCATCTAGGAGCAATTGGAAAATGGAGTGATCGAGCTTTACTTTGTCCGATCTGAGTGTCAATTGCCGGATATTTTCACAAAGGCTTTAGATCACGCTCGAATGGAATTTTAGGCCGACAAGCTAGTTTTGAGAACATACTCGCCCGAGACTCTAAAGGAATTGGCAGATGAGCGAAAGAATAGGGGTGATAAACTATTCTCCTTATCCTTGGTGATCATATGTATATATTGTTTATATTCTTATCAACAAAAGCAAAATACAAAAATATAAAACCATATAAAAACCCTAAAAATTGAAAATTTTCATAAAAATCCAAAAATATTTTTACTTTATTTTTCAAAGGCATGTCTTTTGGTATGATAATATTTACGGCCTTAGAAATGTTGATTAATATTGACACGACGCCATAAATAGAGTTCATATAAAAGTTGTATATATTTCATAAAACATGCCTAAATGGCTTGTAGTTATTTCAGACTGCAAACCGTTTTTCATATTAAATTCAAGTATTTCTTATGAAAGCTGTGGCTCAACAACGGGATTTAATTTTCTCGGGTATGGTTTACTTTATAACCATGTAAGGGATTGTGTTTACGTTATAACACAATCTAACACGAATATATGTACGCATCAGTGCATTTATTTGTTAAAACAAGAGAAATCTTGTTTTTATGAAGTTATCATCTCTACAACCATATCAATCTACAATTAGTATCTACCTACTCGACGATGCGACTACTCAAACAACGACTATAGCTCTTTCAATAGAACACGAGTCAACAATTGAGTGGGAGCAATTGTCAAGCATTTAGAATCTTTGATGTCGAACGTGCCAAGTTCACAAATTGGTGTCAAGACAACAATACCAATCGTACATGTGGTGTCAAGATATGACTTCAAACGTGACGAGGCGACCAACATTTGCCGACAAGAACCATTTGATCTTATCATATGATGTTCTCCTCAATCAGGTACAACCTTGTCAATTTATTCTAATATGGTGAATCTGTGATCATTTTACTAATTGGTATCATATCTCAACATTTGGTATCATGAAGATAAAACGGACTTGCATTTTTCTTCCCAAAAACTTTGTTAAAACTTCATTAAATCAATTGATGTCAAAAATATCGGTTATGTTAATATTTTTAATATGGGGGAGAAAATGTGATTCAATATGGGAAATGATTAATCAAAAAGGGTTTAACTTAACGTGATAGCTCATCCGGACATGTGCGAAATGTTTTCGGATATCGTGTCATATGTTAAGGGGGAGCAAAACGGATTTGCTATACCAAAATGGATTTCATGGTGATATATACTTACACTAAACCCATTTATTTCACGACGATGAAGATTGTGGTTACATAAGGATGGCAGGATAGGTTAAAGTCCAATGATTCCTCTAGAACCAGAGGAATCTTCCCAAGGACATTCCATAGCTAGAAATAGTAGTCCTTAGGAAAGATGGAGAAAGATTGTGAATGTAGCTGAATGCCGACCAAGTACTTAAGTTAGCATTGGAACAATCACAACAAGGTGCTGGTTATGACATATTGGTATGCATTGTAGGGGTTGAAGAATGAAAAAGAATTGTAAAGATAAAGGGTGTAAAGAAAGAAGCCCTCCTTACAACCTTCGACAGAAATCGGGTCAACACAAATGCTATTGAGATCATTTTAATGATGCTCGATATTGAAGATAGACATCATAGACCCAGTGATGAAATGCACAACCCATCCCAGCTAACTCATATATCTCTCAAAAGATATTAGTTTTATTCACACAGAGACAACACATTATCTATCGATTTATTCACTCTTAATATATTGATATTGAAAAGTTGGTACTCCTCTCCAGCCTTTGATCACTAAAAATCTAAAATGCATGATCGAGTCTAGAGCCATTTGAGATCATCAAATATCTCATTAGGACACACTTTCATATTTCCTTGCTTCTTCACACACTGTGAAAAGTAAGAAAGATCTTAAGAGTCCTACGCAAAATCTTCCTGATCTTGCCTGAACATCCGAGTAATACGAAAGTATTTACAATGAAGATGGAGATCCTTCTTGAGCAAATATCAAAAAGCTCATGGTAGGTGACTTGTGCAATTCTTTACGAATCAAACTTGTGATAACTAGAAAGAAACATCTGTTTAATTCTTAATGGAAATTAAACACGTTCCAGGCCTCTACGCAGTATCTCAGTAATCTTGCCAGAACACTCAGAGTGACACCTTAGTGTTCACAGTGATGAGTGGAAATCCTTCTAGTGTTAACCTCAAACAGCACTTGGTAGGTAACTTGCAAGAATCAATATGAATCAAGCTCGTGACAACTAGAAAGCAACGATGGTCCGATTCTTTAATGAATCAAACTTGTTCCAGGAATCGGAATTGATGGCTTCAATCATGCGGATAATTTTATCCAAATGATTCACTCTTTACGTTCGCAGTCAGCTTTGGACGGTCGAGTAAAGAGAACGGGGTTTACCCGCGAAATCTTGTCAAGGAGATTTTTAATTAAATCTACCTGCCACAAGTACGATATTTTATATCGTCCAACGGTCTTCACCGACCAGATGTAAAATGCTACCGAATTATAATGAAATGTTCAAAGCCATTTTGTTCGTGTCTACTTATGTTGCGGCATTGGAAGACGGTGGCGTTGCGGAATCCGAGAAGAAGTCATCCCCGCATGCTTATACTTTATGCACTTAATACTTCATCTAATTCAAGAAAGTCCAAAAGTCAAGTCTTCCACTGTATCAAACTCTGAAGCTTTCAAGAATTACGAAGTTATAAGTATGTGGGACATGTAGTCACGAAGAGGTGAATATCACAAGTGATGGATGCACAAGATCAAGGCAAGAGATTAATGCTCAAGATTGATATCAAAGATCACATCAACATGTTCACCAGAAAAGAAAAAGAAAAGAAAGACGAAGACTACAAGCTCGAGACAAGCATAGTATGCTAGGTTTATTTTATTATTGTAACTCGAGTAATGCCCTTGTTTGGAGTGACCTACCTTAGGGGGAGATTGTTGGAAATACGTTTTACGTATTAGAAAGGATTGGTCACTCCAACAATAGATTAAGTGATAGCTCGTAGTCTAGTACTATTAAGTTAAGTAAACAAGGCCATGCCTAGCCTATGAGTTGTATGAGGCCGGCGGCCCATTGTGTAAGCCCACGCCCATCACAAGGATTGGGTATATAAACCCTCTCCTTAGTTGGAGAGGGTGGTGGTTCACATAATCTTACACATAGTAAAGTATGTTTTCTACACTTTCTCTCTCTAAGTATGTGATTGTGGTAAATTACGACCTTTAGGAAAAGGAGGGTAAATATGGTAAAAGTATTAAATAAGACGGTTTAGGAAAACCGTGTACAAATGACCCTTATGAGGTGAAGTTCGTTTCCCAAGGAGGTATATGTGTGTGAAAAACTTATTAAATATTTGAGGTTAATATTGGTTTAGAAAGGGGTGAGAAAAGAGGATGACGAAGACGTGAAATTAATTACTACGACGACAAAACGTAAAACCGTAAAGTAAGCTAAAATAAAAATTAATTTTCTAAAAATTACCAAAAATTCACCAAAAATCAAAATAAATAAACTAAGAGTTTACCAATGATCAAAACTTTTTCAAACCTTTTAAATAATCAAATATTATATTTTTAAATAATAATTAAAGCCCTAAAAATCAAATAAATTATCAAAAAGCCCAAATAAAGAATTTTCAATTGGTAAACCTCTAAAATGACCTAAAATGATTAAAAAACTATTGAAACTTAAAATAGTTATAAAAGTTAATCTAAAGATGATAAAATTATTCTAAAAGTTGCAAAATCCTATTTTAATGTATTTAAGCTAAGAAAAATATAAAAAGTTGAAAAATGTAAAATTTGAAAAATAATAATAAAATAATATTAAAATAGTATTAAAAATCCAAAAATTATAAAAAATTCTAAAAACTTGCAAACTAGTTTATTTTAACCTAAATAAACAGAAAATGAAAGTGAAATGACCAGAATACCCCTATTGGGCCCTCAAATGGGCCAAAACCAAAAACAGTCCACTTAAATGGGCTTTCTAGCCCAAAAAGTCAAACTTGGCCCAATTGACTTGGAAAAGCCCAATCTGACTCAAAATTCAATTCTAAACACAAAACTCTAAAGGCCCAAAAGCTGAAAGTGAGCTTATCACAGCTTATTAAGCAAACAGCTTATCCTTATTGGGCTTTTCAGCCCATTAAGCAATAAGCTAATGCCATAAGCTCTAATTTGACACACAACCTTCTTTTGGGATGCTTAAGATATCTGTAAAAAGAAATTTTGAAAAAGCACACTTAATAAGCCAGAAATAAGCAAAGTACAATTTCACTAAAAGACAAAATAGTCGGGTTTGAGATATAGGGCACCTCAGAACTTGATTCAACTTGCAAAATGTCACAAATGAACTCAAAAAGCCAAATCAATCAACAAAATTCCAATAAGTAACAGCAATAAGCCAGAATGAACCAATAAGCACTTATGAAAAAGTCAATTAAGTTGGTTTTCTAGTCAAACCTAAAAGTCAACACACCAAATGTTCCAGTATGAACAAATGGGTTAAATGATGAGCACCTATTACAAAATCCAAGTTGTTGCTGGTTAAAATAAGCTATTATAGCTTATTGATAAGTTGAAACCCAATTAACACTAGCAGGGGGAACTTTCAGTAGGAACTGGTTCCCACTACTTTGACTATTTGACCAAGCTTTTTAGAGAGATTTAGTATGATTCAATTGGAAACAAGGGCACCCTTGTGATCAGTGAATCACAAGGAGTCAATATCAACAAGAAAATCACAATTTGGTTCACACAACAAGCAAGAAATAATCAAATAGTCACCAGATGTTGCACAGACATGTGAAATAAGCAGTTATGCACAAATAAGCAGATATAGCATGAATAAGCCAGCCAAATTCAACAGGATGCATACACAAGCTATATAAACTATGAATAAGCACAAATAAACTTAAATCAAACACTGAATCAACGTATAGAACAAGATCAAAGCAGATTAAAGTTACTGATATGAACTACAAGTACTCAAGCACACTTTTCTGATCTAATTGACACTAAATCCAATTTCAATGCTTCAAATCTCTTTTCTAGGTGTAATTAACTAAGATCTAGCACTTGTTAACCCTAGTCTATGCTTAGATCTAGGTGTCCTCAAAATTCTAGCCAATTTTACCAAGTAAACAAGATTTTAGAGCCCTTTTATGGATCTAGGTGTTCTCAAACCACAAAACCTGCAAACAGATGAACAAGAGCACCAAGTAAACAGATACCACAATAAACAACACAATACAACAACTTAACAAACCACCAATCCTGCTTATGCAGTTAACCCAAACACCCCATAAAAACCTGTTTTGACAAATTTCCAAAGGATAATTCAGTTTTAACCTACAAATCAAGCTAATAACACTTCTATAACATCAAACAACACCAGATTAACAATAATCAACCACCAAATCACAGATTCCACAATAATCATGCAAATATCACAAAATTCAGAAAAATAAGAGAGAAAATGAAAAAGGAGAAGGTGCAAACCTCCAAGACCTACATCCAGGCCCTGGATTGTTTGAGCTGAGGTACTAGCAAAACAAGTACCAGCTTCCAAGTACCTGCTAAGATGAACAAACAAAAGTGATGCACAATAAACAAGCACTTTTCTGATTTTTGAAACCCAAGTTTTATCACTTAAAACCTTGCCTCAAAAACCTTCAAACATGAATATGGAACTCAGATTTTATCTTATCAGATACCAAACTTTTATAAATAACAAATGAGAATTCAAAATTTTTTCAGAAATTCAAACTTTATTTCATAAAAAGTAATTACAAAGATTTAAAAGCTAAAATCTGGAACAAAAGCTCTCTCACAGGTTGAGGAGTCTATTTATAGGCAAATGCTAGCTATTCACTATTCACAAACCCTAGAAGTGAAATTCCTATTTTATCCTTGAGGTCTTCTAGACGATTCTTGGTTGTGAGCTGTCCAAAGTGATCAAGGAAGTTGATTTTAGCTTTAGGATGAAGCAAAGGCTCTCAGCTGTTGATCTTGACACGTGGCATACCTTGGAGAATAAGTTGTCACATGATGGGTGAAACGGTTTTGGGTGTGGGGTCACATGGTGAGTGGGAGTGAGGGTTTTATGTGTGGGATAAGTTACTGGGCGTGTGAATCAAGCATGTGCCTGGGTAATTTCAGTTTACCCTTTGTTTTAAGTGATGGGGTAACTGGGTTCTTGGGGTAAACAGTAACAAGTTTTGATCCGATTTTGGGGGATGTAAAAGTGTTTGGCGCATTTCTTGGTTTGAATGTTTGAACTTGGCAACTATGGTCCTCAGCCTTTGGAAAAACTTGAATAACAAGTTTATTTGTGTTGTAAACTCGTTTCCTTTGTATTTCAAGTTTCTAAATTTAGGTTTTGGCCACAAAATGTTTGGGAAAAAAAGATTTAGGGCTTTTTCAACTTTGGCATAATTACAACTTCAGTCCTTTTGATATTTAATTCATTTTTAAAGGACTAGAAGTGTAATATTCTTGAACTTTAAGGGCTTCTTTGGATCTTGGACTTAATGAAGGGCCATTCTTGACATTTTGGATTTGCTAAAGGACTAATCTTGCCATTTCTTCAAAGTTGAAGGACCTTTTTGCAATTTTGACAAACTTAAGGGACCAAACTTGTAATTATGAATTCACAAGGGTTTTAAGTGTCATTTCTTCATTTTTGAGGATCAATCTTGCATATCTTCAAGTCTTCAAGGGTAATTGTTGGATAAATCATGAACTAGGGCCCGGTTCTTTGTACGGCTTCGTTTCTCGTGTCCGTTTTTCCTTGTTTCTTGTGATCTTTTGTCTTATTCACGATATCCATACCTAAATTACACAAGTAAACAAACACAAGCATATATATGGTATTTTATGACATTTTTATGCATTTAAAGCCCGAAAAGACCGATGAGATCATGCATTAATGCCATCTCATCACTCCCCCATACTAAGCCATTGCCGTGCCCTCACGCAATGCTAGAACAAAGTATCTAAGCATCACCAAAGTTCAATTTTATTAACCTTTATTGAAGAGTAAAAGACTTGCAATATACTATGAAGATGTGTAAAGACATAACGTATGATTTTCGTCACGAGTGTGACTTTTAGGGTTGAAGAATAGAAACAAGCAAATGTCCCTTAGAGTAAACTTCGTCATCCTTGATTGTCATACATTCCATGCTAAGTGCAAAAACGAGATCATTGTTGGTACAAGTCACAATGCTAACACTACTCATACGTCCAAATTGTGTAATACTTTTTCTCCCCGCAATCCTAATTATTATAAAAGGAAATGGGTTACTAGCATTTTTTAACTATTTGTCATGGATCACAAGTGATTCATATTGACTTATTTGAGTAGTTATTAGTCCGAAAGCAAAGTAGCACGATTTAATCGATAGTTAGCCGAAGGACAAAATCTTTTAAAACGGCTTCTCGTGTATCTCCTTAAGTTCATATCTTGGCATAACTCGTTTCACGATTTGAGACCTTTCTCGGACCGATATTTGGCATGTACTTCATACTTCAAATCTTGGGAAGACGTTCTTGAAATTATGGTCTTCTCTTCATATATTTGGAATTTCTTCACTTGACGTTTTTGAGAGATTCTTCATATTAGGACCACGACTTAATCATTTTTCTTCAATCATTATTTTGGACTTTGATATACAACGAACCGCCTCCTTTTCGGACTTGGATATATTTATCCTCATACCTTGTAAGGGTCTTTTCGGATAGACTTTCTCCATGATCTTTAGGGGAGTAATTGCTTTTCGTCGTGTGTCTCGATCCTTCATATTGATTTAGGAATAATGATACTTCACATCATCTTGGATCTTTAGCAACAAAATAGGGCTCCTCATGCCTTGTTAGGGCCTTTTTGGATCATCACCAATCTTCGCGTCCCGCTTCAATAAGTTATGCCTTGGCTATGAACTCTATTCAACCCCGAGCAACTTTTAAACGATATTGCGCTAGAGGCTAAGTAACCTTTCAAATCGTACGACCTTACTTATTGCAATTATTTTTATTCCTAATGCATTGATCTTATGTGAAGAAAAAGCCACAATTAAAAACACATGAGTTTTTGAAAGAACATTTTCATGTTCTACGTTTAGCATGATCACTTGTCTAACTCTATCATCTCTCGTTCTTCACTATATAAAGACCTCTAATTAAAGAGACTCGTGAATACTTAGCCATGCAAGTCAAAATTAAGCCAAATTTGGATTAGCTTCATTAAGACTATATCAAATCAAAATTTTGGGTTTTCAAGCCACCTATAGGATCTTGCACTTTCTTGGACTTTTTCAAGTTTAGAGAATGCATTTTATAGTTCCCTTGATAAGTGACTTTCTATGATCAATTATAGGATCTTGCGAAAAGTTCTTGTTCTTAACCCGAATGAGCTAAGACTTTCGCATTTTAAAGCTCCCTATATAAAAGTCTAGCAAAACTTGAATTGAGCGGGTTAAGGAATGTAAATGGCTCCAAATGCCCATCAAGTCAAAAATTAGCTCTTATTCTACCCATCGGAAAATATACATTCGTGTCTTAAAAACACTTATGAAAACTAAGAAAAAATTTAAAATTTGGCCATTTTTAGCCTTATTAGCAACAAAAACAAAACACTGAAAGTTGGAAAGCGTGAGGGCGTAGCAAAGCAAGTACCTATTCACCCCCCCATACTAAAAGTAAACATTGTCCTCAATGTTTCGAGTCTAAGGGTGGAGCACCCCCATACTAGAGACGAAGAATCGAATGCTTAGGATCTAGCATGGAAAGGGTGATCAACAATATATCTAAAGCCGTTTATTAAGTATGCTAAAAGATAATTGTTAGAACAATAAAGGATATGTCAATGGATTCGTGAAAAACTTCTTCAAGCAAACGATGGAGGCTCACGTAAACGAACACGAGAGTCTTCAATCGTAGATGATGATGATGATCTAGATAACACAATCACAAACAACCACGAGACCACGAGTTGGAAGGGTACAAGTCCCCTTATTAGTGAATAGTAAGCATAAAAGGATAAGCATGGGATCTCCCCCACGAGGCACCTCGTTTTTGATTACCGAGTCATGAGATCGACTCGATCTCCTCAATGCTAATTATCATTGGGGAAGGTGACTTGGTCGAGGGCAACCATTGAAGGAATTTCCCCGCCAAAGTAGTGCTTAAGCCTATGTCCATTCACCTTGAAGTTAGGACCATCATCTTGAGCTAGCTCGATGGTCCCATAGGAAACACTTGTGTAATGATGAACGGACCCGACCAACGAGATTTCAATTTCCCGGAAAATATCTTAAGTCGAGAGTTAAAAAGTAACACTTGATCACCAACGTTAAAAACCCGGTTTTTAATCTTTGCATCATGAAACTTTTTAGTCTTTTCATTAAAAAATAATGAATTTTCATAAGCATTGTCTCTTAATTCATCTAATTCATTCAATTGTATTTTCTGATGATCTCCCGCGGTCTTCAAGTCAAAGTTTGCATGCTTAAGGGCCCAATATGCCTTATGCTCCAATTCAATGGGCAAATGACAATTCTTCCCATAGACTAACTTATAAGGAGTGCAACCGATAGGTGTCTTGTAAGCGGTCCTAAAGGCCCATAAAGCGTCATCGAGTTTGTCGGACCATGAAGCACGGTTTTCTCCAGTTGACCTCTCTAAAATCCTCTTCAAAGCTCGGTTCGAAACCTCGACTTGCCCACTTGTTTGTGGGTGATAAGCCGTAGAAAGACGATGAGTAACTCCATATTTCTTTAAGACCTTCTCGAATTGGTCATTACAAAAATGGGTTCCACGATCGCTTATAATAGCTCGAGGGGTTCCGAACCGAGAGAATAGTTGTTTCAAAAACTTCACTACCACACGAGCATCATTAGTAGGTAAAGCCTTAGCTTCCACCCACTTAGAAAGGTAGTCCACCGCGACGAGGATATATTTGTTGCCATGAGACGATGGGAACGGACCCATAAAGTCTATACCCCATATGTCGAAAATCTCACACACTTGAATTATGTTTTGCGGAATTTCATCACGTTGAGACGATTTTCCTTGACGTTGGCACGAATCACACGACTTCACAAGTGCGTGTGCATCACGATAGATAGAAGGCCAAAAGAAGCCGGCATCGAACACTTTCTTAGCCGTGAGATTAGCACCGTGGTGACCACCCGTGGGTCCCTCGTGACAAGCTCTAAGGATATTAGAAGCTTCGGCACCAAAAACACAACGTCGAACGAGTTGATCCGCATAAACCCGAAAGAGATAAGGGTCGTCCCAAAAATAGAACTTGACGTCACAAAAGAATTTTCGCTTTTGTTGTGTCGTCATACCCTTGATTATGAAATTGCCCGCATGGTAATTTGCAATATCGGCAAACCATGGGGTGGTGTCTTTAGAATTCACTACACCGAGAGTCTCGAGAGGAAATGTTTCGGTGATTTCCTTGTTCTCGAAAACATCTTTGTGAGGATCTTCTAGATGAGAGAGATGATCGGCCGCTAGATTCTCGGCTCCTTTTTTGTCAAGCACGGTGACATCTAATTCTTGGAGGAGGAGCATCCAACGAAGCAATATCGGCTTAGCATCTTGCTTAGCTAAGAGATAATTGATAGCCGAATGGTCGGTATACACGATGCTTTTAGTTAAGACGAGATAAGGGCGGAATTTCTCAAAAGCATAGACCACGGAAAGGAATTCCTTTTCTGTTGTGGTGTACTTTAATTGAGCCTCGGTCATCGTCTTACTAGCATAATGGATAGGACGGAAATGCTTTTCATAGCGTTGCCCTAAGACGACCCCTATAGCATAATCACTTGCATCGCACATGATTTCAAAGGGTAATTCCTAATTAGGAGCAACAAGAATGGGAGCTTCGGTAAGTTTCCTTTTGAGAGTTTCGAAAGCTCTAACACAATCCTCATTGAAATTAAAAGGAGCATCCTTCTCGAGAAGGTGTGTCATAGGTCGAGAGATTTTCGAAAAGTCCTTGATGAAACGACGATAAAAGCCCGCGTGGCCTAGGAAACTCCTAACTCCCTTAACGGTTTTGGGATGAGGTAATTTATCGACCTCAATCCCCGCTTTCGACACCTTATGTCCTAAGACGATTCCTTGTTTACACATAAAATGACATTTTTCCCAATTAAGCACAAGATTTGTTTCTTCACAACGTTTTAACATTTGCTCGAGATTAGATAAACACGATGTGAACGAATTGCCAAATACCTAAAAGTCATCCATAAACACTTCCATCGACTTCTCGATCATATCATGAAAAATTGCCATCATACACCGTTGAAACGTACCCGGTGCATTACAAAGTCCGAAAGGCATCCTACGATAAGCAAATGTTCCATAAGGACACGTAAACGTAGTCTTCTCTTGATCACGAGGGTCGATAGGGATTTGAAATTAACCGGAAAAACCATCTAAAAAGCAATAGAATTCATTTCCCGCGAGTCGCTCCAACATTTGATTCATGAAGGGCAAAGGAAAGTGGTCTTTATGAGTGGCGTCATTTAACTTTCGGTAGGTAATACACACCCTCCAACCGGTCACAAAACGAGTGGGAATTAACTCGTTGTTCTCATTAGGCACAACGGTCATTCCTCCCTTTTTAGGGACACAATGGATTGGGCTCACCCATGGGCTATCGGAGATAGGATAAATCATTCCCGCGTCAAGGAGTTTCAACACTTCCTTTTAAATGACATCGTGAATTTTGGGATTCACCCTTCTTTAACTTTGAATTGCGGGTTTGTAGTCCTCCTCCATTAAAATCTTGTGAGTACAAAATTTTGGTTCAATACCCTTAATGTCGGAAAATTTCCACGCAATTGCCCCTTTATGAGCCTTAAGAACTTTCAAGAGATCGGTTTTTTCATCATTAGCAAGACCTCTTGCAATAATAACCGAAAACTTGTCATCACCTTCCAAGAATGCGTATTCAAGGTGAGAAGGAACATCTTTCAATTCAAGAATAGGTGGTTCCTCGATTGAAGATTTTGGTTCAACACTCATAACTTCCACCGGCGGAAGAAATGGTGGAATAGAAGTATCATCACTTATCAACACCTCATCTTCATTGTCGATTTCATTTGAAGTGAGATCGCCACCTTGGAACGGAGTGAGATTTGGTGTAGAATTAGAAAGAATCAGATCCAAAATAGTGGGATTGCCACGTGACGAGCTATCGGAAAAACCTAACTCTTCTTGTGAAAACTCATCGCAAACCACATCAACGATGTCAATGTGATTGATGGTAGCGATCGCATAAACATGAGAAGGTTTCGAGTTTTGAGTAGCGTTTATAACAAGTTCCTATTCGTTTAATCTCAAAGTGATAGTTCTTGCATGAACGTCGATAAGCGATCTCGAGGTGTCTAAAAATGAACGACCTAAAATTAGAGGAACTTGAGGATCCGCGGGGATGTCAACTACTATAAAATCAACGGGATAGTAGAACTTCCCCACTTTCACGAAAACATCTTCGGCTACTCCACATGCTAGAATTGTAGAATGATTGGCCATCTCGATAGACATGTTCGAAGGAATAAAAGCCGGAAGCGAAAGCGATTTCCAAATGGAAAATGGCATCAAATTAATGCTCGCACCAAGATCGGCCAAGGCGAGGCATTCTTTCATATCTTGTATGTCACAAGGAATGAGAAACTTTCCGGGGTCACCAACTTTTTCCGGTATGCGGTTAAGTTAAACTGAAGAACAATTAGCAAGCTTTGAAAGCTTTTCCTTATCGCTCATCATACTTTTAAAAGTGGAAGCGAAACGAGGCATATACAACAACGCGTCGGCTAAACTCACATCAAAATGCACTTGTTGAATTTTTTTTATAAAAAGCTCGATTTGTTGTTTGTTACGTTCTTGCAATTTCTCTTTGTTTCGTCTCGAGGAGTAAGGTAAGGGTGGTGTGGGTTGGACATTAGGCAACGGCCTTAGAATCTCGGGTTCCACAATTGGTATGGGTTCAACCGTAGGTGTGGTTTGAGCGGTACTTCGTGGGATTGTAAAATGCTCCTTTTCGACCACCACCTCGGGCTCTTTCTCGATTTCCTTCTACGTAGAAGTACTTGGACGAGAGATTGGTTCCTTGAAAGTTTTACCACTTCGTGTAGTAATAACCTTCATTTCTCCCTTCGGGTTTGCAATGGTATCACTAGGAAGACCACCCGAGGAAGAGGGTTTACACATGATTGCTTCAAACATTATTGCCATTCGGTCCTCAAATTTTGATTGCCTAACATCCGCTTTTAACAATTCTTGCTTAATCTCATGTTGTCCTTGTTCCATCTTTTGTTGATTTTGTTGAAGACGTTGGACATTTCCTTCCATTTTATTTGCATGAGTTTTAAGTTCATTAGCAAGTTCGTTTTTAAGCTCGTTTTTCAACTCGGATCTTAAGCTAATCATCTCACGTTACATGTTATCAAACTTAGCATCATTTGCTTTAGCATAATCCAAAAATTCTCCTTGAAGATTTTTAGTGTGAGCATTTTGAAAACCTTGTGTAGTGTTTTGAAAATCACGGTTTTGGTTTTGATTAGTGACTTGTCCATTCCCACTTTGATAATTCCCCTTGTTGTAGTTACGTGAATTGCTTTGATAATTACCACCTTGGTTGTTGTTTCGATAGTTATTAGCATTTTGATTTGGTGGAGCTTGATTCGGGCGGGAACCTTGGCCGTTTTGGTTGTAAGTTATCGTGGCTACATAAGCACTCGAAGTGTTACCATCCGCGGTAATGCACTCGGAAAGATCATGAGCTCCACCACAAGACAAACAACTCTTAGCAACCGCTTTAACCGAAGTGGAATTTGAAGCTTCTTGAGCTTTCCAATGAGACATAAGATTAGCAAATCTATCAAAAAACCAATTTTCCTCATTAGCTTCATCATGTAAGGCATTAATGCTACGAGACAATGACGAGGATGACGAACCCAAATTGGCAACACTTGGTGTGTTACGAGGGCTATAAACCTTAGATCTATTCTCGATAATCTTTAAAGCTTCATCGGTCGTTTTGCACAAAAAATTACCACCCGCGGCGGCATTCAAGTAATCTCGTTCATGATCATTAAGCCCATTATAAAAAGTATCAATTTGATGCAATTCCGAAAAATCATGGTGTGGACATTCATGTAACATTTCTTTAAAGCGTTCCCATGCCATTGAAAAACTTTCATTATTTCTTTGAACAAATCGTGAAATCTCATTTTTCAAATGTGTTGTTTTAGATGGTGGAAAAAACTTGTTCACAAACTTAGAAACGAGATCACCCCATGTCAAAATCGAATTTGGCGGTTCTTTCTCAAGCCAAATTTTAGCGGGTACATCTAACGAGTATGGAAACAACATCATCTTAATGGCGTCATGTGGAACATCCTTAAACTTGCTAGTGGCGATGAGACGATTAAAATTCCTTATGTGATAGTGCGGGTTGTCTTTCTCATGACCTCTAAACTTATTAGCTTGCAACATCGACATTAAACCCGTCTTAATCTCGAAATTCTCCTCAAGGATAGCGGGAATCACAATGGCCTCTCCAAAACCCTCGGTGGGTGCTTGTAGCAACTCCATCATAGTACGATTAGCCATGACGACTTCTTGTTCTACAATAGGTTCAACAATTGGAGGTTGTTCTTCAATCAACGTCTCTTGATTGGATTGCTTTTGAAGACGTTTACGAGCTCGTTTTGCTTGATTACGAGTGATCATAAAATTCACGAAGAATGGGAGGCGAGGAAAGAAGATTCTTTTTGGGTGTTTTGTGAATTTTCAATTTTTTTGTGTTTTTGATTGTTTTTAATTTTTTTGGATTTTGGTGTATCTTCGTAGACAACAATCTACCAAATCTCTCCTCGAATCAAACTCTTGATTAAAGAAGCCTCAAAAGAATGAAAACGATCACGTGGAGTGAACGTCTTCGAATGACTTTAGAACTTTGGTGAAAACCAAATTGTTCAAGAGGGTTTTAATCACAAAGAAAATAAGCAAATATATTATACGTAATAATACTTTGGGCGGCAAAACCCTCGATTATCCTTCAATCTCAAAATACTCACAAGCAAGCGGGGAAACGAGGCGGCGCGAAGCACTTAAGAGCCTTTTTCCTTAGGGTATATTTTATAATACTCACCTTATAATTCGTATTTTTCAGAATCGAGCTTCACGAAAGTATTTATCTATTTTTGCCTTTTTCTTTTTGTTCGAGATTCGAATACAATAATTAGGAGATTGATAGTTGAGTTTTTGCTATCCTTTAGGAAAAGAGAGCAAATAGGGCAAGTAGTGAATACGACGATTTAGGAAAACCGTGTATTAATGACCCTAAAATGAGTTCGTTCTCAAGGAGGATAGTGTGTTATGTGTGTAATGATTTGGATAAGATTTGTGATTATATTGTTGAGAAAGGAAAATAGAAATGAGATTAGAAGAGAATGACGGTTACGAAGACGAATTAAACTAAGTCGAAAAGGGTGTACACGTAAAACCGTGAAAAGCACCAAAATTAAAATTTTACCCTAAAAATTCCTAAAAATTACCAAAAATCCACAATAATATTCTAAGAGTTTACAAAAAATCCAAACTTGCCAAAACCTTTTAATTAATTAGATAATGACTTTTTAATGCTAATTAAAGACCTAAAAATCAAAATTAATTATTAAAAAGTCCCAAAAAAGAGTTTAAAGTTTGTAAACCTCAAAAATACCCTAATTAAGCTAAAAAGTATTTTTCAAAATTTTAAAATCACTAAAAACTATTTTTAAACAATTAAAAACTACTAAAATCAATTAAAACTTAAATTAATTCTTGAAAATAATTAAAAGACTCTAAAAATATTTGGAAAATTGCAAAATTCCTAATTAAGTGTTTAGAACCTAGGAAAAATATAAAAACTTAGAAAATCAGACTTCTATTTTTAACAATAAAATAATATTAAAATATTATTAAAAATCCAAAAATCATAAAAAATTCTAAAAACTTGCAAACTAGCTTAATTTACCCTAAATAACTCAGAAATGAAAGTGAAATTACCTAAATACCCCTAATGGGCCTAGAAAATGGGCTAAACCCAAAACAGAACCTTATTGGGCCAAATTTGGGCCCAATATAAAAAAGTGTTGAAAATAAGCCCAGAAAGCACAGGTTGACTAAAAATTTGATTTTAAACAACTTTTTCCAAAGGCCCAAAAGCTGAAAATGTGAAATAAGCTAGCTTATACCAAACAGCTTATTCTTAATGGGCTTTTTGGCCCATTAAGCTATAAGCCAATGCCATAAGCTAAAATTTGACACACAAGCTTCTTTTGACCTAAATAAGACTTCTACGAAAAGAAATGTAAAATAAGCCCAAGGAATAAGCCTAAAAATGCAATAAGCAATCTAGAGAAAACGACAAAATAGTCGTTTTTGAGTTCTAGGCCACCCCAAGTGCTGATTCAAGTTCCTAAAGCTTTTAAATGACTTAATTAAGCAAAATCAACAAAGAGTTTTCAAATAAGCTGGAAAAAGCAAAAAAGTACTTATGTAAAAGTCAAATAAGTTGGTTTTCTAGTAAAAAGTCAAAGGCAAAGTCCAATAAGCTCCAGTCTACTTAAATGGGTCAAATAATGAAGACCTATCACAAAAAATAAGTTGTTGCAAGTCTGGATAAGCTAGAATAGCTTATTGATAAGTTGAGTTCAATTTTACACTAGCAGGGGCTAGTTTTGAGTGTTGAGCAGTGGAAACTTTTTCCACTGCTTGACTTGTTTGACTTTTTGTCTTTAGTGACTTTTTTGGAGATTCAGATTACACAAAGGCACCCAAATGATCTTTGGATCAAAAGGATTCAAGAACAATCAAAATATCACAATCACAAACACCCAATTAATACAGTTTAATCAATCAATCACCAGATATGATACAGACATGAACACTTAAGCAGTTGAGCACTTATAAGCAGTTTTAGCACAAATCAGCCAACCAAATTCAACCAAATGCATACACAAGTATAAACTCCAATAAGCAAGTCTAAATAGGTTTCATGCAATGATTCAAAGAATTAAGCAAGATTCAAGCCGATGAATGTTACTGATGAACACTAACACATGCAGTTTTCTACTTTGCTGATGTATTTGACACTTAAGCCAGATTCAACACCTCAAATCTTTCAAACAGGTTACAATAACTTTGTTTAAACCACTTTTAGCCCTAAGCATGCATACACACTAAGTGTTCCCAAAATCCTAGGTCAAAACAGGCAGTAACAAAGATTTTATAGCAGATTGTTTGATTCAAGGCTTCAAACCGAAAAAACTTGCAGTAAAACACTCTCAACCAAGCATATATCAAATATAGAACACAAACTCAAACTTTCCACAACACAATAACAAGTTACAATCTCAAAAAGGTAGACCCAAACACCCCTTAATCTTTTCAAAATCAAATTTTTCAAAGGCAAAGTGAGATTTAAGGCCACCCAAGCATCAATTAACACAATAACAAGTAAGATTAACAGATTCAAGCAGATCTAAGCCACAAAATTCACAAGAACACAAGCCACATATAAATATCACCAAAAATCAAGATTTTAAGCAGATTTTAGGATTGAGTATGCAAACCTCATGGATGTACATCCACACCTACGAATTTATGAGCTTATGTACTAGCAAGAACAAGTACAAGCTTCCAATAACACCCCTCCTAAGAATCAACAAGGTTAGAAGCACAAGTATAAAAATCAGAAACTTGAAAAATCTTGATTAATGCAACCTTGTTACCCCACACTTGTTTATCCCCAAGTTATAAGCCTCACCACACATTAATCAACTCAATTAGGATGCTATGATCAGCCCTATAACCCAAGAATACCAAGATAGAAACAAGAACTTAGCAAAATATCAAGAAAATGAGAAAATGTGCAAACTTTTGCACACTCCTCTTTTGAAAACAGGTTTTTAACTTCAAACTCAGTAAACTAAGAACATAAACAAGCAGAAATAAGATGGCACTTGGTCTTTCTTCAAAACACTTAACTCAAATTCATAAAACTGAAAAGGGATTTACAAGTGCTTGAACAAAGGAAAAACCAAAAGCAAACGTCTAAGTGAGACCCTATGGCTTTATATATAGCCTTACATGAGACCAAGGAAGCTGAAAAATAACATAAACCCTAGTTGTGAAGTCCCAGAAATGCCCTTGAGAGCTTTGGCATTTTGTTGAATCATGTGACTGAAATTGGAGCCTTGTGGTAGCTGGCATGTGAAAATCTTGATCAAATGGTGTGAAATAAGCTTAGGATGTAAGCTGAATCCTTGGACGTTGGATAACTATCCAAAATTTGGCAGTTAGCTCAAAGGTGTAGCAGGGGAATCTCATGTGGGGTTGCTTGGTGGTGTAGCATGTGTTTTTGGTGTTGGGCTATGATTAAGGGATGCTTAATCATGGATCTGGATAATCTTAGGTCCTAATTACAACACAATTAAGAATACCTAATTGTGTTCTTGAGGTGAATAGTGCCTTATTTAATCCGTTTTTGGTTTGGATTAAATTTAATTACTTGTTAATGGCACCAAGATTAGTTTAATATAAACCGGGTTAAGTGGGGTGTGACATGGATGAATGGTGCAATGTGATTGGTGGAGAGTGTGAGTGGGACAGGTGTCACCCACTCACTGGTCTATGTAACAATCTTGTCTTGCCAGAAATAACCCCCCATCTTCTATTCTCTTTTCATTTGCAATTAAAACACATGAAAACCGGATTTCCTTTGTTAGCTAAGTTTTTCTTTTCACACATTTGCCTCAAATACTTTTCCAAAGTATTTTCAGGGGTATTTCTTGCCATTTTTGAATTCTTCGAGGGCTGATTTGGCATTTTGATGATGGATAATGGTATTGACTTGTATGTTGAGCAATTTGGAGGACTGAAATCGCCAAGTCTTGTTTGATGAGGGACCATTTTTACCAAATGTTGAAAGTCAAGGGTCCTTTTTGTAATTTTGGGATTTTCAAAGGACCAAACTTGTAATTTCTTGTACTTTGAAGGACTTCATGATATATTTGACTTTGTGGAGGATATTGGTTGACAATTTAGCTTTGTTGAGGGGCTAAACTTGCCAAATCTTCAATGTGGAGGGCCCTTTTTGTAATTTTGACAAACTTTAGGGACCAATCTTGTAATTATGAGGATACAAGGGTATAAAGTGTCAATTCTTCCATATTGGAGGACCCTTCTTCATAATTCTTCAAATCTTCAAGGGTAAATCTTGGGTAAGTCTTCATTAGGGCTTGGTTCATTGTGCGGCTTCGTTTCCCGTGTTCGTTTTTGCATGATTCTTGTGATCTTTTGTCATTTTCTCAATATGCGTACCTAAAATTCACAAGTAACAAACACAAGCATATATATGGGTATTTTGATGATATTTAATGCATTTTAAGCCCTATTTGGAAGATGAGACTATATATAAAAGCAGTCTCATCACACACCATACTAAACCATTGCCGTGCCCTCACGCAATGCTAGAATAAAGTATCGTAGCATCTCCAAAATTCATTTTTATTCACTTTATTGAACGATAAACTAGCTATACTACTAATATTTCTACTACTACTTGCGTTTTAGACATAATGTATGATTTTCATCGCAAAATGGGACGTTTAGGTTCATAGAATAAGAACACATGAATGCTTCGTTAGAAATAATTTCATCGTCCTCGATTTTCACCCCAATTCCATGCCAAGCGTGCAACGAGATCATTGTCATTATAAGTTAGTAATGCTAACACTACTCATATGCCCTAATCACGTACTTATCCTCCCATTATTCCTAAGTTGTATCTCTTATATTTTATATTGTCTTGAATGTTTCACGAGGATACATTGTTTGACTTATGCGATAATAGAGATTTAGGTCTAAAAATAGAGTCCTAACGGTGTAACTAAGACCATCAAATCAATAACCCTTCCTAATAGACAACGATGTCAAAAAATTAAGTTGACAAGAAGAATCGATAAACACGATTTTATAACGGTTTTGAACATGAGACTTATTACCAAGACTTTTATACGCCCCCTAACGGAAGGGCCTTATTATCTTTGGTTTACCTCCATCTTTTATTCAACTTCGCCATGAAGCTTTTATTATGACTTCGGTCTTGCCTTGCCTTTTATTATCCACCTCATCGGTAGTTTTATTTGCCAAAGACGTATATCCTCACGCTAAGGCAATTTTGGATCTTTAAAGCTTCGAAGATTAAGGCTTGATTCACTTTCAATTTTGCATAGATTTTTCGGCCTTGTGGGGCTTTAAATTGTTTGCTTGATTTAGGTGAGCACTTGAAATCTTATTATTGGGTGAAGCTTTTGATTATTGAGGTGCCAATACTTCAAAACCGTGACGCTGGCGATACCTTAATGTCTTCCCAATTTAATTACACGGAAGCTACTAGAAAAGACTAGAAACCCAACAATCCCAACTAAACCGCTAAGTCAATATTTATTAAGCAAACAATATTACATGCGAAGGGAGAATAAGCAAACAACGAGAACACATGAGTTTTTGAAAGAATACGAGTACTCTACGTTTAGCATAGTAACTTATAATTAACCCTATCATTTCTCGTCCTCATTTAAGAGACTTAGCCTAATGTGTAGTTAAGGAATCAAAGCTAAGTGCTCAACACGCACGGTCGAGTAAAAAATTACTCTTATTCTCGCCATCGGAAAACCTACATTCGTGTCTTCAAACACTTATAAAACATGAGAAAATTTTTAAAATTTGGCCATTTTTAGCCTTATTTTGCAACAAAACGATAAACAAAAAGATAAACTTTGGAAAGCATGAAGGTTTGGCAAGGAAAGTATCTATTCACCCCCCATACTAAAGTTAAACATTGTCCTTAATGTTTCGAGTCTAGGGGTGCAAAACACCCCCATACTAGAGACGTAGTCGAATGTATAATCTAGCATGGAAAGGGTGTAACCATTAAATTTAAAGCCATTTATGAAGTGTGTTATAAACCTAAGGTTAGAACATCAAAAGGATATATCATGGATATTTAGAAAGTCTTCAAAGCAAACGATCGAGTGCACCCATAAAACGAACACGAGAGGCTCCAATCTTGAAGATCATGATCTAAAAACCACAATTCACAAACAACCACGGAACAAAGGTTGGAAGGACACAAATCCCCACACGTTAACTACATTAGAAAGAGATCATATGTACAAAGGATAAGCATGGGACTCCCCCACGAGGCTCCTCGTTTTTTATTACCGAGTCATGAGCTCGACTCGATCCCCTCAATACTAATTATCATTGGGGAAGGTGACTTGTTCGAGGTAGTTCAAGGGTGGAACTTCCCCGCCAAAGTATTGCTTCAACCTATGTCCATTCACCTTGAAGTTAGGACCATCATCTTGAGCTAGCTTGATGGTCCCATACGGAAACACTTGAATCACGGTGAATGGACCGGACCAACGGGATTTCAACTTACCGGAAAAGATTTTCAAGCGAGAATTAAAAAGCAAAACTTGATCGCCAATGTTAAAAACCCGGTTTTTAGTTTTAGAATCATGCAACTTTTTAGTTTTTTCTTTATAAATTAATGAATTTTCATAAGCAATGTCTCTCAATTCATCCAATTCATTTAATTGCATTTTCCGGTGTTTTCCCGCGGTCTCCATATCATCATTACAATGCTTTAGGGCCCAATAAGCCTTGTGTTCTAACTCGATAGGCAAATGACAATTCTTTCCATACACAAGCTTATAGGGAGTGCACCCAATGGGTGTCTTATGAGCGGTCCTAAAGGCCCATAAAGCATCGTCCAACTTATCCGACCATAATTGTCGGTTTTCCCCAACGGATCTCTCCAAGATCCTTTTCAACGATCGGTTTGAAACCTCGACTTGCCCACTCGTTTGTGGGTGATAAGCCGTAGAAAGCCGATATGTAACCCCATATTTCCTTAGGACCCTTTCGAATTGGTCGTTACAAAAATGGGTTCCACGATCGCTTATGATCGCACGAGGGGTTCCAAACCGAGAAAACAAGCTTTTCAAAAACTTGACTACCACACGAGCATCATTGGTGGGCAAGGCTTTGGCCTCCACCCACTTAGATAGGTAGTCAACCGCAACGAGAGTGTACTTATTACCACGAGATGATGGGAACGGCCCCATAAAGTCTATACCCCAAACGTCAAAGATCTCACACACTTGGATGATATTTTGTGGCATTTCATCTTTTTGTACGCTTTTCCTTGTCGTTGGCATGCATCACACGACTTCACAAGATCTTGTCCATCTCGGTAAATAGTAGGCCAAAAGAAGCCGGCATCAAACACCTTCTTAGCCATGAGATTAGCACCGTGGTGACCACCCGTGGGTCCCTCATGGCAAGCTCTAAGGATGTTAGAAGCTTCGGTGCCAAATACACAACGTCGGATGATTTGATCCGCACAAGTTCGAAACAAGTAAGGGTCGTTCCAAAAGTAGAACTTGACGTCACGAAAGAATTTTCGTTTTTCTTGAGTCGTCATACCCTTAATGATGAAGTTACCCGCATGGTAATTTGCAAAATCCGCAAACCATGGGGTGGAAGAATCAAGCTTAGAATTCACTATACCAAATGTCTCGAGCGGAAATGTTTCGGTGATTTCCTTGGGCTCGTAAACACTTTGGTGAGGATCTTCCAAACGAGAAAGATGATCGGCCGCTAGATTCTCGGCTCCTTTTTTGTCAACGATGGTGTGATCAAATTCTTGAAGGAGGAGAATCCAACGAAGTCATCTAGGCTTAGCATCTTGCTTTGCCATGATATACTTAATAGCCGAATGGTCCGTATACACTATGCATTTAGCTAAGACGAGATAAGGTCGGAACTTCTCAAATGCATACACCACGACAAGGAATTCCTTTTCCGTTGTAGTGTATTTTAGTTGAGCCTCGATCATCGTCTTGCTAGCATAGTGAATAGGCAAGAAGTGCTTATCATGACGTTGCCCTAAAACGGCCCCAATAGCGTAATCACTAGCATCACACATGAGCTCAAAGGGGAGGTTCCAATTGGGAGCAACAAGAATGGGAGCTTCGGTAAGTTTCCTCTTAAGGGTTTCAAAGGCTCGTACACAATCTTAGTCAAAGATAAAACGTGCCTCTTTTTCAAGAAGATGTGTAATGGGTCGAGAAATCTTCGAAAAATCCTTTATGAATCGACGATAAAAGCCCGCGTCGCCTAGGAAACTCCTAACTCCCTTGACGGTTTTGGGATGAGGTAATTTGGCGATGACGTCTACCTTAGCTTGATCTACCTCAATCCCCGCTTTCGAGACCTTGTGCCCTAAGACGATTCCACTCTTAACCATAAAATGACACTTTTCGCAATTGAGCGCAAGGTTGGTTTCCTCACAACGTTTCAACATTCTCTCAAGGTTCGACAAACACGAAGTGAACGAATTACCAAACACGGAAAAGTCATCCATGAAGACTTCCATCGTCTTCTCGATCATTGATATGTCGTAGAAACACGTCTTTTAGGAAAAAGAGCGTATTATGGGCAAGTATTAAGTTGCACGTTTTAGGAAAAACGCGAAACCGAATAAATTCCAAGTTCGTTCTCGAGGAGGTGTGTGGATTAATGTGCCAAAATATATAATCAAAGGTTTAGGGTAGTGTCGTTTTTGGATAAGAAAAGAAAGAAAACTAGAGACGAACTATGATTACAATTAACTACGACGAAAGACGTAAAACGCGAACGTAAGTACAAAATACGTGAAAATTTAAAAATTTTAAGCTAAAAACAAGTTAAAAATGAAAAAGTAGTTCAAAATAATATAAATAAGGATAAAAATCCAATAAAAATATTTTAAAACCTTTTATTAATAAAATATTGATTTTTTTAGCGCTAATTAAAGCCCAAAAATTAAATATAATTACGAAAAAGCCCAAAATATTATTTTATTGGACAAATAACTCACTTATATTATTTATAAACTAAAAAGTATTTTTCCTAAATTTAAAACACTATTTTTCTATTTTTAAAGCACTAAAAACTATTTTAAAACTAAAATAAATATAAAAAATAATTAAATAATGCTAAAAATAATTTACCAATTTTAAAAATCCTATTTTACTCTAATAAACAGAAGAAAAATGAAAAAGTTTGAAAAATATAAAATTTTTCACTAAAAGACAAAAACAGTTTTAAATTAAACCCTAATTAAACTAAATTAATTATAAAAAATAAATAAAAGATGAATAGTGAAAGCTTTTTATACCAAAAATCTTAAAACATTTTTCTTAATCTATGGAAAATTTTAAACTGAAAAATATGGACTTTTCACACTAGAAGACAAAAAACAGAATTGAAAAAGTTAATTAAAAATGCTATTTAACCTAAAAATTATCAGATGAATAGTAAAATAAAAATTAATTAAACTGAAAAATCAAGAATAAAATAAGAAAAATAATGACACTAATTTGAAAACCTAAAACCTAAAAAAGTTCACTAAAGACAAAAATCTAAGTTTCTGAAAGTGACATGTGGTCACCTCTTGTCTGGTAGTAGAGCAGTGGGAACTTACACACTAGCAGGGGAAACTTTGTTCCCACTGCTTTCAATAAAAACGTGACAGTGGACCTTTTTGATTATAGATTGCTTGTTTTTGAGTTTTGATGGGAAACAAAGGCACCCCCACACTCATGGAAGTGTGGGGAGTCAGTTTAAGCAAGAAAAATACACAGGTCCAAGCTAAATAAAGCATGCAAACAAGCAATTATAGTCACTGATGTTATAATAGGCCTAGTAGTTTGGGTTGCTGATATATTATGCTTCTAGGTGAGATTTAGCAAACCCAATCTTGACCAAACTAACACCAATCCACAAAAACCAAATTCTAAAACCTATGATAAGGGCTACTCCAACAGTGTGCAAAAATTGAAGGGCAAAACTATAGACTCAAGGCTACTACAAACCTACTGAGTGATAGGACTAGTTTTAACCAAATTTGCAAAATCCTCTTCTGATCTACCACACTTGAATCCAGTGACTAAATACACCTATTTCTACTTAAAACAACATAAAAAGAGACTGGTAACTAATCTAACCTCAACATCATGCAGACACAAGCCTAATAATTATCTCAGTGTTTACCATTGGTTGACAAGCAAAACCAAACACCCTTTTAAGTTGTTTTAAGCAAGTTTCAACACAAGATTTTCAGATTCAAAGCAGGAAAAAGTAAATTAAAGGCATAAATAACATCATAAGCATGAAAGCAGTAAATTAAGCAAGAAAATTAAACAAAGAAGCAGTAATAAGCCAAATGCATATAAGCAGTCTAAGAGATAACTAAGAAAAAAAAGTAAAAAAAATTAACTTACATTGAGTCAAATACATCCATTTGACTAAGCTTACTATAAGCCAACTAAGTACCTTTTTAAGCTTATCATACCTCAATTGTCAGCTTATTCTAACAGCTTATAACCACATTAAATCATCCACCTCAGAAACTTGGCTTTTCTTGAAAATGTATCAACAAAGAACCCATCCTTTTTGGAACCTGAAATAGAACAAGTAAAGAAGCACAAGAAAAAGCAATAAGCTCAATAATCACAGCTTATTGGGCTTATGCTACAGTAGAACTTTTTGAAAAACATATTTTCTCTTTTTTTTTTGCAAAAAAGTAAACTTGGAAAATTTTGTAACCAACAATGAAATAACAAAATAGAGGCTGTTTGTGGCTTACTTATCAAATAAGATAGAAACCACTGCTCTATTTTGGATCTTCAAAGAAAAATCCAGTTAAGCCTTTTTCTTGAATAAACTTGAAAAAATAAAAGACTTTGAAATTAAAATGCTGAAAAATAAAGTTTGCAAGAAAGTAAATTAAATATAAAAAACAATGGAACTCAACTTTTCATTCATAAAAATTCGTATTACAAACTTATAGAAAGAGAAAAGTTGGAACAAAATTTCTAGTCATAAGCTGCTACTATATATACAAGTACACTATGAAACCCTAGACGAATTTCGAATCACTGAATTGCCCTTGGAAAAATCTTGGTATATGCTTTGAAGATGCCATCATTTGAATTTTCTTCTAGACCATTCTGAGGTATCATGTGTTTGCACAGCTGGGGAATATGATCCTATGCGTCCATTTGTTGTGTCCTCCAAGGAATGTTTCTTATCCATTGATTTAGTCAAAAAGTTTTAGGAACGTGGGGCAGGGGAGTGCCTGTAAGGGGACAGGGGAAGGTGTAGTCATTTTCTGGGTTAAGTAGGGTGTTGGGTAAATGGTGAAAAGCTTTTCCCCTATGGTTAATTAAGTTTTGGTGTGAGGGATTGATCTATTGAAGCTGGAAATTAAATTAGGGTTAGGGAGGATGATGATGATTAACTTAGATTAGATCCTAAGTTGTGTTTAGTAAAAAATGTTTCCCCCGTTTTTCAAAATATTAAACAAGTAAAAAAAAAACTTGTTTAGTGGATTCTGACGTGGTGGAGTATCATTGGTGGAGGGGTGTGAGGTGTAGGGATGGTTGGCTGGTATTTGTTTAGTTGTCTAGGCAATTATAGTCCCCCAATTCCCATACTCATGCTAAATCAAGTTTCAAAAAGGCAAGTGTAATTTCCTTTGTTATAAGTTTCACCAACTTGCTGAATTTGGCCCATCTTAGTCTTAAACTTTTAATAAGGACTAATATTGTAACAAATGCATTATCCAACGGCTATTCATGTAATATCTTCAAACATGGAGGACATTTCTTGCCAAATCTTCAAAAATGAGGGACCAATGTTGACAATCTTCAAAACTTTAAGGACAATTTTGGAAATTCCATTCTCGGGTCCGTTTCATTGTGCGGCTTCGTTTCCCGTGTTCGTTTTTGAATGATTCTTGTGATCTTTTGTCATTTTCTCAATATCCGTACCTAAAATACACAATGAACAAACACAAGCATATATTTGGGTATTTTGATGATATTTTAAGCGTTTTAAGCCCGATTTGGACGATGAGACTATGTATAAAAGCAGTCTCATCAATCATGTCATGAAAAATAGCCATCATGCACCTTTGAAAGGTTCCCAGTGCATTGCAAAGTCCGAATGGATTTCTACAATAGGCAAACGTTCCATATGGACACGTAAACATAGTTTTTTCTTGATCACGAGGATCGATGGGAATTTGGAAGTAACCGGAAAAACCATCTAAAAAGCAATAGAAATCGTTTCCCGCAAGACGCTCCAACATTTGGTCCATGAAGGGCAAGGGAAAATGGTCTTTTCGAGTGGCTTCATTCAACTTACGATAGTCAATGCACACTCTCTATCCGGTCACGAGTATAGTGGGAATCAACTCATTGGCATCGTTTGGCACAACAGTCATTCCTCCCTTTTTATGGACACAATGAATAGGACTCACCCAAGGGCTATCAGAAATAGGGTAAATCATTCCCGCGTCAAGGAGTTCAAGGACCTCCTTTTTGATGACGTCGTGAATTTTGGGGTTCACCCTCCTTTGACTTTGGATTGCGGGCTTGTAATCCTCCTACATTAAGATTTTGTGGGTACAAAACTTGGGATCGATTCCCTTAATATCCGATAACTTCCACGCAATTGCCCCTTTGTGATCCTTAAGAACATCGACAAGTGCGGTTTTTTCATCATTCGAAAGTTCCTTCGCAATAATAACCGGAAACTTGTTGTCTTCCTCCAAATAGACATATTCGAGATGAGGAGGTAAATCTTTCAACTCGAGAATAGGTGGTTCCGCAAGTGAAGATTTAGGCTCGATACTCATAACCTCCTCGGGTGGAGGAAATGGGAAATCGTTAAGAAAATCCTTGATAATCGAGAAGTCCTCATCGTTGTCGAGGTCTTCGTTACAAGTACGTGGAACATCGAATTCTTCCAACGTAAAACCACCACCTTCAAATGGAGTGAAGGTTGGTGTCGAATTATCAAGAATTGGATCTAACATAGTGGGATTGCCACTAGTTTCTTCATCACCAAAACCTAGAACTTCTTGTGAAAATTCCTCGCAAACCACGTCAATCATATCAATGAGGTTTATGGTTGCAATGGAATAAACATGAGAAATTTGAGAGTTTTGAGTTGCGTTTATAACAAGTTCCTCGTCGTTGAATCGTAAGGTGATCTTTCTAGCATGAACATCGATCAAAGCCATAGACGTATCTAAAAACGAACGACCTAAAATTAGAGGAACTTGAGGATCCGTGGGGATATCAACAACGATAAAGTCTACGGGATAGTAGAACTTCCCCACTTTCACAAAAACGTCTTCCGCCAAACCACATGCGGGAATCGTGGAATGGTCGACCAACTCGATAGACATTAGTGAAGGAGTAAGATTAGGAAGATTGAGCGACTTGAAGATTGCAAGTGGCATCAAGTTAATGCTAGCACAAAGATCGGCCAAGGCGAAGCATTCCTCCATATCTTGGATTGCACAAGGAATCAAGAATTTACCGGGATCACCGACTTTTTGAGGTATGCCATTAAGATAAACCGATGAACAACTAGACAATTGGTGCAATTTCTCCTTGTTGTTCAACATACTCTTAAAGTTAGCGGCAAATCGAGGCATCATGACCAAAGCATCGGCGAAACTCACATTAAAGTGCAAATCACGAAACATTTTCATAAAAAGCTCAAATTGATAATTGTCGCGCTCTTGACGTTTCTCCTTCCTAAGTCTCGATGGATAGGGCAAAGGTGGTGTAGGTTGAGGCATAGTAGGCATAGCCTTTCGAATCTCGGGTTCTAATGATGGTAATGGGTCAACCGTAGGTGTGGCATGAGCGGTACTTCGTGGGATTCGGACATGCTCCTTTTGGACCACCACCTCGGGTTCTTCCTCAATTGCTTCCTCCGTAGGAGCAATTGGTTGAGGAGTCGGTTCCTTAAGTTTCTTACCACTACGTGTGGTAATTACTTTCATCTCACCCTTAGGGTTGGATACGGTGTTGCTAGGAAGACTACTCGAAGACGGTTTACACATTATTGCCTCAAACATAGACGAGATTTTATCTTCAAACACGGATTGCCTCTTCTCGGCTTTAATCATTTCTTGTTTAATCTCATGTTGCCCTTGTTCCATTTTTTGTTGGTTTTGTTGCAACCTATTGACATTTCCTTCCATCTTGTTGGTTTGGATTTTAAGTTCATTAGCTAACTCATTTTTCAACTCTTTCTTCAAGTCGTTCTTAAACTCGGATCTTAGGCTAATGATTTCTCTTTGAATATTGTTAAACCTAGCATCATTCCCACTAGCGTATTCAACAAACTCACTTGGAAGATCTTTCAATGTTTGCAAACCTTTGTTGTTTTGAAAATCATTTTGATTCTTGTTTGAAACTTGGTTATTAGCCCCTTGATTCCCCTAGTTTCCCTTGTTGTAATTGTTTTTAAAACCAACTTGATTGTTGCGATAGTTGTTGTTAGCATTTTGATTTGAACCAAAACCCGATGGAGTCAATTGATTGGAGCGGGAAACTTGACAGTTTTGGTTGTAATTTCCCGTGGCCGTGAAGGCACTCGAAGTGTTACCACCGTTGGTAATGCACTCGGAGAAATCATGACCTCCACCACAATACATGCAAGAAACCTCAACCGCTTTAGCCGTAGCGGGAGCACTTTGTTCACCAACTTTAAACTCAATCAAAAGTCCTTTTAGCTTATCCAAAATCTTGTTTTCCAAATTCGCCTCAATTTGGCAAGCATCGATGGTAGTAGACAAAGAAGGTGAAGCCGAAGATGAAGCCTTACGAACACTAAACGTGCTACGAGGACTATACACCTTAGATCTATTTTCAATTATCACCAAAGCTTCCTCAACCGTTTTACACAAAAAATTACCACCCGCGGCGGCATTCAAATAATCCCTTTCATGATCATTAAGTCCATTGTAAAACGTGTCAATTTGATGCAAGTCGGAAAAACCGTGATGAGGACATTCATGTAACATTTCCTTAAACCTATTCCAAGCCGTTGAAAAACTTTCATTAAATTCTTGTGAAAACTTTGAAATCTTGTTTTTCAAGTGCGTAGTCTTAGAGGGCCGAAAAAATTGGTTCACAAACTTAGACACGAGATCCTTCCACGTCAATATAGAATTGGGTGGCTCTTTCTCTAACCAAATTTTAGCGGGCCCCGCTAAGGAGTACGAAAAAAGCATCATCTTAATCGAGTCATTCGAGACATCCTTAAACTTGCAAGTGGCGGTAAGACGATTGAATTGGCGGATATGGTTGTGTGGATTGTCCTTCTCATCACCACGAAATTTTTTGTTTTGGATCATCGACAACAAACCCGTTTTCACCTCAAAATTCTCCGCAAGGATAGCGGGAATCACAATAGCCTCTCCATAACCCTCGGTGGGTGCTTGAAGTAACTCCATCATAATTCGATTCGCCATGGTTGGTGCTTCTCTTACAATGGGTTCGTCAATAGGAGACTCCTCACTAGATAGATTGGGAGTGGGAGTTTTGTTCTTTCGTTTACGTGCACGTCTTGATTGATTACGAGTTAGCATAAACGTCACGTACAACGAGGGGACGAGCAAAGAAGATTCTTTTTGGTGTTTTGTATTTTTCAATTTGTTTTTGTGGTTTTTGATTGTATTAACCTTTTTGGATCTTGTGGAATGTATTAAGTAGACACAAATCTACAAATCTCCTCCTTAATCAAATCTCTCGATTAAAGAAGCCTCAAGGAATGAAAACGATCACGTGAAGTGAACGCCTTCGATGACTTTAGAACGTTGGTGGAACACCAAAACGTTCAAGAGGGTTTAATCAATGGAAACCAAGAAAATATATATGATACTTAGTAATACTTTGGGCGGCAAAACCCTCGATTAGCTCTCAAAATCAAATACTCACAAGCAAGCGGGGAAACGAGGCGGCGCGAAGCACTTAAGAGCCTTTTTCCTTAGGATATATTTTATAATATCCGCCTTATACCCACCTTATAGTTTGTATTTTTCAAGATTGAGCTTCACGAAAGTATTTATATATTTTTGCCTTTTTCTTTGGTTTGAGATTCGAATACAATGATTGTGTAATGACCTCCCAAGTCAAGGTTGTGATTTCTCACGTATTTAGAGTACTTTTGAATTTATTGTTCTACGTATACACTATAGTAATAGTATTCACACAAAAACCGAAAACCGATAATATGTATTAGTAGAGTGCTACTAATACAAATACTATTTATGGTTAGTATATAAAAACAACAATGCCAAATCAAAACACAACGCCTCCCCGGCAGCAGCGGCAAAATGATAGTTGAGTTTTTGCTACCCTTTAGGAAAAGAGAGCAAATAGGGCAAGTAGTGAATACGACGATTTAGGAAAACCGTGTATTAATGACCCTAAAATGAGTTTGTTCTCAAGGAGGCTAGTGTGTTATGTGTCTAATGATTTGGATAAGATTTGTGATTATATTGTTGAGAAAGGAAAATAGAAATGAGATTAGAAGAGAATGACGGTTTCGAAGACGAATTAAACTAAGTCGAAAAAGGTGTACACGTAAAACCGTGAAAAGCACCAAAATTAAAATTTTACCCTAAAAATTCCTAAAAATTACCAAAAATCCACAATAATATTATAAGAGTTTACAAAAAATCCAAACTTGCCAAAACCTTTTAATTAATTAGATAATGACTTTTTAATGCTAATTAAAGCCCTAAAAATCAAAATTAATTATTAAAAAGTCCCAAACAAGAGTTTAAAGTTTGTAAACCTCAAAAATACCCTAATTAAGCTAAAAAGTATTTTTCAAAATTTTAAAATCACTAAAAACTATTTTAAACAATTAAAAACTACTAAAATCAATTAAAATTTAAATTAGTTCTAGAAATAATTAAAAGACTCTAAAAATATTTGGAAAATTACAAAATTCCTAATTAAGTTTTTAGAACCTAGGAAAAATATAAAAACTTAGAAAATCAGACTTTTAATTTTTAACAATAAAATAATATTAAAATATTATTAAAAATCCAAAAATCATAAAAAAATTCTAAAAACTTGCAAACTAGCTTAATTTACCCTAAATAACTCAGAAATGAAAGTGAAATTACCTAAATACCCCTAATGGGCCTAGAAAATGGGCTAAACCCAAAACAGAACCTTATTGGGCCAAATTTGGGCCTAATATAAAAGAGTGTTCAAAATAAGCCCAAAAAGCACAGGTTGACTCAAAATTTGATTTTAAACAACTTTTTCCAAAGGCCCTGATAGGTGTGTAAACACCCATCCTTTCTACCACTTAATTACAATAATAACCGAGCCAAAACGTGTATTTTATGTCTTTTATGTCAGAATTATGCGTGGTTTGTGTTTTTGTTGTGATTTAGGACGAAAGGTGAAAAGTGGAGAAAACACGGGCATTCACGGGCTTTTATTGAAGAAAAAGATGAAAGACGAAGTCAAGAAGTCAAGAGTGCATAAAGAACGGAAGTCCAAGACCAATTCTGAAGATTTATCGAAGAAAAGGTCTAAAGACGGAAGTTTACTTAAAGCCGAAGAACTCAAGTCTATTTTATTGAAGAATTAAAAGACGAGTTCAAAGAAATCCCATGCCAAAAGTCATTAAAAGTCCAAGATTAAAGAAGATAAGAAGAAAAGGACTAAGCATGCAATTAAAAGAAGATTAAAGAAGGAAGGACTTAATCTTGTAATTAAGAGAAAATGAAGGAGGGGAGGAAGCTTCCTAATCCTCCCCTATATATAGTTTAGTTTTAATCACTTTTCATTTTGTTGGCTAAGTGTGACAATTAGTCTTCCACCATTTATTTACCTTGCACCTTAAATTTCATGTCATTTAAATACTTGTCAAATTTAAATACCTTGTCTTGCACCTTAAATTCCTTTAATTTCAAGTATGTTTCCATTTAATTCCTGTCAATCTTTATTTTATCTTGTTAATCTCCTATCTACCTTTCTTAATCTTTGATTTTTATGTTTATGTTTGTGTTCATGTTCATGTTCTTATTTTGATCAAGTGGGTTTTTGATTATTGTGGTTAAATTTGTTAGTTTTATTGATATAGATTGTTTGTTTATGATTAATTGTTGTTTCGTTATTAGTTTGGTTAAATCTTTTGTTTGATTTTGATTAATTTGTGGTTAGATTCGTGTTACTGTGATCCCTTGTTCTTCAGGGGTGTTTGTTGCTGTATCTGATCTTTCCAGGTAAAGTTCCGAGCCAAGAGAAGAAAGGCTTTCATTCGGAACTTTAAAAGTTCGGAGTCAAGCTTCATCCGGAAAACTTCCGGACCAAGGATAAGTTCCGGATCAGCAATCTCATTCGGAACTTTAGAAGTTCCGAACGAATCTTCCGAGTCAAGACTTCCGAACGAAAAGTTCCGGATCAAGAAGGTTTCATTCGGAACTCGAAAAGTTCCGGATCAAGAGGGTTCATTCGGAACTCAAGAACTTCCGAGTCAAGCACTTCATTCGGAAGAGTTCCGAATCAACATCTTCTGAACCAAAACTTCCGAATCAAGGGGTTTCTTTCAGGTTTTTGTTAGTATCTGTTTTTAAATTTCTGTCTTTCATTTTCAAGCTTTATTTTTCCCGCCTTTTTATTTAATTGCACTTTACTTGTCTTAGCTTTATTTTAGCCTTGCCTTAGTTTAAGTTTTAGTTACGTTTTAAGATTGCCTTAGATAGATTTAAGTTTGCATTATTTACATTAGTGCCTTTTAATACCAGTCACGTTTTAAATACTTGCACTTACTTTAATTAGACTTAGATTTATTTTAAGAGCACTTTTACTTTAAAGTTTCGCACTTTAATTTTAAAATCAACCAAAATATTCTTTTTCACCAAAAACAACTGAGTCGTACTTTAAGCTGGAAATCAATTCGTTAAGACACCGAGAACAACAATTGAACCTAGCAAAAGCTAAACATTAAAATGGCGCCGCTGCCGGCTCTTTTCGTAAAGATTAACGGTTTTCTGTGAGAGACGCGTTGCTTTTTGGGATCCGTTCACTTGTGAGCGTTATTTCTCTTTCATAAAAAAATTCAAAAAAAAAATCATAAAAATTAAAAATTGCTAAAAAACCATAAAAATTAAAAATTTCAAAAATCCAAAAAGATTTTATCTTTATTGTGTATATATATTGTCTTTGTGTTTGGTTTCTTTTTATTTTGCATTTTCAGGTGTATGCGTACTAGATCTTCTAATTATCAAGAGCCCGAGACTCAAGAAGATTTAAGTATGTCAGGTGTCAACAACAACATTCCACCGCACCTCAATAATAACAACAATGTTCTTCCACAGCCCGATCTTCGGACAATGGAGGAGCTTTGTCAACCTACCATGTTTGGACGAGGAGGACCGATTGCGCCGATGCAAATCAACGCTCCTGAGTTTTCGTTGAAGCACCACATGATTCAGCGAGTACAAACTAACCCATTCCGTGGATTTCCTGATGATGATGCCAACAAACACCTCGACAGTTCATTACAATCACCCAAAGCATGAAGTTGCCTGGTGCCACAATGGATGTTCTTCACCTACAACTCTTCCCACATACTTTAGCACATCATGCCGAGAAATGGTTTGATCGTCTTCCGAAGAATTCTATTCACACTTGGGATGACATGACTCAACGCTTTTAATCACGCTACTTTCCACCATCCATGGTCACAAGCCTTCGCAATCAAATCAGCGGTTTCATGCAAGATCCTGATGAATCTCTTTTTGATGCTTGGGAGAGATATAATGTCTTGATCGATAGATGTCCAAACCACAACATGCTCCCTGTCACATTGATTGATACTTTCTACAATGTTTTTTTTTCGAGATCGTGATACGATTAATGCAGCCGCCGGTGGCACATTCATGAAAATGATACCCGAGGAGTGTAGAGAGATTATTGAGAACATGACTACTCACCACAAAAACTGGGATTCCTCCGCTTCTTCTAGGAACAACCCGAGAGTCAATGTCTCCTCCACCTCAGCAACCCCTGATATGACCGAACTCACCCGTGTGCTGACTGAAATGAGCAGAAGTATGCAACTCTTGGCTTCAAACCAACAACAACAACAAGTTAAAGCTGTTGCTGCTCCATGTGAAACATGCGGCGGTCCTCACTCATACACCGATTGTCCTTCGACACAAGGAATCCGGAAAATGTGTATGCAGCTTATGGTAATTATTCACCGGGAAATTACCAAGCTCGACCTCAAGGGGATAGAAATTTGCTGAGTTACCGATCCAACAACTACCTTTCACCTGGTTTTTCTCCTCAAAACCAAAACCCAGCCAACAAGTACAATAGAAGCAACCAAATCCCACCAAGAGCTTCTAATCCTTATCACCCACCCACCCAACAAACCCCACCCATTAATCCCGATTTGAAGCCATCATGAGAACTCAAGGTGAGCAAATCAAGAATCTGCAGAGCCAAATTATCAATCTTAAAGGAGATATCACAAAGCAAGGAAATGAGATTAGATCCGAGCTTCGCGATAATATTCAATCCTCCTTCAGCACTCAAACGAATGAATTAAAGAATATGTTGGCTAGTTTCTTGCCCTCCACTCAACCTTCTACTTCAAGTTCTCTACCTTCAAACACCGTCACTAATCCTCGAGCTAATGTGAGTGCTATTACTACTCATAGTGGGATTACCATTGTCGATCCACCAATCCCACCCCCATCATCTACTCCTCCTACACCTAGTATTAGTGAACCATTACCGTCTCCGCCTCGTCATGACGATGTACCTAGGAAGGACCCTTCAACATCTCAACCTTTACCTGCTTCACCAACTACACCTTCCACCTATAAACCCAACATCCCATATCCTTCTCGCTTGGACAAGCCTAACTTGCTAACCAAGAATGACTGTCAAGTGTCAAACTATATCAAGATGATTTCTCAAATGAACTTCAACATTAGTTTTCTTGAAGCACTTGTCCACATGCCCAAATTTGTTAAAGCATTAAAGGAATTGCTTAACAAGAAGGAGAAGCTGATTGAACTCGCCAACACACGCTTAAATGAAAACTGCTCTGCAGTTATTCTTAAAGAACTTCCGGAAAAGCTTGGAGATCCCGATCGTTTTGTGTTGCCTTGCGTGTTCAAAAAAACTGAAGACTTTACTGCCCTTGCTGATCTCGGGGCCAGTATTAATTTGATGCCATTGAGTGTTTGGAAAACACTATCATTGCCCGACCTCACTCCAACAAAGATGACTCTTGAACTTGCAAATCGCACTCTCGCTTACCCTGTTGGTATAGCCGAAGACGTGTTTATTGAAGTTGGCACATTTACTTTGCCGGTCGACTTTGTGGTAGTTGATTATGAAATGGACCCTCGTATTCCTTTAATACTTGGTCGGCCATTCTTGAGAACCGGACGAGCTATAGTGGATGTGGCCGAAGGTGAGTTAATCTTAAGAGTCAGGAACGATTCACAAATTTTTAAAATGGGGAAGCTTACAGGCAAATCCTTTGGAGGCCGAGAATCAGTGAATATGATTAATGTGCTTGATAATTTTGTCGTCTACAACAATCCTCTATTCGATTCTTCCATTGATAATCCACTTTTTGAAGATGATATGGATGATTCTCTCTCCAATTTGGAACCTTCACCCGTTTATGATTCTCCACCGGTCTTTGATGCTTATGATGATGATTCTAGCTCAGATTCGGATGATTTTGATGATTGTACTTCCGAGTATCCCGAGCTGCCCACATATGATGACTTTGATGAGGCTGTTACTCTTTCGAGCGATTCTTCAAATAATGAAGACCCTCCGCCATCACTCGATCCTACTTTGGACGATTACTAATTTGAGGAAGACTTCTCTAAGTTTCTCAACACTTACTTCCCTCATGAGAGTGATGCTCCTCCTTTAGATTTTGAAGATTATCGTCTTGATCCTACTTTGGATTTGAAGCACATTCTTTCTAAGGAGAAGAAACCGGTCGAGACCAATATCCGCAGCACGTATGAGTTAACACCTCTTTGTCCCCCTTCTGAGGACGAGGTTGTGCTTCTTCGTGGATCTTCTTCACACTCTACTGAGCCTGAGTGCTATTTTCCCTTAAAGGAAAAGGTGTTCGACCCCGGTATTGATATTCTACAGCCATCTCAGTATCCACCTGATGAAATAAAAGGAAATATCTTTGGAACTTATGGAAATCTGCTTGCACCACTTCACCCTTGCTTCCACCGTGCTCCATCTTTGCTTAAGGGAACCTTGCCTGTTCTTCTTTGGCTTGCCTTGTTCGCCTTAAGCTTGTGCTACTTGATGGACGAAAACAATGTCTTTGATCCTGGTGGATATGTTTAATGCTTCTTCCTATGACGATCAAGGTCGAGTCAGGCTCATGACTCGGTTAACAAAAATCAAGCGCTTCTTGGGAGGCAACCCATGCATCTATCTTTTAGCTTTCTTTATCATAAGTGTAGGGGAGACCCTTTGGTTTGCTTTCCTCTCCTCTCTCTTAATCAGGGATTCGAGCTTCAATGATCCACTCTTGACGATTCTTAACGACCCGTGATTCCTGTTCACATTTTCCCGGTTCTATCCTAAACTCTTTTCGATTCACTATTTTATATTTTCTCAATATTAAAATAGGAATCTCTTTAGTTGTCCTTTCCTTAGCAAGATTTAAACAAAGTGCACAACGTCCTAAGTGTAGGGGAGTTTACTCCCACATGCTTAAACATTGAGGACAATGTTTATCTTAAGTGTAGGGGGGACTTCTATCGAAGTTAAGTGGTCTTTTCCTTGTATTTGTCCTCATTTTAATCGGAAAATCAATTTTTCGACATTTTTCAAAATTTTTGATCTATTTTGGCCTATTAGTTTTTCCCTTTGTATAGTTATTTTCTTTCCTTATTTGAATAAATGTTTAATAAAGTGGTTTTAATTTTCAAACGTTGTGAATCTTTTGACTCAACCCGAGTTTACTTATCTAAGTTACTCTAGCTAGTATCCTTAACGTGTTTAAGTCAAGTTTTGCTAGGCTTTTATATAGGGAGCTATAAAACACGAAAGTCTTAACTCTCACGGGTTAAGAACAAGAACTTTTCGCAAGTTCCTATAATTGATCCTAGAGAGTCGTTTATCAAGGGAACTTTAAAACGCGATTTCTAAACTTGAAAAAGTATAAGAATTTGCATGATCCTATAGGCGACTCGAAAACCCAAAACTTTGATTTGATAGGCTAAGTATCCACGAGTCTCATTACTTGAGATTTTAAACTGTGGAGAACGAGAGATGATAGAGCCAATTATAAGTTCGGTATTCTTTCGGGAATTTATGTGAGTTAATTATGAGCCTATTCTCCCATCTCTTGCTAATAAATTTATCTGCAATAAATAAGGTTGTACGATTTGAAAAGTTACTTAGCTTCTAGCCCAAGATCGTTTAAAAGTTGCTCTGTATGGATTAGAGTTTATAGCCAAGGCATAACTTATTGAAGCGGGATGCGAAGATTGGCGAGTCCGAAAAGGCCCTAAGAAGGCATGAGGGCTATATTTTGTTGCTAAAGATCCCAAGTGATGTGAAGAATCATTTATCAAAAATCAATATGAAGGATCGGGACACACGACATAAAACAAATACTCCCCAAAAGTCATGGAGAAGTGCATCCGAAAAGACCCTAACAAGGTATGAGGATAAATAGATCCAAGTCATAAAAGGAGGCGGATCGTTGTATATCAAAGTCCAAAGTAAAGATTGGAGAAAAATGAAGAAGTCGTGGTCCAAGTATGAATCTCTCAAAATTTCAAGTGAAGAAATTTTTATATGAAGAGAAGACCATGATTTCATGAACGTCTCTCAAGGTTTGAAGTATGAAGTCGCTGCCAAATATCGGTCCGAGAAAGGTCTCAAATCTCGAAGCGAGTTATGCCAAGATATGAACTTTATGAGGTCCCGAGAAGCAGTTTTAAAAGATTTTGTCCTTTAGCTAACTATTGATTTAATCGTTCACTTTATTTTCAGACTAAATAACTATCGAAATAAGTCAACAATGCATCCTCGTGATCATTCAAGACAAAAATAAAATATAAGAGATACACCTAGGAATAAGGGAGTCTAAGTGAATAATTGGCCCACATGAGTTCGTGTTAGTTTGCTAACTTATCATAACAATTCTCGTTTTTAAGCTTGGTTTGGAGAAAGTGAAAACTTGAGGATGATGATTGTTCATAACATTTCCAAAACCCAAGGTATGCTTTTGATTTCTTTATTTTGAATGTTTATAATTTTCTATCTCTTTAATAAAGGCCACTATGGTTTGATTATGATGAAAAATGTAAACGTGCTTTGTAACTAATGCATTGCATGAGGACATTGCAATGGTCAAGTGTAGGGGAATTGATAGGTGTGTAAACACCCATCCTTTCTACCACTTAATTACAATAATAACCGAGCCAAAATGTGTATTTTATGTCTTTTATGTCGGAATTATGCTTGGTTTGTGTTTTTGTTGTGATTTAGGACGAAAAGGTGAAAAGTGGAGAAAACACGGGCATTCACGGGCTTTTATTGAAGAAAAAGATGAAAGACGAAGTCAAGAAGTCAAGAGTGCATAAAGAACGGAAGTCCAAGACCAATTCTGAAGATTTATCAAAGAAAAAGTCTAAAGACGGAAGTTTACTTAAAGCCGAAGAACTCAAGTCTATTTTATTGAAGAATTAAAAGATGAGTTCAAAGAAATCCCAAGCCAAAAGTCATTAAAAGTCCAAGATTAAAGAAGATAAGAAGAAAAGGACTAAGCATGCAATTAAAAGAAGATTAAAGAAGGAAGGACTTAATCTTGTAATTAGGAGAAAATGAAGGAGGGGAGGAAGCTTCCTAATCCTCCCCTATATATAGTTTAGTTTTAATCACTTTTCATTTTGTTGGCTAAGTGTGACAATTAGTCTTCCACCATTTATTTACCTTGCACCTTAAATTTCATGTCATTTAAATACTTATCAAATTTAAATACCTTGTCTTGCACCTTAAATTCCTTTAATTTCAAGTAAGTTTCCATTTAATTCTTGTCAATCTTTATTTTATTTTGTTAATCTCCTATCTACCTTTCTTAATCTTTGATTTTTATGTTTATGTTTGTGTTCATGTTCATGTTCTTATTTTGATCAAGTGGGTTTTTGATTATTGTGGTTAAATTTGTTAGTTTTATTGATATAGATTGTTTGTTTATGATTAATTGTTGTTTTGTTATTAGTTTGGTTAAATCTTTTGTTTGATTTTGATTAATTTGTGGTTAGATTCGTGTTACTGTGATCCCTTGTTCTTCGGGGGTGTTTGTTGCTGTATCTAATCTTTCCAGGTAAAGTTCCGAGCCAAGAGAAGAAAGGCTTTCATTCGGTACTTTAAAAGTTCCGAGTCAAGCTTCATCCGGAAAACTTCCGGACGAAAACTTCCGGACCAAGGACAAGTTCCGGATCAGCAATCTCATTCGGAACTTTAGAAGTTCCGAACGAATCTTCCGAGTCAAGACTTCCGAACGAAAAGTTCCGGATCAGGAAGGTTTCATTCGAAACTTTGAAAGTTCCGAACGAATCTTCCGAGTCAAGACTTCCGAACGAAAAGTTCCGGATCAAGATGGTTTCATTCGGAACTCGAAAAGTTCCGGATCAAGAGGGTTCATTCGGAACTCAAGAACTTCCGAGTCAAGCAATTCATTCGGAAGAGTTCCGAATCAACATCTTCCGAACCAAAACTTCCGAATCAAGGGGTTTCTTTCAGGTTTTTGTTAGTATCTGTTTTTAAATTTCTGTCTTTCATTTTCAAGCTTTATTTTTCCCGCCTTTATATTTAATTGCACTTTACTTGTCTTAGCTTTATTTTAGCCTTGCCTTAGTTTAAGTTTTAGTTGCGTTTTAAGATTGCCTTAGATAGATTTAAGTTTGCATTATTTACATTAGTGCCTTTTAATACCAGTCACGTTTTAAATACTTGCACTTACTTTCATTAGACTTAGATTTATTTTAAGAGCACTTTTACTTTAAAGTTTCGCACTTTAATTTTAAAATCAACCAAAATATTCTTTTTCACCAAAAACAACTGAGTCGTACTTTAAGCCGGAAATTAATTCGTTAAGACACCGAGAACAACAATTGAACCTAGCAAAAGCTAAACATTAGGCCCAAAAGCTGAAAATGTAAAATAAGCTAGCTTATAACAAACAGCTTATTCTTAATGGGCTTTTTGGCCCATTAAGCTATAAGCCAATGCCATAAGCTAAAATTTGACACACAAGCTTCTTTTGACCTAAATAAGACTTCTGCAAAAATAAATTTGAAATAAGCCCAAGGAGTAAGCCTGAAAATGCAATAAGCAATCTACAGAAAACGACAAAATAGTCGTTTTTGAGTTTTAGGCCACCCCAAGTGCTGATTCAAGTTCCTAAAGCTTTTAAATGACTTAATTAAGCAAAATCAACAAAGAGTTTTCAAATAAGTTGACTCAATAAGCTGGAAAAAGAAAATAAGCACTTATGTAAAAGTCAAATAAGTTGGTTTTCTAGTAAAAAGTCATAGGCAAAGTCCAATAAGCTTCAGTCTACTTAAATGGGTCAAATAATGAAGACCTATCAGAAAAAATAAGTTGTTGCAAGTCTAGATAAGCTAGAATAGCTTATTGATAAGCTGAGTTCAATTTTACACTAGCAGGGGCTAGTTTTGAGTGTTGAGCAGTGGAAACTTTTTCTACTGCTTGACTTGTTTGACTTTTTGCCTTTAGTGACTTTTTTGGAGATTCAGATTACACAAAGGTACCCAAATGATCTTTGGATCAAAAGGAGTCAAGAACAATCAAAATATCACAATCACAAACACCCAATTGATACAGTTTAATCAATCAATCACAAGATATGATACAGACATGAACACTTACGCAGTTGAGCACTTATAAGCAGTTTTAGCACAAATCAGCCAGCCAAATTAAACCAAATGCATACACAAGCTATTATAAACTCCAATAAGCAAGTCTAAACAGGTTTCATGCAATGATTCAAAGAATTAAGCAAGATTCAAGCCAATGAATGTTACTGATGAACACTAACACATGCAGTTTTCTACTTTGCTGATGTATTTGACACTTAAGCCAGATTCAACACCTCAAATCTTTCAAACATGTTACAATAACTTTGTTTAAACCACTTTTAGCCCTAAGCATGCATACACACTAAGTGTTCCCAAAATCCTAGGTCAAAACAGGCAGTAACAAAGATTATATAGCAGATTGTTTGATTCAAGGCTTCAAACCCAAAAAACTTGGAGTAAAACACTCTCAACCAAGCATATATCAGATATAGAACACAAACTCAAACTTTCCACAACACAATAACAACTTACAATCTCAAACAGGTAGACCCAAACACCCCTTAATCTTTTCAAAATCAAATTTTTCAAAGGCAAAGTGAGATTTAAGGCCACCCAAGCATCAATTAACACAATAACAAGTAAGATTAACAGATTCAAGCAGATCTAAGCCACAAAATTCACAAGAACACAAGCCACATACAAATATCACCAAAAATCAAGATTTTAAGAAAATTTTAGGATTGAGTATGCAAACCTCATGGATGTACATCCACACCCACAAATTTATGAGCTTATGTACTAGCAAGAACAAGTAGAAGCTTCCAATAACACCCCTGCTAAGAATCAACAAGGTTAGAAGCACAAGTATAAAAATCAGAAACTTGAAAAATCTTGATTAATGCAACCTTGTTACCCCACACTTGATTATCCCCAAGTTATAAGCCTCACCACACCTTAATCAACTCAATTAGGATGCTATGATCAGCCCTATAACACTAGAATTCCAAGATAGAAACAAGAACTTAGCAAAATATCAAGAAAATGAGAAAATGTGCAAACTTTTGCACACTCCTCTTTTGAAAACAGGTTTTTAACTTCAAACTCAGTAAACTAAGAACATAAACAAGCCGAAATAAGATGGCACTTGGTCTTTCTTCAAAACACTTAACTCAAATTCATAAAACTGAAAAGGGATTTACAAGTGCTTGAACAAAGGAAAAACCAAAAGCAAACGTCTAAGTGAGACCCTATGGCTTTATATATAGCCTTACATGAGACTAAGGAAGCTGAAAAATAACATAAACCCTAGTTGTGAAGTCCCAGAAATGCCCTTGAGAGCTTTGGCATTTTGTTGAATCATGTGACTGAATTTGGAGCCTTGTGGTAGCTGGCATGTGAAAACTTTGATCAAATGGTGTGAAATAAGCTTAGGATGTAAGCTGAATCCTTGGACGTTGGATGACTGTCCAAAATTTGGCAGTTAGCTCAAAGGTGTAGCAGGGGAATCTCATGTGGGGTTCCTTGGTGGTGTAGCATGTGTTTTTGGTGTTGGGCTACGATTAAGGGATGCTTAATCATGGATCTGGATAATCTTAGGGCCTAATTACAACACAATTAAGAATACCTAATTGTGTTCTTGAGGTGAATAGTGCCTTGTTTAATCCGTTTTTGGTTTGGATTAAATTTAAATACTTGTTAATGGCGCCAATATTAGTTTAATATAAACCAGGTTAAGTGGGGTGTGACATGGATGAATGGTGCAATGTGATTGGTGGAGAGTGTGAGTGGGACAGGTGCCACCCACTCACTGGTCTATGTAACAATCTTGTCTTGCCAGAAATAACCCCCCATCTTCTATTCTCTTTTCATTTGCAATTAAAACACATGAAAACCGGATTTCCTTTGTTAGCTAAGTTTTTCTTTTCACACTTTTGCCCCAAATACTTTTCCAAAGTATTTTCAGGGGTATTTCTTGCCATTTTTGAATTCTTCAAGGGCTGATTTGGCATTTTAATGATGGATAATGGTCTTGACTTGTATGTTGAGCATTTTGGAGGACTGAAATTGCCAAGTCTTGTTTGATGAGGGACCATTTTTGCCAAATGTTGAAAGTCAAGGGTCCTTTTTGTAATTTTGGGATTTTCAAAGGACCAAACTTGTAATTTCTTGTACTTTGAAGGACTTCATGATATATTTGACTTTGTGGAGGATATTGGTTGACAATTTAGCTTTGTTGAGGGGCTAAACTTGCCAAATCTTCAAAGTGGAGGGCCCTTTTTGTAATTTTGACAAACTTTAGGGACCAATCTTGTAATTATGAGGATACAAGGGTATAAAGTGTCAATTATTCCATATTAGAGGACCCTTCTTCATAATTCTTCAAATCTTCAAGGGTAAATCTTGGGTAAGTCTTCATTAGGGCTTGGTTCATTGTGCGACTTCGTTTCCCGTGTTCGTTTTTGCATGATTCTTGTGATCTTTTGTCATTTTCTCAATATCCGTACCTAAAATTCACAAGTAACAAACACAAGCATATATATGGGTATTTTGATGATATTTAATGCATTTTAAGCCCTATTTGGAAGATGAGACTATGTATAAAAGCAGTCTCATCAGAGATCAAATCCCAATTAAGGTTGTGTTTTCACACTTTTGGAGATACTTTGTATTTATTGTGATACTTAATACAATATAGTAATAATAATTTCACAAGAAAAACCAAGAAAACCGATAATACGTATTAGTAGAGTTCTACTAATACAAATACTATTTAGGGTTAATATTAAAAACAACAAGACAAATTAATCACGACACACCTCCCCGCAGCGGCGCCAAAATGATTGTGGTAAATTACGACCTTTAGGAAAAGGAGGGTAAATATGGTAAAAGTATTAAATACGACGGTTTAGGAAAACCGTGTACAAATGACCCTTATGAGGTGAAGTTCGTTTCCCAAGGAGGTATATGTCTGTGAAAAACTTGTTAAATGTTTGAGATTAATATTGGTTTAGAAATGGGTGAGAACAGAGGATGACGAAGACGTGAAATTAATTACTACGACGACAAAACGTAAAACCGTAAAGCAAGCTAAAATAAAAATTAATTCTAAAAATTACCAAAAATTTACCAAAAATCAAAATAAATAAACTAATAGTTTACCAATGATCAAAACTTTTTCAAACCTTTTAAATAATTAAATATTCAATTTTTAAATGCTAATTAAAGCCCTAAAAATCAAATAAATTATCAAAAAGCCCAAATAAAGATTTTTCAATTGGTAAACCTCTAAAATGACCTAAAAAGATTAAAAAACTATTAAAACTTAAAATAATTACAAAAATTAATCTAAAGATGATAAAATTATTCTAAAAGTTGCAAAAATACTATTTTAATGTATTTAAGCTAAGAAAAATATAAAAAGTTGAAAAATGTGAAATTTGAAAAATAATAATAAAATAATATTAAAATAGTATTAAAAATCCAAAAATTATAAAAAATTCTAAAAACTTGCAAACTTGTTTATTTTAACCTAAATAAACAGAAAATGAAAGTGAAATGACCTGAATACCCTTATTGGGCCCTCAAATGGGTCAAAACAAAAAACAGTCCACTTAAATGGGCTTTTTAGCCCAAAAAGTCAAACTTGACCCAATTGACTTGGAAAAGCCCAATCTAACTCAAAATTCAATTATAAACACAAAACTCTAAAAGCCCAAAAGCCGAAAGTGAGCTTATCACAACTTATTAAGCAAACAACTTATCCTTATTGGGCTTTTCAGCCCATTAAGCAATAAGCTAATGCCATAAGCTCTAATTTGACACACAACCTTCTTTAGGGATGTTTAAGAGATCTGTAAAAGGAAATTTTGAAAAAGCACACTTAATAAGCCAGAAATAAGCAAAGTACAATTTTACTAAAAGATAAAATAGTCGGGTTTGAGATATAGGGCACCTCAAAACTTGATTCAACTTGCAAAATGTCACAAATGAACTCAAAAAGCCAAATCAATCAACAAAATTCCAATAAGCAACAACAATAAGCCATAATGAACCAATAAGCACTTATGAAAAAGTCAATTAAGTTGGTTTTCTAGTCAAACCTAAAAGTCAACACACCAAATGTTCCAGTATGAACAAATGGGTCAAATGATGAGAACCTATTACAAAATCCAAGTTGTTGCTGGTTAAAATAAGCTATTATAGCTTATTGATAAGCTGAAACCCAATTAACACTAGCAGGGGGAACTTTCCGTAGGAACTGGTTCCCACTGCTTTGACTATTTGACCATGCTTTTTAGAGAGATTTAGTATGATTCAATTGGAAACAATGGCACCCTTGTGATCAGTGAATCACAGGGAGTCAATATCAACAAGAAAATCACAATTTGGTTCACACAATAAGCCAGAAATAATCAAACAGTCACCAGATGTTGCACAGACATGTGAAATAAGCAGTTATGCACAATTAAGCAGAAATAGCATGAATAAGCCAGCCAAATTCAACAGGATGCATACACAAGCTATATAAACTATGAATAAGCACAAATAAACTTAAATCAAACAGTGAATCAAAGTATAGAACAAGATCAAAGCAGATTAAAGTTACTGATATGAACTACAAGTACTCAAGCACACTTTGTTGATCTAATTGACACTAAATCCATTTTCAATGCTTCAAATCTCTTTTCCTGGTGTAATTAACTAAGATCTAGCACTTGTTAACCCTAGTCTATGCTTAGATCTAGGTGTCCTCAAAATTCTAGCCAATTTTACCAAGTAAACAAGATTTTAGAGCCCTTTTATGGATCTAGGTGTTCTCAAACCACAAAACCTGCAAACAGATGAACAAGAGCACCAAGTAAACAGATACCAACAATAAACAACACAATACAACCACTTAACAAACCACCAGTCCTGCTTATGCAGTTAACCCAAACACCCATTTAAAACCTGTTTTGACAAATTTCCAAAGGATAATTCAGTTTTAACCCAAAAATCAAGCTAATAACACTTCTATAACATCAAACAACTAGAGATTAACAATAATCAACCACCAAATCACAGATTCCACAATAATCATGCAAATATCACAAAATTCAGAAAAATAAGAGAGAAAATGAAAAAGGAGAAGGTGCAAACCTCCAAGACCTACATCCAGGTCCTGGATTGTTTGAGCTGAGGTACTAGCAAAACAAGTACCAGCTTCCAAGTACCTGCTAAGATGAACAAACAAAAGTGATGCACAATAAACAAGCACTTTTCTGATTTTTGAAACCCAAGTTTTATCACTTAAAACCTTGCCTCAAAAACCTTCAAACATGAATATGGAACTTAGATTTTATGTTATCAGATACCAAACTTTTATAAATAACAAATGAGAATTCAAAATTTTCAAAAATTCAAACTTTATTTCATAAAAAGGAATTACAAAGATTTAAAAGCTAAAATCTGGAACAAAAGCTCTCTCATAGGTTGAGGAGTCTATTTATAGGCAAATGCTAGCTATTCACTATTCACAAACCCTAGAAGTGAAATTCATATTTTATCCTTGAGGTCTTCTAGACGATTCTTGGTTGTGAGCTGTCCAAAGTGATCAAGGACATTCATTTTAGCTTTAGGATGAAGCAAAGGCTCTCAGCTGTTGATCTTGACACGTGGCATAAGCTAAATGTCACAAATGAACTCAAAAAGCCAAATCAATCAACAAAATTCTAATAAGCAACAGCAATAAGCCAGAATGAACCAATAAGCACTTATGAAAAAGTCAATTAAGTTGGTTTTCTAGTCAAACCTAAAAGTCAACACACCAAATGTTCCAGTATGAACAAATGGGTCAAATGATGAGCACCTATTACAAAATCCAAGTTGTTGCTGGTTAAAATAAGCTATTATAGCTTATTGATAAGCTGAAACCTATTTAACACTAGCAGGGGGAACTTTCAGTAGGAACTGGTTCCCACTGCTTTGACTATTTGACCAAGCTTTTTAGAGAGATTTAGTATGATTCAATTGGAAACAAGGGCACCCTTGTGATCAGTGAATCACAAGGAGTCAATATCAATAAGAAAATAACAATTTGGTTCACACGATAAGCCAGAAATAATCAAACAGTCACCAGATGTTGCACAGACATGTGAAATAAGAAGTTATGCACAAATAAGCAGATATAGCATGAATAAGCCTGCCAAATTCAACAGGATGCATACACAAGCTATATAAACTATGAATAAGCACAAATAAACTTAAATCAAACACTAAATCAAAGTATAGAACAAGATCAAAGCAGATTAAAGTTACTGATATGAACTGCAAGTACTCAAGCACACTTTGCTGATCTAATTGACACTAAATCCAATTTCAATGCTTCAAATCTCTTTTCCTGGTGTAATTAACTAAGATCTAGCACTTGTTAACCCTAGTCTATGCTTAGATCTAGGTGTCCTCAAAATTCTAGCCAATTTTACCAAGTAAACAAGATTTTAGAGCCGTTTTATGGATCTAGGTGTTCTCAAACCACAAAACCTGCAAACAGATGAACAAGAGCACCAAGTAAACAGATACCAACAATAAACAACACAATACAACCACTTAACAAACCACCAATCCTGCTTATGCAGTTAACCCAAACACCCATTAAAAACCTGTTTTGACAAATTTCCAAAGGATAATTCAGTTTTAACCCACAAATCAAGCTAATAACACTTCTATAACATCAAACAACACCATATTAACAATAATCAACCACCAAATCACAGATTCCACAATAATCATGCAAATATCACAAAATTCAGAAAAATAAGAGAGAAAATGAAAAAGGAGAAGGTGCAAACCTCCAAGACCTACATCCAGGCCCTGGATTGTTTGAGCTGAGGTACTAGCAAAACAAGTACCAACTTCCAAGTACCTGCTAAGATGAACAAACAAAAGTGATGCACAATAAACAAGCACTTTTCTGATTTTTGAAACCCAAGTTTTATCACTTAAAACCTTGCCTCAAAAACCTTCAAACATGAATATGGAACTCATATTTTAGCTTATCAGATACCAAACTTTTATAAATAACAAATGAGAATTCAAAATTTTCAGAAATTCAAACTTTATTTCATAAAAAGGAATTACAAAGATTTAAAAGCTAAAATCTGGAACAAAAGCTCTCTCACAAGTTGAGGAGTCTATTTATAGGCAAATGCTAGCTATTCACTATTCACAAACCCTAGAAGTGAAATTCCTATTTTATCCTTGAGGTCTTCTAGACGATTCTTGGTTGTGAGCTGTCAAAAGTGATCAAGGACGTTCATTTTAGCTTTAGGATGAAACAAAGGCTCTCAGTTGTTGATCTTGACACGTGGCATACCTTGGAGAATAAGTTGTCACATGATGGGTGAAACGGTTTTGGGTGTAGGGTCACATGGTGAGTGGGAGTGAGGGTTATATGTGTGGGATAGGTTACTGGGCGTGTGAATCAAGCATGTGCCTGGGTAATTTCAGTTTACCCTTTGTTTTAAGTGATGGGGTAACTGGGTTCTTGGGGTAAACAGTAACAAGTTTTGATCCGATTTTGGGGGAAGTAAAAGTGTTTGGCGCATTTCCTGGTTTGAATGTTTGAACTTGGCAACTATGGTCCTCAACCTTTGGAAAAACTTGAATAACAAGTTTATTTGTGTTGTAAAATCGTTTCCTTTGTATTTCAAGTTTCTGAATTTAGGTTTTGGCCACAAAATGTTTTGGAAAAAAAGATTTAGGGCTTTTTCAACTTTGGCATAATTACAACTTCAGTCCTTTTGATATTTAATTCTTTTTTAAAGGACTTGAAGTGTAATATTCTTGAACATCAAGGGCTTCTTTGGATCTTGGACTTAATGAAGGGCCATTCTTGACATTTTGGATTTGTTGAAGGACTAATCTTGCCATTTCTTCAAAGTTGAAGGACCTTTTTGCAATTTTGACAAAATTAAGGGACCAAACTTGTAATTATGAATTCATAAGGGTTTTAAGTGTCATTTCTTCATTGTTTGAAGATCAATCTTGCATATCTTCAAGTCTTCAAGGGTAATTGTTGGATAAATCATGAACTAGGGCCCGGTTCTTTGTACGGCTTCGTTTCTCGTGTTCGTTTTTCCTTGTTTCTTGTGATCTTTTGTCTTTTTCATGATATCCATAGCTAAAATACACAAGTAAACAAACACAAGCATATATATGGTATTTTATGATATTTTTATGCATTTAAAGCCCGAAAAGACCGATGAGATCATGTATAAATGCCATCTCATCAGTATGTGTGTGTGTTCTCACCATCTTTCTATCTCTTTCTCTCTCTAGACTAAGCATAGATTTACAATATCCTACAAAGGATGCCCAAGAAATGGTGAAATATTATGATGTATGCCAAAGACAAAGAAAAATTAATCAATGTGATGAGATGCCAAAAAATTTAATACAAGAGTGTGAAATATTTGATGTGTAGGGAATAGACTTTATGGGACCTTTTCCATCTACCAAAGGAAATAAATACATACTCGTAGTGGTTGATTATGTTGTAAAGTGGGTTGAGGCTAAGGCCTTGCCTACTAGTGATGCTCGAGTTGTAGTGAAATTCTTGAAGCAATTGTTTGCTAGATTTGGTGTACCTCGTACCATTATTAGTGATCGCGGGAATCATTTTTGTAATGATCCATTTACTCGAGTCATGAAGAAATATGGCGTTAACCATAGAATTTCTACCGTGTATCACCCATAAACCGATGGGCAAACCGAGGCCACTAATCGTGGTTTGAAAAGAATTTTGGAACGTACGGTGGGAGAGCATCTAGCTTCATGGTCGGATAAACTTGATGATGCATTATGGGCTTTTCGTACCACATACAAGAAACATATTGGTAGCACACCTTATCGACTTGTGTATGGAAAAGCATACCATCTCCCTATAGAGTTGGAACACAAGGCTTCACGGGCTTTAAAATGGGCTAAATTTGACCTTAACCAAGCCGGTTCACATAGGAAGAACCAACTCAATGAGATGAATGAGCTTAGAACCAATGCCTATGAAAATTCATCACTTTACATGGAGAAAACTAAGCTACTTCATGATGGCAAGATTAAGAACCGCGAGTGCAAAATTGGAGAGTCGGTTTTACTCTATAACTCACAGTTGAAACTTTTTGCGGGCAAGCTTAAGTCACGATGGACCGGTCCATTCACTATAGCTCATGTGTTTCCATATGGGACCATTGAGTTATCTCAACTAGATGGCCCAAATTTTATAGTGAATGGCCATTGTGTGAACCATTATTTTGGGGAGGACATTTCCGTTGAAATGATCCAAGAGACCCCCATTTTCCCTATGAATTAATTCATTGTGGGATGAGTCGAGATAGAGACTCCTTAAATCAAGCTTGAATAACTAGGTTAGATCATCTAGAGTAGACTTTGGTAGGTTAGGAATAATAAGAGGGTGATATAGTTGAGATAAAGTGTAGGGGGTGCCTATCTTTTATCTTTTGTGTGTTTGTGTAGGGTCGCTCTCTATCATTTCATGCATGGAGCTTATGGAGGAGGCCCACATATCGGGTTCACTTTGATACTTTTGTGATTCAAACTTGACTATTAATAATGTCTAAAATGAATTCACTTTAGTAGACCTTTCCTTAGCTTGAGTTAAACAAAGTACACAATGTCCTAAGTGTAGGGGAGTTTACTCCAATGCATCTTAAACATTGAGGACAATGTTTATCTTAAGTGTAGGGGGTCTTCTATCGAAGTGACCTTGCCTAGACCATTGCTGTTGCTTTATGATAATTGGGAAAATTAACTTTTCAAATTTTTGATCTACTTTGGCCACAAAAATATTGCATTCAAATTTTTGCATAAATCATTTTTCATTTGCATAACACATTTGTATTGTATAAATTTCTTGTTTTTAATTTCATCAAAACCAAATTAAAAAAAATATAATAAAGGATATGGCTTAACAAGTTTAGAAGTCTTTGACATATTAGGCCGGCCATGAATATTTTGACTCAACCCGATTTTGCTTTATCAAGCTTACTCTAGCTAGTATCTTTAACCATGTAAACCTTTCATTTGGTTTATTAGGCTAAGCATCCACGAGTCTCGTTACTTGAGATTTTAAATTGTGGAGAACGAGAGATGATACAATTTGAAGTAAGTGTAAAGGGCTAGATAAACCTCTTATTAATTACTTGTGGCTATTTTACCCCCTTTTGTAACCTTTACTTTCTCGTCAGCGCATGTATATATTGTTAATAAATAATCAAGAACGGTTTTAATCAGTTTGTAGTCTCTTATGCATTTTTGACTAATCATTCGTGGTTGGTATAAGTACGTCTTAAGATTCTAAGTTACGACGTTTTATGTGTACTATACGTATGTCATGCTTAATACTTAGCGGGTGTTTTTCTTTTAATTATTCTCTTTCATTTGTGAGGAATCAAGAAAAATAAGAGTGGCTTAAAAAATGAGTGGCTAGACAAAAAAGAAAAAGAAAAAAAATAATTATACAAGACTCCCAAAAGGGGCAGTGTGGTGTTAATTATATTAGTTATTTAATTCCTATATTACTCTCACAAGCATTTCGGGGATTTAGTAGTTGCTCCAATCCAATATTACTCTCACAAGGGTTGCGGGATTGAAGATCCAAGGTCTCAAATAGGCGGCAGATATAAATTATTGGTGAGTTTTATTTTTCTTTTCTTAGCGAGTGAGTAGCTACTTATTAATGCATGACATAAGTTTCTTACACATAAGGCGACTGACTTATTATTTTAGGTCGGACTTATATCAATTATAGGCGGTTTTTCGAGTAATGGATGAGATGGTTACTTAGGATTAAAACCGTGCTTCCTTATTTTCCGATTTTACACTTCTTATATTTCACGCTTTAAATAATGACAAATTTTATCTCAAGCAATTTGCTCAAATAATAACCGGTCTTAGAGACACAATAAGTGGGGGGTAAATTAATTTTTATGAATAAGTCGATGCACTTTCACTTATGAATAACAATGATCTCGTTTTTGAGCTTGGTATGGGGAAAGTGAAATGATGATAAGTATTCATGGTACAAAAGACCTAATCAAAGTCAATGATTTCATAATGAGTTATTTCCATCTAACCATTTCATGAAAAGCCAAAACTATATAATTAGAATTGCTTTCCTTGCATCACATTGTAAAAATCCAAAATCATGATCATATAGTGTAACATAGTGTCAAAGCATATTATCTTGGCCAAGGTGGGTTAATTATGAGAAAAGTGTACCTTTGAGCTTTAAAATATGTCATTGCATGAGGTCATGGCAATGGTCAAGTGTAGGGGATTTGATATGAGTGAAATCTCATATCAATTGTAACATATAAAAACCCTAAAACACAAGGAAAATACCAAGTTTTAATGTGATAAAACAGAATTACGTGGTATTCTTTATTGTTTGTGATTCTGTAGGTAAAATGATACAATTTGGTGCGAACACGTATTTCAAGGCATGATTATGAAAAAAAGACAAAAGAAGGACATATTTTGACAAGTCTCCAAATTTCAAGGGCCTAATCACTTGATTTTATAAGTTCAAGGGCTTTACAAGAATATTCAAGAAGATAAAGGACTATAATTGACAATTCAAGAAAGTCAAGGAGTCAAAGATGTTTAGTAAACAAAGTCAAGGGATCATTTTGACAAGTCAACAAAGTTAAAGGGCTTAATATATTGATTCTACAAAGACAGAACATAAAATATCAAAATGCCAAAGATGGAGGACCAAATATGCCATTATACAAAGAAGAATTCAGCTTGATCCGTGTGATGATGTGAGAGCCAATCAGATTGTAAGAAAATTTATACTCGGATTGCCACATATGCTCCATTAATAAGGAGAGAGGAAATCATAACAGTGCACACTCTATACTTTGTCAACCAATCATATTTTAGCATTAGGATAATGATCCGTGTGCGCGTTTAGCAACCAATATAAACATGCCACGTGTTCCTCTCAAGCCCAGAATGAAGAACAAGCTAGAGGCGTTTTCACGAGAAGATTTATACATGAAAAATGCTCACAATGTCACACCCCACCATGGCGGAATATGGGGCACGACGTATGGATAACATCACAAAAATAGCGTGTCTATAGAGATAACTAAATGAAATGGAAATATCATAAATGGTGACACAATATCATGAAGATATCACAAACAATGCATGCGTCTAGGTAAGTAGGTAACAGGTCTACCTCTTACCAAAGACATACAATTAACAAATAACAAACATATAGGTGTCTACAAAGTATCACTTATTCAAACATAAGTAAAGACTAAGAGGAAAGGGGTTCCTCCAAATGCAATCCTAAGCCTCCTAGCTAGCCACTCCTATTCTCACGCTTAACCACATTCTTACCTGAAAGAGACACTAAAACACGTCAACATAAAGATGGCGAGAGTCATAGGTTTAAACTCTAACCCCAAATCAATTATAAGCTGTATATAGCAACCATTAACAAAAGAACATATGGACAATGTGCTACAATTATGTATTACCAACTAGCATTCAAGATTAACCAATCACCACAAATCCAAGGCTCCAAGCCTTACCAATAACCACAGTTTCCAAAGCTCCAAGCCTTACCAATCACCATGGTCCCATAGGCGCCCATACACCTATGAACCAATCCCAAGGCTCTGCCTTGTCAACATCCCCTTGGTACCAAGTCAAACCATAATAACAATCAAGAATCACATAGTGGTTAATCACATAAATGTACACACAAGTCCATCACAAACCATAAAAACATTCACATCATTAGTTACAAAACAATACAGTGTCTCTTCCATCCCATCTGGAAGTCAAAATCATTATAAAGACATGGGACTATGAAACTCACATGAACAAGCTTCTCCAAGTATCCGCGCTCTAGCAAAAATCTAAACATAAAAACGTATACAATCAAGACATGAACCACATACCAAAATGGTCATCAATCTATGATGGATATATAACCTTATCCTACCATTTAACCCCATTTATATGCCATATTCATCTCATTACATACTCGTTATCATACATGTCAAGTCAATCGATCGCGTGATACACTCGTTTTTTCATACGAGTAATCACCATCTCATCATGCCACAACAAGGCATAAAACCCATCACCAAAACCAAACCGTATCGTGTGACCCCATAATAACACAACACGACTATAACCCAAAACATATAACACAAAAACCATATCCATATCATAGGCAACCATTACATAAACCCATATTGTTTACAAATACCCAAAATATAGATCTCAACAGATACAAGCATGTACTAACCCTTTTTTCATGCAACCATACTTGGAAGTCCATCGGTGTTATGGAACATATAAAATTATGTAGGCCTCCATAATTATATATGTCCCCTTTTCACCCATGTACTCCCTCCTATGACGACACTTATAGAAATTAGTACTACACGGAACACATATATACCACATAAAATACACTATATATATATACCGTATAGGTAAAATAAGAACATCTCATATGTCAACCCTAACTTCATTCATAACTCGAGGCTCAATCACCAAAACAAATCAATAACAACAAAATATCCAACATTAAAAAAAATGACCATAACCATTCAGGCGGAAATTCAAATCTACTACTAGTCGTAGACTCAACATCGGTACTATCCTATTATTACCTAGCGCACCTCTTCTTCTACGCGACATGGGTAACACTAAATAGGTTCCTACACTTCCGTTTCATACGTCGCATCAATAGAAAATAAATGCATGTACTTACATATACTATATCTCAATAAGTAAGTATGAAAGTAAATAAGTATCTAAAACGAAATTAACACTTAAGCACTCCATATACTATAATGCACACATACCCCTATGCCACCTACATGCATGGACCCTTAAGCTATAGACTAGGCTACTAGACTAGGCAACCTAATTCTCTATAACCATAGTCTCTGATACCATTCTGTCACACCCCACCATGGCGGAATATGGGGCGCGACGTATGGATATCATCACAACAATAGCGTGTCTATAGAGATAACTAAATGAAATGGAAATATCATAAATGGTGACACAATGGCATGAAGATATCACAAACAACGCAGACGTCTAGGTAAGTAGGTAACATGCCTACCTCTTACCAAAGACATACAATTAACAAATAACAAACATATAGGTGTCTACAAAGTATCACTTAATTAAACATTAAATAAAGACTAAGAGGAAAAGGGGTTCCTCCAAATGAAATCCTAAGGCTCCCACCTAGCCACTCCCATTCTCATGCTTAACCACATTCTCACCTGAAAGAGACACTAAAACACGTCAACAATAATGTTGGTGAGAGTCATAGGTTTAGACTCCAACTCCAAATCAATTATAAGCTGTGAATAACAACCATCAATTAAACATATGGACAATGTGCTACAATTATGTAGTAACAACTAACATTTAAGATTAACCAATCACCACAAATCCAAGGCTCCAAGCCTTACCAATAACCACAATTCCAAGGCTCCAAGCCTTACCAATCACCATAATTCCAAGGCTCCAAGCCTTACCAATCACCATGGTCCCAGAGGCGCCCATACACCTATAAACCAATCCCAAGGCCTCACCTTGTCAACATCCCCTTGGTACCGAGTCAAACCACAATAACGGAGACGGTATGTGTCCCCTGATCCAAATCATAAACACAATCAAGAATCACATAGCAGTTAATCACATAAGTGCACACACAAGTCCATCACAAACCATAAAAACATTCACAACATTAGTTACAAAACCATAGAGTGTCTCTTCTATCCCATCTGAAATTCAAATCATAAAAAGACATGGGACTATGAAACTCACCTGAACAAGCTTCTCCAAGTATCCGTGCTCTAGCAAAAATCTAAACACACAAACGTATACAATCAAGACATGAACCATATACCAAAATGGCTCATCAATCTATGATGAATATATAACTTATCCTACCACTTAACCCTATTTATATGCCATATGCATCTCATTACATCCCTCTATAAATCCCTTAACTTAGTTTATTTCATAACTCGCCCCGTTAACATTTAACCCAAAACAGTCTCGTTTTTCATACTTCAAACTATGGGTCGAACACCCCCTTAACCAAAATAACATGCCCTGTAAAAGAAACCCTATGCCCTTACATGTGTTAGCTAACTCTCCCATTTGGCCGTAACCTTAAAGCTACTGTTAAGGCCTCCATATATATATATATATATATATATATATATATATATATATATATATATATATATATATATATATATATATATATATATATATATATATATATATATATATATATATATATATATATATATATATATATATATATATATATATATATATATATATATATATATATATATATATATATATATATATATATATATATATATATATATATATATATATATATATATATATATATATATATATATATATATATATATATATATATATATATATA